>ULGS01000006.1:3495531-4095531 GCA_900519055.1 Yarrowia galli | reverse complement strand
CAAGATTCTCTTTGCAATAAAAACTCCCTTCCAGCTCTTCGTGATTGGAATTTCGGCCCCCAGCTCACCTCGACCCAAAACCCCGTTTTTTCCGACAGGTCACACCAACCCCCGTGGCCCAGCTGCATATCCCCCATTGTTCGACTGACGATACACCCGACTGACTGGTTACACCCATTATCACACCCAAACACACAAGCCGGAAGGACCAGTACACATACTCGTACACCACACAAACCAAAGTACATACCCACCAAGTGTATCTCAACACACAGCACATATTTCGTATCACCCCACACACATACACGCAACATGTCAATGTGCGACTTTGAAGAGGTGTCGTTGAACACCAACTACCGACGGTTCGCGTCAGCTTCCACGTCCACACTCACGTCCTACTCCACCGTGTCGTTAGCTGGAGACAACAAGAAGGACCGTACTCTGAGTGGCCGACTGTCTCGAGTGTCCTCCACCACGTCACTGTCCACCACCCCCGAGCCCCCCTCCTCGTCCAGCAAGCACAAAAAGCCCTCCAACAAGTACAGAAACTCGTCGCTCAGCAACCTGTCCAAGCTAGACGCCATTGACGACGTGCCAGCGCCCCACCAGGTGGTACAGCCCCGACCTCAGTCTCGACAAAACTCCGTCTGCTCCACCCAGCATTCCATCAGCCCCACAACGTCGCCCCGACACTCGCGGACGTCCGTGTACTCGTTCCAGTCGCGGTCCTCGGTGGCTCTCTCCGAGCCCGGAAGCATTGTGCTGCCCAAACGACAGCCGTCACAAAAGGAAAAGAAGGCCGCCAACCGCAAGAAGATTCTGCAGAACCAACAGTCGTTTGTGGACGACGACGACGAGGACGCCATCGACATTGACGATCTCAGCGCATGGAACATTCCCCTGGCCCCCTCGTTGTACCAAAAGACCCGCGAGTCCTCCTCCAAGCTGGCTCTCGAGACTCTAGGAGCCGCCTCCCACGCAAACCTCCCTAACCAGACACAACAACAACAACAACACCCTAGCATTAATCACAACAACACAAACAACAACAACAACAACAACGTGAACGCGCCATCACCGGCAATGGACTCGTCAGCCAACTCTACCACGTCTACCATGTTGTCTTCCGACGACCCCAACACCCCGGACGGTTCTTTCTCCGTCCCCCGCATCATGGACATGTCGTCGTTGTTCGACTCTCTCTCGCCCATTGCCCAGGAGCTGTCTGTGGCTTTCACCGAGTCGCCCAAGGCTCTGCAGCACGAGCAGAAGATTGAGCTCGCCCAAAACCGCCATTCCAGCGGCTCCACCAACTCGGCCGGCTCGTCGCTGTCATCACCCGCATCCTGCACCCGTCCAGCCTTCCTGCCCCCCAAGGACCGAAAGGAGGAAAAGAAACATCTGCGCGAGTACCAGCGAATGGTGGAGGAGCGAGCGGCCGTGGAAAAGGCCCTTGCTGCCAAGGAGGCCAAGCGTCAGAGCGACCGGGCCTCCCGACAGCGGGAAAACGCGTTCCGATGGAAATCGGAAATCATCCCCAACTTCCAGCAGGCCATCCAGAACCCGGCCACTCGGGAGCTGTGGTGGGCTGGCGTGCCCTCGGCGTCCCGGGGCTTTGTGTGGACCGAGCGAATCGGCAACGCGCTGGAGCTCTCTCAACCGCAGTTTGACAAGCTCAGCAAAAAGTCCAACTCCAAGGCCGTGGAGTTTGCCGACGTGGATCTCGACACCGTCTACCCCGAGCTCAAGATGTTTGGCGCCGGATGTCCCTACCATGACGATCTGGAGGCCGTTCTGCGAGCTCATACCGCCTACTGGGCCTCTCGAGACGCCAATGCCAACCCCCATACCGCCAAGGTGGCCAACGCTGCCGCCTCACTGATTCTGGCTCTGGGCTCGCCCTTCCAGTCATGGGTCGCACTCGAGAATCTGCTCACCCGAGGCCATCTCATCAAACCCATGTTTGCCCGGGACGAGCAGGCGCTCATTGCATGCTACACTTCGTTTCTCAAGGTGTTTTCCACACGGCTGCCGTCGCTGTACCGACACTTTCAGTCGCAGAACGTGTCGCCCTCGGCGTATCTGACGCCGCTGGTCATGTCGCTGTTCACCGAGCCGTTCTCGCTGGACGTCACCTTCCGAATCTGGGACGTGATGCTGTTTGAGGGCGACTCGTTCATGTTCCGAGTTGCTCTGGCCACTCTGGCCAAGCTGGAGCCCTACCTTTACGGCTCCAAGGACGAGATTATGGCCCAGCTGCAGTCGGACAAGCTGCAGCGGGAGACTGAAGATGAGTTTATGGACGCGGTCCGCCAGGTTCTGCGGGTCAGTCAATAATTGCATGAGTTTGTTCTGTGTAGTGGCACCTTTGAAAACGGTGTCACGAACAGACAAGCGAATTATTAGTTCGTACTTGTACGAGTCACACTGAAGCAGCCTCTTGTTGGAGCTGCTATTTAGTAGTATATATATATCAACAACATTGTTTGCGGGTCATACAGAAATAGAAGTGTGGTTGTAGGTGTCAATCTGCCAGAGGTGTCATATTGATGAGCACTGGTGTCTGGGGCTGTCTGGGGCTGTCTGGAGCTGACTAATCCGATTGTGGCTTGTTTGATAATTGTTTAGGCGTTTTTCATCACCACAAGCCTGGCCAATGTAGACTCCACCACTGAACTATTACTTGGGATGGTGGGTGATGTCCCCGCCGCACTCCACCAAATAATCCACCTCTACTTGACCCTAAGTTTAGCTCCGGTTAGGTTGTACTTCACGTCTGCAGTTCAGCCCTGCCATGTCAGCCTCGTAGGACTGCTTGGTGCGGCAGCGTGTATTTTCTCGTGGATAAGGCGTCTTTGCGTGTTTTTCGGCCGCTTTTGGCCCCATCTGCTTGAGGTCCAGCCCGTCCTCATGAGCTTGTGTTTGTTTGCGGTCTTTTCCTTCCGGCGGGATTCACGTGATGACGTGCATGGTTGGTTTGCTGTGAGACAGTTTCCAAATTCGGCCACCTGGAGTATCTCTGGATGGGGCCACACCGTTGGTTGAGTTGGTTGAGTTTAAGTAAGATGAAGACGGAAAGAAAAAATGTCATTGGGGATTGGGTGGATCTTTATATGTTCTTTTGAGAATGACAGGACACGACATTTCTGGTGTCAGAAAGTCCTGTCGTGAAAAACCACGCACTGACGTGTCCACTACGCGTGGCTGAACACACAGACACATTCTTCACGCACCGTATACCCAATATACGGCTTGTGTTGGTGGGCTGGTTTGTAGACCTTTTTCTTACGTCATATGGTTTCGCCCCAATCTCAATAGTGTTTATGTTAGAGTTGCAGCAGCAGCGATATTGGGCTGTTTTAGGAACTCGGCAAGATGGGTTGCTGAAGATGTGCAAAAGAGATGAGACAGCTGATGTCCAACAATCGCTTTTGTGGTGGAGTGAGAAAGTGAGAAGAGCGAGTACGAGCCGAATACGAGTCAGCTGAGGGATGGGTACGGACTCCGGTGTTTGTGTAGTAGCTGTTAGTATAGTAGCTACTTCTACGGTATGTACTTGTGGACGAGCACTACCCTACAGTACCTACTGTAGCATTGCAAGTGTTCTAAAAACAGCACATACTCGAACAGACGGGTTCCAGTCTCGACTATCCTCTCCACTCAGGCAGCTTTACTTCCAACGTATCACTTCACTGTCTCTCATCAGTCGAAGAGCAACATTCGTGCGGGGAGAAGATTGGTCTCAGATGTGGGATGGCCCAGATTACAAAAGTGATCGACCTGAGGCATTTGCTGAAGAGCCGTGGAGATCACCTAAACAAGTTGTTCCTGATTCAGGTGGGATGAGAAAGAGGCGCTAATTTGGACTTTTAGTCACTTTAGACGAGAGCTGCCATAAGATGGCTGGTATGATAGAGAGAAGCTATTGACAGGGTATTGGAAGAGGAAGTGTGAACGAGTGCAACATCAGAGAACGAGGGGGTCAGCTAGTCACGTGACCGAGTTACAGCCTCTGGTGAATTTGTAGTTGCTCTATCGTACGATACAACAACTCATCTCACTATACAACCACTCAATGTGACATCAAGCAATTGCAGGTTGCGGTGGAAAACTTCTCTGGACGCACCTCGGGCATCCTAAAGGCGAGGACCATGCATGGAATACGTACTTGGCCAATACCAGTATACAAGTGGATGATCCTCAGCCGAGGTGATTTGATAGCAACATAGATGGAGCTGTGATACGGTGTGATGCGGTGTGATTCAGTGTTAGTCGGCAATTTCCAGGCACCAAAATCTCATCACTTTTTCTATGGATCTTTTCATTGTCCACAACTTCCACGGATAGACAAGTATAGCGTTCAACCAGAGGCAATAGCTGTAGCTACCTCTTTCTAATATCGTTGATGTCAGTGGCCAATCCAGTTGTAATATTGAAAGAGAGCCACAGACTTACTTTTTCTACAGGAACAATAACTGACCGTTGCACCCAGCTATAACTAACCGTCTAGAACGTCTCTCGAGTTGTGCATGAGTGCATGGCGATAGGAAAAGCAGTATGTGCTCCCTGAGTTGCTGTAGACAGTTCTACCACTTTAGTAGGCAGCCACAGTCCCCCTTGTCGACGTTACATTGCTTTCTTTTGTCAAACTAGTTCATACACTCCCTTGTCTATGTTCGTAAGTTGTTACTCAGCGACTTCCGTGTGGGGAGTCAAGACAGACAAACGGCTCCATGGCGTCTCTTTGGCGCCGATGAAACCAGTGATACTGCCGTAAATAGCTCGATTCAATATCCGCTAATGGTAATAAGAAATGTTAATGGGAAGCGACGAGTGAAGACCGTTATTGTAGTGGGGGGCTCTTGGTACTGATCGAAGTGTGTAGAGGAGTGTACGTACTGCCGTGTCATTCAAGACAGGTTGAGTCAAGAAACATTTCAAGACAGACAAAAAGACCTGTCAATCACCTTCCATCAACCACCAACTCGAATTGACTCGAACTGACTCGAATTGACTCGCTCCATTCGACTCTGTTTTGACTCAAACGGCTCGAATGGCAATTCACTCAACTTAAGAGGAAAGAAGATGGACGATCATAGACGACCGGAATGAGACAGAAAACGGCGTAAAAAGGCCTGAATAGGAGTCATTCGAAAGGGGAAAGTTGTCAGTGACTCAAATGTGACTTCGGAGTCCCATTTGGTCACACCTGAGCCCCCAATCTGACGTTCTCCATACCCCCTTCTCTGAACATGACTCAAGCAAAGAAACAAGCTTGACTCGGTCGAAATCCTATCTCACGTCTCTGCTGCAACATGTGCCTTGCGATAGCGTCTTTGAGGACGAAGATCATAAAGTTCCCCGGAATCTTCGGAACCACGTGCCCCTGAAGCTCTTGAAACTTTTCCGGCCGGCATTCATGCTGAATTTGAGTCATCCTGAGATTGTAGTGAGACTGTTATCCCGCGGAGGTTTTCGATTCGACTTGAATCACTCATGAGTCACTCTCTGGCAGTGTCACACGACTTCTCACGAGGTCTACCAGCTCACGTCAAGCCGTTGAAGACTGCATGGCCAAGGCTCTAGGCATGCATTGGCATCAACAAAATGTCTGCTTTTAGACTCATTGGAAAACCTTGCTTGAGCCCGTATATCGCTTCTGATCCTCTAAAGAAGCAAATCAGAGGCACGAAACGGACTCTGGCCAATGCTGGAGTAAATGAGAGAAACGTGCTCGTCGGACATTGAATGGATATATAGCCGATGATGATTCCCCATAATGAAAGCTCCCTTTTTTTAGTCAAGCCTCTCAGCACCCTCCCTCAACACAATGGTCAACCTTCTGGAAGTCTCCACTGGTCTTTTGGCTGCTGCTGGTCTTGCCAAGCGAGCCGACAACTCCTCCTCCGTCTCTCACCACATTGAGGTTCCCAACGTTGGAAACGCCGCCCTGCTGGAATGGGGTTTCAACGAGGCCCAGAAGATCTTCAACACCTCCGCCTCCAACTGTACAAAGTGCCAGGAGGGTATCAACCTCGGCAAGTACATTCACCTGGCTGCTCCCGATGTCACTCCTGAGCTCATGGTCAAGCTGTGCTGGCACTACAACTGGCAGTCCGACTGTGACTCGTGGCAGGGCAAGGACATCACCAAGGGTAACAACGGTAAGCACATTGCCAACGTCTTCACTCTGATGGACGCCTTTGGTCTTGATGGCCAGGCTCTGTGTAACTGGCATGCCACTGACACTTGTGAGCCTGTCAAGGTCCCCGAGCCTGATCTGTCTTCTTGGTGGCCCGAGAAGCCCAACCCCCTTCCCAAGATTGAGTCCTCTTTCAACGAGACCTTCAACGTGCTCCATATCTCCGATTTCCATCTGGATCTGCGATACGAGCAGGGTCTGGAGTCCAACTGTGACGATTACATGTGTTGTAACGCCGAGTCGCACAACAAGAAGGCCATTGCAGCTGGTCTTAACCATACCGTGCAGCCCGCCCAGAAACTCGGATCTTACCACTGTGACGCTCCCGAGTCCATGGTCGAAGACTCTCTCAAGACCGTTGGAGCCATGGCCGACGCTCGAGACTTTGAATTTGGAATCTTCACTGGTGACATGGTTGCCCACGATCTTCAGGACTGGCTGTCTCTTTCCCACACTTACCAGACTGAGGAGGAGGTCTACTACTTGATGAAGAAGTACCTCAAGGATATCCCCGTCTACCCTACTTTCGGTAACCACGACTCGTACCCTTACGGACAGCTTGCCCAGAACTCTTCTGGTTTCGCCGGCGACTTTTCCTGGAACGCCGAGCTCTCTGCCAAGATGTGGAAGGACTTTGGATGGATCAACGAGACCATCGAGGCTCAGGCCGAGCACACCTATGGTTCTTTTGCCGTGACCACCAAGCGAGGTCTGCGAATCATCTCCATCGACTCCAACTTCTGGTACGGAGCCAACTACTACAACTTCTGGAACATTTCTGAGCCCGATCTGTCCGGCACTTTCAAGTGGCTGGTTGGAGAGCTTCTGGAGTGTGAGAAGCAGGGTCAGAAGGCCTGGATCGTGGCTCACGTGCCCTCTCAGGAGATGGCTGCTGTTCCCTGGACCACCGAGATCTTCCGACAGGTCATCCGACGATTCTCTCCCCATGTGATTGCCGCCAACTTCTTTGGACACACCCATGCTGACCAGTTCAACGTCTTCTACGAGGAGAACAACAAGTGGACCGAGGAGTCTGCCATTTCTGTGGGATGGATTATCCAGTCAGTGACTCCCGTGGACTCTTTCAATCCCGCCTGGAGATACTATGAGGTCGACACCAAGACCTTTGAGATCATGAACTCCAAGAACTACTACTCTCCTCTCAACCAGACGTATGATTACGACATCAGCAAGTCTCACAACGAGACCATTGGTAACTTCTCATACCCCGTCTTTGAGCCCCAGACCCCCAAACAGACTCTGGACTGGGTCTGGGAGTACTCTGCTCGAGATGCCTATGATCCCAACAACACTTGGCCCGATAACGCTCCTCTGAACGCCACCTTCTGGCACAGAGCCGCCAAGCTCATTGTTGAGAACCCTTCGTACCGACAGCTGTACTTTGATCACTACTACCGAAAGTCTCCCTACACTCCCCAGGGATGCACTGGTAAGTGTCTTCAGCAGACTTACTGCTCTTTTGTCGGCGGTTCTCAGGGTGAGCGAACCGAGTGTCTGAAGCTGAAGGAGCTGCCCACTTTGTAGGCAGACATTGTATTGTTTGTTTGAGGGGGTGTTTTGTTGTTTTCTTAAGGAGACGTTGTTTGAGGTGCTGTATGAGGGTGTTGCACTGAAGAACTCTTGTTTAGATTCGTTAGAAAAAGATATGTATTTTTAGACCCCATGGATTGTAGGCGGCAGAGTCATGTACAGTAGAAGAGAGAACTCGTTATGTGGCGGTAGACTATCACGTGATGTCTATCCTTGGTCACGTGACAACCGCCATCACGTGACAATCTGCACACCCTAGCCCGACCCTGTGTCGCCACCAAGGAGTAATTTCCGGATGTTGCAATCAGTGTTCGGACTCCGTGCTTAAAATAGCACAGTTTGATAACCGTACATGCTGCACATGAACATCCACACAGCCACAGTTGATGCATGTGAGTAAGTGATGGGATTGTGCTTGAGAGCCGTTGAAGAGGTCAATGCAGTAATTCGGATCACGTGATTCGAATCCTGATCTCTATTCACCAAAACAGCCACCATCAACCCACTTTATACCCTCTATCTACCCCTTCCTCTATCGCATGACGTGCACCGATAACGCAATCCCCACCCTTTACAACCCTAAAAGTGCCGTCTACTGTAACCACAAAGGTCGTTTGACAAAACGTTTATATAGAGCCGCTAAGTACGACTTTTGGATGTCACCTCAAACCCGAAAATCGAAATGGGCTCTTCTCCTTCCAAACAGGCGCAATCCGACGCGCAAAAGTCGCTAGCTCGACTTTCAAAGGTGTCTGAGAAACACTTTTACCCCGATACCGCCACCCCCGACTTGGCGACACTTCCTCAACTCCAATGCTTGCCTGATATTGATGGTCTGGACCTCAATGGCGATAACAACGAGAAAGATATTGCCAATCTTCTTTCTGAGTGGCGAGCAACCTTCCTGGACTCGCCCAAGAACCGTCTGGCTCTCGCTGCTCTGTCCAGAAGTGATTACCAGTCTCTGCTCATTCGAGACGACCGTTACAATGACCAGAACCCTGCTGTTTTCACTCACGTGATCAAATACGACGGCCAGAAGGACACTCCAGTCACCAACCAGCGATCCTCAGGCCGATGCTGGCTGTTTGCCTCCACCAACGTCTTCCGAGTCCAGCTCATCAAGTCGTCGTCCATCAAGCCCAAGGACTTCCAGTTCTCTCAGGCGTACCTTTTCTTCTACGACAAGCTTGAGAAGGCGTCGTACTTCTTGGAACAGATCATTGACACTGCCGATGAAGATCTTGATTCTCGACTTGTCCAGGAACTGCTCAAGGCTCCTGTTAACGACGGAGGACAATGGGATATGGTTGTCAATCTCGTGGAGAAGTACGGTCTAGTACCCCAGGATGTGTTCCCCGACTCGTGGAACGCCCAGAACTCGGGCCATCTCAACTACCTGCTGACTAACAAGCTGAGAGAGTACGGTCTTGCTCTTCGAAAGCTCATTCAGAATGAGAAGCCCACTCCCGAGCTGCTCCTCTCCCTTCGACGACAGTACACTCAGAACGTGTACAACATTCTCGCCACTTCTCTGGGAGTTCCCCCTGCTGCCGACGAGACCTTTAAGTGGGACTACTGGACTATTGATGGCAAGCCTCAGCAGATCACCACTACTCCCACCAAGTTCTACAGAGATAATCTCAAGTACCCTGCCTCTCAGTACTTTTCGCTCATCAACGATCCCCGAAACAGTTACAAGCAGCTGTACACTGTGGACCGTCTTCAGAACATCTCTGGAGGCCGACCCATCACTTATGTTAACGCTGACATCTCTGAGCTCAAGAAGGCCGCTATCAAGATGATCCAGAACAACGAGCCTGTCTTCTTTGGCTCCGATGTCGGTCAGTTTGGAGACAGAGCCACCGGTATTCTCGATCCCAAGTCCTGGGACTACGATCTGGGCTTCAACACTTCTCTTGGAATGAACAAGGAGCAGCGAGTGTCTACTGGAGCCTCATCCATGACCCACGCTATGGTTATCACTGGAGTTCATCTTGAAGATGGTGTTCCCGTCAAGTGGAAAATTGAGAACTCTTGGGGAGCCGATACCGGCAAGAAGGGCTACTTCCAGATGTCCGACAAGTGGTTTGACGAGTACGTGTTCCAGGTTGTTTCTTCGGCCCAGTACGTTCCTCGGGAGCTCCAGCAGGTTCTCAAGTCCAAGCCCCAGGTTCTTCCTCTTTGGGATCCCATGGGAGCTCTGGCTTAGTCAGATGAGAGTGCGAGAGTGTTGATATAGCTGGTCTATGTATTGAGTAATGAGTTATGATTTATGAGAGGAAGTATTTGTAGTGAAAGAAAGGAGCGAAAGTGATGGTGGTGTTACTGGATAAGTGGAATTTGCGCGTTTGAGCTCCTGAGCTGGACATCATCAGGTCCGAAAAATTGCAAAAGTGACACAATGGTAATGAGACTAGTACCAAAATAATCGCCCAGGCCGTACGAGTCTATCGGTAGTATTTATTCGTCTATGGCTCTTGATTTGTAAATGTGTCGACGAACCGCCTCGTTTAAAGTTGCTTATCTGCTACGTCGTCGATCACACAACACTCCCTTCTTCAAGTACGCCATCATACCCATATGGATACCCCATCACGTGACTCGGATCACGTGGCAGATGCAATCGACTCACTCGAGACGCCTGACGGTCTATCTCAGCAACTTTTGGACGAGTCTACCCAATATATTGAGGAGTTTGAGCAACTTTTGAACGAGTCTATCCAAGGTCGTCCTTTTATTGAAGAGGAGTTTGAGCAACGTATGGATGGACATGTCAAAGCTCTGAAAGACTTTCTGGCGACGAAAAGACCCTCTTTGTCTGTTCCTTGCTCGAAGGAGTCTTGTCGTGAGTCAGTGTCCAAAGTCAGGCTTCTTTTCGACGGGTTTCTGAAGGAGAAAGTATTGCCGCAACAGCGACAATTGCATGACGAGCTGAAATCTTTCCTCGCTGACTTTAGACAGCTGAACGGACGTGTGCAGAGCTTGTTCCCTGTATTGCAAGAAATGGGAGACATTAAGAGGTCTTTCAAACAGAAGAATCATGACAGGGAAAGAGTGCTCATGTGCCAATATTGGTTGTCTCGCCTGGAAGAGCTGATGGTGACTGTGGAGAGGGATCTGGCGACAGACTATGAAGTTACTCTTCTGTCAGAGTTGAAAGAGATGATCAGCGATCAGACAGAGGAGTTCCAGAGTTGGTTCTGGGTGGATATGGGTTTAAGCAAACATTTGGAGAAGCGTGTTATTGACAGACCGAGGGTTGTGTTGTCTGACTATTCAGAGACGAATGAGAAGATTGCTAAGGCACAGAAGAAGACGGAGACGTCTGAAAACTCACTCGTTTGGCCCCTTGAAATCCAGTCGATGATTTACGCATTAGTGGACGATCTGGAAACCTTTGTTGACCTTCGTCAGGTCAATTCTGCTTGGTACACCCAATTCCAACATTCAGAAGAGACTCTAGAGCGGTTCATGAAAGAGAGAAACCCGTGGATACAGCCCGGAGATGGAGATCTGTCTTCATGGCATGATTGTGCTCTTGTCTTTGTTACTCGCCTGAAAAGGTGGGCGTCGGTAACAAGTCTCGAAGAGATCAAAGTGCCTGAGAAAGCAGTCACTCCAACGAAAACTATACTAGCAATGGCTCTCGATCCAGACGAGCGACTTCCCGAGAACTTCACACCTTTGATTAGGCATGACGCCTACTGTCGTTGGACGGCTTGTGAGCACTATCACGGTTTAGATGGTGAAGCTGATCTCTTGGACCCTCGCGATTATAGCCTTCTTTTCGCCGACGCGAATTTTCGTCTTCAATTTCACGCATCGTTCTCCTCAGAAGAAGATACAGCAGCCTCTGAGCTTCATATTTACAGCTTCAAAAATCGCAGGTTCTTCCTTCCTGGGGACTTTCCAGTTGCTGAACGTTCAGGGGGAGTGCTAGGATCTCATACCATCACCGTCAAGGGCGAAGAGGACCAACGGATGGTCGTGCCACTGATCGTGCCACCGATAGAATATGGCGCTGACAGCTTCCGTGAGGGAATCTGGTACGAGTCGCGAGATGACGATTCCAACGACGTCGAAGTTGGAGGATTGTTCTTTAGAAGGGAAACAAACGCATTCCTCGTGGCAGACTTTGTGCACACCGAGCTAGTCCATTACGCCCCTACTACAAGAAGTTTTGACGACTTGCCGGCTGCAGCCTACAATGGTCTCGTATGGTGGCAGATGCACAAATGCGCTAGTCTGGTGCCTACGTTCATCGATCTTCAGAGTCCAGGAAAGATCTACTATAGAGAGGAACGCATCATGAGAGGCTCTAGAATGGATCTGTGCCAGCAAGGGAGCGAGGCGTTTGATGCGAGCAGGTTTGTTGTGGGTCTAGTGGAGAAGAGAGGGGTTGGTCTAGTGAAGAAGAGAATGGTTCTTTATGATCTGTCTACTGGTACTAGAACAATTGTCGCCACGGCAGGATATCTGAAAGAGGGGGTGGCGAGATTCTTTCCGGGGTTTGTTAATGGAGAGTTTCAGCCCAGGTTTTTGACGAGTGATGCGGAGCGTCGAATGGAACAGGTGGTGTGGGAGTGAGAAGCAAGTGGCCGGAGGTCACGAGCGGAATACAAGTAGCTACTACTTTTCGTCGTTTCAGATGACTTCCAACGCCGTATGGTGAAGATTAGTTGACTAGATTAACAAGCTCAACTAGTGAAGTTGTCCTTAGTTGGGGTATACATACACCTCGTAGTATGTACCGTACATGCTCTTTGCACTGGTACCGTTCGTGTAGTCGTAAACTTATTGTTAAGCTGGTATCATGGATAGCTACTCGTGATCCCAGGTCGATCAAAGGTCGTTCCTTTGACCTATCACCAACATCAAAGACACCCACACCAATCCGGTCAAATGACGTCAGCCCCATAAGTCCAGGTCACGATCCTGATGCAGTCGGATGCGGAACGAAAGGGGTATATAAGGGTGATGTTTTCGGACGGTAAGCATCCTAACTACTTACACACATCACCACCTACTACGCCCACTAACGTCATCTACTAAAATGGTCGCAGTTACATGTCCCGAATGCGGCAGATTTGTCCACCAACGAGATCTCGGTATTCACATTCTCGAAAATTGCGACAAGAAGTATTGCGTGTAGCTAATCAATTGATTTATTGTATATACCCGTAATTGTAGATGGGGTAGATGGGGCTGTAGATGGATGAATTGAGTGTATGGTTGTGTGGTGTGCCTGGTAGGGGTTGCTTTGAGGCTGCATATGATAGTGTGGGGTAGAGCCTCAAAAGGCAGTGATCAAGGGGGTGATGCATAAAGTGCGATGGGGGCTGAGAAGGGATGAAAAGCCCCAAATTTTGTCACGTGATATCAAATGAAGACACTGGATATTCGATCAAACCATTCAGACGCTGTTCAATTGCACGGCCTAAGGTAACCAATCCTAGTTGATGTCTCACCTAGCTACTCTGAGGGCGCAGTAACTCGTATTCCAGGTTCAGGAACGTAGGAGCGAGAGATACACGATTACAAGTAGTGAAAGGACTGATGAGATGTAAGGCAGGCACGGGAATGAAGAATTGTGATCTCAGTGGCTATTGAGTGGGAGCGTGATGGACACAACAGCTGGTTCCATGATGATTCTTCTTGATTGTACTCTGTCAAGTGGACTACCAAGATCAACTGTCTACAAGATAACGCTGAACCGCAACTGCGCGCCACAAGTACGATAGCTCAGCCAATAAGAGTCAATCTAAAGTCTACCAACTGGATTCGGAAATGAGTAATGTCTTTCCAAAGTCACATCATCAAGCCACTGGATCGTCATACTTTGTCGTTTAGCACGCTGATACTCTGATAAGAGGAGGGTAGGTTCAGAGATATTCAGTTCTACAGTTCATCAAGTAAACTCCAAAGAACAAAGAGCGGACTTGGTGGACCAAAGTCTTTTTCTTGCTGGCAACAAGAGCAGCTATTGAATCTGAGGGTCACCAAAATGATACTCGGAATCTGTCATCTCGCTCAAAACCGAGACTCAGTCACTTGCTGGAGACTCATGTCAGCAAATACAGCCGCCTCGAACTACTTGTAGCTCAAATAGTGGCTATACAAGTCCTGCTGATGTCCTTACACCAAAATCTTGTGGCCGTGGGACTTCCGTTAGCTCCATGGTTATAGTTGCATGAGAAGCAGGAACGGATCTCTTGGAGTGGATGCCAAACAGCTCTGACACTATCGGTAAGTAATCAGTAAGATCTACGCTCTCATCATAGCCCTACAAGTAGTCACAATCAGGACCGATATCTCTATACCCACCAACAGCAACGGCGTAGAGACCGTCATATCTCCACAGTATCACGTCTGAAAAGACCACACCCCTTTACCAACGTACCTCCCAAGTGATTGACTGAGAAACCGTTTCAACATCAGTCATCCCACACAACCTATATATACCACAATACCACAAACAAAACCCACCTAATTGGCCAACCCCGGATTTACTCCGTCATACCACCCCGATCTCAGCCCTTATCCCCTGTATCCAACAAATCACCTATACAACACTTTTTTACAACACTCAACACACTCACCCAACTCAACACGTTACTCAACACGGAGGTGTGTTTCTACAACAAGGCTTTCTTTCTCTTATGCACACCAGCTAATTCATGCATCAACAGTTATTGTTTGCTGCTCCTGTAGCTGCGTTCAATTGCTCCGATTATTTACCCCTGCTTTGTTAACACAAGTCCTTGTAGCCATATTTACACCAATGAGGTTTTGTCTATTTCTGACAAGGACAGTTTATCCGGATTTTCGCCGCCCGGAAAAACTCATACATATCATCGGCACCGTTACCCCGGATCGACATTGCAGTGAACATTATCATATTACATCAAAGGAATGCTATATATTTTTAAATTACTTCTTCAACGAGTGAACCACCTCAATGATGGTCTGGACAACGTCGGGGTTAGCAAGAGTGGAAATGTCTCCAAGCTGATCCTCCTCACCAGCAAGAACCTTTCGCAGAATTCGTCGCATAATCTTGCCGGATCGGGTCTTGGGCAGATCCTCGACGATGATCACGTTCTTGGGGGCAGCAAAGGGACCAATGGTCTTTCGCACCTGCACAACCAGCTCCTTTCGAAGAGCGTCAGTGTCCTCGACGGGGGTCTTGAGAGCCACAAAGGCGTTGACGGCCTGACCAGTCAGATCGTCATGAACACCGACAACGGCAGACTCAGAGACCTGAGTGTGCTCAATGAGAGCAGCCTCAATCTCGGCGGTAGACAGACGGTGACCGGAAACGTTGACAACGTCATCGACTCGGCCTCGGATCCAGTAGAAACCGTCATTGTCTCGAGCAGCTCCATCACCGGTGAAGTAGTAACCGGGGTAGGGTCGCAGGTAGGTGTCCATGTATCGCTCGTGGGAGTTCCACACGGTTCGGGCCATAGAAGGCCAGGGAGATCGCAGAGCAAGAACACCCTCGACGTTGTTGCCCTTGAGCTCCTCACCAGAGACGGGGTCGATGATAACAGGGTCGATTCCGAAAACGGGGAGAGAGGCGGATCCGGGCTTGGTGGGGGTGACACCGGCCATGGGGGCAATGATATGCGAGCCGGTCTCAGTCTGCCAGTAGGTATCACAGATGTGAGCCTTTCCTCGGCCAATGTTGTCGTTGTACCACTGCCACACGTCGGGAGCAATGGGCTCTCCGACAGAGCCCAGGGTTCGCAGAGACGACAGGTCGTGCTTGATGTGATGGGTGCCGGCTCGCTTGAGGAGTCGCAGAGCGGTGGGGGCCACGTAGAAGTGGGTGATCTTGTGGTCGTCGACAATGTCCCAGTATCGAGAGAAGGAGGGGTAGGCGGGGGTTCCCTCAAACACAACGGTGGTGGCACCGAGCATCAGAGGTCCGTACAGGACGTAGGTGTGGCCAGTGATCCAGCCGACATCTCCGGCAGTGAAGAGTCGGTCGTCTCCGTGAATGTCAAAGACGTACTTGGCGGTCAGGGCGGCTCCCAGAAGATAGCCACCGGTGGCATGGGCCAGACCCTTGGGGGTACCGGTGGATCCGGAGGTGTAGAGCAGGAAAATGGGGTCCTCGGAGGCAACGGGGACGGGGGCAAGGTAAGGTCGGTGCTTGACGACCTCCTCGTGCCACCAGAAGTCTCGGCCCTCGGTCCAGGCCAGGTTCTCGACACCAGCTCGCTTGAAGACAAGGGAGTGGGTGATGGAGGGACAGTCTCGCAGTGCCTCATCGACAATCTTCTTGGTGTCAATGGTCTTTCCTCCTCGCATGGAGGCGTCGGTGGTGACGACAACCTTGGACTTGGCGTCGTTGATTCGGTCTCGCAGAGAGCCGGAGGAGAAGCCGGCGAAGATGACGGAGTGGACGGCACCGATTCGGGTGATGGCCAGCAGAGTGATAATGGCCTCGGGGATCATGGGCAGGTAGACGGCCACAGTGTCGCCCTTCTCAACACCGAAGGATCGCAGGGTGGCGGCAACCTGGGACACCTGTCGCAGCAGCTCGCCGTAGGTGACGATTCGGCCCTGTCCGGGCTCATCGGCCTCGAAGATGATGGCGGCCTTGTTGGGGTTGGCAAAGGCGTGTCGATCCACACAGTTGTAGGAGGCGTTGAGCTGTCCCTCGGGGAACCAGGCCACGTCGCCGTGCTCGAATCCTCCGGATCGCACATTGTCGAAGGGGGTGGACCAGGAGATGAGCTCGTTGGCCATCTTCTTCCAGAAGGCATCGGGGTCCTCAATGGACTCCTTGTGCAGCTTGTGGTAGTCCTGCAGACAGTCGAGGTGGGGGCCTCCAAAGTGAGGATGGTTGTCCTTGAACTCGGTGGGTGGGTGGATGGCTGGGTGATCTTCAGACATTGTGTTGTGGTGGTGGTGGTGGAGCAGAAAGTACTGTTACGGAGTTTAGGTGGTGTGAGATCACGTTAAATCTGGGCCAGCGCGCGTTGGGAGATTTTTTCTGTTGGGACGTGAATCTGTGCTTGTGCTGGGTATAGATGCAGCTGTGGTGGGTTCTTGTGTGCAGAGAGCGAGAGAGGGAAAGAAGCTGACAAGAGACTGTTCCTAGTAACGCGGGTGGTTGCTGCGGGTTGTTGCTGTGTGACGTGGAGCTGTTGTGACGAGATGTTCCTTAGCTTGGAGGGGGGGGATCAGGCCCGGTATATATAGTTGGAGGTGGTTTGGGTCTTCTTCTTCCCCGGAGTGAGTCAAATGAGTACGGAGACAAAGAAGCCGACAAAGGCTTTTTGGGTGCGCGGTGACGCTTGGGAGATGCCATAATTAAGCTACAGGTGCGCACGCTTGGTTTACCGCACACACACACACACAGACAAAGTGTACAGACAGGTAATCCGGTGCGCCGAGCCCATGCAGTAATTATGGAGTATGGGGGAGGGAGGGACAGGAAACACACTCAGGGTCAAAAAAAGGGCATGGGAATATTCGGAGTCGGAGGAGGGGAAACCCGGAGGAGAGATATTAAATCAAGTCTACAAGCACCCATGTGTTGATTGCGCGTGTTTGCCACGTGCCTCGCCGCCTCCACCGTCCCCTAGAGCCCGCGGGCCCAGTCCCAACACTCGAGACTTCCGCTCAACCACCCAACCAAGCCAAAGTTATGGACCAACGGAAGTGAGTCTGGATGGAAAGAGCCAAATAGCCAAAGACTCAAAGAGCCAAAGTGTGACGGGCCAAAGTATCCGCCGGGATTAGGGGGGGCAGTGAGTCATAGGGATAGGGGTTCACGTGATGTTGAGGCACGTGACCAGTGTTGAATATTATCTGCTCTCTCTCTATCTCTACTACTAGCTAGCTACGTTTACCAATTACTACTTCTCTACAGCCATCCTCTCTCTGTAGCGGCAACTATTCCTGAAAGTGGCCTATTCCATAGGGGCGATATCGGCTCGACAAAGTTGGTCAGCACGCGATAATGCATGCACCTGAAGGGTGTTGGACATGATCCGGTAGTTTTTAGGAATGCAAAACTCGAGGCAGCGCAGACACAGATACGAGAAGTCGATGCGAATGAAACACTTGGTGATCTCGTCTCACCCCGTTTCTCCATTCCCCCGACGACTACTCTTAGTCTACGTCAGACCCCTTTCTTTCCCTTCCTCCTCTTCTCCAGTGAAACGTATTCCAGCCGCCACAGTGGAACATTAGGTTAAGCGTGTCTCTCTGGTCCGGTGACAGCTGTGGCATTGTCTTAGATGGACGGTGGACTTGGTGGAGGTTGTTTTGAGTGTATCTTCTATGGCTTTTCTATGGCTGTTGAGTTGTCTATGGTAGGTGCGAAACGATAAGCTGCTCCTAGTTGGGTAACCTCCATAAAAGAGTAGACTGCTGACCGGGTTACTCTTCTGGCTATAAAACTACGTCTCAGACAGTCATACAATCCCCCCTCCTCCCCTCTCGTCTCCCTGGGCTAGCTCCTATCACTTGCTTACTTTTTTAGGCTATCCAAATCTGGGGTAATCCGGGGTATGCCACTACGCGTAGACTAACTGCGAGCGCTCAAGGGTCCAGAACAACGGCAGCACAAGAGCAAAGAAAAAGACGGTGGTTACAAGCGGCGGCTGCGGCGGTTGCGGCGGTACACAAGACCCCAGAAAGGACCTCAGCAACAACGGAAACAACGAACAAGTGCTTTTCTCATGCACAGCGGGGAGTGCCGGTGACCACGGGTTTGGTAATTTTTCTACAATACGGCACAGGCACTTAGCACGGGTGGATTATGTTCACGACAGTTGTACAAGTACTCTCACTCCAAACCACCACATACGTCACACGACAGCTCACCTGTAACTACCACCGTTGTCTTTACACCGCCCATCGTCTCTTGACATCCCTTGATCCGTGTACTTGTTTGCCTCCCCGGATAACCCTTCCCCGGATTTCTGTTCCGTGCCAAGACGCACCCCAGCAAATGAGCTGAGACACGACTGTGGGCCAGACAAGGGAAAAGGTGCCAGGATGTAGTCGTACTACCCCGGACTATCGCTTAGACCGGGTAACCGCAACCTCCTGGTCTTTGTCTATTGGTCCGACAGCCTTGTCTGTAAATGTAGCTCCATTGATATGTGCTTCAAGACGAGTTTTCTACAGGCTGAGCGACTCGTACCGGTTCGGGGACCTTTTTACAGTCGGTTTTAGAATACCGGTTCGGAGTCGTCTGGAAAAGATTAGGCCAATGAAGGACATGTCAAAATGTAGTCGATAACCAGACAGTATGAACGTGTTCAAACGGAGGCAAATCGAGTGGAAATTTTACCCACGTGGTCTCTGGACACAGGGTACCTGATTTATCAACTTTTTCCGTCGTTCCCGCCAACGGACCCACTATTAACAACAGTATACTCAGCCACACACATACTCTCTCCGTAACTGCTGCACCTGCCTATTTAGGCATATTTAACCAGAGCGATACCTGAGTGAAGATTTTGGTTAGTGGACCAGTAGAAAGACAGGAGTGGTGATTACTCATCATGTATACAGTCACGTGACCACACCATCAGTGTTACAATAGCCATAGACCTACCACAACCGTCGTTTGTCACTGTTCCTACTGTTGCCAGTCATACAACCACTCCTATAACCTCCCCCTTACTAAGCTCAACAAAACCATCCCTTCTATTGCTTGGCACTTCAACATTTTTGCAGTCCTCGTGAAAACTCGTTTGGGCCGTTTTGGCCGTTTCTGCGGGACTCGTTTTCTGTGGCAAAGACAGGCAGACCCACCTCGTCTCAGGAGACGGAGCTCCAGCCAATCACCGCTCGCGCGATTCGTATCTGTCGCTATTCTCGTGTGTGCAGCGGCCATGTACGAGTCCACCTGCTGTAGTGCGAGGTCCGCATGTCTCCGTAGGTTTGTTCCTTCTTGCCGGCTCTTCCGGGTGACGTCAAAAATTTGGTTCCTTCTTTGCCCGTCAGGATTTTCTGCCAACGCCGATCTCGCAGCGGTACCGGAGGGGGGTACATCAAGGAGGCAAGAACTCCGTACCAGGTACAAATGTTGTAGGGGCTGAGAAAGGGACAGTCTATAAGGCGAAGACTGGAAAAACCTATAAACCTGGACTTGGACGGTCGTGATATGGCCCGATACTTTGGAATGAGACACCCGATGAGGAACGGCTACAAGAACGGCTGGAGGAGGGGTAAAGCTACTGTAGGATAGAAGGGGCTAACAAGATGGTACGAACGAGATGGAGGTTGGTCAGATTGCGACAGTTACATATATCCAACCTCCTTCATGTACTTTCAAGTATCGTGAACTACCAGCTGCTCTTAAAGTCCTCCTCGCTCTGTCTCCCGTTACAGTAGCTAAGCTTCTCCGGCACTGAGTCATCGGAATGGTTTCGGTGGGAAGTGTCATATAAGGTGGGCTCTTAGTTTGTGTCTCAGGTCCACTTATAACGGGTCTATTGGTGACTCTGGTTTATCCGTGCTCGTTTCTTTGTGTAGAAAACTCGACTTTCTGGCCAGCCAAGACTCGCTTAATGCTTGCACACCCCTTCCCCGCTCGCAAACAACCGCTGTCGGCGTACCCTGGCTCGAATCCATACACGCAGGACGCACCATATAGCAGGTTTTCGGTGCTTGCACGCTTTAGGCTCTTTTTTGAAGATCCAGCCTTGCTCTCTTGTGAAGATGTGGGGTAAGACATTTGACAGTGACCCCCCACGTCCATCGCCAAGACGAGATGCCCAGACGCCGAGATTTTGACATTAAACGGTCGCCAAGACTCTGGGTGAGTTCGTCATAGCGGATATTGACGTGAATACACCGAAAATACCAACTCCCCACCTTGCCAACCTCGCTACAGAAGCTCTAACTCTAGCTCAAAGCGTACCAACACTAACTTTGCTCCAGTACGGCGGTATCGGCAGTGAGTCAACCACTCTCCTTTCCGATCAGCGTTCTTATCGGAAGAGGGAGACCCTTGTTTAAATAGCCTGTAGCTCCCTCGAGATGACGAACATTATTCATCTTCACAACCACCACCATGTCTAAAGAGTCTTTCCACGAGGAGAGTTTCTCCGAAGAGAATGGCGGAACCGACCTCAGTCTCGAGAACCAGCCTCTCTACCCGGCTCCTATGAGCGATGCCGAGATCCAGTCCGAAATCGACGATCTGGCCGAAAAGTACGGCGTCAACCAACGCAAACTGATGATGAAGGTCGACCTCTGTGTCATTCCTACAATCTGTCTTCTCTACATTCTCGCCTTTCTGGACCGTGTCAACATCTCCAACGCCAACGTTTACGGAATGAGCAGAGATCTGGGACTCAAGGGTAACCACTTCAACGTGGCTCTGGCCATTTTCTTTGTTCCCTATGTTGTCGCTGAAATCCCCAGTAACTGGCTTATGAAGAAGACCAGTCCACATGTCTGGCTACCAGGATGCATGGTGTTGTTTGGATGCACCCTTTTGGGCCAGGGATTTGTCAAGAACTACGGCCAGATTCTCGCCACCCGGTTCCTGCTCGGTTTGTTCGAAGCTGGCATGTTCCCGGGCTGTTTCTATCTCATCTCCATGTGGTACCGACGAGAAGAGTCCCAGAAACGATACTCCTTCTTCTTCTCCTCCACCTGTCTGGCTGGAGCCTTTGGAGGTCTGATTGCTGCTGGTATCCACAACCTGGAGGGCCACCGAGGAATCGAGGCCTGGAGATGGATCTTTATCATTGAAGGAGCGTGCACTGCCTTCATCGCCATGCTCATGTACTTTGTCATTTCCGATTTCCCCGAAGACGCCAAATTTCTGTCTGAGAACGAACGACAGTTTATGAAGGAAAAGCTGGCTGTGGGCACCGTTGGAGGCTCCGAATACGACCGAGGCATGTCCCTGAAGGATCTCAAGTTTGTCTTCTCCGACTGGAAGATCTGGATGTCTGGAATGATGTATTTTGGACTGGTTGTGCCTGCCTACGGATACGCCTACTTTGGAACCGCCATTGTCAAGACTCTGGGGTACTCAGAGATCAAGACCCAGTTCTACTCTGTTCCCCCGTGGGTCGCTGCCTTTGGTCTATCAATGGGAGCTGCCATCTTTTCAGACCGATTCAGACACAGATTTCTGTTTGCTATCGGCTCTTGTATTGTCTGTGTGGCCGGTTTTGGACTCATTATGGGAGAACACCACAAGATTGGAACCAGATATGGAGCGCTGTTTATGATTTGTGCCGGAGCATACACTTGCATGCCCATGATTGTTTGCTGGACTCAAATGAACTTCTCAGGACACCACAGACGAGCTATTGCCTCGGGATGGCAGATTGGTTTTGGAAACATTGCCGGTTTCATCTCCACCTTTGTTTTCACTACTGAAGACGCTCCTTTCTACATGACTGGTCTGGGATGCTGTATTGCATTCACAGCTCTGTCTGGAATCCTCTCTGTCGTCTACTACTTTGGTCTGAGAGCTGCCAACAAGAAGAAACAGAGCCCTGACTACGCTGTGCAGTTTTCACAGTGGTCTGAGGATAAGCAGAGAATGGCCGGAGAATTGCACCCAAGCATCTTCTACACTTATTAAAAGTCGTCTATAGACACGACACGCATAATTAATTTATTTATATTGAACTGAGCGGGTGTGGAGCGGACTATAGGAAACAGCTTGTAGCCGAACATTGAGAGCTACTGTACTGTAAGCAGGGGATGTGGGTTTATTGCACACATAATGGAAAGCAGAGATTCAAGAGAGGACTTGACCGTAGGAATTGCGGAGCCCGTTCTCACTTTACAGTAACTGAACTCCTTGGGCTTTTACGGAGAAAATGCTTCAGACATTGAACACCGGTGGTTCCAGACTGCCATGTAGCTATAAGCTCTGCCTTGAAACCTCATTGTACTGTAGCCAACTGACTATTAACACAAGGAAAGAGAACAAACAATTCAACAACGTACAATGCTTATCAGTTTCACACAAACGATGAAGTGTATCATGATACCAGCAATGTGCACAACACGTTTGATATTCATGGCAGGCAGCACTGTGTCAACCCTATATAGTAATTGTAGCTGAACATCGATACTAGAGCAGATATAGAACAGTACATACCCGAGCCAGCCACTTGGCTCTAAATTTGTGGACCTTTAACAAGTAGATAAGGACTTCTCAGTGTGTTATGGATATGCTCATATGCACACATCTCCCCTTCAATGTATGTCATCCTTAGCAGGACATCTCTCACCACTGAACTCATCACGAACACGACCAAACGGGTTTCAATTCTAGATGACTCAAATGGTAACATCTCACAACTTCCTTCGCTTATACATGTCTATGGTCCCCAAGTAGCGTGATACAGCACAATACCCTTGTATACGGTGCACCCCTTGTATACTTAGCTGAGTGACTAAAGTAGCCTCTCAGTTTGTACACAACAAGCCTACGAGTATGTACTGGAAGCCCATCGTAAAGAAGCAAATGAGGGTACGGAGCACTTGTACGTAGGACATCACTCCTCACCCCCCTCCCCCACCACCGCAAATACTATACACATGCATTAATTACCATTATATGAAAGAGGCCATAAACTACCATCCATCCATCCTTCTCCACCTTACTATAAATACTCTTCGTCATCCCACTTGATGTAGTCTCCAACCTCTGCTGCTCCCGCGCCGCCCTCGTCCTTGACTATCGCCTCGTAATCAAACAGACTGTTGGACGACTCCGTGCCCTGGACCGCGTCGAAGAACTCAAAGTCCAGCGACGAGTCATGCAAATTCAACTTTCCTAGTTGGGTCGCGGGCTCCACGTACTGTGGAATGGTGGGGATCTCCTGCAGAATCTTGTGGGCAGACTGCACGGGCGTTTCTTTGGCCTTGGACTTGCGTCGGGCCGCCGCTCGGACAGGTGTCTTGAACGACTCGGGAATACCCAGAGACTTCCACTGAGGCGACAGCTGGTTGTCCTGGCTGTTTGAGGGGCCGCCGTTGCCCGTGAAAGACGACCGTCGCGATGACGACAAGTCTATCGTGCCCATTTCTCCGCCAACGGGAGCTGGTGACTGTGGAGGAGCGTTCATGAGGACATTATTGTTGTCGACCCGAGACAACATGACCTGGAACGACGAGAACGAGGCCTCCTTGTCGTTTTTATGCGACGGTTTGGACGGCATGCTTTCGCTCACCAGACTGTCGAGGTTGTATCCTGGCATGGAAGCTGTGGGCTGGAAAGAAGCCACCGATTTGGCGTGTCTCAAACCGCGTCTTTGAGGAGACTGTTCGGGAGTGTGGATTGCGTGATGGTTGTGATGCTGAGGCGATTTCTGTTGCTGTTGCTGATGCTGCTGCTTCATCATGACTGGAGATGTCAGAGGAGCCATTTGAGGCATGGGAAGCTGGGAGAGCTGGGGGACGGGAGGAGGCGACTTGTACATCTGGGGCTGCTGTCTGAGCTCCGGAGATGACTTTTTTCGACGCGGAGAAGACGACTGGACCTGTTTCATGGCGGACTTGAATGCAGAAGGAGAGTCCACGCTCATGACGGTCACATCGACCTCGTTGCTGGTGTTGTTGGACGACGACACTGCCGACGAGTTGGATCCCGACAGTTGTCGAGACATGAGGGTTGAGAGCACTTCCTGAGACTCCCGTTTCTTGAGACTCGTGACGCTCTTTTTCGTGTTGAGCCGGGCCTTGGTCACCTTGGTGGGGCTCTTGGAGGGAGCTTTAGGCGGCTCGTAATGCTCAAACTCATGCGTGACAAACGTAAGACCCTTGTTCGGCGAATGGGCTGTACTAGAAGCTCCAGACTGATGCCCTTCAGCCGGAGGAATCACAGGTTGAATGAGATCCAGAGGCATGGGAGGCTGCTGCTGCTGCTGTTGGCCGAGTCTGCGACTGGACGTTTTGTGCTTGAGGTTGGGCAAGGACTTTGTCTTTTGCATGCGTCGAGTAGGACTAGAAGAGTAGCCAGGATGGGAGCTTCCGGGATGACGGGTGGGAGTGTGCTGAGAGGAAGAAGATGAAGAGGTAAAGTTCATTTGTAGCTGGGCTTGTTGTTGGGCCTGAGCCTGTTGCTGAGCCTGAGCCTGCTGTTGTTGACGTTGGAGTAGTTCCAACTGACGCTGCTGATGTTCCATTTGTCGCTGGTGCTGTTGCTGTTGTTGAAGCTGACGCTGTTGCTGCTGTTGTCGTTGCAGTTGTTGGTCCAGTTGACGTTGTTGAAGCTGGTGTTGTTGGTCAACCTGACGCTGCTGAAGTTGTTGTTGTTGTTGCTGCTGCTCGACTCCCATGACCCCGGTCAAACCCATCAGGTCATGGGACGAGTCGATGAAGTCAAAGTCCAACAGGTCATTGTCGCTGCGCTTTTTGTAGGGCACATACGATACGTAAGGTGTGGACACTCCAAAGGCGTCCCAGGCCTTGTTGGACGCTGCGGCATGGGTGCTTGTGCCGCTGGTAGTTGACCCATCACTAGGAGCGCCATGGGTGTCTTCGAACATGTCCATGTCGAGAAAGTCGGCCGTGTCAAACTGCATGTTGCTGGATGAGCCGGCGTTGCTGTTGCTGTTGCTGTTGCTGTTGTTGTTGTTGTTGTGGCCTGGAGAGGGCTGGCATAGCGGCGAGGGCGACATGAGGCGCACGTCGTCTAGGCGAGGAGACGGGTCTGTGGGGAGCGAAAAGGGCCACACTTCCGAGTCGGTCATAGTCTCAGAGAGCGGTTTCTCTGTCTGTGTAACGAGTGTGAGGGGGGGACAAGCGAATGTGTCGGTGAGGGGTGGGTGGGTGGAGTTAGGTCAGCGAATGGATATTTGTGGATTTGTTGAGTTAACGAATGACTGGAGACAGACGGAGCCGCTCGGAGGCTATCTTATGAGGTCAGCTGGTCCCGGAGATGCAGCTGGTGCCAAGAGAATGCTCTGGTGTGCTGGAGGGAGTTTTCCTTGGGTTAGGTGGTTGGTGGGTGGTGGGTGCTGATTGACGCTCAAGAAGGTGGATATTATCCTCAGGTACCTCCCAGATGCACACTGCTCACAAGGTGTGCCGACTTGTTTTGGTGGCCAAACTCTATGTGGTAAACACCGTGTGGAGAGGTTTATTTTGGGGCGTTTAGCAAAAACGCAAAATGGTTGAAAACGGGTCAGCCCAGAGGTGAGAGAGATACGCAGATTACGGGCAGGGCTAGACTGCCTGTGAATAAGAGCCCTGCCGAGAGTATGTACCCCACGACATGTGGTGTGTTGCTGTACAGCCATCAGCCACAATATGTGCACATGCGCTACGTCACTTCGTGCAACGGTATGGCGTGGGAGCTGGACTCTTCCCATCTACAGCCCTTGTGATAGATGCATGGATAAGACAAGAGTCGTTGGGTAAGGGTACGACATCCAAACAAACATTGGTTTAGCGAGACATGGGAAAAATACAGGCATAAGTGAATGCTATTGAAAAGTGCAATTGAAAAGTGCAACTGAAAAGTGATGGATTGGTGGTGAGGGTAACAATTGCTACAAGTGAGGGTTTCAATTGAAGCAATGGACAATTGGCAATAACCTGAACACCTTTCTATTCACAGTATCAGTTCATACACTGTATACAATGTTGTTTACAGATGGCAGTTGTAGTTATGGGCGGCTATTGTCGTCACCGTCAACCACCACAATCTACAAGTAGGGCACCCGCCTTCACCGTTGGTCTCAGATCCCGTGCTTCTTGCGCTTCTTGCGCTTCTTTTGTTTGTCTGGTCGAGGCGTCCAAAACATGTTCCTGGCCCAACCCCACAATGGACTGTAATAAAGCGTGGTGGAGCTTGCTCATGTTTTGCATGTGTGTTCTTTAGGTTTGTTACCATGACAACCAAAACACCAAAAGAAGCGCGTCGGGCTGCGAAACTTTAAGCCTGCAAGACGCAACACACTATCGTCTATTGTATACACACTAATCAGCCGTGACACTTTTTGAGCCAAGAGTCAAAAATGTCGGACGGTGAGTACAGGCGGAGAGGGAGGGGGAGGATACTCAGGCGGATGCCTCACGAGCCCCACAATCGCTACATTCCAAGGCTAACACAGATGATGCAGGACTGGTGGAAATGCCAAACAGTAGCATGATGAGACACTACGACGACGAGTTCCGATACGACTCGGGCCACAACGATACAGTCAGCACCGCGCCACCACTATTCGACCACAAGAGCGCCGGAGGAACAGTCAATACACGTCGAGCGAGCGATTCCGAGCCGGAGTTTTCACATCTCACCACTTCCACGGTCGGCACGGCAGGAACGGTTTCCAAGGGTATGGCGCAGATAGGCAGAGGTCTGCACGTTGCCAAGGCGGCAAAGGGCGGTGACGGCAACGACAATTACCACGACAATCCTCGTGACCGCGACAATCGCCTTGATATCGACTTCTCCCACCACGACAACACCCACAGCCATGAGGCAGACAATGAGGCAGAACATGTTGGAGGTATTCATTCGGCACCATGGTTGGAGGAACTTCAGGATGAATGGCCCGAGATTAGCAATGACGGATGGGTTGACGATGGGGAGCACAACACGTCCAATGAACAACGCGAACACGAACGAGTTTCTTCAGTCAAGTCGTCAGGGTCGGTTTTGGCGTCGACCACCAAACAGTCGTCCTCCGTCAAGGCCAACACACCAGCCTGGAAACAGCTGCTCAATCAGGAACATCACGAGAACGCGAGAAGACAAGAGAACCGGACTCTTCAACGGATCTTCTTGCCCCCAACACTCGGCAAACGCGTCGATCTTGGCGTGATTGCTGAACACACGGAAACTGAAGATACCAACACTCAAGGAGGAAGCAGTCCAACAGAGCCGGAAGAACACTACTCCGATGAAGTGTCCATGGCCGATCAGATGGCACAACTGTCACTCAATCGAACTCCCGAATTGGGACCCCAGGACTCCCCCTCACGGTCCAAGTCGGCGTCTCCTCTCAAACTCTTCTCCAAACACGACACGTATACCCATTCTCGGTTTGAGGGTCTTCTTCCACAACTTGAGGGCGACTCCAGCAGCAGTGGAGTTGACCAGTCGTCGTTTGACAGCAATCGATTTGCTTCAGATCGGTCTTTCCAGCAGCAGCAGCAGAAGATGCCTGTGCGTCAGAATCAGCCCTCGGAGAGTCAGGACTACCTTAACAATGCCGATGATTTGTTCAACCGGATCAAGCAGGCCAATTTCGCCCAGTTTGAGCCCAATGAGAGTGATGGATATGACGAGTCCAGTGAATGGGACAGTCATCGGGATTCGTTGAACAGATCTTATCAGAAACACGACTATCAGTCCAGTGGATCTAACCAGCATGACTCACACTCTAGTCAAGACAATGGTGGCAATGGTGACAATGGTGAAAACAACAACGGTACGACGCAACACAACTTCACATACTTCAACTCTGTGAAACAGCGACATGAGGTTGGTAATGATAGTCTGGGTGCGAATATAAAGACCCATGATTTTGCCCAGACCGGTTTCGGCCACAACCCGAGTTCCAACCTTGAGGCTGAATTTGGGGCTGGTACTACTGGCACTGGTGACGTGTCGAACGCCATGGGCAGCAGTGCTCGAACCGACCTAAAATCAGAACAGCCTCTTTCTCTTCCTAAAACAAGACAGCCACAAACACAGCCACAAACACTCTCGTCACAACCGTCTCATACGACCTTCTCTTCCGGCTTTACAATCACTTCCGACAAGATGGCTTCTGTGCACACTACCGCCAGCTCTCGCCACCTGGGACTCAAAAAGAAGGCCTCTCTACAGGACCTCGAGACGATAGTGTCTGCTATTGGCCGAGAGAAAATGGTGCCTGTGGTCGGTCCCGGGGACATACACAATCGACAGGGCAGAAAGTCGATGATGGGATTTATTTCCAAGGACGAGGTGGAGGATCTGTTGCAGGACCGAGTGGGACAGATGGACTACGATATCAACCAGGGAAGATGGGTTCGACGAGGAGAAGACGATACCAGTGACGATCGAATCATGCCCCTGAGGAACGTGGACGAGGAGGACGAGGAGGATTACGGAGAGGGCTCATCACATGCCCATGGTGATGACGGAGAGGACGATGATTCAGAGTCAGAAGACCCCTTTGCTGGTATTGAGGACTTGTCTGTGTCAGAAGAGTCACAGGCAGGAGGACCTCTAGCCACCACCAACGAAGAGGTGCTGGCCAAGTTTGCAGAGTCCACCGCCTCACCGGCACGACCCAACGCCAACGCCAATGTTCGTGTCGCCTCTTCTGTCATCCAGACAGAAACCAACCCAGAAGGATTGATACAGTTTGGTCACACGGGCACTGTGCCTCCTCGATACGAGCCGTCGTCAAACCAGACCATCAAGAGCGCCAAGGAAGGACGTGCCGAGGCTGCTGCCCATTACAAAGCCTATGAGCTGCAGCAGAAGGAAGACCAGTCGATCCTCGCGCAGGCCCTCACCCGAACAGGGCTTTCCCCTCGGCGACACATCTCCAAGTCTCGAAGCGTCGAGCTTTCCCCTTGTCACAAAGACTCAAAGAAGGTGCGTCAACAGTCTCCTGGCAATAGCGATACCACTGTGACTGAAACCACGGAGTCAGCTGACCCTTCGCCTTCGTCTTCAGTGCTGTACCATGGCAGAGACGAAGAAGAGCAGCAACAGCAGTTCCTGGAGGAAGAGGAGCCTCAATTCGGCGGTGTCCGAGTCGAGCAAGAAGGAGGATTCAACATTTACGATGTTGATGCCGATATGGACAACTCTGGACTCGGTGCAGCTGGTGAAGACTCACAGCACTACAACTCACACATTTCAATGTCACGACAGGCCGCCTTCCAGTCGTACCTTCAGAGAGAGGGTCCCAGCATGTACGGCAAGCTGGACGACTTTGACCAGAGCAGTCTCAGCAGCATCAACGGCACGATGCACACGTCTACCCCGGACATGAACACCAGCAAGATCCCCTACTCGTACCCCAAGTCCACTCTCAACAGTCTTCGAAAGGGTCTTTCGTCTACTCACGGTATTCTCACTCCTCCCTCAGTCGGTCGGGTTCCTGGCAAGCCCATCAGTATGAAGAGTGCCTCCAAGAGTAAGAAAGACAAGGGCAAGGGCAAGGAGGCTGATACCAGCAGGGCTTCCATGCGACCCACTTCTGCCTTCTCTTCTGATTCCAGTGCTGGAGCTGCTGAGGTCACGGCTGCTGAAGTGGTGCCCAACCGTACCACTGTTCTTCACGAAAACACCCGCCACAACAACGGCGAGAACAGCACCTTCCCCTCGGTCAACAACTCCATTATTGGTGACTTCCACCTTCCCTCGGAGGGCCAGCACAACTCTGTGTACATGGACCAGAGCAAGGCATCGTTCAAGCTGGGCGATGTGGCCGCCAAACGGGGCGTCAACCAGCAGCATGAGGCCGAGATGGAGGGTCAACATGGTCCTGCTAACTCCGTGGCTACTCAAGCGCTTGTCAAGGCGCTTCAGGAACTCAACCCCAGAGAACAGGCTTGGCACAAGGTGCGTCATCTGGACATCAAGGGCCGAGGACTGGTGTCTTTGCAGGATCTCAATCGAATCTGCCGAAGTCTGACTGACCTGCGAGCGGCCGAAAACAAGCTCACCAATCTCGCTGGTATTTCCACTCAGCTGAGAGTGCTCATGCTGTCTCACAATCTGCTGGAAAAGACTGTCAGCTTCCTGGACTTCAAGAACCTCCAGGAACTCGATCTTTCACACAATCCCTCTATTGGAAGCTTGTCCTCTTTGCGCCATCTCAACAGTCTGAGGGTTCTCAAGGTCGATAACTGTGGTCTGGACTCGCTGGAACCTCTCAGCAAAATGGAGGGGCTCATGCACCTGTCTGCCAACCACAACCATCTTTCCAACACTCTCAACCTTGACGAGTTCCGATGGTCGTCCATGGAGCAGCTTTACCTGAACCACAACGAGCTGGTGACTGTCTATGGTGTTGAGTCACTGCACAATCTGCTCATTCTCGGTCTCAACCACAACTACCTGACTCGGTTCAAGCCTGGATCTCCCCTGGCCACCGTCAATGGTATTGCTGTCGGCATTTCCAAGCTGTCTCTGGCTGATGATGTCAAACGACCTCGGTTGAGACGTCTCATGGTCTCTGGTAACAAGCTCAGTGAACTTGACATTTCTCTCTGTTACCGTCTCATGGTGTGCAAGGCTGAACACAACCAGCTGGAGGCTGTCAAGGGTGTGGAGAACTGTCCTGAGCTCATCACTCTGTCCATGGGAGGTCAGCGTGTGCCTCTTGGCAACCTGGACTCTGCCAACGACGTCCGAGATTTGCTTTTGGTGGGTACGAAGATTCTGGACTTCCCTCTGAGCACTCCGTTCATGAACCTCAACCGTCTGGATCTCAGCAACTGTGGACTCAAGAGCTTGCCGGCCAACTTTGCCTGTCTGTGCATGAACGTGCGAGTTCTCAATCTCAACTTCAACGAGCTTGAAGACCTGACTCCTCTGATGGTGATTCCCAAGTTGACCCATCTGTTCCTTGTGGGCAACCGAATCCCCCGAGATAGTGCTTCTCTTCGAGCGCTCATTTCCGAGCTGGGTTTCCTGCGTGCTTTGGACACCAGAAACAACCCCGAGACTGAGGATTTCTACCCCGATCTCATGTCCGTCATGGGATCTCGAGGCGTCAATGGAAAGAGCATCTCGATCCAGTACACCAACACTCAGACTGCCGAGTTTGAGAAGGCGTGGCAGGAGACAGACACCAAATTTGTGCGCAATCTCAAGGCGCACGATCGAGAGACGTACGAGGACCGAGTTCTTTACCAGACTCAGGCCATGCTTCGGGTTCACAACAAGGGAGGATTGCTGTATTGGATGGACGGTGTGTTGCTTGGTAAGGATCCCAAGTACATTGAGTCGTACAAGAAGCACGCTGCCAAGTGCTGGGCTGCTCGTGAGAAGCGACGCAAGCAGGAGGATGCGGAGGAGAGAGCTAGTGCATCGAGAGATGCCAGTGTGGAGGGAGAAGCTTATGGATTCATTTAATGCTATATTTATTGATGTATTTTTACCCCAGACGTATTTGAGAGTGTTAGCTATTGTGCTGTAGATGTAGCTATGAGTAGCTTGGAGGTGTAATTCAGGAAACTGGGATGGGCAACTAACAGCAGTATACCGGAGTGTGTCCTTGTGGTCTTCAGTATCACTAGTGTTGGCATACCTGAGAAGGCCACTCTAACAAGCACTTGATGTACTGTTTGGTAGCACTAATGGCAGCAGTAATTCTAGAGCTATTGGAATTGCCAAAAGCTCCTGAGTGGAATGGTACGTTTTTTGCAGCTACCCTTAGCGGTAGGAAGAAGTTGGTTTTGCAAGAGTGTACAATGGGGACGCTCAGTAGCCCTAGTGAAGTGAACAGTTTGACACAAGTCTGTATTAGTGGGATTTTTGTGGTACCACTCGAATCAGCGATAGATACTGAGTCCATTGGTGTCACTTTTGATCCCCTATATCCATATGCTGGAAACATGTATCGAACGGTCTGGTATCAATCAGCATCTTGAGAACGGTTACATAAGGTGCACATATTGAGGTATTTTTGTACTGACAATGTGTTACATTATTATACCATTCGAATCAGCGTCTAATTACGAGTCGAATGGTACCACTTTTAACACAACTTGTAACAGTAAATTCGCCAGTTGGACTCTAGCCTCTCCTCTTCATGTTCCGCATACAAAATCATCACCACACCTTCAGATGTCCCACCTGGGTTAGGTTTCGGTGGTACAGCATTCTGGCACGTGACTTTTCCGTCAGCCAATAACAGCGAACACAAGTGGTATGACCAAGAAACGTGTTTTGTCGATGGTGGCGGTTTTTTCGGGATTGTTGTGGCTCGTCCGCAGTCCCAATCTCACCACAATAAGCTGCTATTCGCGAATTGAAACATTTTACCGCTCTTGTAGGTGCATGTTTGGTGTTTGTTTGCGGGAGGTGTATGAAGGGGGGGACCCTATGTATTTGACTGTCTGGCGTCGGAAATGGAATTTTGAAAAGGCAGTTCTAGTAATTGACACGCGCTGAGCTGATTCAACCTTCCTCCATCTCTTCACCACCTCTCCATCGCCAGATAACCCCCCCTCTGCTCCCCCACCAACACCCCCCAATAAGCTTCGGCATTGGCCAATCAGACGTTCCCATATTTGGGTAACGAAATAAAGGTTGGAGTGTTCCACTATCGTATATTTGCACTCCAGCAGCAGCAGCACAGGTACAAACCACACACCCTACAACATGCTCAGATCACAGATTGGCCGACTGGCTCTGCGACCGACGCTGGTCCCCGCCGTGTCCATGGTCTCCCAGCAGACCCAGACCCGAGCCTACTCCGCTCCCTCTGGAACCCCCCGAGTGTCGTCCTCGTCCCTGCCCACCGACTACCCTCTCCCCTCACAGCAGAAGGCCAACAGCGCCGTCGACTACACCCTGACCACTCTGGACGCAGTGGCCAACTGGGCTCGACAGGGCTCTTTCTGGCCCGTGACCTTTGGTCTGGCGTGCTGTGCCGTGGAAATGATGCACGTGTCTGCTCCCCGGTACGATCAGGATCGTCTGGGTATCATTTTCCGAGCCTCGCCCCGACAGTCGGATATCATGATTGTGGCCGGAACCCTCACAAACAAAATGGCCCCCGTGCTGCGTCAGGTGTACGACCAGATGCCCGAGCCCCGATGGGTCATTTCCATGGGCTCCTGCGCTAACGGTGGTGGATACTACCACTTCTCCTACTCGGTGGTTCGAGGCTGTGATCGAATCGTGCCCGTCGACGTCTACGTCCCCGGTTGCCCTCCCACCTCCGAGGCCCTCATGTACGGCGTCTTCCAGCTCCAGCGAAAGATGCGAAACACAAAGATTACCCGAATGTGGTACCGAAAGTAAGCATATTAAACGTTTAGAAGATATTGAGCATGATAAAGACATTGTAGGTGGTGATTGTAGGTGTAGATGTTGGTTGAGGTGTTAGAATGGGTTTCATCAGATGCAATGTATGACAATGAATGAGGGCTTTGAAAAGAGGCATAGAGATGTGTCTGGGCACTCACACTGTTTCATAGGTCGAGTATAGCGAGAATTGCATCCATTGAGATCATTTGTTTATTGGTTTAAGTGGTCCCTGTTGTGTTACATTCATTGATGTGTTTCGATAGACATCAATATGAGTGAACATGGATACACTGTAAAGCCAACAGAGCGTAACGATGTATACAGCATAATTACAACAATGCTCTTCATAAACTTATAGAGCACTTCTCAGCTACAATAGTCGACTACATCTACAGGTTGTCGCCGACGTTCTACAACCATCGCTTCTACTTCCTCCTCTACTACTTGCAGTCCACTCGTGACCTTCGGCCACTCGTTCCCTTCTCCTACTGTTGTCCGCTCATGACCTCCGGCCACTCGCTGCCAATTGCTAATGTTATGCATTCTAGTCCATCCGTCTAATCTCGAGTGGTGATTCGCTCACCACGTCGCTTGCCGGCAAACTCGTAAAGACCCTCGGATCGGTAGGAAACGTAGCCGATGAGAGCGGGGAGAGCAACCAGGTACAGCAGTGTCGACTTGCTGGTCTTTCGTGTGTACTTGAATCGCTCCTGGTAGAAGGTTCTCCAGTGGGAGTATCTGTCGATGGCACCGTCATGGTGGAGGGCTGTGTTAGTATGAAACGGGAGCGAGAGGCCGTAGGTCTCGAGCGGACAACAACGGGCGCGAATAGACACCATCGGAATGATTGGTCGGAGGTCATGATTGGACATCAACAGACACTAGCGGGAGTTGACAAACGGACACCGTAAATGAAGGTAGTCGTCAAGGCTATGAATGAACATCTTGGTTGACATGGAATGAGTGGAACAGCCGAGCTCGGACTACCGCAGATAACAGCATAGATGGAAGCCACAGAAGCAACAGCCTCAGCTGACGTTCAGAAACACCCCACTCATCTCCTGAAACCTCTTCATCCAACTTGCGTCGCTCTATAACGTCCCACAGTTCATGCCATGTAGCACACATGAGTGTGTTGCCGGGTCAAACTCCGTTGAGACCCATTCAAACTGCCAAACCAGGGTATCATAGTCCACCAATGAGTTCATTCCGTCCGTTTAGTGTCCTCCAAAGTCGTCATTCGGTCTTTCTGTGTCGTTCATCACATCATTCGTGTCACTCCATAACCCTCGTTAGTCGTCCTTCCACGACCGCAAAAATCTCATACTCACCGTGGGGAGCATCCCATCCGCCCTTGTTGAGAGGACCACGCTGGATAGCGCTGCTAGGCTTCAGTTCGACCATTTTGTGCTGGGTGGAGTGTGCAACTGATTTGGTGGTTTCGCTACCGTGAAGCTTCAATGTGTCGAAAATGATTGGTTGGGACGTCTCTACCCTAACCTGCATAAGAACACACACCTTCAGAGTTCGTGATGAGTAAGGAGGTGATCTCTGGAGGTATAATGAGGGGGAAATATTGTTGGTGGAAATAAATAATGCCAGCTACGTGTGTATCACTCAACCTGATTCGTCAAAAATGCAATAAATTATGATCTACAAAAGCAGTGATGCATGCCTTCCTATCGTACTACTATCCTCCTCCTCTGTCTTCTCCTCCTCCTCCTGGGCTAAAACTGAAACTCATCATACTCCAACTTGACCGAGGGCTCATCAAGATAATTGATGGTGTCAAAGTTCTGAGAGTAAAAGTTTCCAGCTGTGCCGTCCGCCGTAACTCCGTTGCCTGCGTCCAAACTGGGCCGATGAGCACTAAAGTACTCGTCCTTCATGGCTGTAGAAAGAGTCGGCGTCTGGTCCCCCTGAGGAGCTGCCGGAGGAACCACGTTTTCTCCACCTAGAAGCTCACCGTATGAGAAGTCCGTGTTCATGTTGGAGAAGTACGAGTCCTGGCCCAGATCTTCTGAGTATGCAGATCCCATGGGCGACCTAGACAGCGGATGCTGCGAGTATCGGTCAATCTGCGCCTGGGGGATAGTCAGTGTGGCCTTTCGCTTGTTAGACAGAGAACCTGGCGACGTTCGCAGATTGTTATGACTCTGTGGACCCATTTGAGTCTGTCTCGATTGCTGCTGCTGCTGCTGCTGCTGTTGCTGCTGTTGGTGTTGACCTTGCTGCTGAGACACCATCATCTGATCCAGAGCCTGTTGCTGGAGCAACTGGAAGTTTTGGGTAGACTGGTTGGAAGAGGGAGGGTTCACAGACACGCTGGGAGGAACTGGACTGGGCGTCATGCTCATGGACTGAGGACTGGCCATTCCCATGGGCTGCGGACTGGTCATTCGCAGAGGAGCCTCGTTCTGGGGCTTGAGCTGGTTCTGGACCTGAGCTTGGCTCTTGTCTTGAGTCTGCATCGGGTTCTGCTGACGCTGGTTCTGGTTCTGGTTCTGATGCTGGTTTTGGTGCTCACCCTTTAACAGGCCTCCTCCAATCATGCTCATAGCCTCAGTGGCCCACCATCGGTCAGCGTACATGTCCAGAATGCTGCACACGTCTGGGAAGGGCATGGACTGGTCATGGAACAGACGCACAAGCACAATAAAGGCCAGCTGCATTGAGAAAGGCACAATTGGCAGTCCCGGAAGAGAACCCGAGTAACTTTTGGCATTGTGGAGAATCTGAGAAGCGCTTCTTAGAACGGTCTGGAACTCGGAACCGTTGCTCAAGTGCAGGGGAGCAGTTCGGCCGTTCTTGGAAAAAGTCAGAGCCAGAGCAATGGGCGTCGACATGTTTCCAAAGGCTCCGTAGACTGTAGAAGTGGAAATGGTGATGGTCTGAGGGTACGACAACAACATGAGGGTATGTGAGACAAGCTGGAGGAAGGGAGAGTCTGTATCGACGGGTTCCAGCTTATGTCGAGCGATATCCAATGCCGTGACGGATTTCATAGACACATCCGAGTTTCTTCCTCGGTACAAGTTCATGATAGTTTCATGAGACTCGAGAATAGACACCAATCGTGAAAGTTGCGAGTTGTCGTCCAATTTCGACACTTCGACGTCACGTGAGTCAATAATCACCGGTCGAGCGTTGATCAGACTGTTGAGTCGGTCCAGGCACCAAATGGACCACCACAATTGCTGGAGCGACGTTTTGTTGATAAACGGCCGATCATGGTGGATACCGAGAGAAATGGAGTAATGGATAGCGTGTTGCAAGTCCGAGCAGCCCTGCTCAGCTCCATCGGGACCCTCTGCGTGCAACGAGATCAACGCGTAGACTCTCACGAGTGTCAGACGGTCCTGTTCGACTTCTGCGAAAAGTAGAGCTCTGATTTTAGAGGCTGTAGACGCCGCAAACTGCCGCAGGTTTTGGATATAAGTCTGGGCCTGAGAATGGCGACTGGCCGCGAGTAGAACAGCATGCATGAGCAATGTGGGGGCTTGTCCTTGACGGTGCAGATTGAGAAACTGCGTCTTGTCCACCAGAGGCAGACAAGTGTCCATATGTTCAAAGTAAATGTCGACCAATCCGTCTCGAATATGTTTGAGAGGCATTGAGAAGGCGTTTATCGACGACAGATAAGCGTACAGATGGGGGTTGAGTTGCGGGGTGCTTTTCTTGACCCATACTGGATCGTCTTCCTTTGGTGAGGAAGGTGTAGCTGGAGACGTGGTGGCGGTAGAGGCTCCCACGGCTCTTCTGACAGTTGGCGAGAGATGCGACTGGGGCCGTCGATCTGCCGATGCCCGCGACATGCTTCTGTTTGTGTTTGAATGGAAGAGCGTGAACCGTTGAGCTGGTCGTCCTCGTTCATCTTCAGACAGTTGTTGTGGTTGTTGTTGTTGAGGCGGTTGCTGCTGTTGCTGCTGCGTCGGCTGATTCACTCCAAAGTTGTTGTAGGCCTGGAAGGATCCTAATCCGCCCAGAATCGATGTCGCTGGAGGAGCTGTGCCCACAGAAGTGCTGTCAAACTCATTCTTGACCACCTCTTCGGGCTCCTGGTACATGACCATGTTGATAGGAGCATCCTTCTTGGGAGCGCCCTGCTCATTGGCCTTCTGAGCGGCCTCCTCCAATGAACATTCCAGCCCGGCCTGCAAACACGGATCGCACTTGTCGCTCTCGTTACTGGTTTCACATCGCTTTCGCCGGCGCTTGCACTGATCACACGCCTTATGTGCCCGTTTGCGCGCCCGGTACGAGTCGTTTTTCGCCGGGAACACGTGTGTGGAAACCATGTTCTTCATGGTGTCGCTTGAGAATGCTGGCTCCCTGGTCACCCTGCTTGAGTGTGCAAATATGTCGAGCTAACGGTAGACCTTCTGGAGTATGCGTGTGCGTGTCCTGTGCTGAGGTAATTTGAAAATTCAGTTGGGGTGGGACTTTACCGTTATGAACAGGTGCAGCCAGAATTTGAGGTAAGGGTGAGAGAACGTGAACAGAATGGGTACAAGGGCTAAAGGGATTATGGCTGTTTGTAAAGTCGCTTATTCGTCAGTACCTAGACGTGTTTGTAGCCCCTTCTCATCATCTCCATCACTGATTGCGACACTACAATACACCCTTCCCTGTCCCTCTTCATCCAATCTTTATCGTGAGGCTATACTCCTGATACGAAAAGGCACAGTGTCAATCATTGAATGTTAAAAATGTTGGAGGGGGGCGAATGAGGTGTTCCAGAATTGGTAATATGCTGGTTGGGGGCTTTGGAGAACCGCCAATCTCATAACCAACCGTCACGTGATCGAAACCCGCCTTGTCCCACCGTCCTCGGCTAATCCGACGGCCCCTACACACACCCTTTTCAAAACGATCTACACCGTTTGCTGCGTGGACGGCCGACCATGGAAATGGATGCAGGTCAAAAGTGGCACCTTTTGGATCGACGTCTGACGCTGATTGGAAGGGCCCAAAAAGACGTCAACGGCGTGTCAACGGCAACCACGTCACCCGATCATGTCGCACATCGGCTTTTATGTCGCTTTTAACAAAGATACACCGATGTCTGAGACGTTCATTTCACAACGTTGAGAGACGTGAAAAGTATACGAGTAGATTCGAAATTCAGATTACGTACGACTGAGTCAAACAAAGATTGGAGGGTGCTAAAAGGGAGTTAATTGTGGGGCTTGTGGGGAGGTTGTGGGGAGGTAGTGTGGTACGATTGCTCAAATCGAGTGTGAACGCTCAGGTTGATGCGATGTCACCCAATAACACATAAGCGACTGTATATAGTCGTTTGTCGTACAGATTGGAACTTTACTTGGGTTTAGTGAAGAGAAAAAGTCATCTCGGGTGCAAATTCGGTGTTCTCGAGATTCTGGGGTAATGTAAAGGGTACCGGATTGTAGCCCTTCTCGGTCTCATTGATATGACACCAAAATACTACCACTTCTTCAATCAATAACCACAGTTATCACAGTGCTCACACCAGTCAAAATTCTTCTTTAGTTGAGACTCCACTTGAAACCCCATTCCATGCAGACATGTCGGCTATTGAAGACACACTCTTTGCCCCCTATATCTGTCCAACTCCACGAATACTTGTCCGATTGACGTCAACTCAATTTTGATCAACTTCCCGGAGTTTGACTAACACTTTTCGTCATACAACCATCCCTCCCCAACCACCCCTTCACCCTCTACTACTCTACCCACTTCCCGCATACAATGGAGCCTTGTGCTGCGCCAAGATCTTTTCACATAGCAACACTCCGTGCAGCACAACGGTTTCAGCCTTGCTGTTTATACGTCGGAGGAGTGACGGTTTCGGTCGTCACGTGATCAGCAGCACGAGGAGCCCGTTTCATTCACTCTTTTGTTGACTCTTGTTGACTTTCGTTGACTTTTGTTGACTCCAGACACTGTTCCACCTCCCTCACATTCTGTAGATCTCCGAGATAAGACCCGACAAAGCAACACCTATCCCACCAAGACAGCCATAAGTAACACCTGCTATGAATACACGTACACGACATGCAAAGGCACGCGACGACCTGCCCTCTGAACTAGTCCGTGTGCTTGTTTCCTTGTTCCCCTGAATGTAACACTGTTCAGCCGTTCCCTGGTACGAGTACGAACCAGTAGTGTCGTCTTGGTCAGTAGCTTGTCCGCACATACCGCAACTAGTACCTCCGCTTGTCTCACTCCGCACTCCAACAACAACAACCATTGTCCACAATACAAATAGCGGCATTGTTCACATGCTCACATGTCCACTTTGTCTACGGTAGCTTCGTACCTGGTAGTGTATCACTCCAACGACCAATCCGGCTAAGCTTGCACTAGTGGCTGGTACGTAGTGGAGTATCGGTAAGAGTTGCCAAACGAGACGAAGTAGTGTGTCTCCACACTGTACGTGCTATACACTAAGATGCCAGCCACAAGAACACCATCAACTCACCCTTCATAACAGATTATCAATCGCTGACTGAGATACGACCTTGTAACTCACACTTTGGACTTTGGACTCTCAGGCTGGTGGTGATCATCAAGGACTAATCTAAACGCCAACGTCAGACACATAGATCTACAGAGCACCCTTCCAATCTAAGCGCCGTACTTGTTGTATTGTATTGAACACCGCCCACACGTCCATAAACGTTCTGTAACGCGTTATACGTCTTTGAGAGCGTTACAGACGGTTGCAGAGTCGTACCACCTGCCCATGGTTTTTTTACCCACGTTGTCCATGCTGCCCATGCTGCCCATATTATGTGCCATAATAGCTCCAGCTACAACAACGCTATCATCCCCTTCCACCCCTTTGCGCTACAACGCTTAGCGCGTGCCAACTGCCATTGTACACACGACCCATGGTTAGTGGGATGCCCGGAAGGGGCTACTTGTGGAGCAGTTCTACGAATACCAAGTAGTGATACAATTTTTACCACTGTGCCACCGCTACAACTGGTTGCTGTCCACTCGTGACCTACGGCCACTCGCTACCATTGTTTGTTACCAAATCTAGTCTATTGTCTAATGTACATATAAATAAGCGGCTGCTCTGTCACCCTGCCACCTGTATTAATCCTCCTCCTTCATACAGGTGCCCGACAGAGGCAGCTCGATGCATCGGATTTCACAAACCACCTCGGGCCGTTCGGCCGAAGTGTTGAGACCTCCAAAAAAGTAGAGACGGCCGTCACAAAAGGCCGTGGTGTGATGCGACAGGCCCTTGAGAAGAACGCCGTAGTAGCACGACCGGATCATGACGCCTGTGGACAGAGAAAACACCCACATGTCAGTCACCTGGCCGTCGCCGTTGTCGCCGCCAAGAATGTAGACCCACTTGCCTCCGTTCATAATCTTGTGTCCGTATCGGCCCAGAGTCACTCGCATGCCCTGGCCGGTGAACTTGTTGTAGATGAAAACGGGAACAACGGCCCAGGTGTCGGTCTCGGGGTAGAACCGCGTCATCTGAGAACACACGGTTCCGTCCTCGAACCGACCGCCGTAGAACAAAAAGTATCCCTCTCGCTCACAGAAGCAGCCGTCATGGTAAGCAGCGGCAGGGTGGGCCTCCTGGGGGTTCTTGTAGACTACCTGGGACCAGGTGTTGTGGGTGGTGTCGAATCGCCACATGTCGTTGAAGGTCTGGCCGGTGAAGGGGTTGTGGCCGCCGTGGACGTAAAAGTACGCGCCTCGGTTGATGGTCACGTGGCCCTGTCGAGGGGCGGGTCGCAGCTCGGTCTCGCCGTCAGCCACCTTTCGGAACAGGTGGGTTCGGGTGTTGAACAGGTAGGCGTCGTTGAAACACTGGGTATCGTCTCCTCCTCCAAAGTAAAAGATGTCAACGCCGGCATCCCGCTTGGGGACGCCGGGAACGAGCGAGATGTACTTGGAGGTTCCGGTGTGGAACTTTCTGGGGGCGGGGGCCACCACAGAAGAGGTGTTGTTGGTGGCGGAGGAGGGTTCGGGGCTAGTGGAACCCTCGGCCTGGTTGAACGACTTTCGTCGATATGCGGGTCGGGGAATGGTTCGTGCCACGGGGGCACGCACGCTTCGATCAATCGTCTTGAGCGTGTGTGAGTCTGTGTTGAAGCAGTACATGTCGTTGGTGCACTGCGAGCCGTTGGTGCCTCCAAACGAGTAGATTTTGGCGCCAACGGTGGTGGAGGTATGGCCGTAGACCTGGGGAGGCACGTTCGAGCCATAGATGCGAGGGTGGTACGAGTAAGGCACCATGGGGGGAATGCAGGGCTCCAGCATCTCTGTGGGAGATTCGGGCTGGGCCTCAATGGCCGAGGTGGACACTGAGGGTGCTCGGGCCAGAGAGTTGGCGAGCTCGGACAGCTGCTGGGGCCGGGGGAAAGATGCAAAGGATGTGGACACGGAGGCGGGCCGCGAGGGGGGATGGTCTCGGGCGGTGCCGTTGGAGTTTGTGTCACTAGGCAGAGGGGGCAGGCTCTGCTTGTAGTACTGGTGATTGTTGGGGGACACCGACGTGGAGGAGGTCACGGAGGTGTGTCTGGTGAGGGGGTGGGAGTAGAGCGAGTTGGCGTCCTCTGTGGACGACACGGAACGCGATCCCATGCTGTTTGTACGCGACGAGTGTCCTCCGCCGGGTCGGGTGGTTCGCTGCTTGAGCTTGTTGTTGTCGTCAAATGGAGGCGAGGGAGGTCGGATGGCCTCGTCCTTGTTGACATAGGACACGTCGTAGAAGCTCCATTCCTTGAGAGGCGCCACACAGCCTAGTTCGTCGCTTGGCAGCTGGGGGCTCACAGTGTCGGTCTCCAGCTTGGGATACGGTCGGATAGGTGACGTTCGAGTCATGAGGTACTGGGTGGACACAAAGTTGTTGGAGAACTGGTGCGAGGTGGATGGCGGGTCTGGAATCTCTGCGACGGCCGCGTGTCGTGGCCGGTACTCTGTTATTCGTTTGACCAGAGCCATTTGATGTGCAGGTGCTGGCGATGTGTTAGTGTTGTTATAGGAGGGGGAGGTTGCGAGGGGTATGTTACTTGTGTGTGTGTGATGTCTGCTCTCTCTGTCTGTGTCGGATCTCAATCAGGTCGGTTTTCAGAGGGGGGTCGGTGGCTACGGTCGCGGTCGCGTGTTTGCGTCGTAGTTGCACACGTTGATGAATGTGTTCTTGGGGGGTGGAGGATGAAGGAGAGGTATGAAGAAGTAAAAGTCGGAGGTTTTAGCTGGGGTTTTCGTTTCCAGATGGTAGTGCAATTAGAGTTGACCGCCTTACTTTTGAGTTCATCTGTTTTTGCGCATGTGAGCTGGGTTGTGGAGGAAGAACAAAGAATGCTGGAATGATGGCGAGGGTGTCAAAATGTGCGCAAGCTCCGGGGCCAAATAATGAGACTCTTTCCGCACGATTCGGCCACCAAAAACCTCGAGATAAACACCCTATTACCCCCTCAAAAACAAAGTTCGACCGTTGTGTGAGAGTCAAATGCAAGCTAAAAACCAATATGTGCCTTTTGTGACAGCATGCAGAGGTTAATTTCAACTGTCGGTCTAAACCGTAATAGTCGACCTGGATCAGCTTCCTCTGCGTCTGAGTTGAGGGAAGCGCAAAGTGGGAGAAACCGCAAAGTGGAGCTTGGAGCTTAATAGAGGGGGGCAAACAAAGCCGACCGGAGAGAGACGCAGAAATTAAAAGCCCGGAGAATAGTCCCAAGCAAAGAGGAGGGGGGGGAAGTGGGTGGTGGTAGCGGTGGTGTATAGCACTACACGTAGCGAGATAGTGGTGGTGATAACTACACGGGTCTAGACACCACAGACCACGTACTCGTACTGTACACACAGCTGTACCACCTTCCCCACATGTACCCACTGTCATGTACCAACCTCGAACACGCACGTCCACTGTACGCTAAATGAGAGCCCGTTCTCGTTCCTTTCCCCACAAGCGGAGGCCCAAACGGCGGTGCATGTGTTTGCGCACCAATGCCACATGATTGGGATTGGGATTGGGGGGGGTCGTGGTACATTGTACATACAGCATCGTCGGATTCGTATTTGTCATTTCGAGGACTTGTCGTAATTACTGATATTATGGTCTCCCTTAAATTAGAGCTCAGCCGGACGGTACCTCCGGTATGGTGCAACATGGGGGATATTGTCTCACTTGAGGCATCATCTCCGATACCGAAAGAGGGACACAGAGTGAAAGACGGTTGAGAGACGGTTTAGACACTGAAAGACGGTGCACAGCGGATTTAGTGTGTCCCCTTTTTTGACGTTGGCGGAATGCTATTTCGGTTAAGACGTGTCTGACAGAGAAAGAGGGAGAGGGAGACAGAGACAGAGAAAGACACTGCGATACACTCTATCGTACAAACGAACGATACACTCAGTTTGACTCTCTCTCTCTTTCTGACTCCCTCTCTCTCCTGTTTGTCTCTGGTCTGTTTGTCTCAGAGCCCTGTTTCACTTTGCGTTTGGACATAATAATCTACCAGTCAGCCGGGCCGAGAGGTAGAAGGAGTACAAAATGGTCTGGTGGAACGAGTATTGGGTGTGTGTGCGAGATGAGCTGAGTAATCAGGTCCACGTGGCGTCGGCTGATTAATCCGATTCTCCCCTTCTCTCCTTACCGTCCATGTCGTCCGTTGCCACCCACCTCCCACCTCCACATTTGCCGCTGTCGGTACATTGCAAAAGGCTGTCAATTTTGACTTTGACTTTTCCAACGGTTTCGGCACGAGTTACGGGGCTGAGCCGAGATGAATAGCCGAGTGAAATGGAAGGGTAGAAGAGATTTTGTGTAGTGATTTGCCACGGATAAAATAGGGCCGTAGTTGTAGACCGCAGGTGACAAACAACACAATAACGTGCTTGTAATAATGAAGTCCGTTTTTCAAACGCGTAAATCACCGTATCTCATTACCCATACTGACGTATTACCCATACTGACGTATTACTGTTTTCAGATTTGGCAAGTGTCTAAAGTGACGTTCGGTAACCGGTCTGGCGATAGTAGGACGTCACTCCCCGTCGCACTAACGTCAGGTTATCGCACCACCGCCAAGTCCATCGTCCGCTAGCCACACTATCGTACCGTTTCAATCGTATCAGTCTACATCCAGGTAATAGCTCCGGATGGTGTGATGCAGTGTACGATACGAGAAATCAATCTGCTGTTATTGTCGACCAGGTGACCGCCTGACTTTTAATCCTTTGATACAGTGTGTACCCCTCGGTACAGCTCGGCATGACTCAAGTGAGTCTCCACCGCTCCACCGCTTGTTTCATCTTCTTACTGGGCTTGCTCTCTATCATCCCCTCCATATATGCATCTCTGCACAAGGCCGTTTTTGTCCAAAGTCGAATGGACGAATAGGCTGTCAAAGCTCGATACCAGTAAGCAGACAAATTATACCGGCTCGAAATTTGTCGACATTCCAAACATGCCCTACTCGTACCAACTACCCCACGCCGCTCAGCTCGGCATCTCTACCCGGTCCAGACCTTCGAGACAGTTAACTCTTCTTGGCGGGTTATTATAGATCGTGTTTTGTACTCCGTAGACGATACTGAGACGATACTTGCACTTGCTAAACTGTGGCTTGTCCTACTTTGGTATAACTAGCCCCTACACCGAACACTTCTCTAGCACACCCCACTAATCCAACTAGTCCATAATTTGCGACGACTGGGGTAATAATTCGCGGCCGTTGGATTGTTTCTGAGGTACGAGTGGTTGGTCACGTGACCTTCGCGATGGAGGCTTTTTTTAACCGCCATACTTATACTGCCGTTCCAACTCCCCCTCCTCCACTGGCCCACCTGCCAAATCTACTCCCGTCCTTTTTGAGCCTGTCAGACCGTTGAACGGCACACTAACCGGAGATAGAAAAAGGCCGGTTTCGCCGACCCCGTGCAGCAAGGTTTGCGCTAGAGGCGGTTTAAATGTCGAGCAGGGGAGGGGTCTATAAGTGTTCGTTTGTGTGACAAGGCCAGTGTCGTGAGCTTTGTCGGTTGTCTATATAAAGGTGCGGTTTCCCCTGTTGCATTATCGCCCAAATCACAACACTGTAAACTCATGCTCTGTTCACCACCACTCTGCGAGTCTGGGTTCCAACAGTGCTGACGCTCTGAGTCAAGTGGCGGGAGCTAGCCAAACTCTGTTTGTCGAGAAAAAGTCGTCGTATTTTGACAAAGAAAAAGTGCGTCTAACCTAACTGGAACAGTCTAGCCCAGCCTTCAAGTAGCTCCAGACGAAGACGGGTGACGTGGATTTGCCCACGCTTTGCTTTTTTCCCAGTCGTTGGTGCGGCGGACCCACTTTTCCGGAAATCTTGACAAGTGGTGGTGTCAAGAGGTGGTGGCCGACAGTATATGGACTTGACTGTTGGTATGACATTAGGAGTACAGAACCAGTACAATTTTGACGCCCTGTGTACATTGATACATACTGGCATGTATTGTTGACATTGCGGTGTTCAGTGCAATAATAGGTGGCCACCGTTTGTATATCCGTCAAACGGTCAAAGCCGTAATAATGACAATAACCCGATCTCCTCTCTCGTACCCCGTGTACTATTCCCCCCACTCATCTCCTCATCTCCTCATCTCATCATCTCACCATTGACATCTCATCGCGATAAGCTCCCCTGATGTGTTTGTGCTCCGTACATGCCTTGTGCACCTGTTTCACGGTCACCTCAGCTTGTTTGATAATTAATACCAGACCCATACCGGCAGCTAGCGCAAACTCAGATGCTCGTATTTTCGACACAGCCCCCTTTAGCCAGAGGTGGAGCTTACTTTTAGCGTCGAGAGCTAGTGATGTGTTCCTGGAGCAACTATGTATGTACGATAGACAGGCAGGTATAGATTCTGTTTGGTCCTCGGCATTTCAACTTGGCCGATATCGCTCTACACCATCTAACCACAGCGTGATACCAGAAAAGCACCTCTTGGGTTACGTTTCCAGGGATACCACAGTCTCACATGTTTCAGACATGATCGCCACGGCAAAAGGTGGGGGATATGACGATGAGCAGCATTGACATACAGCCATGACTCGTGTTGGGTTTCACGGAGTCATCATGATTGGCGGTAGTACGCGATCTCATCTCATGATCGCAACTCTCAAGGTCTTGCTTGACCTTTCACCTCCGCTATAACCGCTGGGGGATTTCTCGGAGCTGATGTTCCGCTAGCCAGTGGCCAGTGTTAGCGTCCAGGCTCGTTTAAAACACGCTATCCAGGGCCAGTGGTGCTAACCCAGGCCACTAGATGATGACGCAATAGGACTTGATGGGTGTCTGGCGGGTCACGTGTTTCGATCTACACCCCTGGAGCCGATCTCCGCAGACACGTCCCTCTCCGCCCTTGCAGTTGCTCAAAGGCTTCTGGCTTCGGGGTCAAGGGCTTCAGGTGCTTGAAATGTGCATCTTCGAAGATCTCCATAGTTAAAGGGAGGCTGAAAGAGGGACTGAAAGAGGGACCGAAAGAGAGAGAGAGCAAAAACATGTCTCAGTGGCTGGAGTGAGACACACTGAACTTTGGCTATCTGTAGAAGGACTGTTGGTGAGTACCTGGTAGCGTCTACCCCCTCATCATCTGATTCGACCCTGAACACATGTCTCTCCAGAGTTGTACGTTCTACATTATAGTCCCTCCAGAGTTGACCAAACCATGTGTCTATGAGAACGTTGAATCTTGTTGTCATTGTGTTTGCAAACGGGTGGGCAGGAGAGGATTTGGATGGTTCCACATGAGGCTGTGCTCTGCGTCTCAGGAATGGACATTCTCATTCCAGAACTGCTTGCCATTCTTGGACTGCGTTGAACGGCGTAGACTGTAGGCTCGCGATACACAAGCTCGATACTGATGGAGATACAGCCACCAACTAAACACGGACCGGTAAACAGCTATAGATGCGGTATTAACATCTGGACCGGCCCCAGCGACGTTCCTTAGTGCCGAACCCCGTGAGCCAGATTCTCTTTAGCTCCCGCGCAGGAACGTATTCTATGGAGTGCTATAGCTGGGGGCAGGAGATATAGGACTGGTGAATTGTTGGCAGTTGGCGTTTGTCGTTGACAACCGTCGACCACACCAATTCACCTCCACCCTATGCGCGCGATAGAGCAAGGGCAACAACTTGCTTCTTGTTCCCCACTATTAACCGTTTAGCGTCGTTAGTCAGGTCTTAGTCGTGTTTGCAAAGCTCGGCTAAAAAGACCAACTCTCTTAGTGATACATGGCCGAGGGCTCGGGCTTTGCGACATTGTAGGTAGGGGGATAACCCGCCGATGGTGGTGGTGCAGCAAAGCCATCTGTGGCGGTGGCATATGAAGCTGCATCGTACGGCTTGTCCTGCCCCTGCTGTGGAGGCATCATGGAAGCTCCTCCTCCAACGGTGGGAGAGTAACCGGGGTCGTTAGGCTGCATGTATGAATACTCCGACATGGGGGGAGCTGTAGCCATAGCGTTTCGCTCCTGGTACCGCTTGAAGGGGATCAGGTCGAATGCCAGAATGAGTAGGTAGAATCCGTAGAAGAAGGATAGAGCCCATTCAAAGCCGGCGGCCACGTTGGGCTCATCTCTGTTGTTGCAAGACACAAAGATGACGGCCAGAACAATGGCAATGGCGACCCAGATCCATCGCAGAATGTATGAAATTCTTAGGCGACGCACGTCCGGATAGTTTTGGTCCAAAAGAGTGAATTCGGCCGAATTGAGGATGGCTGAAATACCGATACCAACAATGAACAAAACCAGACAGCCAACGTGCACGCTGTGGTGGTTGACTGTATCGAAGATGGAGACCAAGATAATACCAATCTGGCCAAGAATGCCGAAGATGATGGCGCCCACAGAAAGCCACTTTTCGGCTTGGCGGTGGTTCCGCAACAGCCGGCCTTTGTGTCGCATCCATCGCTCAAAGATGAGCGCAAACATGAACAGGCCTCCTTGTGTGGCTGCACAGGCAATGAAGACGGGCTTCAGACTGGTGGCTCCCACGTCGGAAATGTAGGCCACATTGTCATCGGGGTCCATAAAGCTGTAGATGGGTTTTCCCTGGACGGCCCATGCGGCCAGAAGCGCAATGAGCATACCCCACCAGACCACGCAGGCCAACAGTGGAACAAGCCACAAGAATCTGTACATTAGAGGGTGGTAACGAGCGAGCGGTAGTGGTCAGAAACGGGGAAACGGGGTGGTGGCGAGACGAGAGGGTGAGCGCAGCAGCAGCTGAGACGGGTCTTTAAACGTCTAGGAACGTCAAACTTTGCGCTGGGGGGCTATATCAACGAAGAGCGGCTTGCGGTGCTGTGATCTGCATGATGCGTGAACAATACTTTTGTTCGATTGCGGCGGGCTACCTCGGTTATTATTGGCGATATGACTTTGGGAAATGAAACGTCTACACAACTCATCTCAGCCAGATTGCCCTCAAAATTTCTCGCCGCTAGGCCGCCTCCAGTGTAGCATTTTACTGGACTTGCTGGGCTCGGACCATCGACACAAGGTTAAGCTCGTTAACGCCGAAAGCAGTGAGCAACACACAGCCCGGTGGGATTGTCAGAAGCACGGAAGAGGGCTCCATGGAACACGCACACACGCGCTTGTCGGACGATGAGCAAGGCAGCAGTTTTTTTCGCGCAGGGCTCGTAATGCAGGTTGTACGCGAACGGGAACGGACTAAACCGTGTGAGACGCTGTGACACCTCGAGGCATCGGTCTAGACTCTTAGTGTCGTCACACGACAGGGCTAAGCCTTTCTCTCTTACAGTAGATCCGCTTCTTAGTAGCAAGCCAGCAAAAAGCAATCTAGGTTTAATCTGTATGTGCCGAGTGCACAAATGAACCCGGGAAGCAGTCTTTGGCAGAGAAATGTACAAATGTGGCCATGAAAATGTATGGGCTGGTATTTACGTTTGTCCAGCCGTCCAGCAAGCCTGCAATACCCGTGTTGTGCCCCCTCTCGTGCTGGGAAATACACATTTATGTCACTTTCGATGAGCAAGCAATATTAATTATGGGGTTCAGCCGTGTTATTGTTCGTCTCCGGGGCGACGTGGAGTGGTATGTGTTAAGTGGGACATAGCTATACGTACACAGTTACGCACGGTCGGCGTTTGTGTTACGCGGCCGGAGTGTGTTGCTCCGTGTTTGCGACAGGTCTCAATAGATACAAACACAATGGATTGTGGTCTCACACCCAGACACGTTCATCCTCCACCTTTGCAACAGTGTTTTGCAAATGTGGATCGTTCCTGAGTTTGTTTACTGTACGACGTGAAGCCAAACAGCAATGAAGCGACCGACAGCGACTGACAATCGACTTTGAGATGATTGACGTTGGAAGTGTGTCAAAGGTTGTGGGTTCGAGTCTTGGGTGAGGCGTTCGAACGTCGAAATTATTATTAATAACTCCGATTGGGACTGTTCATAATTGATAGTGTTATCTCGCAGCCCACGAGTACTTGCGGGGCTTGCACCCTGAAAGTGCTCGTATGTACGACTTATCTATCCCACCAGTTTTACCCCTTCCATTCTCAGGAACCAACCCGAAGTGAGACAATTTCACATTTTCACGTTGGCCAGATAATATCTGATGCCACGATATTACAAGACGAATATTATAACGACACTCCCTGCCTCCCGGGCGGGCGGGCAGAGACCGGGATAACCACAAACGTACACATACATCTGCCCATCATCAAGGGTCTACATTTCCGGTGTATACGATCCAAGAACGTCGTACAGCACCATGTAGACTTTTTGAGTCAGTGGTTGATGAGAAACTCAGTTGGATGAGACAAGGTGGAAAACAAAACCAGTACAAGGTCTGAGGCAAGCTACGAGAAGCTACAGGCTAGCAGGATGCGTATGGTCAAGACAAAGAAATTCAGACTTCCTCTGTGGATTTGCTTGTCTCGATGAGGCACGCAGCGGTTTTACTGCTCAGCCATGAACTGTCTATCAATTGTCTCAGACTCCTCGGTGGAGTATTTTGAGCCCGTGCGTGTGCACCCTGCCCTGTCTTATGTTTTTCGCTTTCGTGGGTCACTGACCCCTGCATGGCATCGTTGTGAAAGCTCGTTCCCTCCACCTTCGGGATCGGCAATTATTTTCTACCGATGCACCCAGAAATTATTCAGGCAGAGACCGATACGCGAGCACGATAGGGCGCTATGGCGGTAGGGCGGCACATCGGCATTTGAGACTGACAGCTACGTACAGTAGTTGTGTGGTGGTAACCAGGTACCTCCGTGAACTGTGGGCTTGCGTCGAACTGTCAAATGTGTCACTTTCAGACAAAGTGCCCATAATATCTGTCTTTTCAACCAGGCCCCGTTTTCTTTGTGTGTGCCGTCTAGCGAACCGTCTCCACCGTCTTGGATACGAGAGTTTAAGCGGAGCGACAGTTGGGCTAGTCGAGGCCAATATTCAACGCCTCTCATGCGACCTCTACAGTATGGTTGGTCACCCAGTCAAGGAGTCAAAGAGAGGTGTTCCCAAAGCGGCAAAATTATTGCCTTTCTCGTCCAACCTCCACTTCGCTTAGACGTGTTAGACGCACCTTGCAAAACGGCACCAATGTTTTAGTACACAAAGCTTGCAGCAACGATATGGGGTCCAGGCTCCGGTGGCGGTTGCACTAAACGAAGAATTAGAGCGACTCTTAATTAGATCAGCAGCAGCAGAGCGCGCGAGCGCGCTTTTAGACCCTCAGAAGACCGTTTGACTCTGCTTTCGCTCACTTGTGAAACGACACCATATTCCTTCCCGTCAACCTTTCTTTTTCTGGATCACCCCACCTTCGAGGAAAGACGATGAGGTGGAGTATGTGCACACTGTAAGCTAGTGAGACGATCGGCCCTCTTTCTTTCTCTATCTGTCTGACCCCTTGGGCTCTGTTTTGCATGGTACCGGTACTTATTACCTGCTCCTCGAAACTCAAGAAGATCGACACAACCTAATCTCTCGGAAAGGATCTGGGATACCACCCACAGAGTTATACCTCAGCATAACATCTGCAGTTGGAGATAGCGGAGAGAGGAGAGGAGCGAGGCAAAAAAAAGGGCCCAAGCCAATTTTGACCTTGCACTGTTGGGCACAAACAAGGGACGCGGTACATACATTCTACGTTGTCGAGCATGGATGCTTTGTGTGGCTTGAACTTGGTGGAGAGAGAGAGAGGGGAGGAGGCAGCACGAGCCATCGTAGTCCGATATTTAGGCTTCCTTTAAACCGGTTAATCTTACCGACAACAAGGGGTAGCTAGGCGTAGACAAGTCAGACAAACACACGAGACAAACACACAAGACCTGTCGGTGGACCTGGTTGACACAAATCACCGACACTAGAGCAGCCTCCACTAGCGTAAGCCATCGCCCCGGCCCTTGTACTGCTAGGGCCCACACACAAGCACCGTTCTTAAAGAGTGCTAACCACTAGTCTGACAGCTCTGTGCAGCCCAATAATTACGGTGTTTGTGCTGTACGAGCACACTACGATAACTCGCTATCAGTACACGCACATACTTGTGGCTGACAGCTGGTACTTTTGACAGCAGGCCTGAAACACGAGTGACCGAGAACATATACAGTAGATAGTCTGCAGAAGTTTGCTGGAAAACACGAGTCAGGCCGCCACGTGCAAAACCAAGGACTGTCAGAGGAGAGCTCCAAGATAACCGCGCTGTAGCGTTGTACACACTCTCAATGTAGCATCCCATAGGTCGTACGTACTTGTACGAGTAGCTCTGTTACAGAACGAAGATCCAAAGGCTTCTTCTCTTCGCCTAGCCCGACAACGTCTCAAGCTAGTTTCCGTGTCTATTTTTAGTCGGTCAAACGGAGTCTTGTGAGCTCAGAATCGGTGCATCATAGTTCCAGCCCAACTTGAGTGTACCTGTATAACTAGAAGAACAACAAGGAGCTCTGTGAATCATCAGCGACATGGGTGGCAGACTCAAAACCAAGTCAATTGACCTCGTCAAGCTCACAAGAGTTCGAGATCAAATTGCCAGGGGTCAAACAGGGTTAAGTCGTCGATTTTTAATCGCACACTTGTCGTTGCAACTAGCTATTGCAGGATTGCAGGATTGCAGAATGGAGGTCTTCGTACATCGGCGAAGATCAACCTGAATGCTATCAAGCCACCCAACTATCCAGCTATCAAACGCTCTATCATAACACACGCCCCTCCTATCATTAATATATGACTCATTATGACCTTTCAGCCCCGTATAGAAGTATCAGAATACACAAAACTGAGCCAACAAGGTGCTCGTGCGCAGACCCTCACTATTCCGTAAGTTGGAGACCATTCTACATCCCATTTAGCGTCAACTGGAATGTACCTGGTAGTGAATTTAATATTCGAGGTTTCCAGCCCGTAAAATGTTCGGATCCAGTGCTACAACCGTTATGTTAGCTTATCTTTGGGGAATTTAGCCCACCCGAGCAAAAGCGTTAAACACAGACGAAGTGTCCACCAAGTGAGGGGGTTTCAAGACCGGTACTGTATCGGCTACTTTACGGTGGATTAGATGCCACGGGGTGGGTTAGCCTCGGCTAGATAAAAAGTGGTCTGATCTTCCTGATTTTGGCACCGATCTAGAAGTGCGATGGAATGGTAGTCGTTGGCCACGGGCTAGTTTTGGGCTACTGTAGCATCTGTGGGGGTCTCTAGTCGTGTGCTAGTAATTGCTGTACTTGGCATAGTTGAAAGATACAGTATAATAGTTGGGAGAATAAAGTAACATGCTTTGGGTGTGTCCTGAAGTCAACTAAAAAGAGGCTAATTCTTAGCTCGAGTCATACATACTTGACTCAGATCTTACTCAGTGCGCAAAATCATACTCAGTGATTATATTTGGCCTTCAGAAACCCCTCTGAACTACATTTCCGTCTTCCACCACCTTGCCACTCGCCACCATGTTCCTAATGACTTAGTCAGCCAGCACATCTCATCTAGGTTTCACCTCCCAACCTTATACCAAAAAAATGTCAAGAGTGCATGAGAACCGTTTTCCAGCTTGCAAGAACCACTCACGACACACAGAGACACCATGGACATCTTCAAAGTACTGTCTCGAGGAGCCACGATCCAGCGAAATGGTAAACACAGAAAGGACTTGACTCTGCTGAACCACGCTGCTCCCAAAGACTCCCAGGACAGTGTCGATATCGAGGTTGCCAGAGAAACCGATTTCTTCAAGACCAAGACCGACACCTACTCCAAGAAGCGAGTAGCTGAGGAGGCTCAGCTCGACAATGAGGATGAGGAGGAGGCACCCCCGCCTATCATCAGCACTCCCGAGGAAGCCGTCGTTTTCCGAAGCAAGCACAAGATCAACATCACTGGAGAAGACTCGCCTCTACCTATCGGATCATTTGAGGACCTCATCACCCGATTCAACCTGCATCCCTATCTCCTGGCCAACCTCAAAAAGAACAAGTACACAGACCCCACTCCGATCCAGTGTGAAAGTATTCCTACCATGCTGAACGGACGAGATCTGATTGCCTGTGCTCCTACAGGTTCCGGTAAGACTATGGCCTACAGTATCCCCATGGTGGAGATGCTGGGCAAGAAGAAGGGAATGAAGGACTCCAAGAAGGGCATCAAGGCGCTGGTGGTCGCTCCTACCAAGGAACTGGCATCTCAGATCTACAACGCTGTATTCTCGCTTTGCGTTGGTGTTGGAAAGAAGAAGGAAGAGCTGAAACCGTGCTTGCTGGACAAGAGCACTGCCGACAAGCTGAGAAACGGAAAGGTCGGGTCTCAGAAATACGACATTTGCATTACCACTCCTCTGAGACTGGTCACCGCCCTCAACGACGGTAGTCTGGATCTTGGATCTCTGGACCTGATCATCTTCGATGAGGCCGATAAGCTGTTTGAGAAGGGCTTTGCCACCCAGGTTGACGACATTCTGGCCGCCTGTCCCAGTGGTATTCAGAAGACTCTGTTTTCTGCCACCATTCCTGCTTCCGTCGAGCAGCTGGCCAACAGTATCATGAGCACTGATCCTTTGCGAATCATCATTGGTAACAAGCAGGCTGCTGCCCAGACTGTTGAGCAGAAGCTGGTCTACGCTGGAAACGAGGAGGGTAAGCTGGTTGCCATTCGACAGATGGCTCGAGAGGGCCAACTGGTGGCTCCCGTTATCATCTTCCTGCAATCCATCGACCGAGCTAAGGCTCTGTTCAAGGAGCTGGTTTTCGACGGAATCAACGTCGACCAGATCCACGGTGCCATGACCGCGGCCAAGCGAGCTTCCGTTATTGACCGGTTCCGAAACGGAGAAGTCTGGGTGCTCATCTGTACCGACGTTCTGGCCCGAGGTATCGATTTCCGAGGTATCAACCTGGTCATCAACTACGACGTGCCTCAGTCCGCCCAATCATACGTGCATCGAATCGGACGAACCGGTCGAGCCGGCCGACTCGGTAAGGCCGTCACCTTCTTCACCAAGGAGGACGCCACCAACGTCAAGGTGGTCGTGAACGTCATGAAGCAGTCTGGACAGGAGGTGCCCGGCTGGCTCAGCAACCTCGCTCCTCTTACACAGAAGGAGCGAGACAGCATCAAAAACAGACCCGCCAAGCGAAAGAAGATCTCCACTCAGCATGCTCTGGCCAACAACAAGAAGAAGCGGGCCAAGCAGCAGATGAAGGGTCTCAAGAAGATGAAGAAGGACGACGAATAAGTTATTGTGGACCATTCTGGCCATGCTATAGACTAATGTACATCAGAAGAAAGATCTAAGTGGTTGTAGCACTGTATGCTGGCTACATTTACTTGTACTGTAACCGAAGCCATGCACACATGCAAAGACTGTAGATCCAACGGTATCCTACAAGTACGATACCAGGTGCTGTTCACCACTCATACAGAATCAGAACAATTCAATAGAAACGCGAAGCGTCAGTTTTAAATTACATGTTAATCGGACTTCTAAAGTCCAATTTAGTGCTTGTCAGCAGAGGGGACCTTGTAGCCAATGACGTTTCGTCGGCCAATGACCTCACCGAGGGTGAAGAGACCGAGAACCTGGACACCGTAGGCAGTGTATCGGAGAGCGTCAGTCTTGGTGATGGACTCAGCGGCGTCAATGGCCTTCTGGGGCTTCAGGGCGAGAGACTTGAGGGAGTTGAACAGGTTCTGGTAAACAGACTGGAACTGGGACACAGAAGGGGGAGCAAAGCCCTCCTTGAGGTAAATCTGCTTTCCGAGCTCACCGGTGACCTTGGCCCAGTAGATGGCACAGTTGGTGATGCCTGAGTTAGTATGATGTTGTGTTGTGTTGTTTTCTTTGAGCAACCACCACTTTAATAATGGCATGATTCCAGACACATGTGAACAGACGCAGAATCCCGCAGTGAACGAACTGTTAACCGCGGTGTTTCACGGAACGAAATCCTATGACGCTGGAACTGTCACTTGCACCACCATCGATGTGAGCACTAGTGCCGCTTTGTGGATGTGTCTTCATCACGTGTCTAGTGTCGTTCGTTCACAACTTGCAGCACCCCAAACCGACGAAATACCGGCCGAAAACGCCGCAAAAACCCGCAATCACATCCAATCAAAGCCGGGCACACTTGTACAGCCCTCTGCTTGCACTTGTCTGAGCCCGTCATCCATTTCAGCATCTGTGTCGCTTGTTATCGCCGGAAAATCGAGAAAAACCGTAGCTCGAGAAATACTCACCCTGGACCTTGGCTCCGAGACCCTGGGCCTTGGAGGCAGCCTTGGAGGCAGCGGTGGACTGGAATCGCACCTGCTGGAAAACGCCAGTAACTCTGCTTCGGAACATTGTGTGTAGTTTAGGTGTGCTGATTTCGCAAGACGATTTGTGTATGTAAGAGTTTTTCGAACGCAGTGTTGGGAGGTTGGCCCAATCAGAATGCACGGGGCCGGGTGGCTGTATTGGGCCTGTTAGGGTTAGGGGAAAGTGTAATTCCCGTGGGTGCAGGCTGGAATGATGTCAGAACCTCAAGAGTCTGTTTTGTCAAGGGTGAAGAAAACGTGAAGATCCCCGAGCCTTTGGGTTTCACCATGACTAAGAGTTGCTGGCGTTGTTTGGCGTTGTTTGAATGGCGTTGATTTGCCGCGGGGAGATGAGATTACGTAAGAGGGCTGTGAAGACGGACCTACACACTCTTGGCCTTGGTACAATACAGAGTGCTGTTAGAGAGAGAAGCCCTGTAAGACTGCTGTCGAACACACAAGAGCCACAGATTCGACTTGGAAGCGATATGAACGGACGATATGGGGCAGGTGATTACCGCCTATACTTGCTGATGTCGAATACCACATCTTCAGCTCTCTTGCTATTCTCAGATGCATTTCTAATTTTGTTGGTAGCCCAACTAATTCTTTTGCATATCAACAAAAGACTTATCAATATCTCCCTATATACTCACAGTTGGGACCCATGTACTTACCCTCTTTTCCCACTCCCACTCCGGATCAATCTCATCTCCGTCAACTCTATCATGCATGGAACTCAAAAAAGTTTGAGATCGTGAAAAAGTCGCCAATATCTAGCCAAACGGCACTATACAAAATCCTTCGCCTCGCCCCCCAAGTTCCCCTACGCAGCTTCTCACGACTATTTCACATGACTGCTGCTGCCGCCTCTTCCGACGCAACCGAAACCTCCAAACTGGCTGGCCGACAGCTGTTCGAGAAGCTCGGCAAGCCCAAGACTATTGTGGCCCCCATGGTTGATCAGAGTGAGCTGGCCTGGCGTATCTTGTCTCGTCGACACGGTGCCGAGCTGTGCTACACTCCTATGTTTCATGCCAAGCTTTTCGGTACCTCTGAGCGATACAGAGAGGAGATGTTTGGACCTATGGATGGAGACGAGAAGACTGATCGACCTCTGGTGGTTCAGTTCTGCGCAAACGACCCTGATGAGCTGCTGACAGCTGCCAAGCTGGTGGAGGACAAGTGTGACGCTGTGGATCTGAACCTGGGATGTCCTCAGGGCATCGCTCGAAAGGGCCACTACGGATCATTCCTGATGGAGGACTGGGATCTGATCCACAAGCTCATCAATAAGCTGCATCTGGAGCTCAAGGTGCCCGTCACAGCCAAGATGCGAGTGTTTAGCGACCGAGAAAAGACTCTGGAGTACGCCAAGATGATCATCAACGCTGGAGCTCAGTTCCTGACCATCCACGGCCGAACCCGAGAAATGAAGGGACAGCAGACCGGTCTGGCCGACTGGGAGATCATCAAGTACGTGCGGGAGAACCTGCCCGAGGACACTGTTGTTTTCGCCAACGGAAACGTGCTGTACTCGGAAGATATCGAAAAGTGCATGGAGGAAACTACGACTGATGCTGTCATGTCTGCTGAAGGCAACCTTTACAACCCTGCCATCTTCAACAAGCCCACAGATATGGACGTCAACTTCCCCCGAGTGGACAAGATGCTGCGAGAGTACTTTGAGATTGTCAAGGAGACCCCCGGAAAGGCCTCAAACACCGCCATGAAGTCGCACTTCTTCAAGATTCTGCATTCTTTCCTGCCCGTGGAAACAGAGCTGCGAGCTGAGATTGGAAAAACCTCCAAGGCCGGCTTCGACGTGTGGGAGAAGATTGTTCAAAAGGTCGAGGAGAAGGTGGCCAAGATTTACGAGGATCCCAACGTTAAGGACGAGGTTGTCATTGGCGAGGAGGAGGCCTGGGGAGGAGCTTACCGAACCGTGCCTTACTGGCGATGTCAGCCCTACTTCCGTCGATGCAACGGAGAGAAGGCTAACACTCTGGTGTCTCGACAACAGAAGGAGGCTGCTGAGGCCAAGAAGAAGCGGGAGGCTGAGAGTGGAGACGAGGCCGAGAAGGAGAAGGAGGGTGACGCCAAGAAGGCAAAGCTGGAGTAAGTAGCACACAAAATAATTTATTCACTGAACACACAAAGGGGAGAGTAGCCGACCTTTATATAGTGCGCTTTGTGCACTCTCGTGGTGTATGCTATAAGATATATTAACTTGACTGTGTCTAAAAACTGTACCGTCTAAAAATAGCCTTCTGATCATTCACCCACTGGGGATGGTGAAGTCCATCGGGCCACACAAAAAGCTTCCCGTCTATTCCCTTGGTAGCCAGTCTATTGGCTGACTCGTTTCCATGATGCTTGGAGTGAGTGTGCTTGAAAATTACCTGATGGTAACATCCAGAAAGTTTCTCGGCTTCTCGGGCAAAATATCTGATGATCACCACGAGGTCCCTGTTCTCTACGGGATGTCCCTTTGAGTCCACGTAGCCATTCTTCTCCCACTTGTCTCCCTTTTTCGTGATACAGTCAATGGCGTACTGAGAATCAGTGACGATTTCCCACCTGTATGCATCGTAGACTCTGTGAGTGAAGATCAGTCTCAGAGCCTGGAAAACAGCATACAGTTCGGCTCGTTCTCTTGTTTGCTTTCCTTCTACTGGTCCGGAGAAGTTGAACTCGCTACCATCTTGAAACCAGACTCCTGCTCCAGCCTTATCTCCCTGGCAGGCACCATCAGTGTGGACAGTCATCGAGGACTCTCGCTTCTTGAACGGTGATCCCTTGGCAAAAGAACGGACCTTGTTCCAGGCCTCCTTTTCGCTTCCAAACTCAAGAGGAGGAGCATTGGGATGGTGCATGGACATGTGGTAAGCCATGTGCTTGTCAACATAGACACAGGGCTTTCGTCCAGTCACCACAGCATAGTACTTCTTGCCAGAAGTGGGTCTAACGAGACTCAACTGGCTGGAGTTCTTGGACACGGCCATGGTCCATTCCAGAGCAACATCATTCTTCCAGTCATTCAACGCGTCAGCATCGTCTCTGTTGACCATGAAGGCGTCGACAAGAGTCTGTTTAAGTTGAGCCAAGCCGGTGAAAGAGGAAGCTCTGAGAAGAAAGGGCTGTAGTGCCGACCGCTCTCCACTCAGGAGACAAACCCAGCTTACTACATAGAGCCATTCGAGAGGATCTTCGTACTTTTCGGGAAGAAGTTGCGTCTTGTCTCCGAAGAATAGAAAGTCGGAGACGGCCCAACTGAACACACACTCAAACAACTGCTCACGCATCTGAACCCAGGTACCTGCCTGGAGACGTGTAGGGGCAATCGAATCGGGTAGCCATGGCTGCACTTCTTGCCAGATGTAAGATGCAGACAGCTCAGTGACTCGACAAGGAGTGATGACCTCGTTAACCGTCTGATCCAAGAGATAGAACCATCGGAGAAGAGGCACGATGGTATCTCTGGAAGGCTCTATCTTAGGAGCGGGATGTAGTTCTTCCAGGCTGTTCAACCTGTTTCTAAATCGGTTCTTGTCATCTTGAGAGAAGACGATTCCCGCGCACTGAGCCTTTAGTTGGCACAATTGAGGACAAAGAGCTTCTCTGGCGGCCTTGAGAACGGCCTCAGAGCCCTCGGGAGTCTTGAAATTGATTGGGGTCGAGTAGGTCATTAACCTGGACTTGTTCTTTCTTGTGTGGGGTTCCGTGTGTCGTGTGTCGTGTTTTTCGCGGCTGTGGTTTCTTTTTAGATAAGTGTCTTGGCGCTGCTTGGCATCAGCATTATATACGACACGGCGTCGCTAAACGAATATGATAATGTATGTATGGTGCATGAGAGGCGCGTGTTTCAGTAACACATCTCTTTTACATTTCTTTCAGCTGTGTGTGTGTGTGTGTCGCTCACTCTGGGGCTGAGCAAACTCTGGCAGGTGTAGTAGGTGCACATTCCGAGCAATAAGTCAAGCCGAGGTACGAGTACACATGAAAACAGTACAGAGCAACAGCCAGACACTTGAGGAAACTCCAGCTGTGATTTTGCCACCGAAACTTCCACAAACTGAGGTATATATCTTGTTGGGGGGAACGCGTCGTCATGGTACCCACTCTGCACGGCTCTACCACTCCAGAGCTGTTGGGAGAGCTCCCATTGGAGCAGATGGCAGGAGGTATTTGAACCTTGCGAGTAGCTAAAACGGGCTAAGGTCTCAGTCCCAGATTGAGCAGCCAGCTTTTGGCTATCCTCCCAGCTCCAGAAAGAAGAAGCACGCACATGTAAACCGCGGACATGCCCGTGTATATATAGACATGTAAAATTCGGGAGCAAGGTTCTCCTCTGGCACACAATCCAACTGTGGTTGCCTACCAACACAACTTCAAGTATCGAGTAAGGTGCTCCGCTATCTCACCCCAGGATGGATGACTCAGCTTGCCCTGTTCTTCGAGTCGCATGCCTATAATAAGCGGACTGATGCAATTGCTCCAAATGTGTGTTGCTCGATATTGAACGATTACGTAACTAGATTACCCGAGTCAGCCTTGCAACACGTGACTCTTACTTCGGGGCACGTGCAAGACACTCTCTAGCCCGTATCGACGCCCAGAATTACGTGATGGATTGTGGCTGTTGAGAGTGTGCGGAACGTTAAGACCGATAGACGTGTGCTAGCGGGTTAGAGATCTGTAGAGGATCTGTAAACTGATGGGGTTTCGTTAGGAGGTGATGGAGAGCAGTTGCGAGGGTCAGAAAGGTGTTTTTGGTCACGTGACATCCATCTAATTACCCACATCAACCAATATTTTGCTTCTGATTTCACCCAATCAGCCCATTCTTGTTCCTTTCTCCGCCCCATTCATTTCCCCACAGAGTTCAATTTGTACTGCAGTTGACGTGCACTATCTATGATGCGATAAGCCACACTATGCGCACCACACAAACCAGAGATGATATAGGTCGTGCGGAAAGCGATAATGACACTGACGGGCGATAATGACACAAACAGGGAATAGTGACACAAAACGGACCTACACGTACATATGGCCAAATTGCGTACCGCCAGATTGCGTGGTAATATATCCACCATCTCCAATCTCTCACAATCTCTTTCTCTCTCCCTTCACACAACCTTCTCATGTGGCTTACTCCACAACAGCCCCCGGATTGATACAGCCACTGGCAAAATAGACTGTCACGCCACGTTGCTTAATCTCGCTCTTAGATCTGACATGTCAACTATATAAGTACATGCCTTTCTCCACACGACCTGATCTGTCACACTACCTGTACCATCTTCAACATGCCTGACGCCAAAGTAGCACTTCCCAAACCCATTCCTTACACTGGATCACTCGACAAGTACGACAGCTTCGAGGTGACTCCCTACATCGGATCGGAGTTCTCCGATCTTCAGCTGACCGATCTTCTGGCGGCCGATAATGCCGACGAGCTGATCCGAGACCTGGCCGTGCTGGTATCTCAGCGAGGAGTCGTCTTTTTCCGAAACCAAAACATTGACGACGCCAAGCAGCGAGTTCTGGGAGCCAAGCTTGGAGAGCTGACTGGCAAGCCCCAGGAGTCCACTCTCCATGTGCATCCCACCGAGGCTCCCTCTTCCGAGACTGGAGAGGAGATTCTGGTGCTCCAGCCTAACAAGGGAGTTCTCAACCAGAAGGATCTGCTATCAAAGGTGTCTACCCGATCTTCTCGAGGATGGCACACCGACATTACCTTTGAGAAGGTCCCTTCTGACTACGCCATTCTCAAGATCCTCAGCCCTCCCACTGGAGGAGGAGGAGACACTCTGTGGGCCTCGGGATACCATGCATACGAAAAACTCACTCCTGCCTACCGAGCTTTCCTCGAGACTCTGACTGCCCATCATTCTGGTGAGCACTTCAAGACCGTGGCCGCTGCTTCTGGTCACGGTATCGTCAAGCATGCTCGAGGACATCCTCTCAACCAGGGCGACAATCTGCAGGCAGACCACCCTCTGGTTCGAACCAACCCTGTCACTGGCTGGAAGTCCATCTACGTGAATCCCATCTTCACCAAGTCCATCAACGGACTCAGCTGGGACGAGTCGAAGAGCATTCTGGATTTCCTGAACCAGAGTCTCATTGAGAACCATGACATCCATGTTCGATTCAAGTGGAACGCCAATGATATTGCCATCTGGGATAACAGATCTACTTACCACACTCCCACCAACGATTTCACTGCCACTGACCGAATTGGCCATCGAGTCCTGTCTGTCGGAGAGATCCCCTACTTCGACCCCAACTCTGTTGGTATCCACGAGGCCCAGGAGAAGCTCGAGAAGCTGGAGATTAGATAGGCATCTTGTGCTATAGTAATACAGTAATGATATGATGAGAATCGAAGTCACGTAGAAGTATGTAAATGAGTGATGGTTCTCTCAGAGTCTTATAACACGATATTCTTGGGTGGGCTGGAACGTTATCGTTATCAGAGGTGAAACGTAGATCTCCCACGTTTCGACGACACATCCCCAAATCATCAATTCTTCCTCTGCACCACTAATATCGACAATGTCAATCGGGACATCTTCCACGGATAACCCGTTGAAGATATCTGTTGGTTCAGGGCTTCTAATTCAGTTAGAGGCGTCAACTGATTATGTTGTCGTCAAGTTGGACGGAAAGCAGCCAGGAAGCCCGTTGAGCATTTTCGGAACAATTCATGTTTACTTAAGCGGTCTATACAACACCGACATGCTAAGGAGGGCCACGTTATCATGGACATATGCCTGGAACAGCAAGAAATCTGTTCTGTGGTTCAGATTGAGAGATCTGAACACACAGATGAGTTGGTGCTTCAACTGCAATGCCAAAACTTATGTGCTGGAGCAGATAAAGGACAGCGACTTTCGAAGGGGTCTTGATCTACTCGCATACAAAAAGCCTGCTGATGAGCCTTCTAACACGGATTCCAAGACTAAGGGCCCTTTCGTTTCTCCATTAAAAGCGTACCATGACGTCAGTAAGCTACGAGCTCAGACCGCGTATTATGACTTCTCCATTGTATGTGGCGACGACCACAAGATTCCTGTCCATTCTCTGGTCCTCAAGACCTACTGGCCCTATTTCGACAGCATGATGGAAAACGATTGCCAAGAGTCCAGCGAGAAGGTCCTCAAACTGGATTACCCCAAGGAGTGGGTGGAGAAACTGGTTTCTTACGTCTACGGTGAAGTTCTCGATTTGACCTTTGACGAGCTTACTGGTTTGGCTTATCTCGGAGAGCTCTACCAGCTCCCTGAGATGGTGGACATGTTAGCCAAAGAGATCATGGACATCGGACCAGACATGAGTCTCGAAGAAGTCATTCTGGCTTGGAAGCGAACGTTCCCGGTGAAAAACCAATCGTTGAAGAGTCGCCTGACTAGACTAGCCTTTGTGAAAAACAAGGAGAGGGAGAAGAGCCAGGCTGAAGAGTCCGAAGGCAGCATATCTGACCTGTACGATATTCTCACGACTCAAGAAGCTGTGGGTCTGTTCCAGGCTACTCTTTCGATGACTACTCTGGACGATGAGTAGCTGAGTCATCTACGTTACTATTAATCTTCTGTTTGTTGTTTTGTGTCCCAGTTTTGAAGTTGATCTGAGGTACGCTAAGCTCTCGGTCTTGCACAGTCTACAGCGTGCGGATAACCTTGCGGCTTTGTGTGCTATTAGCGCCACCTACCCGTGGCCTATAGCCTGTATAGTATATGCCGTGGTAGCTTCTAGAGCAGAATATCTGCGTGGCCGGTCTGTGTTCCGTCCCGTATCCCCTCCACCCCGTACAGTTGTCAGGCGTTGTCAAAGCAATTCCATAACTTACCCGTAGCGAGTGAGGCGCTGTTAGTATCGTAGTACGTACTTGAGAGCAACTAAAGAGCCACAGAGCCATAAATCCCCAGTGTCGCTATTCGGACAGATTGCTACCTACCTGGTACTTGGTCGGCTCTTTGCTGCCTAGTCTTACGCCCACAGGTTGCTACGCACTGTACTACGAGTACATACAGGTATATCACTGTCCACAAGTGGAAAGCCACAACGCAGGGTTGCTCTGTGCTCCTGGCTCCATGAGGATGCGATCGGTTCGGAAACAGAAAGGTTCTGTTGGGCACCGTATTTACGATTAACCGACGCAGGCTTGTGTATACAACGGGAGGCTCTATGTTACGCACAACGTGAGGCTTTATGACGTTTGGCGCTAACCACGAGTATAGTCACATCATGGCAAACCGTTGTGGGCGGTTTTAGTGGCTATCAATGCCCGGACCAATAAAACGACCAGCTGTCTTATTCACTCCGGACCGTTGGAACTTTCAGTGTGCCAAGAAGGCCGGAACTATTGAATCTCTGAGTCTCTGTGTCTTTGAGTCTCTGTATGAGACCATTTCACGGTGATAGCCTATTATCAACTGCCGGTGTATGCGGAATAAATGCGGGAATTGATGAGGTGGGGGAGTTGGGTGTTTATTGACGGTGGAGTGTCAAAAACCTGATGGAGACGATATACAGACAATATTCAGAAAGGATCTACCTCTCCGCCTTTGGATCTGGAACAGCCGCTTCAAAGATTATCACCTCATGTGACCATTTTCAGATATTATCAATGTGTATCGTGCGCTCCGATCTCTGAGTCGGTTTTGCAATAAATGAGCTCGCAAACTTTTTCTGAGCGAGGTTCCCTGCATGGTAATCGCTTGCTTCCAACCCTATCACATGGTCGGCTGCATAGATATTGCTGTACCGCCGTTTTGATTGGAGGCAGTATAAGTCGCTTGGAAGATTGTGAGGCAAGCAGGATTTTCACTCTGTCACATCAAAACGGGTGTATATTGATAGAGTAGGCCTTTTTTCCAGCTCATCGTGCTAGTATCGCCCTCTTCGAACCCCACTTCAAAAACCATACTCTCCCCGATCCTATCTCAGAGAGACGCAATTTAGAGATAAAGGGATGAATCAAGAGGAAAATCCCTCCACTCAGACCCGTCCCAAGGCAGGATCGACAGTATAGAGCAGACCCAAAAGGGGATACCAAGTGAGGCCCACTAGTGGCAGACAAGCAGCAGACAAGCGACCGTCAAGCAACAAGGTGCAATTATAGTGCCCGATTCGGAAAGATGGCCAAACGCTATCAGCCTCTGGCTCTTTAGATTTTCCACTTATTTGCCAATCTTCATCTGAACCTTGTACTTTGTAAAGGGCTGTGTAATCGGAGAAGAAAGACTCAGTCTCTCTCTGGGTCTGTAGGAGCGTATAAATATATAGCCTTGCCCTTTAGTTTTCCCTTCCTCATAAGACCATCTTCTTTTCACACATTCACACACACACATCTAAAATGAAGTTCTCCGCTGTCCTCGCTGCCGCCTCTGCCGGCCTCGCCTCCGCCGCCGTCGCTAACAACACTGTTACCGCTCTCGGCAACGCCACCGTCACTGAGGTCGGTGTTATCACCGCCAACCAGACTGTCCAGGTCACCATCACCTCTTGCAAGGATGATGCTTGCCACCAGGCCACCGCCGTCCCCACCCCCGCTGTGATCGTCCCCGTCCCCGTCACCAACGGATCTGTCGTCGCTCCTCACAACGGTACCGCCGGTAACCTGACCAAGCCCGAGCCTTCTCAGGCCGAGGGATCTCACACTGGTACCATCGCTCTTGCCAACGGCGCCTCTGCCTTCGGTCTCTCCGGTGCCGCTGCTGCCATTGCCGCCGCTGCCCTCCTCCTGTAAACGGACTCTCCTCACATGATTTAATGCTTTAGATTCAAAATAATATAGACAATACCAAAATAGACTGACTTACGATCACGAGATGAAACTAGTAGTTGATGCCGTGCAAGAATCATTGTAGTGTGACTCTTCTGGTGGCGAGCGTTGTGGTATTCGTATAGCATATCCTTAGATTGTGCCTTAGATGTGCTTCCCAACAGTGCTTCATCTCAGTACACTCGGCACAAGAGATGTAACGGGTGCTTGGATCATGAGCTGATCAAACAGGTCTCACGCAAGCTGCCGCCATTCTCAGTATACACTACACCCGCCCAAGACCGCTTTCCGCTCGACCAGCGAAAAAATCCTCACTCACACTACCTTGCACTTTGTCTAATGAAAGTCAAAAGCTCATTAGAGAAATAGGCCGATGATTTCTCAGACTAACCGAGAGTCTATTGGCGGACAACAAAGGACCCGGAACAATGCCCATGTGAAGACCCACCATCCGATGTGAGTGAATATGGACAACAACAAATACCAGAAAGCAGAACATTGCTGGCCGACCAGAAACGTCTTTTGAACCAGCCTGCAACAGGCTCCACCCGTCTACCGATCTCCACTCACGCTGATCGTCGCGGTACAGCTGCACTCCTTCAATAAAACTTTTTCGACTCTTGTTACAAATCGTCCCTTTGTGCCCGTGCTTATGTGCACAGTATCGGAGTCATTATCTGAGCCATGCATCAGCTAAACGCAGCCAAACCAAGCAGCATGGAGCGCCTCAGTTAGGCGTTAACCGAGGCTAGCGCAATAGCAAGCAATAACAAAACACGATACGACACTGATACTGTCGCTACACTTCCGTCTAAAGCCGCTAGCACCACTATCCCCATCCCATGGTCTCACCCGTCGTGCGATAAAAGGTCCGGAGCCTCACTCAACACACCTTAACCAAGATGAACCATGTGGAGACGGAAAAGCCATTATACCCGAAACGGACATGCTTCAAACTCTGCCACCTGCATCCTGAGTAATTTTCTTCCGCTGTCTGAACCAATGTACGAGGAAAAAGGAAAGCAGGCATAGGGCCCCGAGTTCTCCGACTCGAAAATCCCCGTGGAGAAGATATTCAGGCCATGCCGTGGGGTTTTAGTAGAAACTACTTGTACCTTAGTCCGAAGAACTGAACGGTTAGATTCGGTATAGATATCACGACAACACTGTACAACAGCCACACATGCAAAGCTCGTATTGACCGAGGCCCACTGTTGAGCTCTGGCACTGTGAGGCACTGTTTCGGAACACACTGTATAGAGAGCAACATTGTGAGTCCGATCTCTTGAGTGGAGACCAACAAGCGGCTCAACTAATACTGCAGTTCATGCAAGCCACTCCGTATAGCTTGTTCACATGCGCCTAAGCCATGATCGGATACACTGTCCGCTGTGGTATTCTCCATGGCAAATTGTCAGAGAGTCAGAAGAGCCCATCGCGGACCGCACGTATTGGGAACGTATTGGTCCCAATTCCCTCACAAAAACACACTAGCGCATCTTCACCTATCGGGGTCTAAACTCTGCCTTATCGATCGATAAGCATGTACAGCGTGGGCGATGGTGTTCAGAGTACACGGCACAATTACGAGCCTAGTAGCCTCCAACTAGAGATACTGAGGCGGAAGAAGACGTCCCCACAACGTATAGTCTTCAGTCATTGTTTCCCAACTCCTCAAACCAATCCCTTGGCCCCTTGTAGCCCCATTACTATCGTCTCTTCACTATACAGCCCAACGCCCACTATCCCAAAACCACTAATGAAGATCACCGACATCTGAAGAAGTGCCTTGTCTACAACCACAGGGCACAAGAACGAACCACAAAGACCTATTTATAACTCCAGAGACCAATATTGCTGTCTCAATTAGATCCAAACGAGCGACAAAGATCTGGGCATGGCCTTGTCAACCATCACGAGGTGCCTTCTAATCAAACCTTCCACTGTACAGTATCATGAGACTTAGCAACTGAGATTTGATACAGTGCAACAAGCAATACTAGCCCAACACTTCGTACAAGGAGCTGACACAACAAAGCAAATATGACACACTATCTTGCAGCATCTCTGTAGCTTGCTGTGTTACAGCAAGAAGCGCATTACTAATGGCTATCTACACTCAAGCTCATGCACGGCACCCCAGCCCTCCAAATTCAAATAGCAACATCTACAGTACGTACACCAGAGACTACGCTTGTCATGGTCAAATAGAACACTTTTGTACATTTATTAAATTCTCTTGTTATCACGGTATCATGCTGTTTACTCGACAGTAACAGACTTTGCAAGGTTTCGGGGGAAGTCGACATCAATGCCACGCTTGACAGCCAGCCAGTAGGACATGAGCTGCAGAGGAATGACGTTGAGAAGACCCTGCAGACAGTCAACTGTGGAGGGCAGCTCGATAGTCTTAAACTTACCGTCGGAGAACTTGTCCATAGTCTTGTCGCCCTTGTTGCAGATGATGATGGGGTTACCGCTTCGGGCAACAACCTGCTCAACAGCAGACATGACCTTGGGGAACAGAGAGTCCCGGGTGGCAAGCACAATGATGGGGAGGTTCTCGTCGACAAGAGCAAGCACACCGTGCTTCAGCTCACCGGCAAGGACACCCTCGGAGTGCATGTAAGAGATTTCCTTGATCTTGAGAGCACCCTCAAGAGCAGTGGCGTGCTGGTAGCCTCGGCCAAGCAGCAGCAGAGACTTCTGCTCGCACAGAACCTCGTCGCACATAGTCTTGATGGAGTCGTTGAGCTTGAGGACCTCGGAGATCTGCTCGGAGATCTTGGACAGACCGTCAATGATGGCCTCTCGTCGATCCTTCTTGTGGATGGAGTCGTCGGACAGCGACAGTGCGAACAGCACCAGAGCGGTGTACTGAGATGTGTAGGCCTTGGTGGAAGCGACACCAATCTCGGGACCGGCGTTGATGTGGACACCACAGTGGGTCTGTCGAGAGATGGAGGATCCGACGGAGTTGACGATACCCACGGTCAGGGCACCTCGGTCAATGCAGTACTGGAGAGCGAGCAGAGAGTCGGCAGTCTCACCGGACTGGGACACAAAGACGCAAACGTCGTCTCGGAAGACGGGAGATCGTCGATCCAGGAAGTCGGAGGCAAGCTCGACAGAGACGGGGATCTCAGTCAGCTCCTCGAAGATGGATCGGACGGCCAGACAAGAGTGGTACGAGGTACCGCAGGCGATCATGATCAGTCGTCGGCATCGTCGGATGGTGGTGAGCCAGGTTCGCAGACCTCCAAGCTGGACGGTCTTGGCCTCGAAGTCGATTCGACCTCGCATGGTGTTGACGATGGACTCGGGCTGCTCGAAAATCTCCTTCTGCATGAAGTGGTCGAACTCGCCCTTCATGATCTGGTTGAGCTCCATCTCCAGAGTCTGGATGGATCGAGTGGGGGCGGCGTTCTCGTCTCGTCGCACTCGGTGGATGTGCAGCTCACCGTCGTAGATGTGAGCGATATCGTCATCCTCGAGGAAGAGGACCTTCTTGGTGTGCTCGACCACGGCAGCGGGGTCGGATGCGAGGAAGAACTCGGAGGCCATGGGGACACCGTCGTCGGAGAGGAAAGCTCGAGACTGGGAGTGTCGCAGAGCGTCAGAGCCGGGGACACCGAGCTGCAGAGAGTTGCCAGCAGCGGTGGGGGCCTCGGTCTGGACAGCCATGTCGGGGAACTCGACGTCGACAAAGTCGACCTTGAGCTTCTTCTCGGTCTTGACACCGACCAGCAGAGGCGAACCCTTTCGGGTGGCGACAATCTCGTCGGGGAAATGTGTAGACTTGATGAGAAGACCGTAGGCACCCTCGAGCTCGACAACAACCAGCTTGGCGAGCTGGGAGAAGTCAAGGTCCTGGTCCTTGTTCTGGTCGTAGATGAACTTGGTCAGCTTGGCGATACACTCGGTATCGGTGTCAGACTCAAACTGGATGCCCTTGGAGGTGAGCAGAGCCTTGAGCTCACGGTAGTTGGTGATGATACCGTTGTGGACGACAGTGAACTCGTTGTTGGGGTCGGATCGCTGGGGATGGCAGTTCTTTCGCTGGGGCTGACCGTGGGTGGCCCATCGGGTGTGGGCAATACCGGCGTGCACGTCGAAGAGCTCCTCGGTGTTGGCGTCGGAGGACTCGATGAGCTTTCGGAGCTCGGCAACCTTACCGACCTCTCGGTAGATGTCGACGGCGCCGTCGGCGTCGGCGTCAATAGCCAGGCCGGCGGAGTCGTAGCCACGGTACTCCTGTCGCTGGAGACCCTCGATGAGGGTGTTGAGGATCTGGCCTCGAGTCTTAGGCACGAGATAGTTGATGTATCCAAAGATTCCACTGCAGTTAGTATGGCTGTTGTGTGTATCGAAATCAAATCCAGAATTGGCTTTTTGGTTGGCATGTGGTGCACACTTTTCAGAGCAAGCAAGGACGTGTTTGTGTGTCTTTGTCGACACCGCCTTGTTTTGCTTCCTTTGGTGCACGTTTGGCCGCCCTCTGCGACTATGTTTGCGCCTCGAAACCCTGTCACGCCCTCTGACACGTAACGCGAAAGGAAGAAGCAGCAGATCATGTCTCTGTGTGTGGCACAGAGCAGATCCACCGTAATTTCCCAGACACACGCCTTGAGCACTAGGGGCTGGCTTTTCGACACTGTAGACAGTCCATTATGTCGTCTTCAGTGTGGTGTTCTGGCTCGCGTGTCATGGTTGGCCTCATTTGCACGTCACTGGATTTTTGTGTGGTCGACACCACTCTGAAAAGATAGAGAGTGGCGTTAAACACATCTTCTGTGACAGTTGCTGGGGACCAACAGGCGTTGTATCTTTGGGATAGAAGGGAGTATCTCTCGCCGGTCCACACACGCGTGTGTCCAACCGCAATATCTGGACATGTACTCACCACATTGTTGATTTCGTGACCTGTAATTTGAAGAGAGAGGATGGTTATAAGTAAAGAGACAGGAGACAGCTTTTGGGGGCATAGTTTAAGCTTCGGTTTATTTTTGGATACACTGTTTGGGAAGGAGAACAACACGACACGTTGAGTTTGTCTTGTTCCCAAGCCTAATGCTAGTCTCGACTGTATGAGGTACGTAATTAATGGCGGTTGGAGTTGGTTAATGCGTGTCATTAGAAGCTGGGCGCTTTGTCCGGGGTCTTCTAACCAGTTCCATCAGTTGTCCTATTCATTTATGACCTTCCTATTACCATCTATTAGGGGTGAAGGGGGGGACGCATCTCACTTCTTTCGTGTGGAAGGGGAGGGCACTGAAAAAGCTGAAAGCCCTGCACGTCTTTTAGGTGTAACCTCTGTTAAGCTACCGTACGGCTGGCGATCGCTCCAGTCATAATGCGTGGATGGCGAGGCATGTTCTATTGTTGGTGCAGAGAGTGTATTATGACGGCAGTTAGTTGCCTGTATACAGTGGCGGCGAGCTCGAGGTTGGCGCTAACGTGCGCTTTACGACGTGCAACAAGGCGCTGTTACACCATGCCCAGTTTGTTGCGGGGCTATACTTGGCCACGCGGAGATGACATGTTCTTTTGGATGTGCTTCGGACTGTACGACGTCATTCCACAGAGGCCACATCCAACGCTTGGCGGCAACATGCCCCATTCAAGACTGTACCCATTTATAACAACACTGTGCTATCTTTGGCACTATTGTTTGGCTGCACCCCACAGAAGTTAGCTACGTAGCCGGGCAAATGATAAGAGAGACTGTAGCTAGTGACGGTCTCACATTCCTGGAGAGTCTCAGACACAACAGCTTCATCACAATCGCTAAGCTATGGCGGATCTGGAGGTTTCAGGTCTCCTGCACTTTGGAGGCATGTATTTTGATGGCCCGTGCTCCCTTGCTCTATGCCACGCGCTGTTCGTGCGCCATAGGTATCGTAGCCGACTCTGTACCCCTGAGCGACGTCATACAGTATAGACAAGCCATGTGGGCTATTTCCGGCAGTGCTACCAACCTCCCACTGTTACAAGGGTGCATAAATCTGCAGTCCAGACATGTGTGCTGCACCACGAAATTCCATGGACGTTCATCCGAAAAGGATATGCCGTCTCCGTGGCACGTGTGTCTCGGTTGTGGCGTTTTGTCAACATGTTGTCGTGGGTATTTGATGGTATCAACAAGGGCCATATCTCCTGTAATTACAGTATGGTGTGTGTCCCATGTGCCGTCCGTCCAATCAAAAACATCTACTCTAATTTAGAAGGGCCATAATTATTTGGGACGCTGCCGGGTTCTTCCTTGCCAAAGGGCCTATAATAAAGTGCAAGTTGAGAGATGGGACTCAGCACTTTGCCGTGGGTTCAATGTCTATTTTGAAATACGGATAAATCCCAACGTAAAGACACGACAGCCGATCCGCATAATACCTGACTAATCAGGGTTCGTCAGGCGGGTGGGTGACAGAGTATGAGTGCAAGTATTTTTAGGGCAATTACTTGACCCATACTTAAGGTTCATCCGTATCGATAAGAACCGGCTATACGACTGAACATAGCACCGGACTTGACCATTGGTTTGAGTCTCACCTGAACCTCTCATCTCTCCTACGTTGCCGCTCACCTATTGTACCATCGATCCACAAACCTAACTCGTCCCGCACTCTCCCAAGGTGCCAGAGGAGCATTATCGAACCTAGATAATAGCTCAGCGTCAGAAACCGCCAATACAGCAACAGAAGACATTAGACGATGCCTTCCCCTTCGAACGACCGGCCAAACGACTCAATTGGCCCAATTGACCCTTGGTTGGCGCCCAGAACCAAGTTCCAGACCGTCACCGTGCGCTCCGAGCACTCCATCATCACCTGTCTGCAGGTGACCCAAGATTACATCATTGCCGCTTGCGAGACGCCCGAAATCACAGTATACACCCGGACCGGCCAGGTGGTTCGCCGACTCGACGGCCATTCGGACGGCGTCTGGGCAATGCATTTCGCACACAATCTCTTGGCCACTGGCGGCTCGGGTAAAGACTCGGACGTACGGGTCTGGAAGGTGGAGACCGGACAGTGTGTAGCGGTGCTCAAGGGCAATAAAAAGACAGTACGGTGCGTGAGGGTGGCTCGCGATGGACGAGGCAAGTTAATTGTCGTCAGTGGAGCCCGTGACAACACTGTGCGCGTCTGGGATCTATCTACAGCAGATTCCAGTGGCAGCAGCAACCTGGAGCCCAAGCTGCCCTCAGCCACCTTTAGAGGACACAAGGACACAGTCAGATGTCTTGACAGCTACGAGAACACAATTGTGTCAGGTTCATACGACGGAACCGTGCGAGTGTGGTCTCTGGACACCCGCTCTTGCCTCCATGTCTTGGATGGCCATTCGGACCGAGTGTTTGCTGCCATAATTGACCCTCAGCGAAAGCGGTGCATTTCAGCATCGCGAGATACCACAGCACGCATCTGGTCGCTTGAAACAGGCCAGTGTCTGCACATTCTCAAGGGCCACACCAGCATAGTCTACATGGTGGAGTTAACTCCAGACTATTCGCATATCGTGACGGGCTCTTCGGACGGAACACTGAGGGTCTGGAACCCCACCGGCTCGCTCGTTCACACACTTTCAGGCCACAAATCTCCCGTTTCAGCCATGCAAGTGGACAATGACAAGATTGTGTCATCGGCCACCAACATGACTGTCAAACTGTGGGATCTGCAGAAGGGCCAGTTCATCCGCAATCTGGTGAGCTTCCCTACGTACACCTCATCGGAGAGCGTGTGGCATGTGGACTTCAACGGCAACGTGATTGTGGTTGCGTACTCTCGGGAGGGGGCTTTTCTCGACGTGATTGAGCGGGTTCCCTAGGGCATATATAAAAATACTAACATTACTTCATTGCACGAGGGATGGGACGATTGTAGGGTCGAGGGGCAGTAATATTGGCAAAATTATTACTCTAAGCACTGCAGCTGCGATACATAAGAGTAAGGCTGAGTGAGACAGGATACTGGTAGGTGCTGTGGTGTATTCGGGGTAGTGACAACTGGCTCAATATATACTGAAACGACTTGATGGTCTCGCAGTCGTGTTAATGTAACGCACCAGTGTAACATCGTGCAAATCTGGTTGTGGTATTACCACCCCATAATACACACTACACTTGCCTGATCATAATAACAGACGTCTCGGCTAACTAGACCCGTAATATCTGTGCAGATCGTGCGTTACTGCCTCTTCATGGAAATAATATAATGGGCTGGCCTCCGGTCTAGTTTCGGGGCCATTCTACTTCTGGGAGGAGGCAGTACATCAGGCAGATTGCCTCAAATACATCGGACAATCCAGTTCCTTCATTTCTTCTTACCCCTATGTTCACACATTCCTGTGAGGTGTTAGCCGTGGGCAATGGGACTTGGCAGATGAAAGATATAGCACAGTGGTTTCAATAACCTGCTCATCTGGTTCACCAGTCAAAATGCCTGTACTCGTATGATGACCTGCCAAACCGTTGCACCTCGGTCTATCACTCATACTCTCTCAGTCACCCTCATCTCTGCACGTTCCAGTTACCAGATCCGCATCTGCCAACTTTGACCTTAATAACACGCAGTCTTAACTCTGCCAGGGCACACACAGTATTAGTGGAGAAAAACTGGAGTGTCAGGAAATATGACAAGTAGCCACAGCAGCTAAAGTGTACGAGTGGAATATAAGAACTGGTCATACCGACATGTCTTGACCCTTCCCTGACTCCTCACATACACCCACAGGTCTGTGCAGATGGCAATGTTTCTACTTTGCCTATTGGGGACCTGGTGGGATTAGGGTTGAGATCCAAACGCGTTACTACACCAAAGAGCGCGCACCTACTGACGTACGATAATCGCTACAGCAAAAACGACCCACGAAAAATATCGACACACACACCCGCCAACATGAACACCATCAAAGTCGGCGACCAGGTGACCCTGCCGGAAGGCCAGCAGGGCATGGTCCGTTTCGTCGGCAGAGTGGACAACAAGCCCGGAGAGTTTGCCGGAATCGAGCTGCTCAAGGGCTGGGAATCACATGGACGACACTCAGGAGTGTATGGAGGAGTCAGTTACTTCCGCACCGAAACCCCCAACACCGGTCTCTTCATCTCGTACCCCAAGCTGGTTGCCCTGAACAATCACAGGGGAGGAACTGGTTCAGCTGGCTCTTTGCCAGGATCTCCCATTTTTGCCACGCCAAAGGGCCGACCCAGCCATATCGGAACACCCCGAACTATGCCCTTACGCCACTCGATGATCCCCAGCTCACCAATCAGCGACCGGCCTGGTCCGTTCGAGTCTCCGTCCAAACGGCGCATGTCTGGAGTTATCAAATCTCGAGTCAGCTCCGTCAATTCTACAGGTACCATCAATACCTCTCTCAGCAGCATCTCCGGTATCTCCGAGTCTGCTACTTCTACCCATGAGCTTAAGGAACTCAAGGATGAGGTGGAGTCGCTCAAGATGGCTATCAGAGATCGAGACGGGATCATCGAAGAAGCAGAAAGCTCACTCAACCAGTTTTCGGAACTCGTTTCTCGCAATGAACAGCTCGTTAGTGAGCTGGAAATGAAGGATAGAAAGATCTCGGATCTGCAGAATGATGTGTCGTCCAAACGACGCGAATTCAGAGACACCATCGACGCCCTGGAGGCAGAGTACATGCACTCGTCGCAGGAGTACCAAAAAGAGGTGGAGCAGCTCAGAGCCAACCTGGGACACGCAGAAACCGTTAATGAGACCATTGTGGAGATGGAGAGCATGGTTGCCAGTCTCGAAAGTGGACTGAGAATCTCAAAGGTCAATGAACAGGAAGCTAAGGAGAGACTGGGAATGATGGCTGACATTGAGAACCGATTACTCGAAAAGGAGCAGGAGTTGTCAGCAGTCAAGGAACGTCTGGAGACCACAAAGGGCCAGCTTGGAAGTGGAGAAGGAGACTCAAAGCTCAAGGAGGAACTGGAGGCTGTCAAGAAGGAACTGGCTGAGGCCAAGGAGGAGGCAGCCTCTCAAAAGACTCAGTCTAGAGACGTGGAGGCTGACTCCGAAAAGCTTGATAAGGTCAAGAAGGAGCTTGCTGAGACCAAGAAACAGCTGGAAGAGCTGCAAGCAGCCGACTCTACCGATATGTCCAATGAGGTGGCAGATCTGAAGAAGGAGCTGGCTCAGACCCAGGAGATGTCGCTTAATGAGCAGGACCAGAGCATGAAGACCATTGATACCCTCCGAAAGCAAATTTCGGAAATGAAGCAGCAGCTCAAGGAGAAGAATGCTCAGCTTGGCGAACATCATGTTGGAGGCTCTTCCCCTACCAAGGAGCCCCAGGCAGACAAGGGTTTGGCCATTGCGAACAAGAAGATTGCCAACCTCGAAAAGGAGAAAATGTACCTCAGCGAGGAGGCCAACGAGATTCGGTTCCAGATGTCCGAGCTCAAAACGAAGTTTTACAGTCTTGAGGAAGAGCTCCGAGAGGCCAAGGAGGCAGCGGCGTCTAACAACAACGATACCAAGGACAACAATGGTGACGCTCCTGAGGCCGGAAACGGCAGCGTTCATCTTGTGGACAATGAGAAACACATCAAGCTTGCACAGGATTACGACAAGCTGTTTGAGGACCACAACAAGCTCACAGACAAACATGAGGATCTCAGTTTGGAGCTGGAGGATCTCAAGCTCCAACTGGAGGAGTCCAAGCTCAGTGCTAACGACACTAAGGAAATCTCGGACTCTCCTAACTCTAGTGCCGAGGCTGAAGTCAAGATGCTGTCTTCTCAGGTCTCTGAGTTGAAGCAGAGTCTTGACAAGGTGTCTTCTGCCAACAGCAAGCTCACCCGGGAGGTGGAGAAGCTGGAGTCAGAGCTGGAAACCAAGATTCTCAAGGAATACGAGCTGGAAAAGGAGCTTGAAGATGCCAAGCGAGCCAGCAGTCTGGTCAATAATGGCTCTGTGCATATCCCCGGGGACCAATCTCCCTCCACACCATCGAAAAACAGCGATCCTGCCGCTGGCCGGGAGCTGTGGTGCGGTCTCTGTGAGCGACCCGGTCACGAGAGCATTTCTTGTCCCTTCGAGAACGAGGAGTTTTAGCATGTGTAAGTATAATGATTGATGAGTGTAAAGACGCTGTGTAGATACGATTGCTGGGGTATATAGAGGGTTGGTATTTACTACTTGAACATTGGTCTGTCGCGATCAGCTACCTGCTGAAGGACATTGATTGAATGAGACCGGTCAGTATAGCATGTTGGGGGGCATGAAGAGATGAGCCCGACGATGCTCTCTACAATCAGGGGAAACGAAATGATCTGGGTGGTTAGGTGGCCACTACGGGGGTGTCACCGTAGCTGTGGTTGAAAGTTCTGGCTAGTCTACTCTCAGAGATGTTGTCATGATACTCTGACGGTATGAGCTGCTGACATGGATCCATTCAAGACCATGGTAACAAGAGGGCAACCAACTCATCCGATCTGGTAATCACTCAATCAAGCTGAAATGAATCTGATGCTTCGGGACTGTGTAGGCCGTGCAATCTACAAAGAGCATCTCCATCACTCGTGTTCAGTTCTGACATACAAACATTCATTACGGTACAATAACTTAAGCTGCCTTCTTGAACAGCTTATCCAGGGCGTCGGCAGCGACTCCGGTGGCCTTGGAGGCAACGGATGCAACAGTGGCGGAGGCGGCAGTGGCGGAGGAAGAAGCAGAGGAGACGGTGGCAGAGGCGGCGTGCTGAGCAGCCAGCTTTCGACCCTGGCTAGGGAAAGCCAGATCCATGTAACAGGTGAACAGACCGACGAGAGAAACCAGCACAGACAGCCAGGCGGGCTGAGAAGCACCATCGCTCTGGGTGGGCTTGATCAGGGGCTCGTTCATGAAGGCGGTGATGGCGGTGAACAGAGCGGTCCACGACATGAGCTTGTTTCGCAGAAACATGGCGGCCATGGGCAACGAGGTGGTGATGAAGGACTGGGCATCGTTCTGCTTGTCGACAACATGCACGTAGGGCACGCAAAGCTCGGCTCGTCGTTTGTCGGACATGTCTTTTTGATGTGTGTTGATGAACGATTGATTTGATGGAGAAAATTGAGTTTCGACGGCTGGTGATGATGTGAGGTGTTGAGAGTGAAACAAAGTTGGGGGAGGACTAATATGGCATAATTGAGAATGAAACCGGGGGCTGAAAGACGGAGTTCAAGGAGATGAAGGTGTTTTGAGATATCAATCTGTTCGTGTTTTAGGTAGCTTTCTATCTGTTTTACTACTGTATCTCCATTGTCACCGTCCGTTTAGTTAAAACCCCTGTTTCTGCCGCTTATGTAATACACTCAATAGTGTGGTCTGTAGCGCGAAGCCATATTACGAGTATAGGTACAGATGTAAGCGAACATCTACAGCTCATATCAATCGCTCTCTGTCCATTATCATACCTCTATTACTGTTATACTACCTAGACCACCTGACCAAACTTGTCAAAGGTAAACTGTTCCTGGACCTGCTGGCCGTTGACAGAGAAGCCCAGTCGGACTCGCAGCTTGACGGCTGCACCAGCGCCTTGCACCGTCACCCGCAGCTGCTGAGTGGTAGTGCTGCCAGGACCAATGCTCTGGGAAGCTGGTGGCTGCAGAGCAAGCTTCTGTGTCTTGGGCACGGCGGCCTGAAGAGAAATGCTGGAGATGGGGCTACCACCGGTGTTGGAGAAATGGGCGGTGATGGGCACCGTGAGGCCCTGGGCGGGGCCAGCGGAGAAGCCCAGAGACAGACCGTTGCCGGAGTATGCGGAGATTGTGGATGCAGCAGCGGGGGCTGTGGCAGGTGTGGAGATGGGAGAAGACTGGGCGCCGGAGCCAAACAGATCCATGATGTTTTGGTTGGAGCTGGGAGTGGTGGCAGATGCACCTCCAGAGGGAGAAGAGGGGCCCAGAATGTCGGACAGAAGATCCGCGTTGTTCGTAGAAGCGGCAGGGGCGCCGGATCCTCCGTTGGTAGGTGCAGGCGCGTCCATAACCAGGTCGAGCAGCAAGTCGACGTCCTTCTTGGAAGCAGTCACCTTCTTGGCCTTCTTGGGCTTGGCGTACTTCTTGCCAAGATCATTCTTGAGCTCAGGAGCAGGCATCTTCTCAAGCACACCCTTGGCAACACCCATGTTGGAGAAGAGCTTTGTGTACTCGGCAGATCGCTGCTGAACCTCCACGTTGAGGGAAGAGGCGTACGACTCGAGAATTCGTCGCACTCGCTCCTTTTGTGTACCGTCATTGATTCGAGTGCTGAGCTTGACCAGAGCGTTAACTCCGTACTCCTGCACAACGTCCGAGGCGTAGGCAGACTTGAGCAGGTTCTCGATCATGGTGACAACAGACTCTTCCGAAACCTCCTGTGACTCTCCGTCTTCCGACGAGAAGTTGCCGGATCGAATGAGAATGTGGCCAAACTCTCCGAGCAGCCACAGAGAGGCCAGAGAAAGACCCTCCTGGGTGAAATCAGCTCGCAGAGCAGAGTAGAGCTTCTGTACAGTGTACAGCTGCAGCTCCTCGTCGCAGGTAACGACCAGAGCAATGAATGAGGAGACGACATTCTCGGGAACGTGACTTCCGGCCAGAGCCAGAGCTCGGACCAGAGTGTCAATGTGCCATCGCTTGTTAGGGGCGTACTTTTCAGCAGCGATGGCGATCTGGGCGGTAACCGAAGGCTTGAACTCGGCATCTGCAGACTCAAGGAACGTCAGAAGCTCTCGAACAATGACTCGCACGTTGCTCTCGTTGATCAGAGCATAGGCCACGGCCAGAGCACGTCGTCGAATGGACACATCGGCGTCTCGCAGACACTCTACAATGGTGTTTCTGTGTCGCTGGACGGCTGCGGGTTCAATGTCGATAACTGTGAGCAGGGTGTTGAGTGCCACGTACCGCGTGTTGTTGTCTGTGGTGGCCAAGAACTTTCCGAGGATGTTAACACCCAGCACTCGCAGACCTGTGTCTGCCTCGACAGCGAAAATGGTTCGCACGCACTCATAGAGCACGGAGGAGCCGACGTTCTTGGCGGAGTCGGTGTTGGAGGCGACCTGGGCAAGCACGTCATTCATGGCGTCGGAAGCGGACGCGTCACCGGCACCCAGAACACGCAGCAGACCGAGGATCTTGACCTGCAAAAACGGATCGGTGACTCCGGTCACGTCGTGCTCGGGGGCGTAGGCCGAGGTGCACAGCTGACGCAGCAGCTTGACGAGGGTGGGCACGACAGGTCGGAACTGTTCGAGAATCTCGTCGTCCTGGACACAAATATCGGTGGCCAGGGTGAGTCCACACAGCAGCACGCCGTGGTTCTTGTCTGTGAGCAGGATCTTGGCCTTCTCGACGAAAATCTCGGCCAATTCGGGCACTCGACTGCTGATTCGAGCAGCACACACGGCAGCCTTCTTCTTCAGGTAGGGGTTGCTGGACGACATGATCTTGTCCACGGTCTGAAACAGATCTCGGCCCATTTCGGTGGATGCAATGTTGGCGAGAGTGGTCAGGGCCAGAGCCACGACGTACTGGTTGGGGTGGTTCAGATCGTTGGACAGCGAGTTGGTCACCAGGGTCAGAGTCTCCTGGTTCTCATCCAGCAGCAGCATTGTACCGAGGTATCCAAGTCGCTTCTCGCTGAATCGTGGGCTGGCAATCAGCTTCAGACACTCCACCTGGCCGAAATGCGTTCGCTCACCCAAGGTGAAGAGATAGAGCAGCTTAGCCACATTTTGTTTTCGAATGTTGGGGTCGACGTAGTTTTCTCGGAAAGACGTTCGGATGGCGGCAGACTCCTTCTGGATCACCGACCGCTCCTCGGCCAGCGTTTTGGCCGCTCGCACGGACTTGATGAACGATTTCAAAGACGTCATTTCTCTGTGGTATATGTTCCAAACTGGAGATGTTGACGCAACGTGTCTTGAGATTGGGTCTGAGGTTAGGGTTGGGAGGTTTGTGTGAGGTGAGGGAGGAAGTGTGAGTGTGAATGAAAAGGTGTGGAGATAGTGAGTATATGACAGTAGCTGTACGCGATGAAGAGATGAAATTATAAGGGAATGGTCGACTTGGTTCGGTTAGTTGTTTTCTGTTATGGATTGTGTCCATGGAACATACATTACACGTAATCTACTATTATGCGCGCAGCATGGTGGGTACAGACACCTTCAGTAACTTACTGACATTTGTCAAGTGAGTACTTAGGATGATAGGTCATCCATAAAGTGGGCCTGTTTGGAGCTTTTCAGGGTGGCCTCTTTGACTGGAAACGTATAGATAGTAGATTGTTCGTATCTCTGAGAGCAGACTGAGACCAATTGAGTCCTATGAGATGGTTTCGAGTACTTGTAGTTGCCGTTGGTGAGATCATGGTGTTTAGTTTCTCAAGCTTAGATATTAGTCGAGTTGTCGCCTAGCTACAATATGTTCTTACCGGTAGATGGAAATATCAAGAAACTGACGCGCACCAAATTTGTTATTGACAAGTGAGAGATGACGTCAAAGGTCCACTCGTAGTATACTTATTTCCGCGCTTATCAATCGCTTTAACAGGATACTTGTCTTTGTAATGCTTGACAACAGTGGAACGTCGCTCAGCTTGTTTAGCGAGAAGGTCATCGCATCTAAAAGCTAATTCGTAGTCTAAACATAATGGTATAAGTGCGAGAAGAAGGGATCTCTGTGGGGAGACTGTAGAAGTGGAAGAAAGGAAATCACGTCTCAGGGCTCGTGAATTGGACAGCTCGATAGTTTTCGAACATTCAGCTCACATTGACCGACACTGCCTCATACACCTGGAGCGACGCGGCAAGGGGTGTCCATGACCCCTCGTGCCTAATCGAGAGCTTTTTGGCGGTTCACAAACATGATTTCTCACAATATTGAGACTAAATCTGAGGAAGATCGTTTTCCTGCTCAGATTCGCACAGCTTCCTGCTCCCCACCTTCACCCCTTTTCTTACAGAACTCCACCTACAGTAACTTCACCTTAAAGTTGGGCATGCGATGCCTTTGAACATGAGCGTTGGAGGTACAGTACGAGTATTACGAGGTGTGGTAGCTACAGTATAATACTGTTGTCGGATTAGTCAACGGTTGCACTTGATCAAATTCATTCAATAAAAATCACGTGCCCCGGATCTATACCAAGCTGCAGTTCAGGAGTACCCCCGGTGTGCACTCAACTTGTGTTTGTACTGTTTGCCGCACCAGGCACCGCTTTCAATGGGTATCTACACAAGCCATTTTGGACCAAAACTCCAGAACACTCTCGAACATGATCAACTTGTTCTACTCGTATACCTTCCCAATTTCTGTCTTCCCCATCAAATACTTGTTCAAGTATGTACTGTAATTCCCACGGTCCCTTCTGTGTAAATCACTGTATACCTGGACGCACTATCCGGATCCTCCGATACAGAAAGACAGCTGACTTCCGACACCAAGTCCAGCCCGTTCTCCGTCATCCGACTATTTCAAGGCGTGCAGAACTCAACTATCATGAGACTCTTCCCCTCCTCCACAACGTCTCACTTCGAATGAACGTTTAGTTAGCTCTCTGCTCGACCTGAAGTTTGAGACTGAGGCAATATCTGACTTCAAGGGTCAAGGGGCTGTGGAGAATTGAGTCTCGGCCAAGAGTCAGAGGGTCTCGGAAATAGCCCCTCTCCGAACCGCCCCAGGGATCGAACTGTACATACTTACATACGTTTCAAGGGATGCGTCCCTTCCATCTGAAACTTGAGCTGTGTACCCGCCAAGCCCGGAATAATTTCTAGCTTTCATTTCGGAGATCAATACCGACGACTCGAATTAAATCGCACTAAATCAGGGCTAATTCGAGAAAGAGTGAACAAAGAGAGGAATACTTGAGTCTTCTACCGAGTACGAGTACCGTTACTAGTTCGTCACTGAATTGCACAGCCTAACTGTCACCTATAGCTAATTAGCCCACGTTCGCCCAGTCTTATAGTAGCAATGGCATGATGAGTGGTTTTCCGTCGTAACCCAACTCACTCAGCCTCGATTTAATTACGAGACAATAACTCGAACCATGTTGGCATCGAAAGGTTGGCTAACACGTCGCGGACTTCAAGCAGCTCACTTTCTAGCATTGAGTGCATTGAGCGAGTTGAGAGGGTCCACTGCATCTTGTAACGAGCACAGTTCGTGACGGCAGTGCACTGGGGTTGTCTGTGCATCACCCACACTCCACACATAGCATAGACCCCTCCACCCCACCACTCGATAAATCGCCACTTATGAACTCGTATACTGATGTTTCAACGGTTAGCGTCCACAAACGAACCCGAAGAGGAAATAGCCCAGCAAGGACCTTCTATTTCCAGTCTATACTGTAGCTTTCTTGTTGTCCAGGGTTACAGCAGCGGGAAAAAGCAAGGTCGCTATAAATACTTAGCCTCCACTTGCCTGCATTCATACAGTGTATTTGAGAACGCGTGTACATAGGGTCGATAGCCGTTAATTAAGAGGTAACATCGGTCAGGGGCATGCAGAAACGTGTCCTCGTAGCAGCTTGCTATGGGCGCGGTAAGTACAACAAGTAGCGGTGCGCAACCATTGCTGTTGGACTTGTTCTGGATGGTTGGGCTGCTTTGTTAGTGCGGGATTTGTGTCAGAAACGGGAGACCGCCAAGTCACTCAGCCACTCTACACCAAGACTAACATTTCAACCCAACGGGCGTGGCAATTTCGCCTCATATTAGCCACAGTTACACGTATACAAGCCATCGGGTCACCCACAAGGTGTGTATACCGAGGAGTTTAGAGTTGGCATGGGAAAATATTTCATACACGAACGCACATGTGTGACGCCAGCAATTTCATTGTAAGGTGTAAAGTCAGTTTTGGGGAAGCAAACCTAACCTCGGGGAGTTGTCCCAACCGGACATGGATTAGCCGCGTCGGACTCCGAATCTGATAAAAGACATGAATAACCAACAAGGAAATTGGAACGAGCATTTAATCTGATTGTCTGGCCTGTGAGACAGCGGAGTCCGATACGACAGCGAAGGTGGGGGAGTGGGGGTTCGTGGTCACACTACGAGTAAAGCGTTGTCTATCCTTTTCGTCTGGAACTATAGGGACAACTACACCGCCTGTTCTTACTTAATTAGACAACACTTAACATCATCATAGTTAAGCCAAGACGAGCGTACAAATGAGAACTGTCTGGCGTAACTTCCAGCACGTTTCAACTCAGTGTACTAGACTTTCAGGCACCCAGTTGCATGATTTTGACTTAGAATCCCCAGCTAAAACCAGTCCAGTGAGACATTGTACATCTCCGTATTGGGCCTGTGGTGTCAAAAATGGACGTATGAGTATTTGGCAGCCAGCGGGATGGTTCGAGTGTTGAGGTAATCTTACAGCTCAGCTTTCCGGGGAATATTGCACATATGACGCTTCGGTGCATATGAGGATGTTGAGTGAGGAAGGGGTAGAGTATTCTACAGTGTGTAATTGTTGGAAGTGCTAGAAGTATGAGCTTTTTGGAAGAGCCAAGAAAACGCCCTGGAATATCACGTTACAGGCATAACCCGGATCTATGCCTCGGCTACGCTAGGGGCAGTGTGCACTTATGTTGCAATACTCCGTCAACGTGTTTTCGGACTTGTATCGGAGTTTTGGTCGTTCGGACCATGACAAACCTTGCTGTCCGTGTTGTTACATTAATAGAGCAAGTTCCAGAGAGGTTTTCTTCAGCCGAAACATTAAATGGCGAGTTTTGCTGGGACGCTAATTTCGAGCTTTACAGCACCTCTGTATGATGTGTACAGCTTAGACGCGCAACTTTCCATTCAGAGCAATCAAGGGTGGCTAGGAAGGATCTGAAGGACCTGACGTGTCCGAGTAATAACGAGGGGGAAACACGTGAGCACTAACGAGGTGCGGCTGACTCAATACCCCTCGTCCCGTGAAAATGTGTCACCGGGGTGTGCTTGCTCGTGTGGGTCCGAATACAGGCATTTTTGTCGAGAGACTCGGCTTGGCGTCCGGGCTTTGGGGGCTTTGGGTGCTTTGTGTGGAGGCGTATGATTTTGAGTTCAACGGGTCGTGGCTATGGTGGCGACGAACCGAAAGACCGAAAGGGAGCGCAAGAAGAGACAAGAGGGAAGAATAATACATTACACGCAGTGGATACTCGGAGCGGAGATGAGCGCGGATGTGTATGACAATCATCCGTTCGGTCCGGGGAGCGTAGGAGTTAAGGGGAGATGTGGTTTCCACGGTATAACGTAGGACCCAGATGTTTCGTTTGTTTCGTTGCCACAAGAATATGTCTCATGCTAAGATGCTCCACTAATCCATTAGCACCATCTGTAGTGGCGACTGTATTGTTCTCTATTGTCACGTTGTGCTCCACTAATGTCTGACTGCTCCACTGCTCCACTATGACTGTGTGGTGTGACAACGGAATACACCGCATCTAGAAGACCCACAAAGGAAGCACTGTCAAGTGACAAAGAATCGAGGTACACACTTCAAAGGTGACTCACACCCACACGTCTGTTTTGGATTCGCATTCGGACTGTCACTCGCACCGCCCCACAAACATGTTTTGCTTGCTAGCGGATCAAAACTGGTCACACGTACCTTTCCTCATCCGCTTGATCGGAACCCAGAAAATCTTGAAACGGTATTGCTGTGAGGCTGTGAGCAGGCAGCGGTCATCTTTGCGTATGGGATGCACGTGGTCGGAGTCCGTGCGCGAGGTACCACTTTGAAAATGGCAGGAATGACTTGACGCACGTATCCGACGATTGACACGCAAGTCAGCTTGCTAACTTGTAGCTCTTCTTTCACTTGTAAACGCTCCCTGCTGTGTGGTGTTGTGACAACCCCACGTTCCACGGTTTGTACCCCGGGTAGTCAAATTTTGCCACCCTTAAACATGGGTATTCCCGCACCTGATCCGTTGCGAACCCTACCTGGTATTTTTTGCGCTTTTTGACTCCCTCTTACTCAAGTCACGCTTTACTCTCCGCCAAGTCTAACCGAACGCACACAACGCACCTTATTTGAGAAATCTCCTTGTCATGCACGTCTGACAAAAATGCAATCACCATCACCTGAAACCTAATCCGACTTATGGACCCTGCATTTTTTGGCTGGACCAACTAACACAGAAAGAGTGACTGATATATATATAATGTAGGGGTGCGCATGTAGGTGCGCTACACCTAGCGCTACTAACCAACTAACTAACCGACCTACCAACCATGTCCGTCACAATCTCATACCAGGAGACCCATCTGGATCTCCCTCACATGCCCTGTGAAGAATACGATGATCAATTACAACCGAGCCGAAGCACCACCTCGTCGGTAGCCCCCTCAATTGCTACCAGCACCCGGTCTCGAGCCTCCACCATCACATCTGTTTCTAACACCTCAACATCCACAGCCGCATCTACCATCGACCCTTCGTTACCATCGTTCGAGGAAGCTGTCAATGAGCAGCTGGCCCTCACCATCGACTTTACCCCCACTGTTACCGTCAAGTACACAAAGAGTACCCGAGTCAAGAAGATGACCACCACCCTGACCCGACACGTGATTGAGCCTGGTCTCACCCAAACCGACGAGGTTGTGGCTCAATGGGATCTCCTCTCTGGCCGAACCGAGCCTACTGAGGGACCCATTACTGATCTCGCTACCCCCGTCACCATCGAACCCACCACACAACAGTTCGCCCTCAAGTGCACTCTGCCCGCAAGACTACCCGAAACAGCATCCCACAAGTCCAGCCGACTGTGGTACACTCTGGATACCCAGGTCTCGCGCAACAAGTCCTTCTTCTCCACGGCTGGTCCCGTGGACTTCTCTGAAGAGGTCATGATGGCCCGAAACACCCAGACTGACGCCCAGACCATCCTGCCCGTCTCTGCATCTGTTCCCTGGCTTAATAAGCTCAAGTACTCCGTTTCTTACCCCCAGCGACACATTGCTTTGCAGGAGGGTATGGAGATCCCTGTCAAGCTCACCACCACTCTGTTCGAGAAGCCCATTCGACTCAACTCCATCAAGTTTGCCGTGTCCCAGACCTGCAACTCCAACGCCAAGGACAAGCAGCAGACCGAGCTTCTCAACGACTACTCCAGCCGACACATGACTTCGGATCTGGCCGAGCTCGATGAGATGGAGCTTAACAACGCCCGAGAACAGGGCTTCAACGTGGAGACCACCTTCCTGGATTCTACCCACAGAGGCAACCTGCTCATCCCTGGATCAGAGGAGACCGTGCTCGAGTACACTCTCAAGCTGGACGCTAAGACCATCCAAAAGCTGTCTGCCACTACCTCGTACAACCATCCTCTGCACGTGGCTCACAAGCTGTTCACCTCTCTGCGATTCTCGTACCTGGCTCCCACCGACAAGCCCAACCAGAAGAAGCGACGATACTTTGATGTGTCCATCTCTACTCCTCTGGTTCTGTCTCGAGCCAAGGATGACTTCTTCGCTGCCCAGCTGAGTGCTGCCTCTAGCCGAGCCTCGTTTGACTACGACGACTTCTTGCTGTGCGAGTACCCTCGAATCAAGAACACTGTGTTTGAGAACGACTTTGCCAATGACTCTGCTCCTTCTTACGACTCTTTCATGGCTCAGGCTGCCGCTGCTGCTGCTGCTGCTGCTCCCGCTCGAACCTCTCTTGATGATGAGGCTCCCGAGTGGGCCTCCCCTAACGATGATTCGGACTCTGACTCCGACTCTGACTTTGAGAGCGATTCTTCTCCCGTGGCTCCTATTGCCATTCCTCAGCGAATCACCCAGGCCAAGCAGCAGCCCTTCACGGCTTCTCTGCCCAGCTACTCCTTTGCCCAAAACTACTAACGACCCTAACCAAAAGCTAACGAACGATAGATAATGAATTATGATGTACACCTAAGATTGATCATGTAGTTGACCTACTTGTAGTAATTAGTGTAATTAGAAGAACTCGACTGGACGTATCCTCCGAGCCCACATCACATAGTGTTCCATTTCAGACATTCCATCAATGTGTATTCCATTTTCGGCTATGGACGACAAGGTTCGTTCTAATGGAACCGTAACGGGAATAGCAAATATTTCCAGTTATGAACGAGACGAATTTTTTCAAACAAGGTTGAACAACGTGTGTCCATCAAACAGTGGCGCAGCAAATATGGGCTGGAATTGAATTTGTCGCTTTCTTCGCCCGGGTCTGCAAATCGACGTCACCCGGCAGCAAGAGCGCAAATCGCGGAGAACCGCAACCTGTGTGAGCGACGATTTGGTTTCGGCATCTGACCCCGTTTTTCAGGTGACTCTTGGTCTCACGGTTGATGGGTCGATTTACATTGCTCCACAATAGATCATGACGTAGAGGTACAGTACATAATCGGGTGATATACGAAGGAGGGGAACGTTTAGGATGTGAGGGGATGCTGTAGTGGTCCTGAGACTGTGGAGAACATGTGTGCGGGCGTTGGAGAAACGTTGGAGATGTGGGGACGTGCTGCCTTGAGCTACATTCACTATGTACTGGTATGAGACAGTCTAAGTGTGAGTCTTCAGAAGTCTTAAGTAAAAGGCGCACTTTGGTTGAGTGTGTGAGTGAATACAGTGTTTCGATCCGTGTCTCGGATCAGTTTTGCTGTTTGTGCTGAGACTGATGTGATCGTGCTTTCTTACGATTTCGTCTACTCGAAGCCCAGAGCAGCAAGGGAGTATTTACCTACAAAGTGGAAAGAACCAGGGAGTGTCTATTAGTAACCGTTTAGCCGTACTTCCTTCAATCAGGTAAGATACCCTCTCATATAAGACCACATGCAAACTACCACGAGCGAAAGAGCGCCCCAGTTCCACTCCATCTCCACAATGAGCCACACCCACAGTGTGCCCAGGGGAGGAGCCCGCTTCATGACTGCCATGTAGCCCTGCTCGTTGGCAGCATAGAGAATGTAGCAGCCAATTGCGATGGATGCAGCAAAAGTGACGACACGGAACACTCGAATTCCACGAGGCAGCTGACGGTCGTCTTCCACCTGGCCTCGCTGGAGCTTACTAATGGCGTTCACATAAGGAGCACAGAAAGCATGCAGACCGGCCAGAACGGGTATCGAGGTCAAGGATCGTTTTGCAGCCTGGATGATGGTAGATAGTTCTTGACGTCTGATCTGAATGCTGTGGTTGTCGAGGTCTCCTCGTTTGGGGAAGGGTTGTCCATGAAGAGCAGGATCCAGGTCTCCTCCTCCGTACTGTTTCTGCACCAGCACATCTAGAACCAAGTGTACACTCATCAGGGGGATGAGGTACATGCAAAAGTCGAGAAACTCGAACCATTTCGAGTCTGTGGGGATCCCGGTGTCTTCTTCGTCTTCATCTTCAGCGTCATCGTCGTAGACGTCTTCCTGGGTCCGAACAGCCACTTTTCTGTATCGCAGCGGTTTTCCGTCCTTTGCTGTTGTTCGAGGTGGTTGCGGCTTGTAAATGGGAATCGGCTTGCCCTTGGCCTTGGCCTCCTTTGCGGTTTGCTGATGTTTAAGCGAGTCGATTTGGTCCATGAGAGTAGGTCCTGAGGCCGATCCTGTGGTGGGCATTCTCAACGGAATCTTCATTCCATCGAGTTCAATGGTGTCGCCTTCGACTTCTTTGATCTCAACCTTGGGCGGCATTGTGTGTGTGGATTCGTGAGTGTGTCCCTGAAATGTCAAGTAGGGTGTGTTGTTTTAATTCTGTTATCACAACTTAATCGTGTTCATTGTGCATGGTGTATCGTAAAGTAGGGTTGGTGCGACCCGAGACCAGATGATGGTAGGGCCCATTTGAAGCGTGTATGAACACTGCTAGAGGTGAAATCAACGGCACAACATCAATTCATCGATCTATTGTCTCTTAAAACGGCTTTGTTGCTCACATGACTCCCTCCACCTTCCTGTTACTCTGCGACACTAAACTACCGAATGTAGGAGAGTTCAAGGTGACGTCAACTGAAACACCAACTATAACTTCCAACGACTTACCACCCTTCGGTCTACCACCATGAGACTGGCTACCTTCTTCCTGCTATGTCTGGCAGCTCTGGTAAGCGCGAAATCGAAATCACACGACTTTGATCAAGAGCTCGTGAGCTTGCGGGACTTCATGTATGGCAAAGTGCCCTTGCTGGGTGGAGGAGACAAGTACATGGAGTACAGAGGCAAGCCTGTGGACTTTGACGATTCCGTGAGAATACTGGCAGCAAGGAGATGCGGCATCTACATCGACAGAAAAGAACACTACTCGGACGACAACTACGTGGGTCTTGCCACACTGGCGGAGTTTGTCACTCAGGCCTTGCTTGCTGGCAAGTGTGGTGAGGCCAACTATGCATACACAGCCATTTGTGCCAATGGAGACAGGGATACCATCAATGTGAAGAAGCCCAAAAAGCTCATACAGGCGCTCAAGACGCAGCTGGAAGCCAACAGACAGCTGACGGGGAGAAGGCAACGGTTCACCAGCGACTATGAGGAGCTGGATAAGATCTACTCCAAGCTCTACAAGGACAGTTTGTGGTCGTGGGCAAACATCTATGAGTGGATGGCCTGGATTGTAACCACCTTTTATGGGCTCATTGTGTTCCTGTGATTTCGGCGGCAAGTCACTCGCCAACACTATAGAATGTATTGTATTTATTTATCTGACTACACCAATCGGATGGGACATCTCAACAGCGAGAGTGGCGGCTCTGTTTGTACAGTGTACAGTTATTCATCATCTTGACAGATGTACTGCAATTGTCGTAGAGAGACTGAACTTGTCTTATCTTCCACTCTAGACGCTCAGATGCGTTCCTCCAGGACGGTGTCATGATGACCTAAAAGAGCAGGTCTGTTTATGAGCCATCTCAGGTACCATCATCGAGCAGAATGTACTACTTTTGCCACAGTAGAGATGAACATGGACACAAGGACCATGATAACCAGTAAGATGAACCATGAGCGCGCCTTCTGATGAACACCTTCGGCAATGGCAGCAGTAATGGCGTCTTTCTTTCTGCTGTCCATGTTATTGATGTATCCTGTATTCATATTGTTGTGGCCTACTCAGACAAACTAGGAGAGGTCTTTCATTTGTACAAACGAAGCACGCCATGTGAATCACTCACTCATACGAGGTTGGCTGTGTTTAAGAATGTCTCATCTAAGTGTTTCAGGTACGAGCACTTGCGACAACATCTACACCAACAGATAGGTGGTTTGTTCCTATGTGAGGACTATAAGCCACTCAGGTCTTTGGGGATATCCTGCGGAGTAGGGGGAATTCAGTGACTGTTTAATCGTCCCATAGGCAACAGCCACGTACAATCCTATCATCTCCTTCCCCCTCGAACTTGCGACAAACATGCATTGAGGTCTCGTATCTACTGAGCCTAACTGAACTATAGAAACGGCCCTTATTCCTGCTCACGACGAGCACACTTGCTCACCATGAGCGAGATATCAATTCCTCCCTACGACAACGAGGGCTTCAGCTCCGACGAGCAGGAGTTCATTGACACTGCTGTTGAGGCTGTCTACGGCAAGTTGCGTCTATGGTTCATCTTTCTCACTTCTGTGTTTGTTGGCGGTCTCATCAGCATACCCATTGTTGATATAGTGAGCACAGTAATGGCAGCAATGGCTTAGTCTAGTCTGTGGCCTTCGACATACTACAAGCACACTCTTAGAGGTCACTCCATTTGCGACCCTTTAATTCGAACTTCTTTAATTACAACATCCTCTCAAATGGAGAATCGTTTCAGATTCGACCTGGGGCAGAGGAGATCAGTTCGTCTGTCAGATCGATCTGATACAAGATGCAAGGCAAACACGCTACTCTCTGGACACAAACGACACACTCAATTTAAGAAACACTTCAACAGCTTCCCTTACCATCGCAGTTTACGATAACGCACCATGTTAAGCTTACAAGTACAATACGGTACCGGGACGTCAGAGTAGGCTATAAAAGACGAACATACAAGCACAAAGATACCAGTGTAGATTCACCATACACCCGTACAAACGCTCGTACAAACACCACCCGCTCATTCTAAAAACACAGAGAATAATTTTATTGTAATTTTACACTTATTGTAGGTAATTTACACTTAGTCGAAAAGACCGAAGCCCATGTCATCATCGGACTCCTCCTTCTCCTCAACCTTCTCCTCCTCAGCGGCGGCGTCACCGGAAGCGGCGGCGGCACCTCCGGCAGCAGCGGCAGCACCACCGGCGGGGGCGGCACCGACGTTGAAAGCGGTGAGCAGCTCGTTCAGGTCCTTCTTGGAGACGGCCTTGGCGAACAGGTCAACCCAGATGGGCTCAAGACCCTCAACACCGGCCTCGGAGAGGATGGTGTTGAGCTTGTCGGCGGTGATCTCGACCTCAGCGTCAGCGAGAATGAGGGCGGCTATGTTAGTATTGTGAAATGAGAATCGAGGGTTCTGAAGGATTCGTTGAACCGATTTTGTGATGATGATTTGAGAGCATAGTTGCTAGACCTGACCTATCGAACATGATCCAGACCTGTCCAAACCGATCCAGACCAACCCACCAACACCAGATATCACAGATCCATCCAGCTGCGCGTGGCAAGACTGCACTTATTCGTTCTTCTCGGTATCACGTCGAAATCGGTCGGGTTGGTCGTCTCGTCCAGGTCGGTCAGAATTCTCTCGGGCGTCGCAAAAATCGCAGCGGCAAAATCGCACTCTCAAAATCAAAATCCATCGGTTCCGCAGTTCGTTAGCACTCACCGTAGGCAGCAGCAGACTGTGACATTATTGTTGTGTATGGCGAGAAAAGTCGTGATGGTGAAATTCAAAGTAGCCTGAGAGGGTGCAACGCTTTGGGACAACTCTATTTGGCAAAACACGTGATGCTAGCTAGGGTTAACCCTATGCACTACACCAGGATATTGTGATCAGTTGGGAGGATAAAACGAGGTGGGAGATGGGAGAAGTCAGATGTGACGGTTCTGATGTCCATAATTCCTCAGCAGCGTGGTGCTGACTAACACGCATCTACAAGTGCTAACTCGTTTCATATCTCATATCTCTTAAATAATGTCTGACGTCCTACATGGTCCAAACCTCGGTAAAGTTGCGCTTGCCCTTGGTCTCAGGAACAAACTTGACCACCAGGGCCAAGTAGGCAATGCCAAACACGCTGAATAAATAAAAGGTGGCTCCACCCAGATGGGCGTTCACCATGGGGAAGAAGTAGCCCACCGCAAAGGTGACAATCCAGTTGGACGTCATGCCCACAGACTGGCCCACTCCCACACAGTTGGGCTCCACCATCTCCGACACCATGAGGAAGGGAATAGGTCCCAGACCAATGGCGAACGAAACCACAAACAGAGCGGCCGACAGAGAAGACACGAAGGGCCATGAGTTGATGATTCCGGTAGCAACCAGAGCTGCACTGACGGACATGCCGAAGATGGAGTAGAGCAGCAGTCGCTTTCGACCGAGCACGTCGATGAATCTCGAGGCTCCTACCGTCACCACGGTTCCCAGAACGGAAATGAACACGTTCACTAGTGTGGAGTACTTGGGGATGATCTGGCCCAAGATTGACACGCCGTAAAACATGATGGAGTTGATTCCACACAGCTGCTGGGCCGTCATGATGATCAAAATAGCCAAAAGTGGCTTTCTGTACGGTTTTCGTGTCAGGAACGCTGTCAGAGACACAGGTTCGACATGGTTAGCAGAAGTGGCACTGGCGGGAGCCATTAGTTGGTCACTTTCAAACATGACGTTCTGCAGCTCCTTCTGCCACTCTTCGACTTCTCGGGCCGCGGTGGCTCGGTTGTCACGGAGTCTAGCTAGAATAGCTGTAGCTTCGGTGGCTCTATTCTTCGAGACGAGCCATTTGGGCGACTCCGGAATGAATGCCAAGCTTGCCAGGTTGGCAAGACCCAGAAAGAAGCCAATGATGAGAATGTACCGCCAGGACTGTGAGATAATCAGACCCGCAACTTGTGCAGACACAATTCCCACGTTGACAGAGATCTGGCTGAGAGCTCCAAACATACCTCGCAGATTGTGAGGTGCAATCTCGTTGAGAAACAGCGGAGTCACCACAATGGCTGCTCCAGCCCCTAAACCCGAAACAAAGCGACCAAAGGCCAGAGTGTTAGTGTTGGTTGCATTGGCCATAAATAGCGGACCAGCAATGAACGAGAGCGTGTTGAACAAAGAGACCTTCTTGGGGCCGTACTTGGAGGCCGCCATTCCAGCCAGAAGAGCCGAGATGAGTCCTCCGACAGAAAATGCCGCCGTGACGTAACCCACATCTCGGGGATGGAGGTCGATGCAGTCTGTGACAGTGTCGTGACAAATGATAACGTCCAGAGGCGCATTGAGCTCAGCCACATGGTACCCAAACTGGAGGGTACCCAGGCAGGCCACAAAAGCCATCCAGTAGATCATTTCTTGCCGGGTGTTGTATTGCAGTATGCTTTTGAAGTTGGGCTGCTGGGGCTTTTGGGAAGTTGGAGAGGACGACATGTGCGATTATGCGCAACGCAGCAATTGAGTTATGTGGGGGGAGATTGGGAGATGTTGATTCATGTCTTGGTGGCGAACAGTGACGTTTATATATACACTGGGCTCGCTGAACGTTTAGCGGGACTAAATGAATAACGACAATTAGTCTGTCGTCCCTGCAACTGAGTTTGGTTATGATAAATTGTGTGCAATTGAATGGGGAAGGTGTCTTTTGGGATGTGTGAGGCAGCAGGTGGTGGTTGACGGTGGTTGGCATGGTAGCTGATTAGTTGGCGTGGTTACGCGTTAGTTAGGCTACAGTGAGTGCATTAGTTGAGGCTTTATGCAGTGTGTAGTGAGGTTCAGGGTTCAAGTGCTACTGGGCATGTACCAGGTACAAGTACAGATTTAAGGGCCGGAGGTAGCGGATTCAGCTCCATTCATGATTGGTCCGGGCTCTGAATCGTTCAAGAAGTCCATTCTCTCACTCTGTCCTGCTTTGTCACCGTTTCAATGTCTCACTCAATTGACTTAGGCTCATACACACCCAAAAAGACATGTCCATGAAGTTGGAAGACAACAATGAGAGAGACCGAAATAGCTTCGCCAAAAGCAAAAGGGTCCAATAGAAGCTCGATTTCTCATTTATGACACACATAGATGACATTTTCTAAAACCCCTCCAGCCCATCTATTAAATAAACTGCTATACTGTACCCCTCATACAACCTCACACAACCTCACAATCTTTACAGGACCAAAAATAAAGTTGCAACATCCCACTGCATGTCCAAAATCATCACGAGAAACTGAGGAATAAGCACAACGACATGTGGTGGAGCAAAAAAGAGGACAAGCCCGTGGATGCGCAGGCAGAAGAGGCCGCAAAGGCCGCTGTGAACCAGCAAGCGCCAATTGCTGCCACACAGACTCAGACACAGTCGCAACAACCACCACAAACCAGAGAGCAGGAAAAGCGGGCAGAACAGGAAGAACGAGCTGAAAAATCGCAACAGGCCGTCCGAGATATGCTCTCATACAAGCAGCAGGATTCCACACAACGATTCAACACAAAGCCGGAGGCCCGGATCCTGTCTGTGGTCATCGCCACCACATCTTTTGGCTTCCTGTCAGGATTCTACACTGGATACAAGCGTAATGCTCTTCGGTTTCTGGCGGAGAACTCACACCGAATGCCCAAGACTGTCCAGGGATGGTACTACTACCACAAGAACAAAAACTATCACGTTTTGTCTGGAGGAATGGCTTTGGGCTTCAAGTACGCCGCTACTATGACAACTTGTGGTATTGCATTCTTTGGTCTGGAGGCCTATCTGGATCATGCTCGAGGAAAGATTGATTTCTTCAACACTCTGGCATCTACCCTGGCTGCAGGATCGGTCTACTCTGTGTGGTACCGGCTGTCCAAGCAGCAGGCTCTCAACACGCTCAGACGAGGAGCTGCGGCTGGTCTGGTTCTCGGATTGGCCCAGGATGGTCTACGGTACGTTCGAGGCAACGATCTGTGGTATCTGCCCAGCTCGTTGAATCACAAGGAGAAGCCCGAGGAGGTTATGCATGCGTGAACACTGAGGAGGGATGGGAAAGTTGGTGCTTGGAGAACTGTGGGCGGCTTGGTGGACTTCAGCGTTCATGAAGAAGAACATCAGTTCATGGCGCTCATACAGGCACTACAGTGAGATGTAAATAAGAAGGTAATGTACCTGTTTGTACTTGGTGATCGATGTACCTGGTAGAGATTTACAGCAGCTGCAACCACGTAAAATTTGATTACTTACGCGCCATTGGCTCATGCTTGAGAAGGCCAATCCTGAGATGTTGAATGATACACAAGTTTTGACACTTGTATACAACAAGCGAATCGTACCAAGAACTACAATCAAAACTACAAAATGCAACCAAAACTACAAGTCATCATATCGGGTGGGACTCATTGGTCCAGATTTATTAACCCAAGAGGTTCGGCTCATCGGCCTAATCCCCTTCAACTAAATATTGAGGTTCAGACAGCCTACATCCTCATTCAGAGGTTCAACTGCTTACATCCTCAAAACACATCTGAGTGTTATGTTCGACATTTGCAACAAATGACAATGGCTCTGGTCTGGGTCTGGACTCTTCGGGCTCGGGCTCTTAGCCAAAGGCACTGGCTCTGTGAAGGTCTCATGTATCGACTCTGGCTCTTCAATAATCGGGCGTTTGGCACTTATTGGTTCTATGCACTTACTGGCTCTTTGCTCCGTTGTGTCATGTAATGTGGCTCGGGCGTTTGGCTCTTAGTGCCTCAATGGGACTCACTGGCTCTTGCTCCGGCCTCAACTCTGGCGTTTGGCACTTATTGCAATCTGTGGACTCACTGGCTCTTTGCTCATGTTCTCGAACGGGCTCTGGTTTTTGGCACTTATTGCCTCTTGGGACTCACTGGCAGCTTCACTCTGGCTCCTGATAATATGGCTCTGGTTCTGGCTCAAGGCTCGGACTCTGACCTGTTGCATTCTGCTTTGCTCGTCGGCGGCTCTGTGGTTCTGGCTTCAAATCAATGGCTCGGACTCATCATGGCTCTTGGCAGCGGCTCTTTTGACCATCTGTAAGTGGCGTCTGTCAAGGCAGATCTTAGCTCTAGCGCGTCTCAGCTTGCTTCTCAGCAGCTTCTCAGCTTTGTACCTGGCCGTCTCTCGACAGTTGGCTCTTTGGGGCGGCGCTGGCCTCTGGGGCTCGGGCACTTTGCTCAGGTAGGTGGACTAGGCGGCTCTTGTCGAAATCGGTGGCTCTGCAGCATGTTTTCAGCTGATCTGGCTCTTTGCTCTGGCGGCTGTGTGTAAGCTCTTTGCTCATGGCGATGTTTCAGCTCATGGCGCGTCCATCCTTAAATTTCTCAAAGGTATGACTCTTGGCTCAGGCGGCAAACAAAATGTGCTGTACTCGCTGGGGCGTTCTTCACTGCACAAAGCTTCCTCGCACATTTCTTCTCTCTCACTCTCATCCAAACTCATGCATGTTTCTCAATGCGTCACTGCCTGGAGAGTCGATCTCATCTTCCAAACTCATACACGTTTTTCAGTGCGTCATAGCCGGGCGGAGAATCGAGGAGGCAACTTGACCGGGACTCGAGGTGGGAATGTTTCACCTCACCAAAGATGTGTGTTTCCATGCAGGGCACATTTAAAACCCCTGGGAGCGACCCAAACTCAAGCGGACTGTCTGGTGATCAGGGCTTGCGAAGCCTCAAGTAGACACCTTCATGGATCAGTCCATCGTAGCATGTAGTGTTGTGTGAGATAAGGACAGGTTTGCTTCTCAGCTCCAGCTTCTCAGCGGGCTATACCACACCTGCCGTCCAAACTCAGAAGGCACCGTGATCCTTTGCAGGTGCTAGCTGCCCAGAGATCGGTCGCTTCTGCTGTTCTAGGGAGGGACCAGAGGGGGTTTATATATTCTTCAGGAGGGCGAACAAGGTTTCGAAAATGGCTGGAAGTGGCAAACAAATTGCCGTTCGTATGCAAGTCGCGAGTTAGAGTTATAGCTCCTAGTGTCGTGTGCAGATTTTGTCAAAAGGGGTTGAGAGGGATGGGTAGTAGTGGAAGGCACACCTGAAGAACTAATTCAACAATACCAGACTATATAGCACGTAATTCTGGCTCGAATCGTTTTTTCTCGGCTCAAATCGGACGAATATTCGCTCCACTGTCACCCCACAAATTCCAAGATCACGTCATGAATAAGGTTTCGGGGGTAGAAGGAAAATCTTTCTCTCCTCGAAATGGAATACTGGAGAACATTCCAGGAGACAGGTGGGGTTGGAAATACTCCGGAGAAAGCCATAGAAGTCGACCAGTCCAGAATGGAGGCGCTTTTGACTCTATTCTATGGCGTTCTACCAACTCCTCGTGCCTGTTTAATGCAATGGCTGGATAGAGGCTGGCATGCATAGAGAAGAAAGGGAATGTTAAGGAATGCAGTTCCCATACAGGAACAAGCGGCGGTTCTCCGTTCTCGGTTTCAAAAGTCATCATTCATTATTACAAGGCTGTGTCCAGGGGAGCAGCACATTTGCAAACCTTAATTTCGACCAAAATGGATTTCTTGGGACTTCGAGGTGAGAAAACTTAAATTTGTGTTTGTTAAGGGGCACCCGCAGACATCCAGTTCTAACCTATTGTCCACAAAATGGACTTAAGGCCACAGTTAAGGCATATGATACCCATTTAGCTGCTGTAATATCGAATGTCACAAAATAATTTAGAAGTGCGGTAATATCACTAAAACGACCCCGGAGATTCAGAATATCACTTCCGTTTCCCTACCAGACGCATATAACACGAGATATGACCTCTTAAAGTCGCAGATCTCAGGACTTAGCCAAATTTCGCAAGTTGGGACATGACGCGTACCCTCGACGCAGCAAAACACGCGTAAAATGACACAGAATCACGTGGAAACAGAGCCGTACAGCCATACAAAATACAAGTGGACAATCACAGCATCAAGTTTGATATGTCGGTTCATTCATTATATAGATATTTGCAACGAGAAACGCACAGGACGCTATTGTACCACTACCAAGGCGCGTAACAGTGCCAGACCGCGTCTGGGGGCCTGTGAGGGTGGCACTACACGCCACGGGGCCCGCACAGTCTCACAACACAATGAGACGACGCCAGGACGAGTCCGCTAGAAGGACGCACCGCAAGTAGCCACGACGTATAGCCAGAGTCCTCGTCACACTGCCCCGAGCTGCCTCACAGGCTCTGCGACACGCGCCAGCCACAATGCGACGCGACAGCAGTGCCCTGGGGGCCTGAAAGAGCAGCGAAACGACATTTACGGCATAAAAGACACCAGGGAACACTCCCCAGCATCTCTTATCTTTCTACTAGGTGCGGTTCTCCTGTTCTGAGTCGTGTTGTGCGGTGCCGTAGGGACGCGTTTCCTCAACAGCAACAGCAACACGTCCGAAACGTCACCAAACAGCGCTGCTCGTAGACAGGGTGTTCATAATCATGTTCACACTGGTCTGGACATTCGATGTACTCACTTTCAATAGTTTTTCTCACGTTTTGGCGGTTTTGTCGACGCGTCGCATTTTTTGGGGGTGGATGGTAAGAATTCAGGAATTACTTGATCTACTTGTGCTTCAACTACGGGGCCATTTTGAGTTTTGGGACATCCATTTTGGGCGGATTTCCTAAAAAGTGCGGTTCTCACCCAACTCCCAAAATGTGCAAATGTGCTGCTCCCCTGGACACAGCCTTGTATATGCACCCCCTAATTATATGTTATATGCTGGTCTTCTATGCTTAGTAAACCAGAGAATGTCCCTTGTACTTGTACTTGGGCAGAACCTGGTCCACCTTGACATCGTCCTTCTTGACTGCCTTTCGCTTGGGGAAACCCTTGAAGGACTCGGCATAGACACCCACAGAGTGGGCAATCAGCTTGGTGTTGACCAACCAGGCCTCGTACGAGGGGTTGCTGAGATCGTCACACAGCTGATGATAGCAGGGGTCGTACCAGTCGCCAGCCTTACCTCCAAACTGCTCAACCTCCTCCTTGGTCTTGACTCCCTCAGCTCCAGTGGCGATTCCTCCTCCGGGAATACCGTTCTCGATGAATCCAACGTAGTCAGATCGACCATCAAAGGGAATGAAGGTGTAGTTGAGACCCTCGTTCTCGTAGAAGTCAATGTACAGCTGCTTGAGCTCCTCGGATCCCTCGGGGTTCTCCTTGTTGTTGGCATCGTAGATCTGGTATGCATAGTTAGGAGAAGCCATCATGTCGTAGTCCATAAACAGTCGGATCTGCTGGTTCTCCTCGGGAGACAGGTTGTTGGCGTAGTAGTTGGAGCCAAGCAGTCCCTCCTCCTCAGCGGCCCACCAGGCAAATCGCACCTTGTTCTTAACTCGGAAGTTGGTCAGAGCAACAGCGGTCTCAAGCAGAGAAATGGTTCCGGATCCATCATCGTTGATACCGGGGCCCTCAGTGACAGAGTCAGAGTGAGCTCCGAGACAAACGACGTTCTCGGGATCACCTCCATTGGTCTCAGCAAGAATGTTGTAGGTCTTGACGGTCTTGACGTAGCCGTCCACGTAGGCGGAACCTTCAAGATGACCCTTGTTGGCCAGATCCTCAATGTACTTGACACCGTCGTTGTTGGAGATTCCAAAGGTGGCGACATGGTGTTCATTGGGTTCTCCAAGAGTACCGGAAACGGTGTTGTCACCAGGCTCAGAGTCGTAAATCACACAAGCAATAGCCCCTCGTCTTCCGGCGTTAGCACTCTTGTCGCCAAAGGGACAAGTTCCTCGTCGAACAAGGACAATGGTGCCCTTGACGTTCTCAAAGTCGTTCACGTCACATCCCTCATTAAGAGCAACAGTGATGTTACCGTAGACGGGCTCTCGGTCGGGAGTTCCGGGGGTCAACGAGAAGGGAGCACTGGACTTGGGCACCTCGCCTCCAATCACCAGTTTGCTTTCCAGAACGTTGCCTGCAACAGCGTTAAAGGGCTGCATGCTGAGACGGTAGTAGTTGAACTGCTTGAGACTGTCGATGATGTACTTGAGGGTCTTTCTGTGTCCTTCGGAGCCAATCACTCGTGTAGGGTGACCGAACTCGTCCTCGGACTTTTCCGCCAGCTTGAACAGCTGCTCAGCTCGCTGTCTGAGGCCTTTTTCGGAAATGTGCTTCTGCAGCTCTTCCGATGTCACCAGAGGCTTTTCCTTGGTGAGCCCCATGGGGTTTTGCTCGGGGATAAAGGCGGCAGTGGCCAAAGAAGCCGCGGCTGCCAAAGAGAGAAACTTCATCGTTGGTGTTGGGTTGTGTGGTGTGGTGATGTAGAGACTAAGTAGGAGGAGTCACACCGCAGTGGCTTGATAAGACGGCGTCATAGATCATGCATATGAGCCATTATACTTTCGAGACACGGCCCAATTGGGACTCTATCAGTGCGATAGAGTTCTCGAGTGGCGATGGGTGGGTGTGTCTTTGGTAGTGCTGGGAGCGTCAGAGGGGGTATATTTGAGTAGAAGAAGTTGGAGTTGGGCTATGAGCAGCCAACTAATTGACGTCTTTACTCACAGTCTCTCGAGCACGCCAAATACTACATCTGACACACCCCTGCTGCCCCGTTGTTATCCTAAACACGCAAAGTTAAACGCCAGGTTCATAATACACGCACACAAGTGTTTATTTATGACGTCTTTATCTGTATGAGGAGGGGAAAGGGGCAGAATGGATCCAAAGCTGGACGGCGAGGTGACATCAGTTATTGTGGGCGGCTGGACTGGGTGAGGTAGGTGAGACGAACGTGATTTCGTGGGGCCGTTGAGACCAAGTGGAAGGCTTGAGTAAAGGTACGGGAATTAGTTGAGTCTTTAGTTGATCATTTAGTTGATATTCGAGGCTGTGGACATGGTGATAGCACACATCTGTAGGAACAGCCAGGAGCACGTGAACAGTGGCTCAGATGGCAAAACCACTGCAAGTGTTGATAGTCGCCAATTCCGCAAGTTGTACTGCTGCCTGTTTCTGCAATACCTACGTTAGTCAATACTCGTAGAGACTCCATGATATCAGTTCAGAAGCACTACCAGGCTATACTACGAGTACAAACACTACACATACGCAATTGCTAAAAGTACAGTTCGTTTTGTACAGGTGCAGTTCAAAATCGAGTATTGGTCCTTACCAATCATTCAGGACCCGCGACATCCGCCCCAACCCGATCTAATCTCGCATTGTGTGAAAATGAGAGCATCAGAGCGGTACAAACGGGCATAGTCCATGTATCAGCGGGCGCATGGGTATGTGCGAACTGTTGCGTTGCGCGAGAGGGCGGTGGCAATCCCGAGGTCTCTCGTCAAGCCAAGTGGACGTCTTGAGATGGAGTCATCGGGTGTTGGAAGTCTGGATGTTCGACTGAACTGTCCAGGAAGAGATTCTGCGAATGACAGCTCCTGGCTTCTCCCGGTTCGTCACTCACGACACCGAAACACACCTCCATTGCCTACCACACGTATGCGAATGCTGTGACCTTCATTCTCCGTCTGCACCAAAGATGTAAACTTGAAATAAGCCACAGGGTCGTGGGAATGTCGAATGCGGAACCCAGGAGCACCGATCCCGCTGTATATAGAGCCCTCTTGCGGCTCCCTGCGGCGCTCAACACGCACACACTCTGTCAATCACACTTACTCGGTCATAGGTGCATCAGCAGAGGTTTCGGGTTCAGTGGCAGGTTTGGTGTCAGAGGTAGATTCAGAGGTAGTCTCAGTTGAAGGCTTGGCTTCAGCAGTGGGCTCAGACTTGGCGACAGCGTCAACCTTAGCCTCAGAGCCCTCCTTCACCTCCTTCACAACCTCCTTGTCACCCTCTCCAACCATTCCCTGTAGCACGTCCTGGATCTTCTTTTCCAGACTCTCGTCAATGGCTCCATCGACATACGCGTCCACCTTGGTGTAGACGGAGTCCTTGCCACTGTTTCTGTTGATGGCTCCCTCAATCAGCGCCGCGCTCTTGCCTCGTCCACGTGACAGCACCTGCGGTTGGCTCTCGATCTCTTTATCCACAATCTCCTGGATCTGCTGTCTGATGTCGCCGTGTAGATCCGACTGTTTGAACGTGGCCAGGGCCTCGCGTCGCATCTCATCAAACTTGCCTGATCGTCGAAACTCCTCCACCAACTTGCGCGCGTCCGTCATAGTGTACCAGGTGTAGCTGTTGTGTCGGGTCTCGGAAGCTTGGTCGGAAATTCGGCACACGCTCAAGGGCACTAAAGTGAACTTCAGGTAAAACCCTAGCCTTCTTGGGACCTATAGAAGCAGAGAGCCAAAGTCTAACGGACATTATCTCAACGTGACTTTGCACCCTGGCAGCCGCGTCTCGGATCTCAGCTCCACAGGTTCCGGCTCCAGGGTAACTCACGGAAAAAGCCCCTGTGCTTAGCCGACAACTGCCAAGTCGTATCCATGAGGTTTCATGTACTCTCAGGCGCTCAAGCGCGGGGTTTTGTGGGGGTGTGCTCCTTCTTGATACCCTGAGCAGAGTCTCGATCAGTTTGAACGGGTGCCTCGCCAACGTTACAAGCCGTACGAACGAACAACCCAGAGCTTGGTGATACCTGCCATGAGTGATACCATCAAAGACATACCCGCTCCAGCCGCGCAAAACTCAACTGATTTAGCTTGCGAATAACCTCCTTGAAGGTTGCATGGACGCAGCGTACCTGACGCAAGATTAGTCCGTAAAGGGCAATGTTGGACACGGTCGTACCCAGTACCAGGTAGTCGAGTTCCAGACCCTCTCTCGAGAGCTATACACACATGTTTATTTATATGGGACGTGTCTCCCTTTCATTTGGAGCTCTATAGCAATGTCTGAACCAACTCACCTTTCACGAACTCACACTTCTTACTCGTTGAGACGAACAGAAACAGCCTCGTCTCTGAGACGAGAACTGTCCAACACCCCCAGTGACCGTGACTACAACGCCCCTATTGTCGATGGTACTGCAGAGTTCCCTGAGGAGTACACTATGGAGACCGAAACTGGTCTGGTGCCCCGGAGATCTCTTCGAGAACTGAGAGGAACCACAGACTCAGACGAATTGGAGAAGGGAGACTCGTCGTCAGGAGGTGAAATTGAATACGTCACCTTCACTGTCAACGACCCTGACAACCCTCAGAACTGGAACAACAAGACACGGTGGCTGTACACTCTCTGCGCTACACTGACTGTTGTCTGCGTTGCCTTTGGTTCGGCTTGTCCTGCTGGAGCTGTCAATGTGATTGCTCGAGAACTCCACGTTGGTCCTGTTCCCGCCATTCTCTCTGTGTCAATGATGGTTATTGGCTTCATGCTTGGTCCTCTGTTGTGGTCTCCTCTGTCTGAACAGATTGGTCGACGTCCTGTCTACGCTGTCACTATGCTCATCTACGTCATCTTCAACATCCCCTGTGCTCTTGCCAAGAACATTGGTACGATGCTTGTTTGTCGGTTCCTGTGTGGTGTCTTTGCCGCCTCTGGTCTCTCTAACGCTGGTGGAACCATTGCTGATCTGTGGAGCATCGACGAGCGAGGAAAGGCCATTGCCTTCTTTGCTGCTGCCCCTTACTGTGGACCTGTTCTGGGACCTATTGTCTCAGGATGGATTGCTGTGGGAACCGACAAGTTCGAGCTCGTCTTCTGGGTCAACATGGCCTTTGCAGGATTCACCACAATCGTCATTGCTCTCGTCCCCGAGACCTATGCCCCTGTGATTCTCAAACACCGAGCCAAGAAGCTGCGAAAGGAAACCGGCAATCCCAACATCATGACTGAACAGGAAGCCAAGAAAGCTACTCTGTCTGACGTGATCAAGGAGGTGCTTCTTCGACCTCTCTACTTGTGCGCTACCGAGGTCATTCTCGATCTTATGAACATCTACGTCGTTCTCATCTACGCCCTTCTGTATGCCTTCTTCTTTGCCTACCCTGTTATCTTCGACGAGCTCTACGGCTACAATGATGGTATCATTGGGCTCATGTTCATCCCAATCCTCATTGGAGCCGCCTTTGCCCTGTGTGTCACTCCTCTGTGTGAGAAGAAGTTCAAGGCCATCTGCAAGGTGCGAAAGCCCACTCCCGAGGACCGTCTTCTTGGTGCTATGATTGGTGCACCCTTCATCCCTGTCTCCCTGTTCATTCTCGGAGCCACCTCCTACAAACACATCATCTGGGTTGGTCCGGCTTCTTCCGGAATCGCCTTTGGATTCGGCATGGTGCTGGTCTACTATGCCGTCAACAACTACATCATTGACTCGTACGCCAAATACGCAGCTTCGGCCCTTGCAGCCAAGGTCTTTGTGCGATCTGGAGGAGGTGCAGCTTTCCCTCTGTTCACCACCCAGATGTACAAGGCCATGGGTCTCCAGTGGGCCTCATGGATGTTGGCGTTTATTGCTCTTGCAATGGTGGCCATTCCCTACGCCTTTTTCTTCTTTGGAGCTCGTCTCAGAGCCCGCTTTGTCAAGGCAAACTACACTGAGTAACTTATATAACACCCACTCCCCTCACTAATGATAATGAACATATGAACCAGATACAAGACACTGTAGAGACTAGAAGTAAAAAATGTAACACGATAACATCATACCGCTGCTGTAGACTTCCCTTTTGGGTCTAAATTACATCGATATACGTGTGCCAGTTTCCCGACTCGGACCTCACGGATTTCGGCCGGAATAGAGGGATGTTTATCCGAGACATGATGCGATGAGGAAAGCGAAAAGTAGACTGATGAGAGATTGTCGCAGGACGACGCGGATACGATAATGTGAGCTGATATAGCAACGCAAACGACAATAAGCTGCAGGCACAAACAGGAGAGAACATGGTCACACAAGACTCTTACAATAGCCATCATAACATCAACTCATTAAACTCCACAGTGCATCTGCAGAAGTCGCGATAACGGTGATTTGGAGCCGAGGCTAGTTGCTGGGGATACAAATAATTAGCCACAGCACAAACATATCGCCGTTTCAGGTATTATCAGTACAGTAGCCATAAGTGACCGTTTGTGCTGTAGAAAGTGCACTCCCAGGGACGCTATCAAGGGAACATCTATAAATAGGCTAATGTCAGCTACACTGTATTTATACTGGTAGGTCCTTAGAGATTGGAGCATACCCTTGAGAACACCAATATGAGGTCATAACCTATGATCTGGAAGTGCTGATCACGTGAAACAGTCTCGATCCGCACCCCCGCCAGCTTACTCAGCCCAATTGCTACAATCACCACCATCCATCCATCCCACCATCCCACTCTCAGTATACGGCTAGGTGCAGGAGGGCTGCAAGGGGATGAAGGTGCCCCAGCCGGGTAACACGTTGCGTTCCATCTGATACGAAGTTGTCACGTGCGTTTCTGAAGAGGAAATTACAACCCATATTGGGGCCGTTTTCAGCTACCATGGGCAAGTGGGACCGGGTGGCAAGGGGCATGTTCGAACCCAATTTGCCGTTATCAATTGAGCAAGTGTGTTCTTGGTAGTACGGGTAGTTACTGTAACTACACAGTGTGGGCGTGGGCAGGCTCCTCCCTCCCTTATATACAGTGTATGTGACATGAGACATATGTAGATGTAAGAGAGGGAAAAGTAACGACAGAAACGGCAGATAAGAACGGAGAGACAGATAAATGACGTCTACAAACCAATACTGATAGATACACCCCACGCCACCCTAAAACACCTCCTGTCATCTCGATAACACACACTACTTGTATTGTAATTAATCACGTCCTACATTAACTCGTACCTTAAAGTTAACCCTTCCACACTCTCTCGCACACCGCCACCACTACACGTACACTAACACGCACACTTGCACTCCACACACAACACACATACACAATGTCTTTCAACTTCAACGATTCTCTCAACAGTCTGTCCACCACCTTCTCCCCATGGGCCAAGCGAACCCAGCGAATGGTCCAGGAGAAGCTCGGTAACGTGGAGGACGTGACTGAGCTCCCCCAGGAGTACCTGGAGCTGGAGGCTCGAGTTGACGCTCTCAAGATTGTCCACCAGAAGCTGCTGGCCGTCACCTCCAACTACGAGAACGAGGGCTACGACTACCCTCCCAACCTGCGGGAGTCTCTGTCCGACCTGTCCAAGACCATCACTGAGAAGGTCCAGGGCCTGTCCCAGGTCTCTTCTGCTGCCGAGGCCCAGTCTGTGCTCACCACCCCTGGCTCCAAGAAGGACCCCAAGACCATGAACCACGCTCTTGGCCGAGCTGCTCTTGGTGGTGTTGCTGCCCTCAAGGAGGCTGGCGCCGACTCTGATGATCCTCTGTCCGAGGGTCTCCAGAAGTACGCCATTGCCGAGGAGAAGATTGGTGAGGGCCGATTGTCCCAGGATACCCTGATCGCCAACAAGTTCAACGCCGCCTTCCACACCACCCTCAACACCTCGCTGCAGTTTGCCGCCAAGGCCCGAGCCAACGTGCGAAACGCCCGACTCACCCTGGATGCCGTCAAGGCCTCTGCTAAGGCCGCCAAGCCCGAGCAGCAGGGAGCCGCCCGTGCTGAGGTCGAGCAGGCTGAGGACGAGTTCGTCGCTGCCACTGAGGAGGCTGTTGGTGTCATGAAGAACGCCCTTGACACCCCCGAGCCTCTGCGAAACCTGGTTGAGCTCGTGTCCGCACAGCTCGCCTACCACAAGCTCGCCTACGAGACTCTCAAGGATCTGCTCCCTGAGGTCGAGGAGCTGCAGACCACCCAGGAGACCAAGTACCGGGAGTCTCGAGAGGCTGCCATTAACTAAGGAGGACTAATTAGATGACGACAAAAATAATGAAGATAAGTGTTTTGATGGAGTGTGGGATGAGATTGGGTAGTGGTGGGTTTCAAGAAGACGACGTAGTGACCTCGTGACAGCAGATGGTGATTCCAGTGTAGCAATTGTTCGGTAGGAGTACGATATTGGATATGTTTACCCTGCCGTTTGCACAATTTGTAAATCGCCAAATCATCCTCATGCATGATCCGATTAAGGCCCTACATTGTGGAGGCATGGAAGGTCAGGGAAGGTACAAGTTTAACGGCCACAGTGACGATCAGTAGCTGTGTGCAGGTCGATTTTTGGTGGTCCCTTGTTTTGTTTTGTTTTAAAAGGGGTATGGTGTTTACTGATCACAGTTCATGGTTTTTTTGGTTGAAGACTGGTTGTAGGTGTGTCTATTGCTTATTTGTAGTCTGTGGTTCTATCATGCTTTCATGGTCTCGCGGTCTCAATCATTAATCATTATTATACATTCTATATTCACTCAGTCTTGTCCTCTTCCTTCTTGTCCTCGTCTTCATCCTCGTCTTCCTCCTCTTCATCATCTCCAACGTACTCCACCTGCCACTCGGCAGAAATGTCCCATCGAGAACCAGGAGCGTTCTTAGAAACGTACTTGACAAACTTGAGAATGCCCTTGTCTCGAACAAAGATGTTGAGAGTGTTCCACGAGGCCTGAGAAGTCAGCAGAACGGGATCGTCCTCATCCTCATCGTCCTCGTCATCTCCACCCTCACCTTCACCTCCCTCCTTAGCCTTGGATCCTCTGTAAACGGCCGGATCGTCATCAGCGTCCTCATCAACAGCCATACACAGCTCGTATCCTCCGTACTCTCCGTCTTCCCAGCCCTTGGTAGGAGTCAGACAAAGAGTAGCCTCAAGGGCAATATCGGACTCGTCCTGAGCAGTGGCCAGAGTGAAGTCAAAGCCGGGTCGGAACCGTCGAGCAATGATGTTCTCTGACTTGAGAGCCAGAGAAGAGATTCGCGAAATCCATCGTCGCAGAGCAGGGGACTTGAACAGAGCAGCAACCTCAGAAACCTTGGTAGTGGCAGCCTTATCGGTATCCTTGAGTCCAGAAAGAATGGTCTCAGAATACTCGAATCCTCCGTTCTCATCAGGTCGAACAGTAACCTCTTCCTCTCCAACCTCAGGCTCCTTATCAGCCTCCTCAGAGCCGTCCAAGTACATGTATCGGGCCTTGTGAGGAGGTCTGGCAAGCTTCCAAGGCAGAACAATCTCCTCAGACACCTGGGGCATCTCCTTGGGAGGTCTGGAGTCCTCAGCATCAATGGTCTTCTTCAAAACACCGGCGTACTCGTTGTTGAGGAAGTCCTTGATCTCGAGCTGTGAGTTGGTGCAAAACAGATCGTTGAGCTGCTTGACAGTCTTGATGGTCAGCAGATGGGGGTTGAGGTACTTGCTGAGGTACTTGACATCATCCTCGGACAAGAACAGATCATCATCGTCCTTAGGGCCTTCCTTGAGATGAGTAAACTCGTCCTCGGGGACCTGACCGGGGGATCGTTTGGGGAAATCGTGTTCTCGGAGACTCTTGCTGGTCAATTGTTTCAGAGAAGACAGAGCTTCCGTCTCCTCCTTCTCTCCCTCAATGTATCCCTCCTCTCCAACGTCGGGGATATGGAACCAGCCCGAAATGCTCATTCGAGGCTTGTCAACGTACACCTCCTCAACGTCATGGAACGAAAGGCCAGGCTGGATCTTGAACATGGCCATTTGGTTCCAGGCAGGAGGAATAGAGACGGTCCAGTCAGAAGCAGGAACGTTAGGTCGAATGGTAGGGAACAGACGCAGAGCTCCTCCCCATCGAGGGTTCCATGGTTCGTCGGGATCGGGGAGATAGAGAATGTAAGAGATTCGTCGGGTTCCAATGACATCATCGTGGTTAAGCAGATGACAGCTCTTCTGGTAGACGTTGATGCTCATATCCTGCTTAGAACCAGACAGATGGCCGGCTCCGGTGATGTAGGACATGAAGTGACGGAACTCTCGAGAATACATGGCATTTCGCAGCTTGAAGAGCGAGGGCAAGGTGCCCAGTTCCTCTTCACTGAGACCAGACAGGTTTGCCAGATCTCCAGTCTGAAATACCTTGTAGATATCCGTTTCCTTCCGAGTAAAGTGCACTCCCTCCATAATCTCCTTTCGCACACTTCTCAGCAGCTCGTCGTCAATCAGCTGGGGAATAACACCATGTTTGTAGGGTCCCGAATCAGCAATCTGTGTCTTGAGCTCGTCCTGAGAGGTCTGTTCAAGCAGACCTTTGTGGAAGCATTTTTCAATGTCGTCAATGTGGGCACGCTTGGCGTCAGGCAGTGCGGTTTCCTCGGGGGCTCGTTTGGCGTCAGTCATGACCGGTAGATGGATACTGTGTCGGTTGTATCGAACGATGATTTTCGTTTGGCAGAAAAAGACTGAAATTTAAATTCAGATCATGCATGTAGATAATCAGACCATGAGCATAGTGTGCAGGTGGGGTGGTAAGAGAATAGTGGTGTGAGTGGTGCAGAAAGAACTACGGGGAAACCGTTGATGAGATATGAAGAGAGGTCAGAGAGTAGCTGCCATTCGTTTATACCAGTATTATAGCTCATAACCTGTTTCCAGTGTAATTATTACTTTGTTGGGGAAGCCAGCCATACAGCCCATATGACCATACTCTTATCCAAGAGATGAGTGTACAAGTAAAGCACTCTTAAGACAGGAGGACAAGAATACAAGTACAGTACTGTACAAGAACATGATGAGTATGGGCAGCTTTCTACTACTCGACAATACATCCCGTTTCGGTCCGAGAGAAGCATTGTAGGGTCTGAATCTCTCTTTGTGCCTTCGAACCACTGTACAAGTTGTAGCTGTTCTGGCTGCTCTACTCGTAGCTTCAAACACGGGCCAAGTCTTCTCGATGTATGCTAATAACCATTTCTTCAGCGTCTCTGTATGGCATCAATTTATGGTGACAACATTTCTGTCGGTAACATGAGCTCCAGATATCGACAGCCACCCCCATTGTAACTCCATAATGTCCAGAACACCGGTTTCCACTCCTAAGAGAACTTCTGGGGTTGAAGACTTGAGTTAACACCTTACAGGTTATACACCATAGCTAGTTTACATCCATACAAATACCACAGTCACAATAAATTATGCGAAATACATTTTTTGGGGGTTACTTATTTTACACAAAACAAGTGGGTTGCTTAGGCAATGAGCTCAATGACACCACCGGCGGCCTTGATCTTCTTCTCGGCGATCTCGGAGACGAATCGAGCCTTGACGATGACAGGGACGTTGGGGAGCTTACCCTTACCGAGGACCTTGCCGTAACCGTGAGCGAGAGTGTCGATGACGGGGGCAGCGGACTCAGAAGCGGAAGAGAGGTACTTGTCTCGGTTCTCAGCGGGAACAAGGGCCCACAGGTTCTCGACGTTGACGACGGGCTTCCAGAAGTGGTTGGGCTGCTTGTGGAAGTATCGCATACCGACCTTACCGAAGTAACCGGGATGGTACTTATCCATGTTAGTTCGGTGGTGGTGCTGTCCACCAGCCATACCTCGTCCACCAGGGGACTTTCGGTGCTTACCGATTCGACCGTAACCGGCTAATAGTTAGTATGATGATTGCAAGGGGGGTATCTGCATAGTGTGTCTTGAAGGATGTGGTTGTCCTGCCAAGTACAGATGGTTGGGGGGTCGTGTGTACGACCGAATGTATGTGACCTCAAATGACACTTCCAATGTAATGTGTGCAACATGGTCTCGTCACAAGTCGTGACTTCGTGGTCCATCTCCTTCCTCCAACCTCTGTACCCAGCAGGATATTTGATATCAACTGCTTTAGTTATGCCAGTCGATATCGCCACACCATTCGCACTAGTTTCGTTTCTCAATACTTACCGGAAACGTGGCCTCTGTGCTTTCGGGTCTTGCTGAATCTGGTAGGCATGGCGATATGTGTTGTTCAGTGAAGAAGTTGACTCGTGCAGTAATTTTTTGGTTACTTGGGACCACCCAGACCCAGTAGAGTTTTCACTTCCCAATCGGGACGTGACTGTGTTTTCGCTTTGGGACAGAGTCATGTGATGTACGGAAAGCTTATTCCCCAGCGTAGTGGATGTCCACAATGGGGCCAATAGATTCATAGAGAAAGAGGTATCAGCTGATGAAGGAGGGGATAATAATGTTGAGAGCAGTCTAGAGTATTGAGGCAATGTATCGGAGGCGCTATTGGCTGGCAGACAATGTTGCACGTTCTAGCTTCACTCCCAACTCCGTACGTGTACCTTACTTGTACTACTCCAAATGAATGTCCCAAATACACAGCTTTAAGCGCTTCGTTCAACAAAGTCTAACTATGTTTGCAGACCCGTCAACTAATCTGCGTGGACCACCACTTCATCTCCACAGGTCTCTACAGTACAACCACACTTACTCATTAAGTCTGTTAGCTATAAATATACAACGGAGCTAAACCCGCTGCCTCTTGGTATCTCGGGCAACTGGACTGGCGGCACGCTTGGTCTTTTCACAGATGTCCTCCTCATTGACCTCCAGAATGGCTACCGACGTGATTCGGGAATCAAACGCCATATCGAAGAGCATGCGGCCTCGGGACGCAATGGACGGCTGCGAAATGTCAAACACACGCACATGGCGATCCAGACCAGCAACCACGGTCAGATCCAACCCGGAAGCACGGGACTCGTACTGAACTCCTCCTACAAACCGGCCCGTAGAAGGCTGTAGAGGAGCGGTTGTAGAACCTCTAGTTTGCAGGTGGGGAGGCATGAATCTGTCCACAATCTCGGAAGAGCCACCCAGAATGCCTGAAGTGAAAGACTCCTCCGTATCACTCTCATGGATCGTCAACCCATCATCGTCTTCTTCCTCTTCTTCTCCTTCCTCCTCCTCCTCCTCCTCCTCTTCACCCTCATTAGGTAGATGGACGCTGGACAAGGTGTTGAAGTACATGAGAGACTGCTCGTCGTCATCGCACCACAGCTCTCGGAAGAAGTCAGAGTCTCGGGAAGCACGCAAAGAAGCCGAAGGGTTGGCAATCACGTCATCAGTATCACGTGTCCAGGCCTGTCCTCCAGAAGCCGCTGCTGCCTCGGGACGTCGAATCGTCTGAAGATCACGTGCAAGAGAAAGAGGAGACCATCTCTGGTGTCGTCTCACAAGCGGGCCCTGTCCAAACGAAGAGTATGACAGGTTACCTGAGTCTGCCCGGATCATTCTGAGTCGACGTTCTTCACGTCTCAGTTCACGTGACGCTTCTCGACGTGCCCGATCCTCTCCCCCTGTGGTTACCTGGATACGAGGACGAGAGAGTCCCAGAACCCGCTCAAAGTACCGTCTGTCAAACGGAGGTCTTCGAGGAGCTTCGTCCGAATGCGGGTCGTCATTAAGCACGTACCGGTCCGTGTTGTCTGCGTCTGGGTCCGTTTCTCCACTCTGATTTTGGTTTTGCAATTGTTGTTGACGAGTCACCCGTCTTCGCCGCGACAGCAACTCACCCCACAGCGCGCTTTGAATGTTGTCGCCTCTTGAGATTGCCGTAGACGGAATGGGGTCGGACTGAGGCACTCGGGGGTCTTGGCGCGCCGCTGGACTGAAGAAGTCAGCCAGAAACACGCTTCCTTCAGGCATACACACCTTGTGACGCACCTGACCATCGTACCCTACTAACGACACCTGGTTCTGCGAGTTGGCCACGTAGAAGGCGTCTCCTCCTAACGAATGGCTCATGTGCAGATGTGTGAGTGGATAGTCGCCAACCTGGATTTTTCGGATGGGTCGAGCAGACACGTTGGTGTGGTAAATGTAGGCATCTCCATATCTTGACGCCGCCACCAACGAGTACCCCGGCTCGGCATTATCACTTGTCCCGCGCACGTTGGTGAACCGCACGTCCGAAATCCAAATGTACTCCTCCTTGCTGGATCGCCAGAGGTTTCTGCGGTTGGCTCGAATGATGGCCACCTCCAGGACTCTCTGGGGTCCTCCAAACGCTACGACTCCGCGCTGGGTAGGATGGGGTCGTAACACAGACACTGCGTCGCCCAGAATGTGTGTGCTGAGCAGTTCGTCGCTTGTTTGTGCTTGGTCAAGCTTGCATTCCCGGACCGTCACTGTTCCGCCCGTGGTGCATGTGTAGAGCAGGTTATGTGCGTAATCAATAGAAGCAAAAAGCTCCGAGGGATGTACCACTTCTCTCTGGGCCGGATACAGTCGTCTCGGCGTGCCCATCTCCACGTCCAGCACCTCCACGCTTCCATCCCTCCGTCCGAGAGCCACGTATTGTCTGCGGTCGTAAATCACCTTGGAGACATTCACCGCACTGCCTTCGCTGAACCCCACATCTCGCACCTTGTGGTCACCGGTCGCGAGATTGACCTTGACCTCTTTGAGCAACCCGCTGTTTTCCAGGCACACAAGTAATTTCATGGCAGGTTGAGGTGTACTTGTAGCTAGCTGATGCAGGGGGGGTCTTTTGTTCTTCTTGTTGTTGTGGTATCCTTGCCCTGAGTGTTTGTTCGGTGTCTTGTGTCGTCACGCCTGCAGAGTCGTGAGAAAGCTGGCTTTGTGTATAAATACCTAGCAGGTTTCCCGGCCCCTGTCTTGTGTCGTGTTGGGCAACTTGTGTAGTCCAGAGACAAGGCCTGTTTTCGGTTATCCAGTATCAGATGTAGGTCCATGCACTCTGGGGGGAAGTAGCTACAGTAATATGGCCCCGAACTGTATTTAGTGTTGGGACATGCTCAAAGTGGAACGGGGACGGTTGTGTGGTGTGGGTGTGGTATACAGCAGGTAACCCAAATAAATTGTGCTGTTTAGGAAGGCGTTAAAGGCAGTGTCGCAGCAATGATAGCACGAGTACCAAGTGACCGTGTTGTCACGTGACATTTAGTGACGGAACAAAATCTTTCACCATTTTACCAAAAAGTCCCAAATTGTGCTCATCTGGAGCAACCTGCCACACACCTCTTTGTAATTATCATTGTGCATAATTTGATATGCATTATCGTTGCAAACCTCCATCACCATCTCTTCAGCACCCAACATGAATCCCCCGGAAGGCATCATCATTCCGCCGCCTGAGATCAAGGCCAAAATCGAGCGTACGGCCGAGTTTGTCGCCAAAAACGGTATTGCATTCGAGCACCGGATCCGTGAAAAAGAAGGATCCAACGCCCTTTTCTCGTTCCTCAACAATGACGACCATTACCATCTCTACTACCAGTGGCGATGTGACGAATATGCCAGCGGACGAACGCGCGAGACCGGATCAAATACGGCTCAAACCAAGCCCAAAGATACAGCCGATCAGCTGAGAGAACCTCCAGCCTTCGAGTTTCACACAGTCCTTCCACCAATGTCGGCAGTGGATCACGAGGTGATTCACACCACTGCTCAACATACAGCCGAGTACGGGCCGTCGTTTTCTACGTTGCTGGCAAAAAATGAGGCCAGAAATCCCCAGTACGAGTTCCTTAAGCCCTCACACTCACTACACAAGTTTTACCAGCTGTTGGTGGAACAGTATCTCAAGGTGGGGCAGGCATTAGACGCTGGTTTCTCGGCGCTTCCTGAAAGCACGCGGACTAACATCGAAGCTGCTGTCAAGGACAAGTTTTACGCACTGGGTTTGGCCAAGAGACGAGCCGAGTGGATCTCTCATACTGAACAGAAGAATCAGAAGGCCATTGAGGAGGCAGAAAGAGAACGGATTGCATTTGCCGAAATCGACTGGCATGACTTTGTGGTGGCAGAAACCATTGTGTTTTCCGATAAAGACAAGACTGGTGAGCTTCCGGCCCCTCTTACTCTTGCCCAGCTACAGTTTTCTTCTCTAGAACAGCGATCTCGAGGTCTACGACTGGAGTATGCCCCTAACAGTGACGATGAAGAGGAGGAAGATGAGGAGGAGAAGAAGAAGGAGGTGAAACAGATCAAGAATGATGCTGAAGTGAAGGACGAGACCAAGGAAGAATCTACAGAGGTGGAAGTCAAGGACGAACCAAAGGTGTACTCCGCTCCTTCCAATATGAAGATTCGACCTGCTGGCACGTCAAAGCTCAACAAGCTCAAGAGCAACTCTCCTGCTACAGTGATTACTCCCTCCGGAGAGGTTGTTCCCGAGTCTTCTTACGACTCTCACATGCGAGTCTACACTCTGGACCCCAACTGGAAGGCTCAGAAGGACTTGGCTGACTCACGTGCACAGTCTACAAACCTGGCTACTAGTGGAGTCACCCAGAACATGAAACGAATGGCTGAAGCCAAGCAGGGAGACGGTGGACGGCCAACTAAGAAGCCCGTTGTTGCATGGGATGGTCGTGCTGGTTCCAGTGCTGCAGCTCAGGAAGAGGCCATGAGAAAGGCCCCTAGTAAGGAGGAGCAGGCTAAGCAGAAGAAGGAGCGTCTAGCCAAGGAACGAGCCATTGGACCCGGACGTTAGCCTGGGGATAAAAAGGAGATACGGATATAAGGATATAGTCGGACATAAATCGCATTGTATATTAGTTTCAAGAGAGGCTGTGCACTCGGCGGCGGCTAAAAGCTCTCCTTGTAGCGAGAACGAGAGCTAGATCAGGTAGTCACTCTGAGGAGTCAAATCGGAAAACTTTTGTGAAACATTTCATTATTAGTCTGTTGCACAACCATCCGCACGTGTGCAGTTACCCGTTCGAGAAGTTGTAGGCGGTACTGTAAGCGACCATGACAGGCTGTGTTTGGATTTCAGGGATTTAGCCAGGTGAAGAAACGAGATGGTAAGTCGTTCGTCTGTATACGCTGAATGAGAGAAGCAGTGGTCACCATACCACCATCCCTCGACAACAGCACTTCACACTTTCTAACATGGCTGCTACAGATCGTGTCGGACTCCGATACGCCATTTCATTTTACCCGGAGATGAGGCTGGAGGAATGGCTGTCAAGTGGCTTTTCCGCGACTTTGCAAAGTGGCTGTTTGACTCAGACCTCGCTTCACACCTTACACAGCCTGGCGTGATTACCGTATATGTGTTACACGATACTCTCTACACACTTTAGTATGAGGCGCAAACGCCACACGAGCACTCGGAAAGCTTCCCAGGTAAGACGTGATACAACGTTGTTTGAGTCCACGAAAGCTTGTCAAGCGCTATCACTCCCCAATTCGAAGGTGTATCCGCCCTCGTGCCGTCTTGTTAAGTTTCTGGGGGGTGTTTTCGAGGAGCTGGTTCTACTCCAAATGGCGTTCTATTCGTCTATTGGTATCGTCGCCAAGACCCCATCTGCAGGTCCCCTTCAACCTCCTCTTGGCATTGTGGAGATAGAAGATGTATCAATCATTGTATATGCATGCAGAAGGGCGCGTGGGGGAAAAGGTGAGGTTCGGGCTAATCAAGGTTTTGTTGCAGAAGGTACCGGAGTTTCAAATTAAAGCAAATGCCTATATCGCCCAAGTCCGATCCAAGCCACCTTTGAAATCCTTTGATTCTCGTACAGTTGAGTGCAAGCCACGATGAGTTATATTCAGGCTGGAGAGTGGCTTGACAGACAGTATATAGTCTTGGGGGAGGTTTGAGGGACTCGGGGTATCACCGCCATGCAATTCAAAAACTACTTCGTCAAAGAGAAGGCTGCCTCGGTGGCCTCTGTCGACTTCGATGCAGCTGAGGTCTCTTCTGCTGAAGGCCTATCTACATCCGATGACGAGAAGTTCGATGGAGTCCTCGACGGCTCTGGGGACCACAAGAATCCTTTCACAGACCCGATTGCCGCCGAGAAGTTCCGAAAGCTCTATGAAGACTCCAACTACGAAAGCAGACATGTGTTTGATCCCGAGTTTGAATGGACACCAGAAGAAGAGAAACGAGTCAAGAGAAAACTGGAATGGAGAGTCGCTGGCTGGGCATGCATTATGTTCTGGAGTTTGCAGATTGACCGAAACAACCTGGGCCAAGCAGTCTCAGATAATCTTCTTGGAGACCTACATCTGACCACCGACGAGTTCAACTACGGCAACATGATCTTCTACCTATCTTTCATGTGTGCCGAGATTCCTTCCCAGTTGGTCTCCAAGCGTCTGGGTCCTGATCGATGGATCCCTATTCAGATCTGTCTTTGGAGTGCAGTTGCCATGTCTCAAGGAGCGCTTTCGGGACGAGCTTCGTTCTATGCCACCAGAAGTCTCATTGGTATACTTGAGGGAGGTTTTATTCCAGACCTGGTCCTTTGGTTGTCTTACTTCTATACCTCCAAGGAGCTGTCTATCCGATTATCGTTCTTCTGGACTGGTCTGTATCTCGTGAACATTATCACTTCTCTGTTGGCCTTTGGACTGCTGAGAATCCACGCGGGAGGTCTAGCCGGTTGGAGATGGCTGTTTATCATCGAAGGACTCATCACCTTGTGTATCGGACTGGCTTCCTTCTTCAGAATGCCAGCTTCGGCTGTCAGTACCAAGAAATGGTTCAGACCCAATGGTTGGTTCACTGATAGGGAGGAGAAGATTGTGGTCAATCGAGTTCTCCGAGACGATCCTTACAAAGGCGACTTCCATAACCGGCAGGCAATCACCCCCTACACTCTCTTCAAGTGCCTATCTGACTTCTACATGTGGCCCATCTATGCTATTGGTCTTTTAGCATACATTGGAGACAGTCCGGAAGGAACCTACTTGACCCTGACCCTAAGACATCTGGGCTTCACCCCCTTTAACACAAACTTGTTGACTATCCCTGTGAACGTTCTCAAGATGATTCTCTTGCTCTCATTCAGTTGGTTGTCTGAGAAGATCAATGAACGGTCTTTGATCAGTATCATCCAGCCATTGTGGGTTCTGGTCCTTCTTATTGCTCTCAGATTCTATCCTGAATCAGGTATCAACGTCTGGTGCACTTATACGATTCTCGTGCTTCTCTTAGGAGGTCCTTATATCCATGCTGTGGTAGTTGCTTGGACCTCCAGAAATTCCAACACCGTGTCTCAAAGAACAGTGTCCGCTGCCATGTATAACATGTGCGTCCAGGCAGGAGGTGTTGCTGCCACTCAGATCTATCGAAAAGACGATGCCCCCTACTACCATCGAGGAAACGTGCAACTGATTATCATCAGTGGAGCATCGATCGCCTTATTGATTCTGACAAAGGTCTTCTATGTCACTATCAACAAGCGTAGAGACAAGAAATGGAACGCCATGTCCAAGGAGGAGCGGGAGGATTATTCGCAGAACTCTCCTGACGTGGGAAGTCGACGGTTGGATTTCCGGTTTGCTCATTGAGTGAGCATGCATAACTTATATATATTTAATTGATGTGTCGTATCTGAGTCGATGGCGTTTTAATAATCAAGAACAATCTCGTTCACTTGGACCGGGCGTTCCCGCTCGATAATAGCCACAGTCTCCACGAGGTCGTGCTGGTGGTAGACGTCGGCACAAATGATGACGACAGATTTCAATGCAAATTCCGTGACGTCTGTCAATCGGTTGTATTTGGGGTTCTGCAGAATCTCCAGAGCCCGTTTACCCACATTCCGGACGGAGGCCTGCTCAGATGCGTCCAGAATGTCGGGCAGACACGCCAAAAGACCCATTAGCCATATGCTGAGGCCACGGCTGATTTTGGGGCCTAACCATTTGTGACAGTATTCCAAGAGCATGAATAGCTGATGATGGGGTAGGGATGCAATGAATTGTAGAGTTGGTTCGGGGGAAGTGGAGCCAGAAATGAATGTTTTCCATTTGGAAAACGTCGACGGAAGCTCTGTGCCAGCTGGTAGCTCCGGTCGTTGATCTCCATGAGACTGAACCGTCTTCCGTAGTTCCATGAACGACTTTCTAATCTCCACTCTCCACTCGTTGACCACAGACAATGGCATGACGGACGACATGTCTGTGTACTGTTTCGAGTATGTCGATGGTGATGTGGTACGTCTTTGGCCTCTCACTGTCGTAAATGCTGGACTCTGGCTGGCTTCCCGTCTCACTTGTGCCAGATACTGGGCGACATCCACAGGCGGCCCCTCAAGGTCCAGATCGGCCACCTGTTCATCGAGTGGAAACGCCGATCGCTGTCCTGTATCCTCGTCTAACGGACCTGCCGTATACTCCTCCAGATTTCGTTTCATTGTGTGTTGTGTGAGGCTCTTTAGTTAGTTATTCTGTGTTCACCAAAAGATTCACGAGTCTAACTTTGATCGGCCCTCGAGCCGCATGTCTCAGTGAGTGGCGAGATTTAGTGTGTTCTATAAGATGGGATGTGGCTATACTTGGCAATATTGGTGACATAAAGACGATTTTTGAGCATTGTAATCGATGGCTCGTGCTCTGCAAAATTCGCACATCACCAAACAAACCTGTTCCACCATGCAATACCCCAGATGAAGCTATGGCCTGTATCATGACATCACCCTTCTGGGACTAATATTCAAAACCCTAATCTGTGGAGAGCTTAGTTCGCCACCATCACCAACCAAAGTCCTATATATCGCGACCTCAACGCCTTGCTCACACCCTCCACCTCACCCGACTAGACACACCTGTGACGTCTCCTTAACGACACAAACCTTCTGACAAGAGTTACATCACGCAAGTAACATATCACACCACCCCCTAAAACCCCTCACAGACAAAACACAGACACACACCACACATCTCACAATATGGGTTGCACCGATCTTCTTCTCGTTATTGTGGCGGTTTTCTTCCCTCCAATTCCAGTTGCCATCCGACGAGGTGTCTGTTCCGCAGACTTCTTCATCAACGTGGCTCTGTGCTGCCTTGGATTCCTGCCTGGTCTGATCCATGCGTTTTACATCATCTCCAAATACCCTGGTGACGAGCACGGGTCATGCCGACATGGCGGCTACGCTCCTGTCAACGGCTCTGAGCAGACCTTCTACGGCTCTTCCGATCTCGAGCGAGCCGGACCTTCCAGCAGCCAGCAGCCCCAGCAGCCCCTTCAGCAGGCTCCTCCTTCCGGCGAGTACTACACTTCTCTGGACAACAAGAAGGACAACGCCAACCGACCTCCTCCTTACTCTGGGTAAGCACACTCCGCAGGGGGGCCTCTGACTTCTTTATAAACAAATTAACGTGACACTTTTCCAGTATGAAAGCAGCCAACTTCGTATTTTTGCGAAAGAAGCCACAACTTCGTATTCGGATGTAAGCAATGTACAAGTAGACTATCGTACGACGGGGTTACACGAGCTATTAGTGGATGGCGCACACCACTCTCGTCTATATATAGTGCTGCGCTATCTTGCATGGACTCTGCTGTTTTGCAGTACCTTGGTTGTTCAGATGTCCCATTATGGCTCGTTTAGCGAGTCGTATACCAAGCCAATCTTTATTAAGTGGGCCATTCGGCCCGTTTAGTGACTGATAAAAGACTTGTATACGCTCTCTAAACGCTCTGATACTCTCTCAACCGTCACGTTGAAACCCTCCTTCTATAGTCCAGGCACTCTGTTATATGCGTGTGATGCAGCAACCCCCCACAGATACAAATACAGTACGGATACGATATCCGGTGTCACGGCAACTACTTTCACACCTGTCCGACAGCCCGTGACAAACAAACCCCTTATTCCCTTGTGTGTCAACTCATGAAATATTATCAAATCCACACTAAAATCGGCCTCAGAAATACACTAGCTACGATACATGTCATCTAACTTGCCTGGGGTCGGACATATCGGAGACCGGCTTTAGCGCATCAACGTTCGCTCAACAGCGTAATCAGCTGTGCTGCGCATTTAACCGAAATGAAAACCGCTATCGGAACCAGGCATTCAAAACAAGAGAGATAGGACAAAGACTTGCCTAGACCGCCAAAGTTTCAAAGATATGAAATGACCCTTGCGGCAGCCAGTGCAGCATACGCGGAGTATGTATTGTGAGTGTGTGTTTGTGAGAAGTGTGTATCAATGATGCAATCTAGAGCAACTCAGAATGGCACTAAAACCCCAAACTAGGTGTCACGTCCCCAATACCACCTGGAGAAAAAGTGTTAACACTGCCCCCGCCCTGAAGCGTCTTTTTCCGTCGTATTCGCCTCGATTTGCACAATTTCTCGCATGTGCTTTCTTCTTCCAAAGTGGTTGCAAATCGTCGACTTTTCAGTCTCATAGCGTATCTTATATCGTGCCTGCTGAGGAGGCTAAATAATCCCACATGGGGGAACCGTCAGCCAATAAACCAGTACATACCCCCGCTTGACGGCAAACAAGACTATGCAGGCTACTGTCTGAAGTTTAGCGGAGGGCTATTGTCCGTCCGCATTAGCCCCTCGCTAGTGCCTTAGCTCAGTCCTTGGAACCCAAAACATAATCAAGTCCAAGCTACAAGTATATGCGCTACGACTCTATACTGTACGCATGACACATATACGTGTGGGAAACTACAACCTCCATAATTCGAGATACTAGAGAGAACAACTCGTTTTCATATTATACAAATAAATAAGGACTAGCCCAAAGAGAACATGGCACCAATAACCGAGATCTAATAATAAGCCTCTCTGTTATTTGTTGTTCCAAGACGGAAGACAAAGAAACGAGCTTTGTCCGTCTTGAGAACAAATGCATTGAACCGCATCGTTGAATTCCACTAAGGCCCATACGAAAGCATCGATCCGTGGGATGATGCATTGTGGTCCAGCTTTAGCGAATGGTGATCCACATGCCCTGGCGGACCAGGGTTGTTGTACTGATACATATCTCCCATGTCCGGAATATGCTCGGGTGGAGGAGGTAGATCAGGATGGTGTAGATCTCCAGAATGCTGTTGTTGAAGTTGGGGTTGTTGCTGCTGATGCTGTTGCTGTTGCTGTTGATGTTGTTGTTGATGCGGTTGGTGCTGGTGTTGATGTGTTGATGCTGCTGCTGATGTTGCTGCTGATGCTGCTGCTGCTGCTGATGCTGCTGTTGCTGTTGTTGTTGGTGCTGCTGTTGCTGCTGTTGATGGTGAATATGTTGCTGGATATGCGGATCCTGGTTGTCGGAGAGCCCCAGTTGACTGTGGTTGGACTGTCGTCGCTCCGGGGAAGATTGTGGAAGCATCTGGTCTTGTGGAAGCTGCTGTTGGTCGAGCTGATCCAGTTGCGGTGGCTGAGGCAGTTGAGGAATGGGTTGTTGAGGCTGTATCTGTTGCTGTTGTTGCAGAAGATCAAGCATAGGCCCGTCGTAAGATTGTTGAGGTCCCTCTTGCGAAGGTCCGGGGCCAAGCTCGGGGTGGGCAGGCTCAATTTTCTCATCCTTGTCGTCCAGCGTCATCTTTTGGAGTCTCCCAGAAATCAGATCCTGGTAATTCATGTCAAATCTGCCACAAATGGATCGGGGCCATTCCAGATAATGATGGAACTCTTCGGGAAGCACATCGACGATAGCCTCCAAATCGCCGCTTAGACGGTCTCGAAGCCAGAAGAAGGAATGTGACATGTGCGCGTATGCACAGTAGTGGCCAAGAATCACTAGGCAGTATGGGTCTCCTGCTCGAGTGGCTTGCAGGAATCCTCCCGAGATGTACGTAGCCCAGCCGGGAAGATGCGATTGGCCTCGGTGCTTCACGTCCAGGTTGTAGAGCTCGATCAACTGCTGTAGTTCCATAGAACACAATTGTCGATGGGCCATGTCGGGGATGGTAGAGATGAGCTGCCACAGCACCGCCTCGTTGGGCAGGTATGATCTGTTGGGTACTGGAGGGGGCAGGGGAAATAGCACCATTCTGTCCTTGGCAGACAGCTGGAACACCAATTCAATCACTCCTCGTCCTACACCAATCACATCTGCTCCTCCTTCAAAGTTGATGAGGGGAATCAGTTCTCCGAGCGCCAGGGCAATCATAAAGATGACCACAGATGTGGACAGAATCGATTCCTGGTTGGAAGCGTTGAGAGTAACCAACGACTGTCGATGTCCAGCCAGGGCCTCTGTGAAGGCCTTCACAATCTTCTCCAACAGCTGCGAGTTAGGTTTCAGGTATCCCGTGACCCGGGTCATGTCCGGTGGCGGCAGTTTTATCGGCATGCCCGGGTTATCTCTATCTCGTCGTTTTTCCAGATGCTTCCTTAGTCGTTTTCGTTCGCGCGCATACTCGTGGTCGTAGGTGTACTTTTCCGGCAGGTACATGTGAGCCTTGTGGATGGATGCTACTGTGAGAACGCACTTGTACAATGCTGAGTTGACAATGGTCATGGACGGGATAGACCGAACCCACGAATAGTCTGCGTCTCCGCAACTCTTGGTCAGCTGTGGCGAGGTGTGTTCCACGTAGAACCGTAGCAGTTCCAGGTCGGCAAAGTCCACATCAAACATTCGGGCCATGGATGTAGGTCGGATGGTCTGTTTGGAGGTGGAATGCATGAGAGCTGAGGCGGCGAGCTCTGTGGGCGACAGTTCACTGGCCTTCCCTTCTCTGTCCTTGCTCTTGGCCACCGTGGGCCAAACACACTCCTTGTGGCGTTGATGGCAGTTTTTGCAGACCGGATGGCTCTCATCGCACTTGATACGGAGCTTTTTGCAGTTGAAGCAGCCGTTTCTGCTCTTCTTGTGTTTGCGTCGCTTGTTTTTCTTCTTGTCGTCTTCTTCCGAGTTGCCTGTCGTCGGGCCCGTGGTTTCGTCCGGGTTGGCTTCTGTTGGCGGGGCTGCCGATACAGAGGCTACGTCTGAGGACGGCTCGGCGGCCGACCCCGACGAGTCTGTCGTTTCCTTCGGCGACCTGGGATACGGGTAGTCCTCGGCGTACATTGTGCCGCTGGTGGTGGAGAGGCTAGGGTCTGCGAGCCGTTGGTTTGTTGTAGATTGAGGAGGAAGTGAATTTAGAGTGTTGTGCGGGAGCTTGGTGCAACTGTCTTTCGACCTCTGCCTTTGGCGTGTGCAGAAGAAGGCAACAGAGTTAGCTGACTTTGGCTGGAGGTGCAAGTGGGGGTGGGTTGTACAAGCACTCTCTGTTTCAGATGAGCTCGTGTTTGCCAACCGTCTCTTTCTCTTGTGTTGCGGTAAGTGTATCCCCCAGTGTGGTAGTGTCAGGTGAGGGAGATTGCTGTACGATTGCTGTAGGGACTGTAGTTGGTGATCACGAGCCTGGTGCGCAGGTTTGTTGTGTGTGTGTGTGTGTGGTGAGGATCAATGATGGATAAGCAATTAATTATCGGCTCTGTGTTGAAATCTGTACACCCAAAAAAGTCTGACCGCCACTCACAAGTTTGCACTCTTTTGAGAGATGGCTCAACCCACTCTGGCTTGACAAGTGAAGTGTGCTCGCTTGTGCTGCACAAGCTTTCCATGCATTGAGCAACCGAATGTGAGTGCGCACTAGACTAACCATAAGGAGCCAAAATCGTGCATGCCTCCCATCCTATAGCCCGCTGCACAATAACACACTATAGGTGGCCCACGTTATGCCAGATTAAAATCACCGATAGACCACGCTTGCCCCTATAGGTTTGGCCAAGTCCCGTCGCGGGTGTCTCCCCCTGTCCCTGTGCCATCTGTCACGCCCTGCGCCGTTCGTCTCCACACTCCACCACTTGGCGTGCTGACACGGGCTACCCCTTCTAGTGGCTTAGACTGTGCAGGGTCGGTTTAATTTCATGCGTCCCACACATATCAGGCCTCTCTATATACACTGTCAGTCTTTTTTTTATGGGGGCATAATAGCACCAAGTCGACAAGCTCCGGTTGTACGGCTGATGGTGAGTAAGCTAACGGCACACGCTAGCCACGGACTAGCACGGCCCTACTTTGGAGCCAGATAGCCGGCTTAGCTCCGTTTTAAACACTCTTGCCACCCTGCAGTATAAATTCAAAGTCTCACGACCCATGGAAGGTGAGTGAAGAGGGTGGAAGTCAGTGAGGGCTCGTTTTCTCTTCCTTTGTCTGTCGGCGCACCCTGAAAAGAAAATGCTCAGTTTCTCTTTGTTTCGATACACTCTCTCTCCCACCCTCCCACACGCAAACACACACACAAACCACCTTGCCGCCGTTTCCTGAACCCTGCAGTCGCTTGCTCCCGAGAAAAGCTGCATGATTCGGCACCCAGTTCAGATTTTGCACGGGTCAGCAGTTTGCCATTATAACGGGATGTAGTCTTGGGTCTAGTGTGCGAGTATACGACGGGTCTGGCCCGTCTAACATCTTCTCCCGGCGGTCTAGCACGCCCACCAACGACTGACAGCTCGTTCTACTGCAAACCTCCGCCCTTCCAAACACTGATGAGCAGCACACACCCCCCTGGCCGACCGAGTTTAACGGGCTGAAGCGTGAAACAGCTATCAAAAGTACGTTCCGGTTCGCGGATACGCGCTTCTTCTGTTGCCGGCCGTTTGAAGAGCGTCGTATCATCTGTAACAGGGCTCTCCGGGGGGACTGTGGTTTGTTGCTTTGCCCTGAAACCTCTCTTAGGGCCTGACTCAACCACTTTTGCAACAACTGCAATAACTCGGTTGCTGTCGAAATGCACCTGTCAACCGAAAACGAAAAACTATTGTAAACAAGGCTCCACAGCAGAGCCTTAAAGTCGGAGGTTGGAGAAGACGAGAACGCTACAGCACCTCGAGCGCTACTCCGTCATTAGCTACCGCTACTCTTGGCTCTTGGGCCGTAAGCTCAGAGTTGTGCAGTCATACCTATAGCTATTGGAGTTATCAAGTGGTACAATGGCATTTTGGCCATTTCGGTTCCATTGTTGAATCGGCATTGTTTCCGGGCCGTGATCTGTTATTACATTGTCCAATGTCTATCATTGTGAAAAGAGGTGGTTAGTAGCGTTTGCCCCACCCCACGTCACCGCACGTCACCCCCACTTTCATCTCCCAAAAGCGTCTCCGCACGCTCTACCTCAAACAGGGCAAAACAGGCAAAAGCACCATCAACAGATGAATCCAGCCACAGTGTAAATGTGGCCAGGCACAGCCACGAGCAAAAGTAGACGTCTTGCAAGTGTGAGAAATCAAAAATTATAGGCCCCGCCCGTAGGCAGCAGTCTGGAACGTCGGCGCTGTGCAATGCCAACCTCCAGTCCGAAATCCTGGCCAACTTGATCGCCAGGAATTTGCCTAAGGTAAGTATGCCTTCCAAAAATGGGGGGGCCGGCGCTTAAGTATTGGGACGAGACATCTGGTAGGGTAAGTTACCCGGACGACACGTAGGAGTGTAGGATAGTGCGACCAAACATTGGCGGGGGATAATACAGGGGACCCTGGAGAACGAATATCTGGGTGGCAAATTTGCTTGAAAGACAAACATTGACAATTCCCCCTATAACCTCTTTCTCCACCTTGCTATCAACTCTGCAAAAGCATATATTGGATCTGGACCCTGTCTTGTCGGTTCTCTGTCATCTTTTGTCGTCTTGTTTACATGACGTATAAGGGCTGCATATATTGATACAAGTGACGCTGCAATAGCGAGAGAACGGCTATGTAATAGCACATGGAATACGAGAAAGCCATTTCTTGCCCCGAAAGGTGGGTTCAGGGGTAAATTAGCGACTTTCGAACGGGCGTATCACAACGCGGTATGTTAGCACAACTTCACACATGCTAATTTTCATAGTCGCCACCGGACCCAACCAATCATACTTGTAACATGGTGAAGTAGAACTGGTGATACAGACGCGTGCCATGGCTACAATTTCTACACAGCTCATACAGCTACACGCTCGGGCTAATGACATTCTCAATTTTGAATTACTTTTACTTTAACAACCTCACTGGGACGCTCAGTTGCCTCGCTACAATGGTTAAAAAGGTAGCTCGGTTTAAATAAGATCGGCAATGTTGGTGGGCATCTCAACGATCTCAGTGGAGTAGAATCGCTCGAGCTCCTTGAGCATACCGTGGTCCTCGGCGGTGACGAAGTTGATGGCAACACCCTTTCGGCCGAATCGTCCACCTCGACCAATTCGATGGATGTAGTTCTCTCGGTTGGAGGGAAGGTCGAAGTTGATGACCAGAGAAACCTGCTGGACATCGATACCTCGGGCAAGCAGATCGGTGGTGATGAGGATTCGAGAAGAACCGGTTCGGAAGGCCTTCATAATCACGTCTCGCTGAGACTGCTCGGTCTCACCGTGCATGGAGGAGACGGTGAAGTCGGCCTCGGTAAGAGCCTGGGTCAGGAAGTCGACCTTTCGTCGGGTGTTGCAGAAAATGACGGCCTGAGAAACGTTGATGGTCTCGTAGAGATCGCACAGAACCTCAAACTTGTAGGACTCCTGCTCAACGTCAATGTAGAACTGCTTGATACCTTCAAGGGTCAGCTCATCCTTCTTGACGAGAATTCGGACGGGGTCTCGCATGAACTTGCCGGTGATGTCGAGGACCTCAGCGGGCATGGTGGCAGACAGCAGAACGGTCTGGGTGGTCTCGGGGAGGGTGGTGAAGATGTCGTAGATAGGGTCCTTGAACTCTCGGGACAGCATCTCATCGGCCTCATCGAGAATGAACATCTTGATGAGGTCGGTCTTGAGGATTCGTCGCTCAATCATATCGTGGATTCGACCGGGGGTTCCGACAATGACGTGGACACCCTCCTGGATGACTCGGATGTCCTCGGCGACAGAGGTACCACCAATGCAGGCGTGGCACTCAATCTTCATGTACTCGCCAAAGGCAAGGACAACCTTCTGGATCTGGTGGGCCAGCTCTCGGGTGGGGGCAATGATCAGAGCCTGGGGCTTCTTAATCTTCTCGTCAATGTTCTGCAGAGCAGAGATGGAGAAGGTGGCAGTCTTACCGGTACCGGACTGGGCCTGGGCAAGAACATCGTTACCCTTGATGACGGGCAGGATGGCTCGCTGCTGAATGGAGGAGGGGTTCTCAAAACCGTAACCGTAGATACCTCGGAGGAGCTCGTCCTTGAGTCCAAGGTCGTCGAAGGAGGTGACAACCTCGTCGTAGTTGGTGGTGATCTGGGAAGAATCGATGTCGGTGAGTCCGTCGGCCATTTTGTTTTCAATTGGAGCTGGTTGTTTCAAATATACCTTGTTGCAACAAATGTATATGTGTTCAAGTGGTTGAAGACCCAAACTGAAATACTGTACCTGATAAAATTTTTCCACACGGCCTACCCTAGCCCTATATATGCGAACTTTGTGCCAAACTCACTGTATCAGCATATGGGACACGCACGCCCCTCGCTGCTGCCCCCTCAACGTAAATCTATGGCTTATTATGGCTGCCCGAATGGGTGTATGTGTGTGAGGTTATGGCAGTAGTGGGCCTCATGGAGCATTGTACAGCCTCATGTGTCCATAAACCGTCTTTCCCCGCCGAGTCTGACCAATCAGAGACATTCAAACACAACCCATCTATCAGATAGACCCAGCCATGCCAGCCAACAAAGTTATGCAGCAAATAGGTGAGTTGGGTGGTGAGTTGCAAGGAGAGAGCAAAAAGAGGTAAAAGTCACGTGTGAAACCCACCTTTTAATCTCGTAGCCTCATCATTCAATCAAGGGGGGTAACACACAAGGGTCAAGGATAAGCGAGTGCATGGCACTGTTATGGCAGTTCAGGGAAATATTACAAGCCGCGATGAGCACACTTTTATGGAGCGGGGTAATTACCGGGCTTGCATTGAAAGGGAGGGTAGGCACACGGAGTACGAGTAGATGGAACAGCAGGTGTAGTCTCAATCGACTGGTCATACTGACCCATGCTTATTGCACGTTCTGGGCATAACACACCAGCCATGGTTCTATGTAATTGGCAACCATACCCGCCCGCCAAATGTATGCCTGTTCTAACAGCTTACTTGAGCCCGACAAGCAATAGACAAATATAGGGTTATCATTATCTGAGAGCACGAGCATGGTGGTGGAGTGATGGTGTGAGCCGGAAATGAAGTGAAAGAAAGCACAAGTGACGGAAAGCAGAATTATCGGAATCGCTGAAATTGGCATAGGACGAGTTTGTCGTGGGCCGTCGAATAGTCAAACAACATGCCCACTATCAGGCGTCGTACACTTCAATATGAACCCTCCGATACCGCTTACTAATCCTGCCAAGTACACGCGACAACATTAAGCACGCATCCCCAGATCAACGTCTAACCTCCAGCACACTCACAACCACAAAAGTACCATACACCATGTCGGGCAAGCGACCATCTGTGGCCCAGAAGCGGCTCATGAAGGAGTACAAACAGTTCATCAGTGATCCTCCTCAGGGAATCAGTGCAGGTCCTGCTGACGAAGAGTGAGTCAAGTGGGGAGGGAAACACACAATCACATTCAGATCACTTGTGATGTGTTCCGGAGGGTTGAGGAGATCGATTTTTTGAAAGGAAACTTTTGGGGTGAAATCAGACCGGCTTTGTGACTGGCTTCATGTCTTGTCCAATTCGTTTTCGCATACGTTTGGTTCTATTCCACTCCTATGACCTGTTTGATCATACCCTTGTCTAGCCTGGTCATATCGGTCTTCATGGGAACCCCAACTCACCCTTCACAACCTCAACTAACACAGTAACTTTCTACTCTGGGAATGCCTGATACAGGGACCGGACGACACGCCGTATGAAGGCGGTCTGTTCCCTGCAACACTCAAGTTTCCCCAGGATTACCCCCCTGTCCCCTCCAGTGATGAAGTTCACCTGTGAAATGTACCACCCCAACATTTACAAGGACGGAACCGTGTGTATTTCCATTTTGCATGCTCCTGGCGACGATCCCAACATGTACGAGAGCGCTTCGGAACGATGGTCGCCCATCCAGTCGGTCGACAAGATTCTGCTGTCGGTGATGAGCATGCTTGCCGAGCCCAACGACGAGTCTGGCGCCAACATTGATGCCAGCAAAATGTGGCGAGATGATCAGGAACAGTTCGTCAAGATTGTGCGAGGAACCGTTCGAAAGGCCCTGGGGTTGTAGGTAGTGCATAAGACGTTTGACCAGAGGTACGGTGCGTCAAGGGAGTGTTTATAAGTACGTTAACGAGTTGTCCATTGTGAGTGTACAGTAGGTGGCAGAGAAGTAGCGGGATATCAAATGCTGTAGAAGGAGAATGAGTAGATCTAGACAGAGCGGGGATGTACAATTTCGTCTACAATAGCGATCAATGGGTTTGATCTCAATTACAAGTGATTTAGCACTGTCCGAAGCCTTCCAGCATACACATTATGTGAAGTTCCAGGCAAGATGATTTCGTGCCTTCGCCATATCCCCACCAGAACACCTCTCTCTACTGGTACAGGTACCGATACCCGATCCTCTCCCTCCCCACCCACCTCCAAGCTATCATTCATACAATCTATTAAATATCCTTTTATGTGCTTAGACAGAAGTGGTCTTGAGGGTCTCAGTAACCTCCTCAGTCTCCTTGTCCTCCTTGGTCTCCTCAGCAGACTCCTCCTTGGTCTCCTCAGCTCCCTCCTCAGTCTCGTCATCCTCGTATCGGATCTTGATGTTCTCATCGTCTTCCTTGGGAGCATAGTCGTAGTTCTCCAGCAGGTAGTCAATGACCTCCTCCTTGTCAAAGTTCTCGGCGGCGTAAAGAACGTCCTGACCGCTCTGGTTCTTGATGAAGGGATCGGCCTTGGCCTCACACAGAAGCTTGACAATGTCGAGGTTGCCGTTTAATGCTGCCCAGTGCAGAGCTGTGTTGCCCGAGTCGTTCTGGGCGGAAACGAGAGCAGTCTGAGCCCCGGAATCCTCACCGACAAGACCAAGCAGGTACTTGACAACGTCAATGTGTCCGTTGGCAGCGGCGTAGTGCAGAGGGGTGGATTCTGTGTACTGGTCCTTGACCTCCTTGAGGGCCTCCAGAGGCTTGTCCTGGGCCTTGAAGAACTTTTCAATGTTCTCGAGCTCGCCTCCTCGGGCGTCAAACATGACGTCGTCAATCTGGTCTTCCGTCAACATGTTAGCTGGTGCGATAAATGTCCTCTGGGGAATGTGCAGGTGTAGTTGCGAGATAACAGAAAAATTTCTGACATGCATATTTCGAACTTTGATTTAGATGAGAAGGGGTGTGGCGATGGTGATGATCAAAATGAGTATTAGCAGAGGATGAATTGGTGCATGGTATAGATACTCGATACATCATCAAATGTAGATCTAATCGTCCTTCAGATCCGTTCTCTTTCCTGTACCTATTAATCTGTGGTACATCATCTCTACTTAGCAATTAGTTATCGACGTATAGTCGTATCTACAACTGGTGTACCTGTACAGCGTCCACCACACGATCACTACAGCTCACTTTCTTAAAGGTCATGGCTCATTACATGTTTACATGTTCTACGTTCATTTTGGTATCGTCCTTTACTGGGTACCAAGAGTCTGGCCCGTTCCAGGGAAAGAAGTGGCGGGGTCAACATTGCTGTTGCCTCGAGATCGAGTGCCGGCCTCCAGGTCGGCCTGGCTGGAGTTGGACTGGAAGCCCAGAATTCCTCCACCAGAAACAGACAACGATCGGTTGGTGTCTGCTCGGGCAGCTGCTCTAGTGTCCAGAGCGCCCTCTTCTCGGTAGAAGGTGACGATGGAAGAGGGGATCAGGTCAATGAGTCTGGAGATTTTGCTCTCGATCCAGAGCACAACCTTGGAAGAGGGCTCGATGAGAACGTCCAGGTAGCCCAGAGCCATCATCCAGCCAGCAATCAGGCCCAGCAGATGACCGATGAAGGACGAGCTGGGGATGACAATGGCAATGACAACCAGGTAGATGATGGGCAGCAGCCAGGTGGGCACCACGAGGTTGGGGGCCAGCTGGGTAGTGGGCTGTTTGGACGACTCTCGGATGGCCCAGTATCCCATGAAGGAGAAGATCCAGGCGGAGGAGCCCAGAACGGCTTCATCGGGGAAGAAGCCAATGGACAGCAGGCACCAGGGGATGGCGGTGACCACGGCGAGGATGTTGAGCACAATTCCGGTTCGCACCGTTCCATTGACTCGCTCAAATTGCGACACAATGGGCTGTAGCGCCACTAGATTGAGAAGCAGATGGAACCAGTTGGCGTGGACCAGGGGGTAGAATGATATTCGGTTGACTGTAGTTAGTAAAAGTGGGAGCAAAAGCAGAATGACGTCTCTGTCTCAGTGTCTCTCCATTCAGTGTACTCACGCTCGAAATTGGTGAGGGCAGTGCTTCGCAGCTCAAGGTCGTCCTCAATCCACACATATCGCTGGGACAGGAGGAAAATGACGGTCAGAAAAATGGGCAGCCCCAGCGACAGAGCCGGCGGGTGCTGTATCGCCTTTTGGAATTTCTGAAACAACGGGAACTGGGCCATTGTGGGGTCGTAAGAGGGCAAGTTCGGGGTGCTGTTGATGGTTCAGCCCTGATTAAAGTCTCTGTACTTCAAGTGTACATGCATGTCTTGGACGTCACGTGAGTAGGGTAAAATGGAAACGGGAAAGCGGTTCAACATCATAACAACACTCTGTTTGAACAAGTGGTGGGCCCCGTGGAGACTTGAAAAGGGGATATATACACGGAGTAGAGTGAGCAGATGGAATTGGCTGAAAGAAATGTCCAAATATCTCCTTCAAACAGCCCCCCTTGATAATGTACTCAGGGCAACTATTATTATCGTGGTTTGGGACTTGGAGAGAGGCAGCTGAAGTTTACTTATCTCCGGCTCATTTGAGATGAGTGATGCGGGAATAGGCTGTGGCAGAGGGGGTATGGTAATGGACGAGGAGAGGGTAGAGGAATGATTCGAAGACGTAGGTGACGTAATTGCTGATCCCGCTGATGGCAATCACCTCCTTCGACTTCACCACTAATGTAAATCACTCACCATGTGACTACTAGCCACCTGGTTAAGTGTTGCAAGACATGGAGTAGAGCAGGCTATCTAAACTCAGCCTTGTTCAGCCGGTTCAGGACTGTAAGCGAGAAAGAGGAGTGAGGCTGAATTCGCCACTGTATGAACGGGGGCTATTTGTAGGCGTTTCAGATATGGGTCTGTGTCAGATGGTACGTCATGAGACGGTGCTTCTTAGTACCGGTACTATCTGGTGGACAGTTCGTACCTCGTATCAATGCATAAGATGGATATAAATAGGTCAAGCAATTTTATTGATAACTACTCCATACCGTAACCTGGGTTACAGATCGGGATCAATCTAGCACACCTTAAGCATGATAACATGTCATCAAGATGGAAAATGTACATTGCCGATATTATATAAGGGCATCGTTTGCCCACTGACCGTTTCTCAGGAACATCCTTGTAAACTATGCTACAGAGGAACAGCCAACTACAGTGACACAACTGCTGAGTTGTAGACACTACTTGCTACAACCCATGGGTCGCTACTCTCTACTGGTACGTCTCTAGCTGAGCCACTTGCTACACTCTCGGCTGGCTCATAACCATTCACTCATCGTGCCACGTTCACTCATACTATATACATCTAAGCCTTGGGCTCAGTGGGCTGCTGGGGCATGGGAGGGGGAGCGCCAATGCTGGACACGGCCTCAGACAGGTTCTTGGGACCCATAGCCTTCTGCTCGGCAATCAATCGCTCTTCCTCGGCCTTCATCTTGGGGCCCTCGACCGCCAGGTACTCCAGGTACTTCTGGTACTGCTTCTGGCCCTCTCGTCGCATAACGTCGTGGGGCATCAGAGGCTGCTGCTGCTTGGGTCCGGAAACACCCAGGAACTTGGAGGCCCACTCGCCGTCCTTGCCGTGCTTGGCGTGCCACTCCTTCTCAAACTTTTTTCGGGCAATGGCCTCTCGTCGGGTGAACTCGTCGGGCAGGTAGGTGCCCTCAAAGGCCTTGAGAATGGGTCGCACGTCGTTGACGTTCTGGGCAACCAGCCACTCAAGGAAGGGGATCATCTTGACCAGCTCCTTGTCGCCGGGAGTTCCCTTCCAGGGCTCGATGGGGATGGCGTTCTCAGGCTGCTTCATGGTGCAGCCACTGTCGGGGTCGATGATGATGATCTTGCCCATGTCTCGGTTCATCAGAGACAGGTCCTTGACCAGCTTGCCGTCCTCATAAGTGGTGTGCTCTCGGGTCAGCACGTGGGAGAACCAGGCGTGGTAGGGATCCAGCTTCATGACGAGCTTCTCACAGTTGGCCATGTACTGGGAAGTGAACAGAACAATCTCGTAGTACTGGCCGAGGTAACCCAGGAAGTAGTCAACACCGGGTCGCTTGGCCACTCGCCATCCGTGCTCTCGGCTCCACTCCTGGTGGACAAGCAGATCATCAAGGGCAATCACAAGGGTCAGGGGTCTCTGGTAGGGGGCAGCAGGGGGATCGGGAAGAAGAACGGGAGCCACGGGGTCTCGGTAGAAGGAAAAGGTGTCTCCGATTCGAGCCTTGAGACGAGCCCACATGAGCATGGGGGTGTATCCCTGGCCAATGGTATCGTGCTTCTTCTTGTCCTCCTCATTGTCCCAGTCTCGGGCCAGGTAGGCGGCAAAGGCGGCGGATCCAGCAAAGAAGGCGTAGTATCCGTATCCGGCCATTCGCTCTCGCGACTGCTGCTTGGAGGTCTGGTCAGAAGACTTCTTGGCGGTTCCGGCCCATCGGGCTCGCTGCTCGTCTGTGACTTCGTCCTCGGCGGCTCCCTCAGCGGCTCCCTCAGGCTTACCCTCAGAAGAAGCAGGCTTGCTCTTGCCCTTGGACTCATCAACGTCCATACCGGCCTGGGCCAGCAAATCGTCGTTCAACAGAGAGCTCTGGAACGGTTGGTCGGACTTTTCGGTCTTTTTGTCCGAGTAGAATCGCACGGCGGGGGTCATGGCCCGCTGGACACCGGGACGTGCCACCCGTGCAATCTGGGCTGCTCGCAGTAGACTGTGCATTGTGGATGATGAAGAGTCAAGGTGCAGTGGAAAATCTAATATGCTTTTCGTTTCGGGGCCTACAGACTTCAGATGTGGAGTGACATTTTGCCACTGTGGCGAGATCCGGTGATAGGATCCGGTTTGGGGGCGGCTCCGGTGGCGAGTGTCGATCTCTTTCACTTTTGAGGCTTTTCGTTTACGCCGTTATATTCTCACTCACACACTTTGCTATCCTGTGTGGGTAATTTTTCTCCATGCTTCTTTAACCCCGAAATTTCAACGGCGGGTGCAAAGGACGATTCAGGTTTTCCTTTGGGTTCTAAATGTGACGTCAAGTGGAGCGTTCACAGAAGTCGAGGTTGTCTCCCACCAAAAGTGTGGACGGCTTAGTAAGGCCCGGGTTTCGCTCGGTGGTGGTGTAGGATGGTTGTGGGGGCTGCAAATGTGGTGATACTGAGTCGAGAGTGATGAAATATGACTCGCCTTATGATTCTCTACAAAATGGTGGAGTTGCCATTTGAATGGTTCTCTCCCACTCTTAAGAAAACTCTAACTATCACAACCCATATTGTTAGCAAAATACTTACAATCCCACCCAACTCCTTATCTAAACTCCCGAAGCCTCCTCGCTAACCTCGATCGAACACTGCCCCTTGCATAGCAAGCCGAGCTCTGAGCTTACAGTGTACGCGAAAAATCGCCGTGGGTGTTTGTACGGCCATCCGTACAGCTATTTGTGGGTTGCCAGGTTGGGATGCAGGGTTTGGTCGTTGGAATATGAACAACGGCAACAATGAACAGGACACAGGCCAGAGAGACTCACAAAGACTCGTATTGCAAGCGAGGCGACCAGTTGGGAAGTATTCTGTCCAGATACAATATACGCAGGCTCAGAGTGGATGTAGCTGGGTAGTCTAAAAGTGATCGTCGAAACTGGAACAATAGATTTGGGTTCTATTAGGAGGTTGCTGATATGGAGGTGTAGTATGAGTATTGTACGGCTCTCAATTGTGTGGAGATGATCAAAAACGGATCGAGTATCAATCTATGCTGTAAATAATAACACAATCAATCAGGAAAAACCACTGCACACTGTTTAAAGCACATCAACAGCAACGTCTTCACTATCTCACCTCCTCAAACCCAATAAATGACGCTGTAGACTGAGAGATTTGAGGTTAACCGTAAAGCAGAGGTAACGAGTGCTGCTAAGAGGAATATTATCTGAGTAATCAGTAATGGAGAACGTATTTAGGAGATGAGACTTGTGATCTAATTACTTTGCCACCAACCCTCACAGACTTCCAGTCCGTCTACAATCTCCAATATGGTCTTACGACAAAGTTTTGAAGACGCTTTCGGATGCATGAAAAGAGGTCTGTTCCACGTGCCCTCTCCACTCCAGACAAGGCGCGCCGCTGTCTGATGCTGTACACAGAGTAATACAGACCGCCGCCGTGGATAACAGTTACCCGGAAGACTGAGGCTTATCAGCCGTATGAAGTTTCCTTAGGTTAGGGCATTTTGTGGGGCTGAGCTCTCCCAGATGTGCATCGTGTCTCACAGCCGTAGCTTTCGTACGTGTTGTGTTATCGTTGTGTAATACAGTGTTGTGTTTGAGAGAGAGGTTGAATAGGGGCTGGTTATGTTATCTCGAGCTGGCCATGATACTCTTACAAGTATCGCCAAAATAGTTGGACTAGCGAAAAGCCGTTTGTCAGAAATCACGTGAGTTCCCGTGTTCATTTACTGCAACCCTTCGATCAACCCAGTGCATTGCATTGCGCAAGAGGTCATAAAAAGAAGGGCCACCCACACACACGAACACGTCTCATTTCAAAGTGCGTCTGTTTATAGATGTGTCTTGTGGTCTATCGAGAACCTGCCAGAACAGTGGTGGTGGGTGTTCTAAATATAGTTGGAAAAGTGGAGTGCTCAAGACGGTCGAAAAAGTGGGCAATGTGTCTACGAATAAATGGACGGGTATAACTGAACAATGTATTGTGCGATAACGAATAATTAGTGCTCCCAGCTCCAGCAGCAGCCTCGCCTCCTCAACTCTCCCTCTACGTTTCAACTTGCGCGTTTCTGCACCAGCTCTGAATTCTACCTCCATCCCTTGGACCATCCCGCCTGCATATCTAAGCTAAACTAACTTAGGCAACCGCACTTGACTGTTTCTGCAAATTTCAGGTTTCAGACAAAAAACACATCCCGTGTATCACCCCGCCTCTTCAACAACAACACATGGCCAACTACAGTCTGTTTGGTGGCCCCACGCAGCTCCAGCAACAGCTGCAAAACATTTACGACGATGCCCACGAGGGCACTCTTCAGGCGGTGCTGTTGGAAACGGCCCAACAGGACGGCCCGGCTCTCCAGGCCTGGACGCTCTGTCTGTTTTCCATCAATGCCAAAATTAAACAGGTGGAGAACTCCAAGCCTCGAAGCGACACAGAGCGAGGTCTGCTCAACTCCATTCTCGAGCTCGAGCAAGAGTGTCGAGAACGCATTGGTAATCTCGAACGCAAGAAACAGGTGTCCACCAACCCGTATGTGACACAGGCGTCTCTGCCATCGCTCAACAACCTGTCACTGGGCAATTCGTCGGCGCCCATTCCTCCATCTCATGGAGCCAGCTCCAGCAACATCCACAACCCCTTCCAGGGCTACGACTCTCGACAACAACTGCAGCAACAGGCGCCACCTCAGGTTCGACCATACTACCAGAGCCAACAGAGCCAGCAATCGCTTCAGCCAGCTCTACAGCCTCAGCACTCCAATCCCAGCACAAGCAGCGTCAACAGATACAACGTGCCTCGAAAACAGGTGCCCGGATCGTCGTCCAACATCAACACGTCGCCCCAGAAGCCCCAGCTGCTTGATCTGGACCTGTCACCTGGCAAAACCGATACCCCCAAGACCAGCAACCTGTTGGCGCCGCCCGTGGACTTTGACCGACCCAAGCCCGTGGTGGCTCCAGTCCAGACCCAGTACCAGTACCCTCCCCAACAGGACTTCCAGCCTGTTGAGCCCGAGGTTCGCAAGGAGCGATACGAAGACAGATCGCAGGAACGACAGTACAATTCTGCTGATTTCAGTGAGTATAGTGAGAAGGATAGAATGGTGGTTACGAAGGATATGTGGTGCGAACATACAGTGGTGGTTTTTCAATGTTGGTGTTTCCAAGGCACGTGACCAGACACACACTCTATTGCACAAAGATGGGTTATGATAGCCGAGAGAGGTTTCTGCAATGGGCTGATGCACAGCGAGTCAAACTGAGCGAAAGAAAGAGCGTTTGCGAGAGTGAGTGATATGTGGGGTGTATTATTATTTGACGGGTGAGGCGGGCAGGCAGACAGATACGAAGTGAGGTTGCACTGGCCGTATTCGGTGAGCTTTTCATAATCTCATTTGACGTCGTGCCCATTATACAACTGCTCCTTCCTCAGTGTCACCTGTCCAATCTGAGATGCTTCATCTCGAAATTGCAGTCGCGTGGGTGTGTCTTAAGTGGTGGTCTTTGGTCTTACGTCGAAGTCCAGGGTTGTCACGTGGTCCCCCCACCCGACTAATACCGCACACTCGACGATTTTATTACTCCCCGCCCTACTCTACTTGGACCTGTGCATCCCACATTGTCTTTAACCTCACGGTTTAACATCTTCAAAGCCTCACTTGCTGTCTCTATGGAGCATGAGTGAAGAGAAATAGAATTGGGGATGTGAAGCCAAAATCACATCGGGTGGTGTCTGGTCACATGTGTGGTGCAACGCTCCAGATGGGAGGGTCGCCAGCAATGTTTTGTTTTCGTCAGGTCGTGTGCGCATCGCTCATGCACTCCAAGGGGCACGATCGTTTGGTTGAGCCCAAACCTGCAATTTCGCATTTCCTGGCGATAGCAAGGTTTCAGCGACGAGGTTTTTGAGTGCGGGTTTTAATTTGATTCCCAGCCTTTGGGGGGGGAGAGAAGGAGAAGCTCCTTTGAAGGTGCAGTAGGTTATTGAGTGAATCGGTGGGTTGAGGCTTCTGAGCCAAAACACCTTTTGCACATATCTCTGCCCTTCTCTTTCAGCCTTTTTCGAGCAGGCTTTTTCCCTCGCCTGCCTTCGGCTGATCGGTTGCCCCCCCAAACAACGTACACACACTCTACCCCTTCGAATCTATCCCCTGTGTGCCTTGTTGCTGCTCTCCCAAATTACCCTCCCTTACTGCGTCCTGCACATCCACGCATTGTTGTGCCTGCTAAACAATAACATTGGGCCAAGTTAAAAAGCTTGGTGAGCAGAGCCGGCAAGTGTAATTGTAAATCAGGCCGCACACCACCACTGGTACCAACAGACTTTTTCTCTGTTCCCTCTAGACAACCTACCACGTTTAGACGATAACACGAGAGGCCCAGCCCCCGACACCGCGGACAATTCACAAGCCGACCACGTGATAGCCCCTCAGCGTCCAAGCCCGCCTGCCCACCACCACACCACGAGACCACACACGTACAGCATCGCACGTACATCGACTAACCCTAGCTCCCATCTCCGCCCATCAACGGTCAACCTCGTCGTCCTCCACCGTATACACGCCCGTCAATTCACGGCCCGATCTCCAACCCCTCTCGTCCGCGTCTTCGCCCATCGACGCCCCGCCCTCGCCGCCCAAACGAGAGATGCTCAAGACACTAAGAGGCGCGACCTCGTCCAAGAAGCAACCGTCGGCGTCTACCGCCAACGAGGCGCCCCTAAAGGGAGCGTCGCTAGCCTGGAAATTCAAAAACTTCGGCAAGAGCCAGGAGGAGAAGAAGCCCGAGCAGCCTAAACCCGCCAAGGTCAAGCCCACCCGTTCTAATGCCCCCTCGGTGAGCTCCCAGGCCCGACCCAACTACTCCACGACCTCAGTCAACACCACGACCACCAATACCAACACGGCCGCCAGTTCCATTCCCCAGAGCACAAAATCCAACAATATCAAGTCCATGTTGCTTGACGACGACGAGCCTGTTCCTGTGCGCCAAGCCGCTCCTCCTGTTCAACAGCAGCATCAGCAGCCTGCAGCTCCCGTGCAACCTCCCGCTCCAGCTGCCCACCCGGTACACCACGTCCACCCGGTACAGACACCTCCTCCTGCACATACCCACTCGGCTCCCCCCCACGTGACACATTCCCCTCCCCCCCACGTGACACACGCCCCGCCTCCCACAAAACAGACCCCCACCGCTCACCAGGCCACCTACAATGCTCTGCATGGCCAGGGAGCTGCTCGACGGTCTGGAGAAGTGCGACGTTCAGGCGAAATGACCCGCCGATCAGGAGAGAACCGACGCAGCGGCGAAATTCGACGAGCCCGGCCCACCAGTGGCATCTCAGTGCGCTCCACGGCCTCGGAAGCTGGCGACCATCCCTGGGCTGGCTTCACCTCCGTGGGGTCTGCCGTCAAGCAGCAGCAGCACTCCAACAACTCGTCCACGTCTTCACTAACATCAGCCCAGAATGCTGCCGCCGGCGCCGGAGCCCAAAAGGCGGCCCAGGCCCAGCAGGCTGCTCTCGCACACAACCGCGCCCTCAAGCCCGTGTCTTCGCCCAGCGCCAACGCCAACGCCAACCACAGCGCCAAGAAGCCGGCCTACCAGTACATTGTGCAGCCCACGCCTGCCAAGCCCCAGCAGAGCGCTGCCACCCGAGCTGCCCTGGCCAAGTCCAAGCAGCTCAACGACAGAACCAAGGCCAAGCGACAGGCCGCAGCGTCAGCACAAAACCGAACGCGCCAGGTACACACCCCGCCTGCCCAGGCTCGTCCAGCACAGCATCAGCAGCAGCCCCAGGGGGCCAAGCAGATTCTCGCAGGTGGAGGCCGACAGGAGTCGCCGTCTCCAGAGCAACCAGAGGAGGAAAAGAAACCCATGACCGAGTGGGACAAAAAGGTGGCAGAAATCATGAAGGATCTGCGAGGAGTGGACGAAAACGCCGCCAAGCAGATTCTCAACGAGATTGTCGTGCAGGGAGACGAGGTCCATTGGGAAGACATTGCTGGTCTGGAGGCTGCCAAAAGCTCGCTCAAGGAAACTGTGGTCTACCCGTTCTTGCGACCAGATCTTTTCTCCGGTCTGCGAGAGCCCGCTCGAGGTATGCTTCTGTTTGGTCCTCCCGGTACCGGAAAGACCATGTTGGCCCGAGCTGTGGCCACCGAGTCCAACTCAACCTTCTTCTCCATTTCAGCTTCTTCTCTGACCTCCAAGTTCCTTGGTGAGTCAGAAAAGCTCGTTCGAGCACTGTTTTTCATGGCCAAGGCTCTGGCCCCCTCCATCATTTTTGTCGACGAGATTGACTCGTTGCTGAGTCAGCGAAGTGACTCTGGCGAGCATGAGGCGTCGAGACGAATCAAAAACGAGTTCCTCGTGCAGTGGTCTGATTTGGCTTCCGCAGCCGCAGGCCGAGAGCGAGAAGGCGACGTTCAGCGAGTGCTTGTTCTGGCAGCCACCAACTTGCCATGGGGTATTGATGAGGCTGCTCGACGACGATTCGTGCGACGACAGTACATTCCCCTGCCTGAAATCGAGACTCGAGAGGCGCAGTTTACAAAGCTGTTGGCAGCCCAACGGACCAATCTCACCGAGGAGGAGCGAAAGGGTCTGCTGCAGCTGACCGAAGGCTTCTCTGGATCCGATATCACCGCTCTGACCAAGGACGCCGCCATGGGTCCTCTGCGAGCGCTGGGAGACAAGCTGCTGACAACTAGCCGGGAAGATATCCGTCCCATTGGATACCAAGACTTCGTTTCTTCATTAGCCTTTATTCGGCCCTCGGTGTCCAAGGAAGGTCTCAAGGCCTTTGAGGACTGGGCCGCAGAGTACGGTAGCAGTGGTGCTTAGGCAACAGTTTCATATATTTTCATTTCATAATATTAATGCATGGATAGACGGATTAACGACGTGGGTGAGCGAGGTGTAGCATCGTGTTCGATGTGTCCTGCTGTGGGTTACACAATTTAGGCTGTTTGTGACACGAAGTTTCTGTGATGTGTGTATTACTGTAGCGCGGTGTGTGATGAAGAGGGCGTCATGTCACAAATACAGCAGTTCTAGCCACACCATAAATCAGTCAGAAAACGTATATAAGCAATGGGTGGGTCAGGATACGATTTTGAGCCTCTCAAAATACCTGACGTGTGCTAACAACGTGATACGCTCGTACTGTACCTGCTTATGTGGCTAGCATGTGTCAGGTTGACGTGTAGTAAATTATAGTGACGTCAACACGTCAACTGTCAGAGGCGACTAGAATGCCCTGCACAAGGCTGAGTGTAGATTGCCTTCGTCTGACACGATGGCTCTCTCATCAGCTACACCACGATACATTACACTACCCTATGTGACAGTAAGCCGGCTTTCGGAGTCTTTTGTCTGTGTTGTAACATAGACTACAAGTATATGGGTTGTTGGAATATGGCTTGACTTTTGAGAATCTCGATTTGGCTCCTGATCTCGGATGTATGCACACGATGTATGTCTGGCTCCACTCTCATTCTATTCCTGCCATTTTCAACTACTTCTACCTTCCCAACTCGCTAACTTTACGGGGCCATGAAAAAGTCGAAAGTGGTGTATATATTGGGGTGGCCCGGACACGTAGCGGTTTCTACACAGTCGCCATGAAGTTCTCTCGTTCGGTTCTCTCTACTGCCCTTTCTCTGGCACTGGCTTCTCCTTTGCTACACTACAAATACACAGACGATGTTCTGCACTCCTCTTCTTCTTCTTTCGACATCCACTCCTCGGACGACCTCCCCGAGTATGCTCTGGCTAGCAAAGAAATCGACCCCGCCTCTCTAGGGCTCGATACTGTCGCCCAACACTCGGGCTACCTGGAAGTCAAGTCCTCAGGCGAGAACTTCTTCTATTGGGCGTTTGAGTCCCGAAACGACCCCTCCAAGGACCCTGTGGTCCTGTGGCTTCAGGGCGGACCGGGATCTTCGTCCATGTTTGCACTGACTTTTGAAAACGGCCCCTCGTGGTTCAACAACCCCGAGATCAAGCCTGTTCACAATCCCTGGTCATGGAACAACAATGCCACTATGATTTATCTGGACCAGCCTGCTGGAGCGGGCTTCTCCTACGTTTCTGCTGGCGGAACCGCAGCCCGAACCTCCAAGGAGGCTGCCAAAAGCGTCTTTGCCTTCCTCACCCTCTTTTTCGAAAAGTACCCTCACTTGCCGCGCAAAATCCACATTTCGGGCGAATCTTATGCTGGCCATTATGTTCCTCAAACGACTCTGGAGATCCTGCGAACCCCTAACAAGATCTTTCAGGTGGAATCAATGCTTTGCGGCAACGGAATGACCGATCCCCTGAACCAGTACACCGAGTTTTCTGTCTACGGCTGTGACTCTCAAGCCTCGGGAGTCTCTCCTGCTCTCTACAGCAACGAAACCTGCCACCAAGCTAAGGCTGCTCAGGAGAGATGCATTCCTCTGATCCAGAAGTGTTACGATACAGGCACCAATGCTGATTGTAGCTACGCGACCTCGCATTGCAATGCGGAGATCCTGTCTCTGTTCGACAATGAAAAGAACATCTACGACGTTAGACGACCCTGTGAGCCCTCCAAGAGCGGAACCTGCTACAAAGAAGCCGACTACGGAGGGGCTTTCCTCAACAACCAAACCACTCGAGACGCCATTGGAGCTGTTGTGCCATGGAAGGCCAACAACCGAACCGTCTACAACGACTTCACCGTCTTTACCGGAGACTGGATGAGACCCGATAGTGTACGGGCTGTGACCGAGATTCTCAACGGCTACAACGTGCCTGTTCTCATCTTTGCCGGTGATAAGGACTTCATTTGTAACTGGCTGGGCCAGAAGAAATGGCTGGACGCTCTTCCTTGGGACGGTCATGCGAAGTACCTCAAGGCTCGAGAACGACCCTGGAAGGTCAACCATCAGAGTCGAGGAGTGTTGAAGCAGTTTGGAAAGCTCTCATTTCTTCGAATCTTTGAAGCTGGCCATATGGTTCCCCATGATCAGCCCGAAGCCGCCTCTTACATGCTTCAAGAGTGGCTCACAGAGACTCTGGGCATCTGGGATTACAAGGACTATGAATATGGCCTTGATGGTCCTCTCTTCAAATAGCTAGCACGTACGTAATGATTTCTATTAACCTTCCCTATTTGAGTATGAGACCGGAAGACGGAGTATTTAACTGTAGTCAGGGTCCGAAACAGTAACCCCACAACCCCACTTTTTCGTATAGAGCTCGGAAAGTCTGAGACTAAGCCCTGTTAGGCTGGCAGTAGGCTCGAGACATGGAGCTGATGAGAGGAACGTCTCTGAAGACCGGTAGAGTCCACGTTTTCCAACTACCCCTTCACTTTTCGAACTTAAGCATCTACCGGTCACGCAGTTAGTCTATTTGTAAGAGTTATTGATGCTATAGAGATGAGGGTACCTCTACAGGGCCTCTATATGGTGTGGTGCAAGAATCTAAATGTGGTCATTAAGCGTTACGGGGTGCAAGGGTGTGGTTGTCTAGATAGAGCAGTTTCCTCCGCACTGGCAGAAAGTAACGGAAAGAGCCCCGCAGTAACTGGGCTGTTCCCATGCGTCGGTGAAGTCCCCAGAGTCTCCCCGGATAGAGTAAGCGCCCCAAGGCGTCTTGTTGTCGTCAGTAAAGGCACCCACAATGGCGTCTCCCTTAGAAGCGTACAAGTCTAGAGCCTGCTGAATACCCTTAACCATTCCGTCCTCCCAGTTCTTGAGCTTGTCGTAGTCGCTCTGATCATCACGGATGGGAGAGATGACCATCTTGACTCCGCTCTTGTAGCCCTTGACGTCTCGGGTAGCAAAGTGCAGCCGGAAGGTGTCAGATCGCTTATGATAGCCGACAGAAAGGGGGCCACCTGTGGCCTGAGCGTCTCCGTTGGTCTTAGACAGACCCAGTTGCGAATAATCATATGGCTCAAACAGGTCACTGAAAGCCTGTCTCAGTTCCTGCCGGAGTTTCTCAACCAAAGCTTCCGAGGAGGAGGTAGGAGTGGCCACCGCAAGAGTAGTAGCGGTTCCAGTGGAAGAGTCCTCATCCTGATCATCAATACCAGCTCCTCCGCCCATATCACCTCCATCGTTCACAGTGGCGTTCTTAGCGTCCTTTGTGACAATCTGGGTCATGGCATGAGAATGACGCAGCTGTCCGGACTGGAGGAACTTGGCAAAGCCGGCGGTGGTGAGCTTGGCAAAGTCTTCATTAGAAGTAGAGGCCTCCTGGAGGAGCTCCTCAATGGTGGTGTTACTCTCTCGGTAGTCGGTAATCACGGACTCGAAAGTGGAGTTGTCAGCAGTCACAAAGTTGCAGGCCTTCTGGCAGTTGGCGTCGATAGCGAAGTTGGCTTGGTCAACAAACTGGGGCTCGAATCGAGACAGTGCCTGGGAGAAGGGCACGCCGATAGCATGGTAGCTTTGCTGGATAGATTGTAGCAGGGTCATTGTGGTTGTGTGGAGATCTATGGAGAAACGTTCGACTTTTATACAGAGAGACATACGGTACATGCAGGTATCATGTGCAAAGCGCATTAGAGTCACTTCATAGAGGGGAAGAGGCGGAGTCGCCAAGGTGAGACCAGGAGACTCTGAGGAAAAGGAATTATAAAGAGAGGCTCACGTGACCAGTCCGGACTCAGGTTTCAGCCCGAGACCGTCTTGCGTTTATCCAAAGTTTAGCCGTTGTCGCTGTTATAGCGACCCACAATTATAGCTAAATCCCGCTTGTAATTTCGCTTGTCTGAATTCTATTCATTTCGGTTCCTGAAAAAGGCTTGGCTTGCATATTGGGCAGGTGCTAAGTGACGTCATATACGTTAGGTAGGTGTAAGGGGGGAAGCTCCAAAGAGTCGCAGTCAGTGACACAAACATTAGACACAAGCTCATCGTCAATTAGCCGTCGCAGATTCATCCGCCGCGGACTTGAAAGACATACCCCACTTTATCCCACCTTATCCCATCTTTGCCTATTAGAGTTCTATGCTACGACGGACGGGGTGGAGTAAGTTGGACATTGGCAACGGACATGGCCACTTAGAAACGGCCGATTGTCACCTAGCTCGTCAGCATCCACAACGGTCGAACAACTGTCAGCATGAAGTTCAGCGGTCTGATTTGGCTGGCCACCGCGGTCCTGGCCCCATTCCCGATGTGTCCAACCCAACCCCCCAAAACGTGCTGCAACCCGTGCAGTATCGAGTGGCTTTTGCAGGAAACCAGGATGCGGCTGTCGTGTCTTGGAACACGTACGGCAAGCCTGGATACCAACCCACGGTCTACTATGGCACAGACAAGAATCAGCTGAACAGCAAGTCTACAGGTGATTCCAACACCTACGAGACCTCCACCACCTGGAACCATCATGTTCGTCTGGAGGGGCTGGAGAGTGACCGTGTGTACTACTACCGTGTTGGTGGAGCACCCGAATCCGAAGTCTACAACTTCAAGACCGCCCGTAAGGCTGGAAACCCCAAGGAGTTCACTTTTGCCGCTGCCATTGACCTCGGAGTCATGGGACCTTATGGACTGAGCACCAAGGTGGGCGATGGAGCCAGTAACCCTCTTGCTCCCGGAGAGCAGAACACAATGGACTCGCTGCTGCAGAACATTGACAACTTTGACTTCCTCCTACACCCTGGAGATTTGGCCTATGCTGACTATTGGCTCAAGGAGGAACTTCAGGGATATATTGACACAGGAGTCAACACTCAAGACACCAGCGCTCTTTTCAAGAACGGAGTTCAGACATACGAAGCTCTGCTGAACACTTACTACCAGCAGATGCAGCATATTACAGCTACAAAGCCTTACATGGTTGGACCTGGTAACCATGAGAGCAACTGTGATAACGGAGGTACCAGTGGATACACAGTACAGACCTGTTTTGAGGGCCAGCGGAACTTTACCGGTCTGATCAACCACTTCCGAATGCCCGACACCGAATCTGGAGGTGTGGGACCCTTCTGGTACTCGTTCGACTACGGCCTGGTGCACTTCATCAACTTCAACACCGAGACAGATCTCGGCAAGTACGGACCTGGTCCCGATTCTGTTGGTGGATCTGACAACATGGACTCTGGCGAGTTTGGAGAAGACGGAGAGCAGCTCAAGTGGCTGAAGAACGATCTCAAAAACGTGGACCGGTCCAAGACCCCTTGGGTCATTGCCATGGGTCACCGTCCCTGGTACGTGTCCGCCAAGAAGAAGAACCGATGTCTCGAATGCCAGGCTGCATTCGAAAAGACATTCAACAAGTACGGAGTCGATCTCGTTCTCATGGGACACCGACATCTTTACAACCGAATCCACCCCATTGATGACAAGGGAAACATTGATCCTAACGGACTCAACAACCCTAGTGCTCCTTGGTACATCGTGAACGGAGCTGCTGGACATTACGACGGTCTGGATACCGCCAAAAAGACTGACAAGGATTGGCTGGCGTACTGGCAGGATACCCAGTATGGCTGGTCCAAGTTTACTGTTCACAATGCCACTCATCTGACTCATTCGTTCGTGGTATCATCTGACAACTCTCTTCTAGATACTCAGACTCTCTACAAGAGTCGAGGCAAGGAGATGACCAAGCGACAGATCGAGAAGGCCAAGACATCTGCTGCCAACGATCTCTCTATCGGTGGGCTTGTCATATTCACCTTCTTCCTTGTATTCTTCTATTAACCATGTACGATAGCTACCTGTAATATAGTCCCCTCGTTCTAACAAACGTAAATCATCATTATATTATATGTAAACTAGCTACTGGTCCTTCTTCTCCTTGGTCACCTTTTTTCTCTTGAGCTTGGCCAGCAGCTTCTTCAGAGGAGTCTGCGAAGACAGATAGTCGGCCTGCTCTTGTGACAGAACTCGCTTAAGTAGCAGCGAGAAGATCGAGCCGAACGCCAGTGCAATCACCGTGGAAGTGAGAATGATGACGTTGTACGGCATGGAGAAATCAGGAGTGGGTAGCGAGAGAATCAATGCTGTGGTTCGAGTGCTCATGGTATGAGTGCCGTTGGAATCAACAACAGTGAGGACTCCGGGGGGAATGGAGAAGCCATGGTTGGCATCCGGAGGGTACTCAGCGAGATAGAGCATGGACTTGTCAAAGTCGTAGCCCAGGGTGGCTGAAGAATGAGCTGGAATAGTCATCTTGAGCTCAAAATGCGTGGGCTTCTTTCGATCGACGGACTTGGAGTACTGCAGCACCTCAAAGGAACCCTCGGACTCCTCGCCAAACTCGTCCACATTCTTCAGCTTGAGTGTATGGAAGTAGAACCGCATGAACCAGGGCAGAGTTTCCGAGTAGATGAATGTAACGGGCTCGGAGGAGGGGTTAGTGAAGGCAGTTCGCACACCTCCTCGCTGCTGTCCGTGACCAGAGAATGATCGCTGAGCAAACACAGGAGGAGAAGACACAGGAGACACATGAGTGGCGTCTTCAGACGACAAAATGATGTCCAGAGGCTCGGTGTTGGCCAGAGACAGGGTAGGGTAGGTGTCGAGAACCTCACCATCTTCTCCAGACTTGCTCTGCAGCTTCCATCCCTCAGGAACGTCCAGCTTGATAGAGCCCTGCCCGATTCTGCAGGCTCCCTCAATAGGTCGTCCGAAGATCTCTCGGATGCTCCAAGACACCTCGGTGGGGTCACCGAGAGGGAAGCAGACGTAATCGTTAGCGTAGGGCTTGGAGGTGTCACATCTGAAATCGTCTCCGTAGAGAGGCACAGGAATGGGGTGCTTGTTTCGTCTCAATTGACGAGGAACATCGACCACAGCATCAACAGTCTGCTTGAGTACCATCTTACAAGCCTCCTCGTCAGTGCATTCTCGATGAACATCAATGGCCATACCTTGCCACTGGGAGTCGAAAATCTTGTGTCCATCGAGAAGAGAAGAGATTCCAGCCTTACCTTTGCAAGGTAGCAGTCGAATGAAGGGTGTGAGGTTTTCAGTGCAGACAGGTTCGGCAGGGAGCGCGCCGGAGAACAGGTATGCTGTGGTTTCGTTTGCTCCGTTGGATCCTGTGGACGACTGTTTGAAGGTGAACTGAGGCTCGACAGTGTGAGCCGAGTCAATGAAGTTCAGCGAGGCGCAGAACAGTCCGGATAGCGAGTTGACCAGTCCGAACCACTTCTCCTTGGCCTCCTCCTTGGACGAGGCCTCGATCCATGCCCAAGCCTCGACTCCAGTTCCGCCAGCAAAGGCTCCGTTGTGTGGAAGGACGCCCCATTCTTCGGCGTCCCAGAATCCCTGAGCAAACCGCAGGTGGATTTCCCGCGCGTCGCCCTGGGTGATGATCTGTGAGAGAATTCGTGGGAACTCGTCGTGATGAGCGACTGGGTGGGTGTTGAAGGGCTCGGACTCTGCCTCGAACTCGAAGGAAGCCTGAAGATACTTCTGCGACAGAGGCCGCAGAGACAGCTTCTCCGAGTATCCGAGCACGCCGGCCACCAATGCCAAGCAGGGCAGTATCGACAGTTTCATCGTCGTTGTGTGCTGATGATTCTGACTCCGAGATGGTGGTAGCTAATACGTATTGCATGCATGCGCGTTTACGTGGTGAGTTTAATGGTGGTGGTGGGTTGGAGTGGCATTAACCTGAAGGTGTCGTGGAGAGTCAGCTGGATTGTTGCTGAACAGAGAGAAGTAGCGATAGTGTATTTGAGCAGGTTTGGAAACGTATCGACTAACGGTATGGAACTTGAGCTGATACATGGTGCTTTTACGTAAGTCACACATGGACGAAGAAAGCTAAGTAATAGCTGAGTAATTCTGACAGCGATTTGTTTGACAATTTCCAACTAAAGTGAGTGAACTTACTAGCCGCACAGTGTCTGGCCAGGTATACCCAGGTATACGCGTAGTGTTGGCGAAACCTCATTACTATAACCACAGAAGCATTCTTTTTCATTCTCCTCTTTTCTCACACCTTCTCGTAACGCCACACGAAACATCACGGTGTGCACCCACACATTAGCCCAAATCAGAGCTTAGATTTAATTTTCGTGCATTGCATTTTATCACCACTAACACAACCAAACACACACAACAGCATGGACGAAATCAAGCGGCTGCGAGAAGAGCGACAAAGGCCGTTTTCCGAGGACGATGACGCGGTGATGGCCGACGTGTCGGAGATGCAGACCCTCAACGACGATGAGCCACAAAACCAACCTCAGGACTCGTATACTGCTCCGCAAGAGTTCATCAACGAGACTGTGTCTTTGCAAGCTGTCGACGAGCTGCAAGCAAACGAATCCAACAAAAGCATTTACAACCGCGCAAACGACTACAAGCGCAAACGGTTAGATCGTCAGGAGGCCGATGACGACGAGAAGGATCTAAGCTACAAGGAGCGGCTGGCTCTGAGAGACCTGGAACGAGACGAGAAGCGGGTGCAGGAGGCAATCAGAAAGAAGGAGGAGGCAAACGGAACTTCCAAGGAGGAACAGGATGAGCTTCGTCGGTTCGAGCGGGCACAGACACCGCCAAGAGTGGGACCTAGAGTCAGAAAGGGCCGGTCGGATAAACCTGTCACTGAGGATAGTGGTGAGAGAGGACGCAAGAGGAAGTCGAGATGGGACGTTCCGGACGACGAGGAAGCCACGGGGACTGCAACCAGCAAGATTACAGACGAGTTCCTGAACTCGGTGTTGCCTTCGGAAGGGTACATCGTGCTCACACCCCCAGCATCATACAAGCCCTTGATCAAGAGCAAGGTGACGGTCAAGATTGAAGGATACAGCATTCCGGGGGGCAACACAGAGACTGCCGTTGACAGAGCTCTGGCGATCCAGGCAGCTGTCCCGGCAGCTGATGCTATTCCTGGCGTGGGAGACCTGGCGTACTTCAAGGAAAGCGACATGAAGTACTTTGGAGCGCTCATCAAGCAGCAGGATGCAGAGGAGCAGGGCCTGTTGAGTGCACGGGAGATGAAGGAACGACAAGTGATGCGTCTGATTCTGAAGATCAAAAATGGATCTCCTCAGATGCGAAAGCAGGCCATGAGACAGTTGACTGACTCTGCACGATCTTTGGGTCCCGAGGCGCTGTTTTCGCAGATCATTCCACTTTTCAGGGAACGGTCACTGGAGGATACAGAGCGGCATTGGCTGGTCAAGGTGGTTGATCGAGTCCTGTTCAAGCTGGGTGATCTCGTCAGACCATACACACCCCGACTTCTGTCCGTCATTGAGCCGTTGTTGATTGACGAGGACTATTTCACACGAGTTGAGGGACGAGAGTTGGTGGCAAACATTTCCAAGGCAGCTGGACTCCCACACATGATTTCGACACTACGACCTAATGTTGGACACGCAGATGAGTTTGTAAGAAACACAACAGCTCGGTCATTTGCCATCGTTGCAAGCGCCCTTGGTGTCCCTGCATTGGTTCCATTCATCAAGGCCGTCTGCAAGTCGAAAAAGTCTTGGGAAGCTCGTCATACCGGAGCAAAGATTGTTCAGCAGATTGCCATCCTCATTGGGTGCACTGTTCTACCATATCTCAGCTCTCTGGTGGACTGCATTGGCGATGGGTTGACTGACGACAACCCCAAGGTTCGTCAGATGACTGCTCAAGCCCTTGCCTCTCTGGCCGAGGCGGCTGCTCCTTACGGTATTGAGTCATTCGAGAGCGTGCTGGAACCTCTGTGGCTCGGAGTGCGAGAACAGCGAGGTAAACATCTTGTGGCGTTCCTGAAGGCGATTGGATATATCATTCCACTGATGAACCCCGACTATGCCGACTACTACACCAAGGAAGTCATGGCTGTTGTTTTGCGAGAGTTTTACTCTCCTGATGAGGAAATGAAGCGGGTTGTTCTGGAGGTTGTCACCCAATGTGCTCGTTCCGAGGGTGTGACTGCCCGATACATTCGAGTCGAGGTTCTCCCTACATACTTCAAGTGCTTCTGGACTCGTCGAATGGCTTCTGACCGAGTGTGCTACAAGCTCATTCTCTCAACAACCGTGGAGCTCGCGAACAAGGTTGGCACTGCTGAAATTGTGGATCGAGTCGCCAATCATTTGAAGGATGAGTCTGACCACTTCAGACGACTCACAATGGAGACTATCGACAAGGTAGTTGCTAATCTGGGCATTGCTGACATCGAGGCTGGTTCCAAACTGGAGACCCGTCTGGTCGACGGTATTCTGACAGCTTTTCAGCTGCAGTCGCCAGCTGCCAACGCCAACCGGGCTGACCCTATTGTCATGTTGCGAGGTTTTGGAACAGTTATCCAGGCCTTGGACACACGTGCTGCTCCTTACTTTGCCCAGATCACGTCTTCCGTGCTTTTCCGACTTTCCAACAAGTCCCCAATTGTTCGAAGTCAGGCTGCAGACTTGATTGGCCAGATCGCTGGAGTCATGAAAAACTGTGGAGAAGACGAGGCTCTCAACAAGCTTGGACAGATTCTATACGAACAGCTCGGTGAAGAGTACCCTGAGGCTCTTGGCTCTCTGCTTGGAGCCCTCAAGGCCATCGTTGCCGTTGTTGGTCTGGCTTCTATGACGCCACCCATCCGAGACCTTCTCCCTCGTCTGACGCCTATTCTGCGTAACCGACACGAAAAGGTGCAGGAGAACACCATTGACCTTGTTGGTCGAATTGCCGACCGAGGTCCCGAGTATGTGTCTGCTCGAGAGTGGATGCGAATTTGCTTCGAGCTCATTGATCTACTAAAGGCACACAAAAAGACCATTCAAAGGGCAGCTAACAACACGTTCGGATACATTGCCAAGGCGATTGGTCCCCAGGACGTGTTGGCTACGCTGCTGTCCAACTTGCGAGTCCAGGAACGTCAGTCTCGTGTCTGTACAGCCGTGGCTATTGGTATTGTGGCCGAGACTTGTTCCCCGTTCACCGTGCTCCCAGCCCTGATGAACGAATACCGAGTGCCTGAGATCAACGTGCAGAATGGTGTGTTGAAGGCCATGACGTTCATGTTTGAGTACATTGGAGACATGGCCAAGGACTACATCTATGCCGTTGCTCCCCTGCTGGAAGATGCGCTTACAGATAGAGATCACGTGCATCGACAGACAGCAGCCACTGTTGTGCGTCATCTGGCCATCAACTGCGTGGGTCTTGGAGCGGAGGATGCAATGGTACACTTCCTCAACCTGTTGATTCCCAACATCTACGAGACTTCTCCTCACGTGATTGTGCGTATTTTGGACGCCATTGAGGGTATCCGTCTTTGTTTGGGACCCGGACTGGTGCTCAATTACATTTGGGCTGGTCTGTTCCATGCGGCTCGGAAGGTCCGAGATCCGTTCTGGAAGGCTTACAACTCGGCGTACATTGAGAACGTCGATGCCATGACTCCTTACTACCCAGACATGCCTGAGGACGATGAGTTTTACCGACATGAGCTGGATCTGTGGGTTTAAGGTGGAGAAAATAGGCGAACTACGGGGTTCGCATTTAGCATAATGTATATTAGGGGTGTATCCCCATCACGAGAGTGGTTGTGTGAGTGGCTGTAATGAAAAGAGGGATGATTGTTTCTGAAAAGATATGATGTTTCCGCAGTCTGTGGCTCTTTGTATGAACTAGCTCAGTGAACCCTACTGTACCTGCCCAGCAGCCAGTTTGAGTAGTTAGCTAATCAAGTAATAAGCAAGTAATCATTAATACTAATCAGTATTTGGTCAACTGATACAACGGGTGACAGCAGTCTTTGGAGGTGTCAAATATGCGGCCGAGTTAGACACACGTACCCCACATTTTGGACAGTAGATGTATACAGCACGTGTGTGTCACTGTCAGACACAAATGCTACGTGGAGGTTTGTAGGCGTGCTGCTTCTGTCTTTCGAAAATGTGACATTAGCTACAGTAACTAGCTACGTAGTCTCAAATTAGAGGCTGGACTCCGGAGAAGTGCCAATGACCATTTTCAGGCTCATATAGACATGATTACACGGCCAGTGACTAAGAGCATGGATGGGGACTCACGTCCGGTACGTTCTACCAACTTGTTTGAGCTCAATTGCACGTGAAGGGTCTCTGGTCGTATCTTTATGTCCTCTTCATAATTTGACGATTATGCACCCCACAGACTTGCCCCACACCAAGCCTTCATCACACAAGCAAGGATAACTCTGTTTTCGAGAGACAAAAGGTGGAGGCACTAAATAGTTGGTGGGGGTGTATAAAGGGTCTTGAGTGTCAGCTATGGTAAAGGCAACTGGTCAGGAACCATGATTTTACTCTACATTCTAGCCATATTGGCTTCTTACCTGATCTTCACCCGACTTCGATATCACTTCCAGAGCTACAAGCTGGCGCACAAATGGAAATGTTCACCGGTTCGTGACGTTTCGTCGTTTCCCATGGCGTTTCCAGAGTTCTTGTTTTTCTTCAAATCCGGCAAAAACAATGTGCTACTGGACGAGTTTGTCGGGTTCTTCGCCAAACGACAACCAAGTTTGACCATGGGGCTAGTTCTGGCGGGCAATGATGTGACAGTTACTCTTGAACCCGAGAACCTCAAGGCTCTGTTGGCTACTCAATTCAAAGACTTCTGTCTGGGAGTCAGACACAACCAACTGGCTCCTATTTTGGGCGACGGTATTTTTACTCTGGATGGGCAGGGCTGGCAACACTCGCGAGCTATGCTACGTCCCCAGTTTGCTAGAGATCAAGTTTCAGACGTGGAAATGATTGAACGACATGTTCAGAATCTGATTCGACGAGTTCCGGATGGCAAATCTTTTGATATTCAGGAACTATTTTTCAACTTGACTCTCGATACTGCCACCGAGTTTCTCTTTGGTCAATCTGTGAGCTGCCAGACCGTGGACAACCCAGCTGAAGATGATTCCACAGTCACAGACATGCCCATTCCTATGCGAAAGTCGTTCCAGTCAGACTTCAATCTTGCTCAACACCATGGAGGATACAGAGTGCGTCTCCAAATGTTCTACTGGTTGTGGAGACCCAAAGAATTGTTCACTGCTAGCAAAAGTGTTCGCAAGTTTGTGGACCATTACGTCACGAAAGCTCTCATTGAGAGTGAGAAGGAAAAGAAAGCAGACGACAAGTATGTGTTTCTCACAGAGCTGGCTCGAGAGGTCAAGTCTCCCAAGGTTCTGAGTGACCAGGCTCTCAACATTCTTCTAGCTGGAAGAGACACTACTGCCTCTCTGCTGTCTTGGTGCATCTACTTGTTAGCCCGACACCCTGAGTCATGGAGGAAATTGAGAGAAGAGATTCTAGACACTTTTGGTTCTGGTTCAGACTTGTCTCTTATCACTTTCGAGTCTTTGAAACGCTGTGAGTACCTCCGATTTGTCATCAACGAGACTCTCAGATTGTACCCTTCAGTCCCCATCAATGTCAGATATGCCACACGAGACACAACCTTGCCTCGAGGAGGAGGAGTTGATGAAAGCCAACCTATTCTCATCAGAAAGGACTCCGTGGTCGTTTACAGCGTGTTTGCTACTCATCGACTGAAAAAGTTCTGGGGTGAAGATGCAGACGAGTTTAGGCCAGAACGGTGGGGAGAGGGTGTATCACGAGGATGGGAATACTTGCCATTTAATGGAGGACCGAGAATCTGTCTTGGCCAGCAATATGCTTTAACAGAAACCAGCTATGTGCTGACTCGGATCGTACAGCTGTTTAGCACATTAGAGAACACAGACCCCAGTCCCGAACCTCCCATGAAACTGCACGCTCTAACCATGTGTCATCTCACCGGAGTTCATGTCAAGATGGGTACCAATCAAATACTGTGAATAAATTAGACAAGTGTCTTTGATAACCTGATTACTAATACAAGGTGCCATGTGAAAGCCCCTCAGACATCAATAGGACTTGGCGTATCTTTGTTCCTGATCTAAGCCCCGCAACTTAGAAGGAGACAAGAAGCTGTCTCTCGTATAGAATAGGAGGCCGTCTCTACCTTAGAGAGTCAATCAAAGAGTCAATGTCGAACAGGTGCTTGAGATCATCTTTCTTGCTATAATATCATACAAATTGAAAATCATAATTCGTTATAGACAGATGCTATACTTTTTGTTGCCAAGTAGACTAGCTATTGGCAAACGGGTTTTCCTCATGAAGAAGGCTCTGAGAAGCAGGAGCGGGAGACACGATAGCAGGCTGATCGTCGTCGGATGAGTCTTCTTCAGAACTTTCCTCCTCCTCCTCCTCCTCCTCGTCATCCTCGTCTTCTTCCTCGTCATCTTCGTCTTCATCTTCGTCTTCTCCCTCTTCTTCATCCTTGTATTCTCCCTCTCCCTCAGCATCATCGCTTTCGGACTCCTCCTCCTCCTCACTGCTATCTTCACTCTCAACTGTATCGGCGAAGAACTCGTCGAGAGTCTGTTTCTGCAGTTTGGGCTGGGCGGCGGTCATGCCATTGGTTCCGTTGGAGCCCATGGAGGGCAGTTCCTTGTGGCTGATGCCGGTAACCACCTTCTCGGTGTCCATGTGAATCACATCCTCAGGCTCATCTCGTAGACGGGCATCAGGGAGAACAGAAATATCCTTCTCCCAAGGAGGGAGAGAAACGTAGCCACTGAGAGGTGTCCCAAGCACTGCAGAAGATGTGTTGAGCTCCAAACCGCCTTCTGTGTTTGCGTTGTCCACCTTGGGGGCCTGTTTGGGAGCCTGCAGCATGAGAGTAGCCAGTTCAGTGGATGCAGGGTTGCTGAGCAACGCTCCAAGACGTCGTACCTTGTCTCGGATCTCATATGAAGGGTCAAATCGACCACAGTACAGAGCATGTGAGTACAGTTGTCCAACAAACGACTTGGAAAACTCAACTTGCTTTTCTTCAGTGAGCTCACCATCAGTTGCCTTGGCAACCTCATTGACCCGGAACAGGTACACCTTGGATGCCAAGTCCATGATTTGGGCTCGGACAGGCGCGTCCTCGTATGCAACGTTTTTTAATGCCGAGTAAAGAAGAGCTTCTCCAACCTCGGGAGCCACAGACACAAACTCCGAAACAAGCCAGACAACAGAAGCCTTGGCAGGAGAAGTTTCGGTGGAAGTATCAAGTGTAGTGTAAATCTTGGCCAGCTTGGTCACTGTGACAACATGCTTGTCAGGTTGTTGCTGAATCAATAGACGCACACAGGTGAGACATTCAGACAAGGTGGGAGCTTCAGATCTGATCTGACGAAGCAGCCACGTGACCAGAGAGTCAGCCTCCTTGCTAGTTCCTCCAGCGGCGCAGGACCCAATAGCCGAGACGGCTGCTGCTTGAACCTCGCGTTTGTAAGAGATGGAGGTGGCGTAATGCTTGAGCTCCGACAGCACAAACTTTCGTGAGCCCTTAATGGAGGACATGATGGCAATCTTGAGCAAAGCAACCGACGTTGTATCGTCGGGAAAGACCACAAACCGATTAATGTGTGTGGAAAATGCGTTGGGTTGGTCTCTTTGGAGAATGATCTGCTTGATCATGGTCAGGGCGACTTCGAGAGTCTCATTTTTGAGTAGCCGCACGAGTCCGACCTCGATAGTCTCTTGGTAGACGGGCTGGACTTGTCCTGGGCACAGGGCATAAACTGCACTGACTGCGCTCATGATGAGGACGGGCGACAGAGAGTTCTCGATGGCCGGATAGAGTGCCGACAAGAGCAGTGCTGTGTCCGCATCGACGGCATTGTTGCTCTTCGGTGGTGCAATGTTGGTTCGGTTGTATCTGACTAGCAGATCAATGACGGAGGCTGCTGCGAACGTGTCGAGTTGGGGGATGATCCGGCAGAGGCGTCTATAGATGGGGTGAATGAGGTCGAGGCGGTCCGGGCAGATGAGCAGCATCGACATGATAGCCGAGCCAACCACGTGCACGTTCTTGTCAGTCAGCAGCTGTTGCAGGAATTCGACCAACTGTGGGAAAGTAGATGGATCCACGTCGTAGCACTTGGCGATTGCTCCAGCGACAGCTCTTCGGACGAGTGGCGAGACGTCGGTAACGCCCTTCTTGATGGCGAACAGCACAATTCCGGAGATTGCGGGAACCCTCAGAGAGCTGAGGACTCGGACTCCGAGAGATCTGACCGTGGGAGACGAATCTGACAACGACTTCTGAATGGTGTTGACGCTCATGAGTGCCAGATCGTGCTCCATGGGTGCGTACCGGATCAAGTACACAAACACGAGTTTGCGCATGTCCAGTGACTGGGACGCCGTGTTTCGCATCACGTCCGGGAAGAACTGCTGAGCCTCCTCTCCTCTACCCTTTGACATGAAGCCAATCACCTGGCGCATACCGGCCAGTCTATCTCGGTCGCTGCGAGCATTGAGCAGCTTTTTGATTTCCTCCGCCGAAAGTGGAGCGTCGTCCACCAGTAGTCGAGACGAGGCTGATACTGCAGCTTCGAGAGTCAGCTCTTTGGCCGACTCCAACACCGCTCCGATTTTCGCAAACGGATCGGACATGTTGACGAGACGGTTGTGTATGTCGTTGTGTCGTCGCAGTTTTGATGTAGTGGTGAATGGAGAGACCCAATGTCCAGGTGTCGCACTTGTCGCTGTTGTGATGTCGATATTACTGTGATGATGCAACGGTGGATGCTGTACGTCCTGAGGTTATTTACATATGTCAAAAGGTGTGCGACTATAGTAGGCCGAAGCTACAAGTATGGGGAGGGATATAAGTATGGGCGGTATAGGGAGACCCGTTTGGGAACAGTATCCAATCCAGCGGATCCAATCAACTGTCAAAATGAACCCTTATATTATTTTAATAGCATAGCATAGGTGGAACATGGATACAGCATGGTGTATGGTGGCTATCCATATCGTCCGCTTCACAGTATTGCACATCTCACATTAACTTTAGGTTCCCGCGGTCCCAATCAAGCCTTTTCCATATATCAGCAAGTGTATAAAGCAGTGCCTGAGTCCCCCCGAAGAACTCTTCAGAGCTCAGCAGACAGTGATACGCCTATCGAACGACTACAACCCCTTCAACATACTCGACAGGACACTTTTGATACAACTACTGCACACCACCAACTCACCACATCTGATCCAACATGCGTCTCATCTCCAAGGGACTGAAAAACAAGCTGGAGTACAAGAAGCTCGCTCTGGACTCCACTGACGACCTCTATGCCCTTACCAACGTGATCCAGAGAGGCGATTTGGTCGAGGCCAAGACTCTACGAGCTGTTCCACAAACCACAGGTGCCTTTGACGACGACCAGATCCAGGGTAATGCAGGCAAGAAGAAGGTGCTCCGAAAACTCATCTACATCACCGTTCAGGCCCAGAAGATTGTCTTCGATGGCGAGGAGATTCGAATCACAGGTGTCATCACCGACGCCGGCCACCACGAGTCTCTCAAAACGAAATACCACACCCTGGCTCTTACCCCAGGTGATGAGGTAACGGTGATCAAGGAGTTCTGGGACTTCTTCGCTCTTCAGACGCTCGACCAGTACGTGGGAGCCGACACAATGAGCGCCCTAGCCATGGTTTTCAATTCCACAGGCAAGTTCACCATCTACGAGCTGCGCCACAGTGTCACCCGAGTGCTAGTCCAGGGCTACAAGGCCATTCCTCGAAAATACGATGGCCAGGGGTCTGTAGGAAAGACCCGAGGAAAACAATACAACGACTTCTTCAATGTGGCCAAGGAAACGCTGCTGCGAACTATTGAAAACAGATGCAAGGGCGACTGGACCATCCCCGTGCTACTCATCTCTATGCCTTACATGAACAAGCTCTTCTCGGAGTACTTCAAGGCATGGGCTGTTGACAATAAGGTGAAGACGGCAATTCAGCTACAACAAGGCTTCATCACACTGGAAACTTCGTCTGAAGGCAAGACTGCTATTCGAGAGGCTCTCAAGTCAATCTCCTACAAATCCGCCCTTAACAAGTTAGCCATTGCTGCAGACGGAAACGAAATGGACCAGTTCCAACGCATGTTCCATACAGACCCTGACCGAGTGTGGTACGGAGAAAAGCACGTGGACTACGCCCTGGAAATGAGCGCTGTTTCTGTGCTGTTCCTGTCATCCAACTTTGTTCGAGGGTTTGATCACTCCAAGAGATCACGATACGCTGAGGCCACCCAGGCAGTGCAGCAGAATGGAGGCAAGGTGTTCATGTATTCGCATTTGCAGGATTCGGGGCGACAAATTGACGCCCTTGGAGGAATTGCTGCCATTCTGCGGTTCCCTCTGAATGACGATGCTGTTGAGCTGGAGGACCCTGATCTCAGTGACTACTCCGATGACGAGTAACAGACGTGTATATAGTATGTAGATAGATGCATGGAACGTGGATGACATGCCGCTAGAGAGTTGAATAAAATGACATTAATGTATTCTAAGTAAGTCTTGAGTGTGTGCTCGGATCTAAGAAAACGGTCAACTGTTTGACAGTTAGCCCCACTAATGTGAAGTAAAGTTTTTGTACATTCTCTCAGTGTCCCTGGTCACAGTATAGATCGCTGTCTTACCAAAAATTCACCTCTAATTTCCGGTTGTTTTGCCACTCATTTACCAGTCGTCGAAATTGCGAACTGCCATCTATCCGACAACGCCACAATACCGCCTGCAGCTAATCATACATACATACTTGGCTGCTTTGGCGCGATTAGTGTCACCTTACAAACGTCTTATGGAGGCTCTATGATTAGAACTCTGCGAGAAAGTCCATTCAAATGAGAATGGCAATCTTCCCAAACGACCTTGTCTCATCCCCGTCTCACTCGTCATCTCAGTACACCCCTGTATTCTTGTATCATGTTAAATTATCTTCCGCAGCAAGGTTCAATTTTCTACTAAGCGAGCCACAACCTAATGTAGTAACCATTCATCATGTGGCGTATGGAGCACCTTCAAGGGCTATATATTGCAAGATGAGAGTCGCTGTTTTCTTAACTGTAGCCATTGGTTGAGCTGGCGAAAACACTGTGTAAATTCAGACTCTTTGGGGCCTTCCAGGAATGACTAACACCTGGTGATAATCCGGTACGCGCACTTTATGGCTAATGGTGGGTGACCAATTCTAGGTGCCAAAATAGTGACCTCAATTGGCTCGATTTACAGCTTCGAAGCTCCTCGTAGATGTAGATATGTCTCATTTCTGAGTTGTATTCCCCAACAGCTTCTTTTCGAGCATATTTGAGCGTCTGAGCGTCACCCTCCTCCTCTTTGAGGTGTTTGGTGTGATACTTCCGCAGCATTACACCTTCCGCGCCCCACATTTATGATTCTGCACGGCTGCGTCAATTATGACAATGATGAAGAGCTCTCAATGGTGCGCAGAAGGAGTGGTAGGCGGTGTGTACTCTTTCAGTCGCATGACAAGCGTATTGTGACAAAATCCTAGCTCGTGTTTCATTGTTGCTCTCTCTCCGTGACCTCCCTTGGCCCGACTCGGACCCGATTTAAAAATCCGGATCAACTCTGAACCTAGACTAGTGTGGGGTGCATATAAGCCAAGCGACCTTCTCCAGTTGCACACTCAACAAGATCAACAACACACAAAAATGCTTTCACCAGACTCGTGGGACACACACGTTCATCTATTCGACCCCATCAACTACCCGTTTGCCGGAAGACGAACGTACACCACGGACCAGGCTCTTCTGCCTGGTCTAGAGGCCCATTCCCGAAGCCTGTGTGGAGGCATGATCGGCAACAATGTCCTTGTTCAGCCGTCACCCTATGGGACGGACAACTCACTGATTATCGACACACTAAGACGGCACTCAGACCAACAAAGCGGATACAAACTGAGAGGAGTGGTGGTGATTGACCCCGAAAATACTCCAGTGGAGCTGTTGCAAGAATGGTGGGAACTAGGTATTAGAGGTGTCAGAGTCAATGTCGTGTCTACGGGTCAATTGGACGTGGACTACGTTGCTCAGACACTCACCAAGACTGCTGATCTCGTTGGACCTCTGGGGTACTTCATCCAGGCTTACATTCCCCCCAATTACTGGGACAGTCTGTTTGATGTCATCGGAGACCTGCCCGTCACAGTGATTGCTGACCATCTGGGTGGAATGAAGAGCTCTACAGACGCTGGGTTCGAGTCGCTCATCAAACTGACAGCCAAAAATGTGCTCATCCGTGTTTCTGGATTCTACAGACTGTCTGAGCAGGCTCCAGGGTACAGCGATCTGGAAGAGGTAGTGCAGTTCTTCGCCTCGGAAACCCCCAACAAGCTCATTTGGGCGTCCGACTGGCCTCACACAGGTGGCGGCAAACAACGAATGATGCTCAATCCTGGTGATGTCGAGCCCTTCAGAGTGATTGATAACCATGCCATTCTACAAAATCTCCGATCCTGGGTGGATGAGCGCACCTGCACTAACATGATGGAGACCCTTCCCGAGAGAATTTACAATTGACGGGAGCAACACAAACAGCATAACCAACATGGAGCACAAATAGCATGGAGTGCAAACAGCTTGAAGCACAAATAGCTAGGAGTTTCCACATCGCGCAGCTTGAAGCAGGATAGCTCATAGAGCTGCCCTACGATGAATTCGAGAAAGGGCATAAATAATGATTACATACTCTTACATAGCTGCTAACTCCTATCAGGACCGCACTTTATAGCAAGTTCAAGCAGGATCTCAGACCCAAAAAGAACCACAATCAAGAGAATACCTACCAAGGGATAGAAAGCCACACAAGCAATACAAAGGGCCAGCCTGAGCGACAGAACAAACGAGTTCATTCGAACAAGAGTCTCATAGACTGCAGGTCGGTGGTTCTGTAACGCCTTCTTGACCACCTTCTCGATTGCCGACTGTGACTGCGAGTCTTCGGTATCCTTCTTCTCCTCTTTCTTGTCTTCTTTCTTGCCCTTGTCCTCCTTCTTACTCTTGTCTTCTTTCTTCTCCTCTTTCTTGTCGTCCCCCGAATCGTCCTTGAGTTCCACAATCTCTGCCTGCATTCCCTGAGGGACCTGAGCGTAAGTCACGGCGGGCACGGGGTATCCCTCTGTCCGATAATATCGCGGGTCGAGTACCTGAGACATGGGTCGCAGTAACGACTGGTTGTGGTATCCTGACATGGTCCGTGGCATCTGGCCGATCTGGCTTATCTGGCGAGGATGCAGATACGCCGGATGCATATGTTGGTTTAGTCCTGGTGGTATCTGGTGAGGTATTTGGTGAGCTTGGGAGGGTATCTGGTGTGCTGGTTGCATGTGAGGCTGTTGATGTTGCTGCTGCTGTCTAACATGTTCATGCCAACGAGCAGAGTCCTGGATCTGTCTCCGGGGAACACTGTATCTATCCACGTCTCTCTCCCTGTCTCTCTCGTTTTCACGATCGCGATCACGTTCACGTTCTCGGGTCCTCTCATAATGCTGTCGCCGCTCGTACTCTTCTCTTTGCTGATCTCTGTACTTTCTGTTGCCACGAGGAGGAGAAGTCAACGCGTCTGTGGTGGTGGGCGGCTCGTCGGTCAAAATCTCGTCCATGGGCGTGGTGATGCGGTCTATGAGAGGCCTTTTCTCATTGCTGGACCTGGAGAACCACTTGCGGAAGCCCATGCGACGCTTGGTCTGGGGTTCGCTGAAACGAACGGTAAGAGGGGTATCGTAAAGCAGCGGTTTGTCTGAGTCGGTATCACTGTCGAGCTCGGAGTAGGGGTAGTCTGAGCTGTTGCGTGTAGCGTGGAGCATGGGCACACAAGGGTGTGTATTGTTGTTTTGCTTGGGACCAACTATGCTCTTGAAGTAACCTTAATTACGCCAACTAGTGAAGATTATCTGGTTTCATGCATCTCGGGCTGCATGATTACACGGCTGGCATCAAGTTTCAGTGGCATACACACTCTGCACAGTGTATGAAACAACCAACATCATGTCGTTTGCAGAAATGAGTATCGACGAGACTCCAGATGATGAGCATCTGGTGACTGGTCTCAGTGGCTTCTCGTTATCTGACCAGGATGTGCGGAACCGTCAGTTGCAATACCATCGACCCCCTCAGCAACAACCATTCGATGATCTGACCTCGGAGTTCTCCAACTTGCGGGCCAGTGAGATCCACGACCCCGACGAAATGGATATTGACGACCCCGCGGATCTGCTCGATCTCCAGTCCGTCAACCTCTCTCACATGAACCACGAGTTCCTTCCGCCCGTGTCTACACCGATCAAGACTGGCAAGAGGAGAACCTCCTCGGTGTCAGTTCTTGCTGCTGCGCCCAACTCACCCTGGAAGATCTCCTCGGTGTTCAACCCCACCGAACTCGGTGCCCAGTTTGCTGTCAAGGAGATTGAGAAGAATGAAGACGTGGATATGAGCATGGTGCTGTACTCTCCTGTAAAGGAGAGCAGAGGAGACTCTGATCTGGCAAACGATGGCCATGCTGATCTCCTTCATGGTGCCCAATCAGATTCAAAACACAACGATGACTTCTTCACGCAGCCGCCTCAGGCAGTGCCGCATACCCCTGTTGCTGCTCCAGCCGTTCACACCCCTGAAACTCAGAGTCTAGGCCCAGCAGCGAAGTCACAGCAACTGGAGCAACATCAACCCACAGAGTACCATCTCCATCTACCCAATCCTACGCTTGGATGGATGATGCAGAACCCCAACCTGCCGTACATCATCACCTCTTACCTGCAGCTTGCATTTAATGGCATCATGCTGGCCGCCATGGCCTACGTGGTCTATCTATTTATATCCTCTGTCCGGCAGGACGTCGGCTTCAAGTTCTCGGCCCATTCCGGTGAGATTCTCATGGCCAAGAGCAAGTGCGCGAAACTGTACGTGCTCAACGAATGTGCGGCTCACTCGCGACGCCCAGCTCTGGAAACACTCTGTGACCAGTGGGAACTGTGCATGAACAGAGACGAGCATGCCGTCAACAGAGCTCGTCTGGGCGCCGAGACATTGGCTGAGATCATCTCGGGATTCATCGACAGATTCTCTTACAAGGCTCTGGGGCTCATCTCCCTGCTGTTCCTTGGATCCATGTTCGTGTCCAACTTTGCATTCGGCTTCTTCAGAGCGAAAACATACTACAATGGAGAAGTCGAGAAACAGAAGGGTCTCTGGGACAAGGCGAGAGACGCTTGGGGAGGAGAGAAACAAAGGGATGAACCCAAGAGACTAGTCTTCGGACAACAGAACGTTCTTCAAAATTAATTACAAGTAGCCACATTTTACTTACATAGAGTAGTCAGATCGAGCCTTTGAAGTGCTCAATCACCAATGATAATAAAATACACATACAAACATGCCGGTCCTACCACTACCGCACTGAAACAAACACTTTTTTTGTATTATCTCGATATCATACAGCATCATCAAAAACCTATGCATACATACATTATTTCTTGCCCTTCTTCTTGTTCTTCTTCTTGGACTTGGACTTGGAAGCGGTTGTGCTCTTGGCCTCCTCGCCCTCCTTGTTGTCGCCCTCCTTGTTGTCGCCCTCCTCGTCGTCATCCTCATCATCGTCGTCACCGTTCTCCTCCTCAGCCTCCTCGGCATCACCCTTTTCCTCGTCAATCTTGAGATCCTCGAGCTTCTTCTCGACATCGGTCTCCTCAGCTTCAGCCTTGGACTCCTTGGCCTCCTCAGCAGCGGCCTTATCGGCCTCCTCCTTCTTGGCAGCTTCGGCCTCAGCAGCTCGCTTGGCCTCAGCCTTGGCGGCATCAGCGGCAGCGGCAGCCTTCTCCTCCTCCTCGGCCTTGGCGGCGGCCTTAGCAGCCTCCTCCTTCTTGAGCTTCTCAGCAGCGGCCTTCTTGGCAGCGGCAGCCTCCTTCTCTTCCTTCTCTCGATCCTCAGCAGCCTTCTTCTCAGCCTTGGCCTTCTCGGCAGCAGCCTTCTCGGCAGCCTTTTTCAGCTCAGCCTCCTTGTCAGCGGCCTCCTTTGCGGCCTTCTTGACCTCAGCAGCCTTGTCAGCAGCCTTCTTGGCCTCAGCATCAGCCTTGGCCTTGTCGGCATCGACATCCTCCTCCTTGCCCTTGCCCTTGCCCTTGATCTCCTCGGACTCCTCAAGAGGCTCCACGATGGTGGGAGCAGCCTTGTTCTCGTCAACAAGAGTCTTTCGAAGAGTAGAGCCAAGAGTGGCCTTGCCCTTATCCTTGATGGTTGCTGTGTCCTCGTTGAGGTCCACAATGTCCAAATCCTGGGCCGGCTTGGTGGTCAGGGGCTTGCCCAGACCAGTGGCAGGCATGCTCTGTGTATGCTGTGGTGAGGGGGAGTGGTGACCTCCCTGTGCGTGGTGCTGTTGCTGCTGCTGTTGCTGTTGCTGCTGTGCGGCAGCGGCGGCCTGTCGTCGCTCGTGTTCTCGTCGCTGCATCTGGTGTCGGAATTGTCGCTCAACTCGAGTCTTGAGCACGGTGAAGTAGCTGACAAATGTGCCTCGGTCAGTCTTGAACCACAGCTCCTCGGAGTCATGGTCGACCTCCCAGTTACCCCGGTCAAAGTCGTCGGCGACCATTGCCAGGAAGTGGGCCCAAGACTGAGCAACCACGTACTTTCGGTCAAACTCTCGACCGAACAGAATCACCTGGCCCCACTTACCCTTCTTTCCGGGTGCCAGATCGACGGCAATGTTGTTGCCGGCTCGATCGTTGGCCAGAGGGATCCATCCGGGATGTGCGTACACCAGCTGAACGGCTCCTTCGGGGACCGAGTCCTGCGACGCGAGCCACGAGCTAATGTTCTTTTGTCGAGCCACGGAGGCCACGGGAGAGCCGGGAGTGGAAGAGTTGGGGGAACCAGCGTTGGGGTTAATGAAGATGCCGCCCTGCTTGGTGGGGGTCTGGCCGGTGGCTCGAGCAATCTCCCGGTTGATTCGGATGGCAGCCTTCTTCCACGAGTACCACTCTTCGGCAATGGTCTCGAGATCAAGCAGAGTGATGCCGAAGATGATGCCTGAGGGTCGGCCAAACTTCTCCTGACCGTCGTGGATCAGACACGAGTCTCGCACGTCCAGGGGCAGGGAGCAGTCGAGATCGGCCTCCAGCTCGTTAAGATCGGAGGCAGTAGCAGGGTAACACAGCTGGTCGTTAAGCTCGGGGTAGTGTTCGTCGGCCCATTTGTCGATTCGCTCCCAAGAGAGAGACACGGAGGGAGCCGGTGGCTGGCCATCGACATACTCCTGCATTTCGTGCGAGTCTCGGGTGACTCCTGCGGGGTCGTTGTTTCCAATTGCGGACGACCGCGATCCGGGGGCGTAAGGAGCCTTGTTAACGGACGTGGAGGAGGCCGAGAAGTTGGTGGTGGAGTTGTTTCGGGAGCTGTAGGGGTTGGCTCTGTCGGCGGCGGCTCCTCCGGCGAGATTGGACGACGAGGCCGAGGGCGAGTTTGTGTAGCCTCCGGTGTAAGAGGAGGAGGCCTGGTACATTTCACTCTGGTTCTCGTCATTGTTGTAGAGCGGTCTGTTCTGGGAGTTTGCGCCCGCTGATTGTGACGCCTTTGACGATCGCTGTTGCGACGCGTATCTGTCTGGGGTTGTGACCGAGTGGATGAAATCCGTCACGGAGCTGAAAAACGAGTTCATGGTGTGTTTTCGTTGCGGTCCGTCCTAGTCGCGTCTATCTGTGTGTTGCTGGGTCAGTTTGGTGATAAAAAAGTGTGGTGTTGGAGCGGGATGTGAAGCGTGTGAGTCCCAGCTTGAGGGTCAAGTACAATCTGTTGCACAGAAGAAAGAAACGGGAGATGGCGATCTGAACTTTAAGGGGCTTCTGCGACCTGCGACATTTGGGTGGAAGTGGGAGAGACCGATGGAGGGAGAACCACAGGATCAGTCCGTCAAAACTTATGCTGGGGACGGAGGGGGCGCCAAGGGGAGATACGACGTCCTTAAATAAACTCACAATGTCCTCAATTCGTCTCTACTACAATCCAACCCCGCCCATAACTATTGGCAGTACTACATTGACATGGTGGTCCACTTGGACACCACACACCCCGTTTCCCACCACGTCGTGCAATTACCCGGCCGAGCTTATGGTTCCACTTGAGACTGACGTTTTTGGGCCATTTTGGGACAAGCACAAGGTTCGCGCTAACAGCAAGGTTTCAACACTAAACTGCAGCAGCTCCATTGAAGGTGAACTTATTCGCCAGCAGACAGAGAGAGAGAGGGCTCACACACTCTCAAGGGGCAAGAGCAATAGTCAAAAGTGAGAGATTGTCATGGGAGGGTAGCTCAAAAGGGTAAGGCAGTGTGTGTGTGTGTGTGCGGTATTTGCGTAAAAACACCGATCGAACAAACCACTTACCCCTCCACGTGACAGTCTCACACCCACAAAGCAATTACCGAATGTATCTACAGCTGGAGTGTCCATCTCCGGATTAAGCTGTGGAACAGCAAAGAAGCCAAGACAGCCCAGAAGGGAACACGGAACCCCGACCCGACAACGTCATGTGGGAGTTCTTGGTGAGACTGCACCGATTGTGACAATAGCTATCCAAGGTGGGATTGAGTACTCGTAGTGCAGCAACCCTCATGGTCATAGAACATGGTACATACTGGTCAATAGCCAACCACTCTTCTTGAGGCAGTTCAGCCTTACAATGCCATGATCTCTAATTGAACCGCACGTCTCCAACTGGACCCACTCCGCCTTACGTCACGAACAGGACACAAAAAATACACGTGGTGCGCGCATAAGTGACTGGCCTACTTTTGAGGTTTTAGTGCCATGTGAGGGTCCTCAGATCCTGTAGGTTCGTCGTAAGACCGCCTCGTGACCGCAATCTGAGCTACATCTTCGTCCAGGGTCATAAGGTCTGAGGATCCTCAACTCTCTCAACTCTCTCTCAACGGTGATAACGGATAGTCGGCGGCCGAGGCTTTATCCGAAAGCTCCGAAAAAGCCAACTCCGAGAATGTGTTGTGAATCAATAACAGTCAGTTATTTGAGCGGAGATAGAAACAGATGGCTCTGTTGGACTGGTCACGTGACCATTATCCGGATGTATACGCCGCTCCATCAGTCTCACTGACACCTTGAACACTCAATTGCTGCCATACTGACAACGTGAGTTGTTTAGCTCTGCATATTTGGGCTGCGCCATGGAATACTGCACGGAACAATTGGCGGAATGTTGGAGGGAAAGTTACAGCCCATATAATATGAAGGTTGGCCAGAAATATTAATGGGCAGCAATTTACTGAACTGAAATTGGCACTCCATGATTGACAGCTGTTTCACATATCTGTACGTGTCATTAGTGGGCGGTTATAGGGGAGGGGGGTGTGTGCATGTGCTCTCTCTGTGTTTACGGATTGAACTCAGCCAACGCCGTATGAAGAGGTTTGACTACTTCGTACAGCAGCAACTCCCTACACCTAACTGAGTCTGTGTTTCGCGTACCATTAGGCTTAAGGTCAGGCTAAAGCGACTAAGCGACTAAGCAGGCCATAGTGTCAAGGGAGGAATTCTTGTACATCACTTGGTAAGGTGATGGAGTGAGAAAACGTGGACAATTTTGGTGTCAGAATACTCGCCAGATTGAGATGACTCTACACAATATCTTCGTTTATTTATAGATAGTCTGCTACGCCTCTTGATCGCATTCCTGATTCATGCACATTAGGCCCCTTACTGGTGATGCTCAAAGTTGAGGTTCGTGAACTTGTAGAATTTTGACTGACGAGAGAGATATGGCTGATTTAGGTGTCGCAGAGTTTTCCGTGGGAGTTTCTGCCCATCTGAGCCGTATCGTACGTACTTTTTTGGGGCAATATAATGGTGATGGACCTTTTAGCTGCAGCAATGACTAAGCTGTGTAAAGCTCTACTTGAATGGAATGGAGTGGGTGTGGGTGGAAACAGCATCACGAAGGCGCAGCAAGTAGATACACAATGAATTCCAGAATGAGTCCTATTATAACACATATTACTAGAACACTTGGCTTACCAGACTCATATTCCAGCCCCTGTAGACTCGCCAATGGCGCCTTATCGATTGATGTCCAATAGAGTACAACTAAAGTCCAACTGTAATATCTTTTCCCAACTAAAGTCAACTAAGATGCGCATCAAGAGCCACCTCGAAGGCATAAGCAATTGTGACTGCAAATCTATAATTATCCTGCAACTTGACCTCAATGGTCAACAAACATTTCATCGCCACCTACAGCACACCGCATTCAACTTATCTCATACCATTGTATGCACTCTTATCACCACACACACTGTACACCCACAGCTACCCCTGAACTTGCCCACCACTATGTGCAAGGCGAGGCACTGATCGTTACTGTAGCAGCACTGTATATCTCCAACACTGTAGACGACCTCGTGATCATGCTGTAATAATAATAGGTCGTTTCTGGCTGTAATATTCGTCGCTGATAACACATCATACACACATATCAGTCACCTCAGTAACTGGAGCAATCATGGACATCGTGTGAACCGTCCCTAAACATCCACCCCCTTAATCCATAGCAACACGCTCATCATCTTGCTCTCGTACTCGTAATCGTAATCGCATACACTTCGATTTTGCTCTCATCGAAAGACACTCGGGAGTCTTAAAAAATTGCTACTCTTCTTCGATCTGGCATGGAGACAATGCCATGTTCCACACTGTATCGTCTTCGAATGATAATCTGAAACCTCATACAGTCCAGTCGCAGAGGGAACCAAGAATAGTGTCAGAATGACCAGAAGAAGGGCGATTCAGAATTTGGGAATTTGTCAGCTGATCCTTACCAGCCTCACATCTGACTGACATCGAAATTCCTCATCATTGCCCCCAGTAATGCCGCTTCTTCTACTCTCACCGTGTACCCGTTGAAATCACATTTGCAGTGCCTAAATTGAGGAGCTTAATTGAAAGCCTAAATATTTTTGGCGCATACTACAGTGTACGCGATTAAGGTTGCCTTGATACAGTGTCGATGGGGGCAGAGGAGGAGGAATAGCTCTGCTATCTCGACCAGTAGTCACTGGAATGAAAATCTGAAACTACGAGAGTATTCTCCATCGTCATTATACCCATTTTGGACTCACTTCAGCCTCATAAACTCCACCCACACTTCAAATTACACCCTTTGACCAGGACCCTATATACATCTCTAGTGCATCATTCATGCAATGGAAAGTCCCAATTAGGACGGATCCAAACAACTCTAAATCCCTGCTCACACATACATGGGCCCTTGAACTGATATATAGTGAGGGTCCATGGTCCTAAACACTACATTCAACATCTCCCTTCCACACACACATTCACAAGACAAAATGAACCAGGCTCCCCTCAACCCTTCCACCGGTAACTCCGGCAACATGATGCAGCGACAGCTCCACAAGAAGCTGTTCCAGCAGAAGAGCTTTGCCAGCCCAACCGACAACCTCATGAGCCCTTGCTCCGCCAAGCTCAGAGCCCACAAGAACAAGTACATCTCTATGTGAGTATTATTGAAGTTGAATGATGATCAGGTGACTCAACCAGATCTGAACCTACCGCCCTTGTTGGATTCTGTGAAATTCTGTGATCTCTTCAAACCGAGTCGATCTGAGGGAGACAACCGATCAAATGACACTTGATCACATCACGTGTGCACCTCCCCTATAACCCCATACTAACAAAGCAACAACAAGGCCAAGCCTGGACTTTCCTTCAACGCTCGACTGCAGAAGTCCATGTCCGAGGAGTCCGACTCTGACGAGAAGGAGAACCAGTAAACTCATCTACTGGTCGCTGGACTTGACCAATCACAAGGCTGGAACTTGATTGGAGTGTGATATCGTATTTATTCAACAGCTAAAGAGCTCGTACATAGCAATGACTGATTATTAGTGTACTTCGGTGTAGGGTGTGTCTGTGCTTATAGTGGTAGAGAAAACGATAAGGTGTTAAACTGATAGCAAATAGAAGTACCGGTACCAGTGCTTGTACAAGTACTTCAACGATCGTGATTCATGACCTTTCTCAGTCTTTTACATTCGGTAGACTCACTCAGTGTGTAAACCCGTTGAATAGCGTATTAATAGTATTAGGCTTAGTCAGCAGGCTAAAATTCTACTGAAGTGGTCTATTGGGCTCGATACAGAGACAAATGTAACAAAATAAGACATTGACAGTTAAACAGAGACGCTATTTCACCCTCATAACCGCTCCAGATGTCTACCAGAGCTATATTTCGAAAATTTTGAAGCACCTTCTTCCACCTTCAGGGCGTGCAACCCACCCTCGATCTTCACAGACGGTTTCTTGGTCTAGTTGGTCATGGCATCTGCTTAACACGCAGAACGTCGGCAGTTCGATCCTGCCAGAAATCATCTTTTTGCTTCTCATCCTGTGTTCTCTCTGTGTATGATGTATTTTTTGTGACCCCCACTTTACTGCGTGGGGGTGAAGGGTGGACTCGGAGTGATGATGTGTTTTTAAGGCGAGTTAAGAGCCAGAGAAGTGTATCAAAGGCGATATCGGAGCTATAAAAGTGTACTGATGAGCTCTTGTTGATACTGCGATCCCATTTATATCACAAACACTTCCTTTGCTACAAGTACCTTTGAACAACGTGTATCTTACATGAAGCTGATACTAGCTACAAGTAAGCCAAAGTGTACGGTCACAGAAACACATCCTAGCTACTTGTCAAACAGTATATACAATGTTTCTATTAAGGGTCACCTTCTATTATTGTCGTTGCACCTCAAAATCGTCCTCCATCTTTCTATCTCTACTCAAGTCATAAGTCGTGCGACGAGGACGCAACATCTTGGCGAGCTGTAACCGTCTGTTGTACATCTCCACGGTGTCGTTATCGTACATCCAAGCTCCCAATTTTCCTTCTGAGAACCCGACGAACAGCTCCTGTCCAATCATGGCCAAAGTCCCCTCGTCCTCTCTAAAGTCCTCGGCAATCATCCACACCTTCCATGTAGCAAGATCCACAATGAACAAAGCGTCTAGTCTATTGCCACGGTGATCAAACGTGCTATCGAGGAATAGCACGTATCGCTGGGCCCCCAGTGGGATACAGGAAGAAATCGAGCCCATGTACTGTTCAAAGAGAACGATGCGATCTTTGCGGTAGTACATCTTGTTGACTCTTGTGGTTCCGCTACCGTCAGCCTCGGGAATGTCCTTCAAGTCTATCAGTAGGGAAAAGAACCCCATGTATCCCTCCGGTGAATAGTCTACGATCCATAACAGTCCATTATAGATCGAGTGGATCTGCACGACAGATTCTGGCGCAACATTTTCCACATGGGGATCGCCGAAATTGTCGTCTCTCATCTCTGGAATGTGAAGCGTGCGCTGATTCTCCATATCGACCACCAATAGCATGGGCTGGGGAATAGGCGAGATATAATTGTTCTCGACCACAAACGTGTAGCCAGAAGTGAGATTTTGGTGCCCCATTTGATAGACCTTCCGACTTCCCGGACGCGACCATCCCCTTCCCTGTCGATAGTCTGGATACTCTCGGGGCAGGATCCACACCAGCTCTGGATTGAACACAACCACCATGTGTTCATTGATGTGGTATTGGGTTTCAATCGTGGCCATTTCTTTGGGAACAACAACTTTCACGCCAGAGCAGTCGCATACTGCTATTTCGTCTGTCTCTTCTAATACCTCTGGAAACGAAAGCGCATGCGCATTATTCGCAGGCGGAGATATGCGAGCTTCCAAGGTATGCAGGTCGAGATAGTAGTTGTCGTACAGTTTCATCATGGTGTTGTACTCAGGTCTCTGCATCTTCATCAGAGGTTGGTAGTCCTTCGGAAGAGTGGTCTCCACGCTGGTAAGCTCCAAGGGTATTTCTTCTGTCAGCTCAGAGGGGTATTCAATGTCCTTCAGGCACTCCACAGCAATCCACTTATCGCACCGTACACGTGCCACAAAAACCCGGAGACATTCTGACCATGTCTTCAGGCCTGTTCCATCCTCTCCGGGCTTCAGCCAGGGATTTCTCTCCTTCACCTTATCCCTCAAAAGCCTTACATCCAGCTGATTAAAGGCCGCGTACCAATATGAGTTCACTTCCCGCAGATTCACACACGTTTCGAGCTCCGCGTGGGCATAGATGTTGCACACGATTTCGAGCGGAAGGTCCATGTCGACGATGGGAAGCAGAACTGGGCGAAGAGTCACCTTTCAGTGAGCATGGAAGGTCATGTCCGAAATGAGACGTTGTGAGGGAGACACTAAAAGAGAGTGCTTTATCGAAACCTTGAGCACAAACTCTAAAAGGCAGCATGTTGCAGCACTGTACATACCGTATTCTCCAGTGTCACATTACTCTTCCCCCTCAAACACAAGTGAAACCTCGACTGACTCTGATACCCCGATCGACGCTACGTGAGTGACAGGATATCCCCGATGGATCACCTATTATAAGATACAGTTGCTATGTGCACGTGACACACCGAGATACCACAATGACCGATTCAGCTTGACTCGACATGCCTGACGTGACTGACAGACACTACCCAAGCGCGCACTCTTTGTTTTACGAAATGGGATCAATGAGTGGGACCGCTTTGTTACACATACATGGCAATGCTACCACGAACTACTGGGCTCATACTTGTTCTTGAGATAAAGTGTTAGAAGCTAAATGGCTAGTTGGAAAGAGGGCTGGTCTGGGGCTGAATGTTAGAGTCAGAGGTGTAGACGGCCTGGGCCATACCGATCTGAGAGTCCTGCAGATCGTAGGCAATGTAGGCGTTTCGCAGGAAGGTGTCTCCAAAGATGGTGATGTACTGGGAGTCGGAGTTGGGAAGGATTCCAAGTCCGCAAGAACCATCACCAGTGGAGAGGATCAGCTGCGAGGCAGTGGCAGTGATGGTGACTCCGGCAAAGTTGAAGTCGACGGACACGTCAGCGTTACAGTCAATGTCAACGAGACCAGTAGAGTCGTCGGGGGAAGAAGAGATACCGAGCGCGTTGGTCAGAGAGTAGAAGGCGTCAGAAGGAATGTAGGTGAGGGAGGTTCCGGAGTCAAGAACGCAGCTACCCTGGCCATCGATGTCATTGCCGCCATAGCTGATACTGTTGTAGTTGACCTGCAAATCCTTGGTAGAGGACATGGGCAGAACAACCAGGTCTCCGCTGTACTTGGCGTGGTCGATACCACCCATCAACAGGGTACCAGTGGAAGAGGTGTCACTGTCCAGGTACAGAGAGTAGATGAGTCGGTCAATGTATCCGGCATTCTGAAGAGCGACGGGGAAGTTGGGGTACTCAGGATCTCCTCCCAGAGACTCCTGCTTCTCGACAGAGATACCGAGGACACCGGTGCTTCCTCCAGCGCTGCTAGCACAAGCAAACTGAAAGTTGGGGAGAGAAACGCTACCAGCAGTGAGAGTGTCGGTTCCCCAGTTTCCATAGGCGTTTCCAGACACGTACTGGATGAAGTAGTCATCGCTGATGTAGGTGTAGGTGGAAGACTGCTGGTCGTTGAACTGACCAGTAGCATCACATTTGCCGAAGGAACAGTCGTTGGTGTCGGTGATGTTGTACACCCACAGATCGGACGAACCAGTGTCCAGCAGCAGGTTGAAGTTCTGAACAGGAGTTCCCAGACCAACAGCAATGGAATAGTAAGCCTGCTTGTTGGTGAGGGTGATGGGGATGGGCTCCTGTCGAGAGTTCAGGTGCTGGTGAACCTGCGCAAACTCGGAGTTGGGGTGGTGTCGAGTGACAGGGAAGGTCACGACCTTGGAGTTGCTAGGAGCAGCAGCGACAAGAGCAAGGAAAGAAGCGAGGAGGGTGGTGGAGAACTGCATGGTTGTTGTTATTCTGAAGATCCAGTAGGAGGTTCCATCCCCATTATATATACACAATTGCATTCAATTGCATTTATCACACACGGCATCAATACATGTGCACACGGCACCAATGTGTTTGTGCACGGCATCAACTGTTACATCTGAGAAATATCTCTCTTGGCGATATTGATCCCAATTGAGTTCGAATGATAGAGCCGTTGCCAAGAGCTTAGAGACAGCGCCAAGCTCCACACGAAACTTACCACCGTTGAAAGTTCAATATAAGCCGCTTTAGATAGTCGATCACTAAGAGGTGGGGTGTTCTGATACCGCTCACAATCACTCAATCGGTCTTCCATTACCTCTAGTTACTTATCGAGCTTCAAACCGCTCTCACAGCCCCTTTCTAGATCGATTACTTTCCCTTCCAAACCACAATGTTTTGCACCCTGTAACCCCCACGCGCTATCTCGAAAGCATATCCACCCTGATCGACTCGAGCCGTTCGAACCCATACCTTCACGTGTTAAGCGCACACAAGGGATACGTTATCTGTCAGATAATTACATACCAGACTTTGTCTTTGTAAGTATACACAATGTGGCTGAATAATGAGTAGACGGCACAAAGATGAAACACTCGGATAGAGTGGGCGGTCAGGACATTGGTATCTTCTTCGCAGTAAACTTGTGCCGTTTCCAAGCGAGTGAATCCAGTTCCTTTCGCCGTACAATCACAATTGGCGTCATCAGTGGTAGGTATGAACACCTACAGCCTTCTATGAGCACTTGTTGTCATATGAGACATTTAATAGTCACATAATGACTCCCCGCATCATCCATAAGACCCACAATCATCTGTTCCCTTCATAACAATAAGAATTAACTCCAATATGGTCCACCTCTCTCCACTCAAACTCAACCGTGTGTACACACAGAGCGGACTCCGCAATGTTAGCCCAGAGACGAGGGGAGCGAATCAGGGGGACTGTAGCTTGTCCATGGGAATGGAGCCCCTTGTCTACGGAGTTTCTTCCTCTCTCGATCCCCCCCTCGGAAGTCTCACAACACTAAGCTTCAACCAGACCACCAAAAAAATGCTGACTAATTCCATGAGAACAGCCAGAAAAAGTAGAGATACCACCAAAAAAGGATACTCCGCAACGGAGAATTGAACTCCGGTCCCCCGCGTGCTGAACAGATGTTCTGACAGGCGGAAATTCTAGCCACTAAACTATTGCGGACTGGTGGGATCCGGGATGCGCAAGAGGGTGAAGATACGAGTTCTGATGACTAATTAAGTGAGATATGGGCTTATCGAGTAGTCTGTTGGATTATTCAGAGTCAGTAGATTCGAATGATGCCAAAAATGTAGTTGTAAGTGCAACCCTGAGAGAATGTAGAGGTCCAAATTTATCAGTGTGTTGCTGTGTAGGGCAAAAAGGCAAAAGATTGCAGCACCCAGGATTCTCGTATGGTCTCCCACTACAATACTAACTAGGCTCTCTGGTGCTTGACTATGGCTGATCGGACGGGAAGCCGTATTTTCACCAGGATATGGCCGCAACCGTTAAAGAAAATAATGTCTTGGACCTATATATAGGGCCATATATGTCACGTGCGCCGATCTTAAAAGTGCGATTTTGAAGGCATTAACGGTTGCTGTGAAAAAGTTACAAAAGCGGAGTATATTAAATAGGCCGCTGTGTATCTATCAGTGTCATTTGCTAGTCATATTTATTGCTGGAAGGTGTCGTTCTGAGGTACCCAGTTTTCACGACTTCACAAGCACGTCTAATACAGAAAATGTTTTCCGATCACGACAAAAATTCATATGCCGTGTTTTGAGGGCTAGTTTGATCTATTCTGAAGTTTTCATTGCTCTAGTACAACTATGTCAAGTTTTGTGTGCTGTGTTGTATTGACCAGCTATAAAGGGCTACTCGTACCAGGTACACTCTGATGTTCCAAGAGAGGCACCAGACACTAGCCATAGGACAAAGAGGTGACATTTGAAGGTAGGGATCTTGAAGGGTGATGCAGATGTATTAACTGAGGTGCTTTAGAGCGATTCAACCTCGTTACGAATCTCTCTTCTGGGGTCTAACTCCTCAGCTTGATCCGGTGTTGGTTCTCCATATAGCTAGTTCCAGGATAGTCAGGCCACACCTCAAATCAGAGATGTTGAGACATATAGAGGATATAGAGGCGAGCCAAAGATCCTGTATAGTTGCACCCATTCTTCTTGATCCTCTTTCCACTATGTGTTTGCCATCTCACACCAGTAGCTATAGTATGCTACACTCTGCTGAACGTGTTGGTTGCTTATGAAATGTCCGAGAGGAGTGCACCGTGTGCTGAAGTCTGTACCTGTACAATATTTGAGAGGGTGCTCACTATGGTACTGTACTGTTAAAATCTGCAAAAGACGGGGAGTTGAATAATGTGCTTTTGACAGCATCTCGTCGCAGTAACTTCTGACTCGAGGGGCCACTGACACTTCAAACTTGGTCATCGCTTAGCTGACTGACTGAGTGGAAAATTGGCTACGAGGTTGTCAACGTTGATGTCCTCCAGAGCCATGAACCACTACTATGATAGCTATCGAAAGTAGTACCATTCTGCTCGTCGCCTTTTACTCATTCGAATGGTACAATAAAATCCATCTTTTTCAGTACTATTATTTGCAGATACACGTCCTTCTACCCTGACACTTCATAGCCATTATGCTCAAGTTACCGCACCTTTAGACACCACACAGCACGACCAGTTTCAGAGCACACAGTCATGTCAGAGCTGGTTATGTTCTACGGAGTACGAGTGTGTACGGACCTCTCAAGATGTTCCAAATATCCATTCAATCGTTAGTACAAACTGATAAAGACTGGCGTGCTCGATGAACTGGATGATCTGGCAGAGATGTCCCCAGCACTTGTTCTACGAGGCGACAGTGCTCATTCAGACCATAGCTTCTCACACTTCTTGTGCTTCAAACCTGAGGCGCTTCCGTTATTCCGTCTACATCTAATGTGGCTACACACTCGGAGCGTTTCCGCTACTCCGCTGTACTATACATTTTTGTTAAATACATTTTGTTTTGTGAATCCGACGAGAATCAAATTTACTCGTCATCCTCCTCCTCCTCGAGAGTCTGGGCGGCGATTCGGTCAAGATCTCGCTGTCCGTTCTCGGAGATTCGTCGGCCTCCCTTAAGACCGGCCTCAAGGACACCGAGCTTCTCAAGAGCCTGCAGAGCTCGTCGGTTGACGGAGCCGGAGGCATCCTTGTGGTGAGAGGGTCGCTGACCTCGGTTGACGGCACCACCGTAGAGCTTGTTGAGTTTGCCAACACCAACCTCCTTTCGCAGGTAGATGTGTCGGGCAATGGAGGCAGCTCGCATGTAGAACCATCCCTCAGCATCCTGGGGAGGGAGCTCGTTGCCGGCAGAGGTCTTGACGACCTCAACGTAGCCGGGGACATCGAGCTTACCCTGTCGCTTGAGGAAAGAAGCGTAAGCCTCAATGAACTTCTGAGCGGGAACGTCTCTGTTGTTAGTTGCTGATCGAACGAGTCTTTTAGAAGTAACGTGTGTTTGAAAGCACGTACCAAAAGAGACAGTTCCAGGTTTTGACGCTGAAACAACTCACTGTCTTTAAATCACTTTCGTGAAGTCCAAAATCCCCATATTTCCACTCACCTAACGGAAACACCAGTCATCTTTGTTGTTTGTTTGTTGTAGAGTTGAAAGGAGGTTTTTCCAACGATATGATTTTACTCTGGGAGACACCGCGCACCGACGCACACACTTTCAGAGTCAACCTTATTCAGGACTGCTTTTACAAATTGGGAACAGGTCATGTGATCTTGAAGCTTAAGGGGTTGGCGTAAATGGGAGTTGGGATAAAGTGTATTTGGTGATCAGAGGATATGGGGAGGCGTGTGGAGACGGCAGACAATGGCGCTGAAGCTGTATAAATTACTCTGGTCCACAACCATAGTCATAACCAGTACCTGGGCTCTGACATTCACCAGGACCACTGTCAGAGTGATAAGACATTGTTCATCTGCAAACCCCTGCTAAATGTGCGTTGCTGTGGTTTCCAGTCAAATAGTTCCCACCTCCCTGAGTTTTTCTCACCTCTCTGATGCACTGCAAATCGACCCTCGATGAACCGTCTAAGTGCGACTTAGAAGCAGTATGTACACGGTATGTAATTATCCCGTAGCCTACCATGGTGATATTGTGACAGCTTCTGTGTCAGGGAGACCAGAAATGGCCTGGTGGTGTCTATCCTGTTCTACCATGAGCACTTGTAGCTATGTCCTGAGGCTTGGGCCTTTCGTGTCTTGTTCCAATGTTATCCTTCGTACTTGAACAGTGATCACCCTGAAGCCAATACAATACTCGCACACAGTAACTGGGAGCCTTCAGGGGTGGTGTCTCAAGGGAGCTTAAGATGGGCTTGACTACAAAAATTGTAGCTACTTGTAGTGTGAGCCTCATAGCTCTATCACCACGTAGCCGATATACCCCCATTCTTGTTGTCGTGGATACTGTTAGTCGCTCATTTCACCCGACAGTGTCCCTGGGGCTGAAGAGCAGTTGTTTCATCACCGCTTCTATCTTGTTCTCACTACCAGTACCGGTAGCTGCTATACGACTAAAGCCACTTTTTGGAGTTGTGCTGTCGCCGTGTCACCTTCAGGACATCAACCTTCTGTTGTCTCGTGTCTGGTTGACTTCCCAGCCTCCTACAGTATGTAATCAATGCATGCTGGCTATAGTTTTACTCTCCCCAGGCCTCGAACACAGATGCCCGAAAGTCCAACTCCCAACATCAATTCCGAGCCGCACGCTCGTATTCTGCAGTCTGGAGTCTGATGGAGGAGTGCATGAACCCCAGTGTCTGAGGATCCGTAATCAGATGCCTGATGACAGAGGTGGTGAATTCATTAGTGGCTGATAATGTCTGAACATTTGGTTGCAATAGATCACCAGGTGAATTTTCGTGGCTTTATCGTCACTTTTACGGAGGTTGGTGTGTATTAATTACAAGTAACTTCGATGTGCCTTTCTACAGTGTGGGGAGTGCACCTCCATAGTTGTATCGAACATAGAAGCAGTGGTGAGAAAGCAAGCGTCGATTTAAAGAAGTAAAAATGCTCAGTATAGTTCGCACACTAACTACATCATTGGTCATGTCTGCTTTAACCCTCTCAGGTGCAAAAATTGTCGCAATGAGCAGCATTGCTGTTCTGGATTATGTATAGATCTCGATGTGGCAATGCCTGGAGAATTGATGTCATCTATTATAACGACTCACAATTGTTACATCAAGAGTGTGATATCATTTCTATCTCTCCCTCTTCTTATATAAATCTGTTACGACCCTTTCTGGACCTCCAAGAGCCACATCTCAACTTTCCCCCTACGCTCAACAAACTTCCCAAGTACACACTTCCAAAACCTTTAACTAAATACATCACTTTTCAACTCAGCCAATATTACCTCAATCTCTACAAAACTCGAGGACAATTCTCAATGCCTCATCATTACTACCAAGTTCCAATTTCACTCCATTTTCTCACCAATTGCGCCCACCTTCACGTTCTCCGACTACAACAGCAACCCAGGGTTAGGACCAATTGAGTTGCTTCCAACGTTCACGAACTGCAGTGGAGGTGTCTGCCTGACTATGGGGCAACTTTGGGTGGCGCCTGAAAGGGGATATTAGAGGTCCTTCAAACAGCTCAGGAGAAACTCCAGAACTTGGAAGCAAACCGGTAAAATATTAATTGACACAAACAGAATCGATCGGGCCCTTTTCCACCAAAATTACGCCTCTCCAACACAGAGTAATATCCTCCTACTCCCCCCCCCCCATCCCTTAGCAGCCCTAACCCCTCTTGGGTGTGTGCTTAGTAGAAAATTAAACCCACACAGAACTGCTCGAGTACCACCACACACCCCACGAAATGAACAACCCCAACTGGAAAAAATTCAGCAACCAGCTCAACCAGCTGCAGCGACAGGCCCAGAAGGGAGCCGGAGGAGCCGGACCCGGCCCTAAGGGATTTGTCGGAATCGGAGGACTGGTCGTTCTGGCCATTGCCGCCACCACCATCAACTCGTCTCTTTTCAACGTGGATGGTGGACACAGAGCCATCATGTACAACCGAGTCGGCGGTATCTCGCCCCGAATCTACCCCGAGGGAACCCATATCGCCATTCCCTGGTTCCAGAGCCCCATCATGTACGATGTGCGAGCCAAGCCTCGAAATGTGGCTTCTCTGACCGGAACCAAGGATTTGCAGATGGTCAACATCACCTGCCGAGTGCTGTCTCGACCCAGCATCCCCGCTCTGCCCACCATCTACCAGACTCTTGGTAAGGACTACGACGAGCGAGTTCTGCCCTCTCTGGTCAACGAGGTGCTCAAGTCCGTGGTGGCCCAGTTCAACGCCTCCCAGCTCATCACCCAGCGAGAGCGAGTGTCCCGACTGGTCAAGGAGCAGCTCATCAAGCGAGCCTCCAAGTTCAACATTCTGCTGGATGACGTGTCCCTCACATACATGACCTTCTCGCCCGAGTTCACTGCCGCCGTCGAGGCCAAGCAGATTGCTCAGCAGGAGGCCCAGCGAGCCGCCTTCATTGTCGACCGAGCTCGACAGGAGAAGCAGGGAGCCATTGTTAAGGCTCAGGGAGAGGCCCGATCCGCCGAGCTGATTGGTGAGGCCATCAAGAAGTCCAAGGACTACGTTGAGCTCAAGCGTTTGGATACCGCCCGAGAGATTGCCCACGTGCTGGCCAAGTCCGGAAACAAGATCATGCTTGATAACGACTCTCTGCTGCTTAACGTGGCTAACGATTTTAGATCGAAGAAGTAAGGAGAAGGGTATAATGCGCTTCTTTAGAGTGCCCTTAACAAGCACTCACACTCTTCATCTTGTGTAAATAGATAATTAACTGAAAGTAGATTTGATGTGGTGTAGACCAGTGGGGTGCCTTGAGTTCGATGTAGACAGTTTTCAATTGATCCTATACTATGATCTTTTGCTGATCAAATCACCTTCAAGGTGCTTCAATATCTACACAACTACTCCGTACTTTAACAGACGCCAAATACAACATCAACAATACATAACTTTTATTCTCTAACACTTAATATACAATGCCATAGACTCCAGTGCTTCAGAACACTTCTCTTCCTCTCTCTAGTTCTCCTCCATCTTCACATCCTCCGTCTTCACCTCGGTAGAAGCACCCTCTCCATCCTTCTTCATCTGCTTGAACCATTGTTTATCCACCTTTCCAACGTCGGGAATGTCAGCAGAGCCGTAGAAGAACTTCTCAGCGGCTCGTCGGTCGGGGAAACTGACCACCACAGAGTCTCCACTTGCCTGGGAAACATTGGAGTACTCTCCAACACTCACCAGATGGGCTCGAATGTGTTCCTGCTTGTCCGCAGTGACGGGCGAGATGAGCACGTCCTTGGGTCGCAGATCGAGAGAGAACTTGGTTCTATCCACATTCTCTCGGGCAGGAGGAGCTCCATAAGGATGGAATCCTCCACGGCCTCGGAAGGCACCTCTACCTCGAGGAGCTCCTCGTCCTCGGAACCCTCCTCTTCCTCTGGGAGCGAATGAAGCAGCTGATGACGACGACTTGAACACCTTTGTGGGATCCTTCTCGTGCTCCAGAATCTCAGTCAGCTGGTTTCGCAGATCCTCAACATCCTGGGTAACGGGCTGTCCCATCTTCACCAGAAGCTCCTGCTGCTCGATCTGCATCTCCAGCAGCTGCTTCTTCTGTGCCAGAATACCAGTCATCTTCTCCAAATGCTCCTTTCGCCGCGCCTCCTTCTCTTCAAAGGCCGCCTGTCGCTCCTCCTGCAGTCTTTGCTGCTCTGCAATCTCGTCCTCAGGAGTCTCATCATCAGCCTTTCGCCAGTACACCTTGACGAATCGGTTGTCGAAAATGGTCTCGGGCGACTTGTACGCGTTCTTGGCCTCGGCGGTGGTGGAGAACTCGATCTCTGCCAGCTTACCTGCAACATTCACCTTGACCGAGTTGAGAGTTCCAAACTTGGAGAAAAAGTCTCGAACGGCCTGCTCAGAGCAGTACTCGTCGGGGATCTTCTCCACCACAAGCTTTCTGTTGTACTCTGTCGACGAGTGCGGTGTAGAGAGCGCGCTCATGCCACGCTTGTTTCCATTGTTATTGTATCGCTTCTGCTGGCCGGAAATGAACCCCTGGTTGCTGGGTAGCGGCACGTTCATGCCGGGCATGGGGAATCCCATCTGTTGCATCTGTGCAAAGTCGAACCCCGGAGGAAACGGAGGTGGTGTGGGAAACTGTCCTTGTTGCTGTTGCTGTTGGAACTGCTGAGGCTGCTGCTGTTGTTGGTTCTGCTGAGGCTGCTGTTGCTGCTGGTGCACGGGCTCCTGCATATAGCTCTTGGTCTCAATAGCGTGCATCAGAGCCTCGACAAAGGCGTCTGTGTTGCCATGCAAAAACTCCGTCAGCTGAGATCGACACATTTCGGCAAGCTCAGTCTTGGGCATGTCGTAGTTAGCCAGGGCGATCACGTAGTCGCCCAGAATCGACGTGTCCGCGTCACTCAGGTTCTCTAGCTGCTGAAGAGCCCATTGCTTTAGTTGTGGCTGTTCGTGTTCGGGAATCATCTTGTGTTGTGGCGGTGATGATGGCGATATCAAGAGAAAAGGAGAAGAGGAAAGAAGTGCATGTTGAACAGAGGTTAACTTTATTGCTGTGGTTAACGGGTATTGGTGTGGGGTTACAGCGATGTTGGTGACGACAATATGATGATTCTATCTGCTCTGTCGGGTTATTAAGATGCTAGCAGTTGATTCAAGCTTCAACATTTCAATTCTGATGACCTTTGGCTGAGCTATATGATTCTCTTCATTCAGTTCCCTTATGTAAGCAGCAAAAAGTCTGTGCCTGTAACCTCTCATAAACATTGGGAGGAAGATGCATCTATGAAGTGAATAATTTTTGTGGAGCTAGAAGTCGGATTGAATGAATTGTGATTATTATAAGACGGTAAATAGGAGTAGCAGGGGTGTTCGGTATATCATTTTGGTCGCAAACGTCTCGGTGATCTTATAAGAGTATTCATTTTTCAATGGTACCTCTCAAATGGCTTATTGATATGTCGGGCGTGTAAGTACCATGGTAGAGACAGTCAGGGGGAGTAAAGCAGTGCTGGCTGGGTCTGACTCGGATAGAAAGTACTTTTTACCAATCCGGCTCGCCTTATTCATATTTGCTTTAGTGTTCCTCCCTCGATGCCTTTCCTGGTGATGCTCTCTCCATGAGTGAAGCTTTATAGGTCGACTCACTATGGCAGTGGAATCGAAGCAGTATAGGGGCAAAGACGCTGGAGCCATAGAGACAACGAAAGAAGACTGACCCGTGAGCTCACTCAAGAACGAGTGCTCTAACGACAGGAAGAATAGAAAATGTTTGAGGGGTCCAGTGCTTGCTTAAGGATGCTGATCTTTCATTCACCATCTGCGTGTAGTCTCCAAATTAAGACTTACTAAAAGAGGGTATACCTGCTAGCTAGACACCCATAGTATTTTATTACACCGTTAGAATATGCTCACGAAAATCTAGAGGATGATATATCGAACGCACTATGGATCCCTGCCAGCCGTTAGTCGCGTGTTGTTATGTTCACACGGTGTCGAAGAAACCGTTTAGATTGGTTAGCACGAGGTGCATGACTTCACCGCCATATATTACGGTCCTCGAGAATGGAGGCGAATAGAGTTCAAAAGAGTTGAGCGTTGTGGTATAGTGTAGAATGTCTCTCAGTGAACGGAAGACGATGAGACCTTGGAAATCACAAGGATAACACGGGCTAAGTAGTCTGTAGAGAAATTGTTCTCATAGATCCCGGATTCCACCAACGACGTCCTTCTCAAATTCCATGTCCTTGCCAAACTCTATTCAAACTTCCACCATGCAGAATCATGAATCATCGTGTGTCTGTATCTGTACTCACATATCACCACTACACACACATTCACCATGACCAGCCTCAGCTACGTGATTACACTTATCGGAAAGAGCGGCATTCCCGCCGAGTTCATTGCCCAGGTCCAGGAGATCTTCGCTAAGCTCTCTGTTGTGTCTCAGTTCGAGATCCAGCTTGATGGTAACCGGGTTCTTGACTACTCTGTTGAGATCCCCGTTGGAGCTATTGCCGAGCTCAAGATTGATCTGTTCGACCTGTCTACTGGCTCTGGTGTTGACGTCATTGTCCAGCCAGCCGAGAACCGACTCAAGAAGCTGTTCATCTTCGACATGGACTCCACTCTGATCGAGCAGGAGGTGATTGAGCTGATTGCCGCCCGAGCCAACGTCGAGGCCCAGGTTGCCGAGATTACCGAGCGAGCCATGAACGGTGAGCTTGATTTCAACGCCTCTCTGGCCGAGCGAGTGGCTCTGCTCAAGGGCATTGAGTCTACCTCTCTGTTCGACGAGCTCAAGACCCAGCTGGTCTTCACCAACGGAGTCAAGGAGCTGTGCAAGGTGCTCAGCAAGACTGGCGTCAAGATGGCCGTTCTGTCTGGAGGCTTCACCCCTCTGGCCAAGTACGTGGCTGGAGAACTGGGACTCGACTATGCCCATGCTAACAACCTTGAGGAGGAGGACGGAAGACTCACCGGTAAGACTTACGGCGAGATTGTCAACGGAGACAAGAAGGCTGAGCTGCTGCAGCGAATCGCCGCCGAGAACAACATTGAGCTCGACCAGGTCTGTGCTGTTGGAGACGGTGCCAACGATCTGCCCATGATGGGTGTTGCTGGATTCGGTGTTGCCTGGAACGCCAAGCCCGTGGTCCAGGAGAAGGCTCCTAGCCGACTCAACTCCGGCTCGTTGAGAGACGTTCTGTACATTCTTGGTTACTCCAAGGGTGAGCAGGAGGAGTTGCTTAAGTAAGCGGAATGGGGAATGGGGAGAATAGAGAGCTTGCCTTTAATGCTTGTGATCATGGGCTTTTACAGACCGCGTCCTCCCTAATCCAACAAGAACACTCACAGTATATATAGTATAGACAACAAGACATGATGGGAAAGGTACTGGATAAGAAATGGACGTACTGTACGTAGGTGGATTTCAGACTCGTAATTAGATCAAGCGAGGAGCTCCTCTGTTTAGCATGGGTTTGTGTCTCTTCCCTCCTAAATCTACATATGAGACATGGCCCAACCGGCTGAGTGTGATACTTGTAATTAGCTGATGGCTCAGGCTAACCTATACGGGCACCTCCGAATATTTGTCATAGACTCATTCAGATATGACGCTATAAACGCCACAGTTGAAGTCGCACACGCACACCCGAATCAGCGTCCCCACTGTATATCGTAGTCATGGCTGACTGTAAGACTTGACCAAGCAATTATAAGTCCGATCTGCACTTTTTACTTCCGCGTGCTGCTCCCCATTGGTAAGCCTCCCCTTGCATCTCACCCAACGTTCTATGCCAATGGGCTGCATTTGTCGTGCATGAAGTAGGGCGTCTCATTTATAGCAACGAAAAGGGGAGTGTCTAGAACATGCCAGAGGGCTCGGATTGATTAGTTTGAGGTGTCGGTAAACAGCCAGTAGCTGCAATAGCCCTGGAATGAATTTCTTCCGTCTTCTATCATCAATTGCTCATTTTGGATCTCCCTCGTATTTCAGTCACCAATGACTAAAGTCCTAATTAGCGTCTCGATAAAGTTTGTGTATCTAACCTGACTGAAGTCTAACTGAGCTTGTTAGTCATGATACTGTCCATGGACGCCCCAGACCCCACAAGTTTCTGCAGGGACGTTGTGCTGGGAGAGACAGGTGCATTTGATTGGTCGGTTGGCCCCTACTACCAACACCACCTGCCGCAATTGATGCATCTCCGCACCATTACTAAAAGTTTATTCAGATTCAAAGCAACATCAAGGCTCAACTTAAAAAGCCGGACTGTCCTATTATTTAAGACCCCAACCAGCATCACATATGTTCCTTCGTACCACACTAAGACGTATTCAACAGACGAGTTCTCATTTGACAGCCTCTCGCCTGATATTTACCCGCAACATGAGCACAGAAACACAGCCCGCCGAGAAGACCAAGGGTCTTGGATTCGCCAACAAGGATGGCCATTACAGACGTCAGGTCTCTCAGTTCCGAAACGCCATTTCTTCCAAGCCTGATGCTGAGTTCCCCGCCGACAAGGATCGATACCACCTCTACGTGTCCCTGGCTTGTCCCTGGGCCCACAGAGTGCTGATCACCCGACAACTCAAGGGTCTGGAAGATCTCATCACTCTCAATGTGGTGGATTGGTACATGGATGAGGAAGGATGGAAGTTCAACGCCGAGAGACCTGGATGCACTCCCGACACAGTCAACAACGCCGAGAGAATCCGAGAAATCTATTTCAAGGTCAACCCCGAGTATGACGGCCGATTCACCGTGCCTCTGCTGTTTGACAAGAAGCAGGGCAAGATTGTCAGCAACGAGTCTGCTGAGATCATCCGATTCCTGTTCACTGAGATGGACTCGCTTATCCCTGAGAAGTTCCACGTCGACTATTACCCCGAGAAGCTGCGACCTGAGATTGACGCCGTCAACGAGTGGATCTACAACGACATCAACAACGGAGTCTACAAGTCTGGTTTTGCCACCACCCAGGAGGCTTACGATGAGAACGTCTACCAGCTGTTCAAGTCGCTTGACCGAGTGGAGAAGATTCTGGGCGAGCACAAGTACCTTGTCAATGATACTCTGACTGAGGCCGATATCCGTCTCTTCACCACCATTGTGCGATTCGACCCCGTCTACGTTATGCACTTCAAGTGCAACCTGGGCATGATCCGACACGACTACCCCAACATTCACAGATGGCTGCGAGACCTTTACTGGGACATTCCTGCCTTCAAGGATACCACCAACTTCGAGCACATCAAGAAGCATTACATGGTTTCTCATGTCAAGCAGAACCCTTTCCGAATCGTTGCTGCTGGTCCCAAGGAGAACATTCTGCCCAAGGACAAATAGATGTGAGGGGGATGAACCGGGGTGAATTGAAGGTACTGACTGCAACACGCTACAGCCTGTTACGCCCCGTTTATAGCTTGTAGATAATTGACATATTTAAGTGATCCAATGATTGTGTAGAGATAGAACAGCGATACATCGTCACAAAACGTATACAAGTCGAATAAAACCGTAGTAATACTGGGCCACATCGGTTATTATCACCCCGTGTCAATCTTTCACCCCCCTCTCATTTCCCAGCCTAGAATCGAACTCACAACGACGCATGATTACGTCACCCCGCAAAGTTGAGTGACAAATCAGATCAGTATGCACCTAACTAATTTAATAGTCTCAAGGGAGTCTCATCTACAACTACAGCATGATTCGGGCACTGAAACACCTCAACCGACTACAGGGCGTACGATGCCGATCTACTCTGGCTGCCGGACAGCCTCTATTTGAGACTCGGCCTCATCTGATCAAAAACGGAGATATCACTCCTGGTATTCCTGCTCTGGAGTACTTTGAGCGACGACTCCGAGTAGCTGATGCTATGCCTGTCAAGTCGTGTGCTGTGGTAATGGGAGCTACCACCAAGTACCGATCTGGTCCCGTTTTCTACGACTTTCATCAAAACCCCGACTTCTTCTATCTGTCTGGCTTCCTTGAGCCTGAATCTGCTCTGATCATTGAGAAGACTGGCCAGAAGCCTGACGATGTTGTCTTCCACATGTTTGTGCCTCCCAAGGACGCTCAGGCCGAACTCTGGGGCGGAGCACGAACTGGCGAGAAGGGTGCCAAGGACTTCTTCAACGCCGACGAAGCATACTCCAACAACAACCTGATGCAGTTCAAGAGGATTGTGGAGCGAAACGATACTGTTTTCCACGACTCGCCCGATGTCAAGAATGTGGCATCACTTTTCACCGAGACTGTCGAGACCCCATTGACTCGAATGCTCACTCAGAAGCTCGTGTCGCCTCTGTCGCCCATCATGACCAAACTGAGAGCAGTCAAGTCGCCCAAGGAGATTGCAGTCATGCGAGCTGCGGGCTCCGTGAGTGCCAACGCATACAATGCCGCCTACGCGAACCCCTTTGCCACCGAGAAGGAGCTTCAGGTGTACCTTGAGTCGCTCTTCCTTCTGGGAGGATGTGACAAACCCGCATACGTTCCTGTGATTGCTGGAGGCTCTAATGCTCTGTCAATCCACTACACCCGTAACGACGACAAGTTTGGAAAGAACGATCTTGTGCTTGTTGACGCTGGAGGACAGTTTGGAGGGTACTGTGCCGACATCTCTCGAACCTGGCCTGTTGGCAAGGAGAGCGAGGGCAAGTTCTCCGAGCCCCAGAGAGACCTGTACGAGGCTGTTCTGGACGTTCAGAAGCATTGCATCAAGGAGTGCAGCACCCAAAAGTCCATCAACGACATTCACGAGGTTTCCGTCCGAAGACTGCACAAGAACCTGCAAAACGTGGGATTCAACGGAATCACCCTCAACCAGACACAGACCCTGTATCCTCACTACATTGGCCACCATCTGGGCATTGACCTGCATGATGTGCCCAAGAACAACCGACGGGCTAACCTGCAGGTCGGTAACGTCATCACCATTGAGCCTGGCGTGTACGTTCCTTATGACGACAAGTACCCCAAGCATTTCCAGGGTATTGGCATTCGAATCGAAGACAATGTGGCCATCACCGATAAGGGCTACACTGTGCTGACTGAAGAGTGTCTTAAGGAGGTTGACGATATCGAGGAGCTGACTCAGTTGGCTTACATGGTCTAGACTGATAACGACCTTCATAGACATGAGCTGACGACACCGTATGTAAATAATGACGATGATAATGACCCACCATATTTCCGAACAAGGCAAACAGCTGATTATGCTCCAATTACGACACACTCCCCTGGCTGACACGAGCACGCTCTGAATTGGCCCTCTACTGTACTGTTTGTGTATGTGTCATACTTGGGAAGCGTGAGCGAAGAGGAAGAGTTGAACATCTCCTTATATGCATTCCATGGCCACTCTAATCTGAGGCACTCTGTTTCAAGGCCAATGTGGCGTGTCTTGTCACACTCTAAAAAGACTCGTCCAACAATCTACGATCACTCTCCAATCAAACGTCTTTCGTAATCATCTATTCTTTTAAATACTCTCCCTAATGATGAACGCCGGGAAGAGGGGCTCCAACAACCTTGCCCTTCTCAACTCGTGCGTCCTTCATCCAGCCTCCAACAGAAACAGCGCCAACCTCGTCATGGAACTTCTTCATTCGAGCCTCCATTTCCGGTCGGAAGTTTCGAATGAGACCCTGGATGGGCCATGCGGCGGCGTCACCAAGAGCGCAAATGGTGTGGCCCTCAATGTCCTTGGTCAGCTCGTAGAGCATGTCAATCTCTCGCTCCTTGGCCTGGCCGGTTCGGAATCGGTCCATGGCCTTGAGCAGCCAGGTGGTGCCCTCTCGGCAGGGGGTGCACTGACCACACGACTCGTGCTTGTAGAAGGCGGCGAAACGCTGGATGGCTCGAATGATATCCTGCTGCTTGTTGATGACAATGACGGCGGCGGTTCCCAGACCGGACTGGACGTCCTTGAGGGCGTCAAAGTCCATCAGAACATCCTCACAGATGTTCTTGGGGAGAATGGGGACGGAACATCCACCGGGAATAACTCCCAGAAGGTTGTCCCAGCCACCCACGATTCCACCACAGTGCTTCTCCAGAAGCTCTCGCAGAGGAATGGACATCTCCTCCTCGACTGTGCAGGGCTCGTTGACGTTTCCGGAGATACAGAAAAGCTTGGTTCCGGAGTTTCGCTCTCGGCCAAAGGAGGCAAACCAGTCTCCTCCTCGTCGCAGAATGGTGGGGGCCACGGCAACAGTCTCGACGTTAGTGACGGTGGAGGGTCGGCCGAAAAGACCGACACCAGCGGGGAACGGGGGCTTGAGACGGGGCTTTCCAGCCTTACCCTCGAGGGACTCAATCAGAGAAGTCTCCTCTCCACAGACGTAGGCTCCCATTCCTCGGTGGATGTAGACGTCAAAGTCGTAGCCGGAGCCACAGGCGTCCTTACCGATGAGACCGGCGGCGTAGGCCTCGTTGATGGCGGTCTGAAGCACGGCGGCCTCGTTGTAGAACTCGCCTCGGATGTAAATGTAGGCTGCGGTGGCGTTCATGGCTCGGCCGGCCAGCAGACATCCCTCGACGAGCTTGTGGGGGTCCTTTCGCATGATTTCTCGATCCTTGCAGGTTCCGGGCTCACCCTCATCGGCGTTGACCACCAGATATCGAGGACCCTCGTTCTTCTCCCATCCAGGAGGGTTCATGAAAGACCACTTGAGTCCGGAGGGGAATCCGGCACCTCCTCGGCCTCGCAGACCACTCTTCTTGATCTCGTCAATGATCCACGTGTCGCCCTTGAGAATCAGCTCCTTGGTCTTGTACCAGTCTCCCTGCTTTCGAGCAGAAGCCAAATCCCATCCATAGTTGTCGTACAGGTTCTGAAAGATACGGTCCTGGTCCTTCAGACCACCGTACTGACGGGACTTGGGGGCGGCGTCCTGGGTGGTGGCAAAGCCTCGGCTGAGCCGGGCCAGACCCCGTTTGTGTAGCGTGGTCCTGAGCATCTTTGGTTGTAGGGTGGAGATGTTGTGTGGTCAAGCAAGCTGGCTTTTACAGAGGTGCAGGCGAAAAGTTGCAATGCTATTGGCTTGGGATTTGGGCCGCTTTTGATTGGCTGCTGCGGGGGTCGACGTGGTAGTGTTTTGGGTTGGGGAATTGGTGGGTTGAAAATATAGAAATGGTCGGAGTCACGTGATAAGTTGATTCCCACCGAGAATACATCAATTGCTACAATATTCGACCAATCTGATCGACCGTCTATTTCTCCTCGAAACCACAGGCCTGTTTTTACCTCTCCCAACACCCCAAAACAGTAACAGGGTTAGGGCCCAAATCAGCCATTGGGAGATAGTAGAAGGGGGAGTTACTCAGCTGTGGAGATTGAGTTTGGCGACATTTTGGGGGGTTATACGAAGACGGCGTGTCCGACCTTTTCTTAAGGTATGGTGGTGTGATTGTGACGATGAGAACTCTTGGACATTTGTTGATTGCTAGAGGCTAAAGACGTGATTTGAATGTGTCGGATCGTGATACCAAAAGAATCGCCTTGCCGCGACGAGTATTTTGCCACCCCTCAGAACCTCGTGGTGTGGATATTGACCATGTTCCGATAACCACTAGAAATAAGGTTATCTTACACGAGAGGTGTAGATATAAGTCTCGATCCAAGTTGGTTGCTCTTTGTCTAAACGGGCAGGCTCTATCATCACGTGTCTTCCGCCTTATACTCTCTCCCTCACACAGATACCCTCTAGCTACGTCACGTTCAGTTGTTTATTCATTATGTGGGTTTCCTTACCCGGTTAGTCTATTTGCAAGACAGAGATGAGAACTGGTTCAAAATCTGTGTCTGCGTATGTGTCTGTGTTATTTGTGGCAGCTGCTGCTTGAACCTCGCTTTCGGCTTGTCCAACTGTTAGCTCTCTCCTTCCACTTAGTGAACATTCACTTCCAGGTACCAAGTATGCCGAATGAGGTTTGAAGTTCATTTCCAATTGGCGATACTGGTCTCCGAACGAGCACTTTTTGTTCTGTTGCCCGTTGCATCTTTGAAGAGACTCTCTCGGTGGATCGATACCCCGAACGTCGTTGATGAACACTTCTCCGGACATTTGTTGATACCCGCTCCAAAAGGGGAATCTTGGTACAAAGTCCCCCAGATGCGTCATGCGACAGAACTTGATATCTCCCTCCTTGACCTTGAGAGTATTGGGGTTCTGAGAGCCCCAGAAGACTCGATCGGCAAAGTTGGAAAAGTGTCTGTTTCCTAAAGCGGGAGCTCCAGCCGTGAAAACCAGGGGAGAAAAACCATGGAGTTGATAGTTGAGCCCAAAGAGAGTTGCTGCGGTCCCCCCTAGAGAATGACCTGTGATCACAAGCCGATACTTCGGATATAGCTCTGTCAAGCGCCGTACCATGCTATCAACAGCATGGAACGAATGCAAATAGCCCTTCAGAAAGCCGAGATCCACCTGACAGTTGCGACAACTGAAACTGGACACACCCAAATGTTCAGGACGAAGCTCCACCAGCCTCAGATGCAAGTCCGTCACCCAGTCGTTGGCGTCCTGTGTTCCTCGCAACACTAGGACCAGCTCTTTATGCTTATGGTCTAGAGCCACAAACCCCGAAATCGTTCGATCAAACAATGTGTCAGAATGTGTAAAGATGTCCACCAGCTCCGTATGTTTCCCCAGCTCTTTGCAGCCCCTAGCTATGCATTTGAAGGGATGCTCGAGCTTCTTGGGCACGCAAGGAGCAACATTGTTGAACCACATGTACCGAATAAGCCGCTGCTCAAAATATCGAGACACCCCACGTGTCTCACCACTCTCAAATGCCTCACTGTTACCTCGTATCATGCGGTTCACTCCATCGCCAAACCTGTCCAACACAATCGGACTGCTTAATGCGACGCAGAGAAAAAGAAAAAGAACAATCATTGTTTGCACTGTGGTGGCCACTCCGCAAGTTATATACCGGCTGTGTTTCAGGGCATTTCGAGGGGCATGGAAGGTGTAGTTGCAGAAACTGGAAGGAGTGGGACTAACAGGTGCAAAAGTAACCCCACAGCTGCAATAATGAGGTAAACGTTGAGGAGCAGGTCTTGGGTGGGTGTGGAATTGCTTTTGGCGTGGAGTTATCGACTTCCGATTAGCTATCAAATCGCTGTCAGAGTGTTTCATATCTCGTGAGATTGGATTATTGACATGTTGCACTTCCCGATGTTACAATACAACATAAATTAGAACGGGAGAGAGGCCTAGAGAGTTGTAACCAAGACTGAGAGTGATGGTCTACACGGGTAATGGACAGTTGGCAAATTGATTCCCCTTTTTCGACAATTCAAGCACCCATTCATTCACATCTTCATATATCTCTTTCCCGTAATGTATGCGATTTCTTGAGAAAGTCTAAGTAGAAAGTCTAACTACAGCACCTTCCTAGTTGGGGTTAATATTAACTGTCACGAAAGGTGGCTTGAGGGGTATTGAAGCGGCTTACGACTTTGTTAGCCAATCCATCTAGTCATTCCAATCACTGATAATGCCTCCACATCACACCAATGATGTTATTACCTCGGATACCCAAATATTCACGGATCCTTTCCCACCTCCTACTCACTCCAACTTCTGTAACAATGTACCTGCCCGAACTTGAGAGTTTGTGGCAACAGATAATGCTCACTTCTGACACGCCGAAATTGTGGCTGGAGTTGCTGAAATGAATCACGTGACGAGCCAAAATTGTGGCTACTCTATGCTGGCCGTACAAAACGTGCTCGCAGTAACCCCAGCGGCTAATATTGCTTATCGCAGCTGATAGTCTTATCGTGCAGCTAGATGAAGTTTATCAGTGTTGAGGGGAGGATTGTAGTTAGGAGGACTGAGATGTGGGGCTGTTAGTTGATGTGGAGATATGAAGCAGATTTGGTCTGTCCACAAATGGTCAGATTCAGTAATGGACCCGAGTCAGTGTCTCTGTTGTTAGCTACAACAAGTCCTTTCTCTGACCTGTGGAGAAGAGCATATTTGCTTTCATTGTGAGAGTAAGGCGAATGGGGCTGTGGGAACCGAGGTAGATGAGGCTAAGTGGGGCTTTACACACTCTTCAATAATTTGGAAGCAGTCCATACGTGTAACTAAGAGCACGAGTGCGATTCTGTATGTTTACAGATCACACCACACGGAATCGTATTAATTAGTGTGACAGTCATGAAGCATAACACTATTCATAAATCCGTTCCGTCACTGTGGGGGTCATAGAGTATGGTAATAGTGGGTTAAAAACGATTTTGAAGGTACCATTTTGATCTTCCAGATTAGCAGAGCAGAACCGTATAGTTTTCTTTTCTCTACCACCTCTCTGCCACAAGTTGGACACTACCCCAAGATAGGTTGTTCCGAAATTCATTCCGTTTCAGCCGCATCAACCACCGAACGTTTAAATGATGACACACCAATAAAAGGGGCGGTAAAAGAGGACTCTGATGACATATTACGGTCGCTAAAGATATCCAGAGGAAGCTTAATATGCGATGAATACAGAGATAGCAATATCTGACAGTTTTGATCTCTTCTGAGCCCGTCAGTGACATATCCCTACAACTGACTCAGGTCTGTCCTCCGTTATAGTTATGTGAATCTCACCGTGCGTGTTGCATAAAGGCATTCGGCGTTTGAACATAGTGCTTCTAGAAAGCGACTGAGAGCTGCGATAGACACGGATTTCTGATGGGGTCATAAAATGCGGCTTTTGGTATGACTAAACGAACTTTCTCGTCTTTCTGATGACTCGGCACTTGTTCAGCCCTCTTGTAGATATTTTACCCGCGCAACTTTATCTCACGCTACTGTATTAATATGCATCCAACCCCAGGTGGTGATGCCCATTCAACAAGACAGTATCTCACCATTTAAAGGGACCATCGACTGACCTTTAAGCCACCAACTCAGCCACTACAGCTACCACACCCACATCCACACCCACAACAACATGTCTGTTACTATTCGAAAGATTGAGGAGGCCGATAAGGAGGCCTGGAAGCCTCTTCTGGACGGCTACCTGACCTTCTACAAGTCGTCCTGGACCCCCGAGGTCACCGAGGTCACTTTCAAGCGATTCCTGGATGACTCTGAGCCCGTCAACTGTGCTGTTGCTGTTGACGAGTCTGAAGCTCTTCTGGGATACGCCACTTACATCAACCACCGAAACACTTGGACTATTGGAGACTCCATGTATCTCAATGATCTGTATGTGGACGAGAAGGCCCGAAACGGAGGTATTGCTCGAAAGCTGATTCAGTTTGTGTACAGCGAGGCCGACAAGCTGGGCTGCGAGAAGACTTACTGGCACACCCAGCACTTCAACCACCGTGCTCAGCTGCTCTACACCAAGATCGGTGAGAAGGACGACTTTGTCAAGTACGTGCGACCCGCCAAGTGATCGACTGAAGTTGCAAAGCAATTGGATGAGATGGGTTTTGTGTCGTATTGAGGGTAAGGTATCGTGCCTGGTGCAGTTATCTATCTGCTTACACTGTCTGTGATCAGGAGACATTTAAGGTGATCATGCTTGTACCAGAACAGGAACTGAGCTGCTTACTCGAAGTACACCTACTTTCCGTCTCTTATAAATGAATGATTATGAACTATTGGAAAAAGGCCCGCAAGCACTCGTATGTACGTAGGCGTGTCTGTGTAATTGTGCAATGGCTGCTCATAGAGCGTGCTGGTGTGTGTCTGTACAGACTGTTTTATCGTAGCTTATCAAGTTACAGTATTTCAGTATCCAGGTCGCTCCAATTATTCTATTCAGTAGCCTATGCTTAAGACCCAGCTAGCCCTTACTCACAGGTCCGATGCCCAAGGACTTCCATCATAAACAACTAATGGACACTAGAGGGTTAGCTAAAGAGCATCCCCAAGGGGCAAACGTCAATGTTCATTTCCACGGCCTTCAAGAAGCTCTCAACAATGTACATATGGTAGATTCAGTGCAACTCGTATTCAACCATCCCATGTTTCACCATCGTATGTAAGGGTCCTGGTAGCTGATAGCATTCACCCGTTCAGAGCTAGTAGTCGGCACTATATCACACCAGTTCGTTCAATGGACCGTTTGAAAGTCTACAAGGTTGAATTCAGACTGTCCAGACCTCCATATGGCACACTTGCTCAAATTTTGCCAAGAACCAATGTTCAGAGACAGTTCCACGGAGACATCATATTGCACAGCATGCATATACTGTACAACTGCCACGGAGAGCTGTAACATGTGACAGCTGACAATTACATACTGCCAAACTCAGGCAATAAACTACAAACCTCCATGTATCACGTGACCCCATACTCACCAGCGAAATCACTCACCAGCCCCCCACAGCCTCATTCGAGCTACTTCCTCAAGAAGCTCTCAGTTAGACCCTCCCAGCCATGTTTCAGTTTCACTTAGTGTCAAACACAATCCAGCACGGTTTAGCGCTAGCGAGGTGGGCTGAAGTAGGTCGTCTTTTGGGACATACACGCGACTGGAACTTGTACTGGTAGGTGTCTGTTTATCGCCATTTCAGCTTCCTGAGGTTTTACATTCCATACTTGCACATTCCGTGATGACTAATCATGCCGCTTACCCGATTTGGTTACCTGCGTCACTTATTCGGATTTACAATTAGGCTCACGTGAACCCAGATTTAAACTTCTCGACGCGTGGACATTGTGTGGCTATACCTTGTCGTGGTGTGTTGGTGATATGTGCAATTGGGTGGTATATTCGGAATCCTTGAAAGCAGGCGGTTTGAATGATATCGGTTAAACTCTATTCAAATCAGGTATCACTGGAATTGAGTCGAACCTGATAAACCAAAATCATGTCAGAACTTACCCGCTATTTATAGCAAGTAGCGAACGGTTAGCCGGTGTTTATTTGTAATGACCGCCCTGGCGGGCTCTCGCAATCAGTTTGATAGCAACAGATGATCTCACTGCTACCCTCTGGGGTATAGCAATTGCTGGGCAACCGATAAAGTCTGGGGTTACATATTTCATGGGTCTGGACCGATGCACGTTGCTCTTGGCATCCTGGCCCTGTCTTTTCTGTCTCTTGGCAGCTGCCTCAGCAGGGTAAGTGTTGTTGACAATGAGTTGATTTAGAGTGACACAAATGAGAGTGAGAGAGTGACGGCAGCAACGGACGGAGAGAGCGAGCGAATGCGACCTTTGAGACGTGCGTTTGCCCTTGAACAATGGCTGTTCAGGGAACTGGGCTGTACGATTCTGTTTCAGTGAGCAAGAACCCGTAGACGGAGATCCTGACAGAACTTCTCGCTGTCTAAAGAAAGAGCAAACACGTTCCATGCTCGATGAGGACATGTAATACGCTCTCAAAACCAATATCCAACCGTTCTATGCATCAATCTCTTTCAATATCGCTGTAATTGGCGACACCGGTCCATAAGGTTAAATGAATGCCGCCGTATATTGGATGATGAGCAATGTCGATAGAGTAATGACTATTTAAAGAACGACAGAAACGGTAGAGTCTCTCAAACAATTACAAGAGACACAAAGAGCTGTTTATTTGTCTCTCTCCGTTCTCTCCCAATTCATCTTCCTCTTCTGTCTGTGTTTATCTGTCTCGCTTTGATTGTTTGTTTGCATCTGTTTGATTGTCTCGTTCTGTTGATGTCTCTCTGTTGCTCAAGGCAGTGTACAGAATTCATGTAGGCGTCCTCATGTGCAGTATCGTACCGGCAGAGGTAGCCGCAACTCAGAGAGTCTATCCGATTGGCAACAGTTGATTTTCAGGGCAAGCTAACGTACTCAATCGATTCTACTAGGAGCTGTAGCAAAGATACAACAGTTCTGAAACAACAGCCACCAGGTGCTGCTCTGGGACTATCTAAAGACATTGATAAGTCCCCACTTCTATCTCTACTCGGCTCTATAAAACGACCTCTATTATTTCTCAGAATCTCCACTTTCACAATAGAACTCTCTCGGGAATACGCTTCCTCGCACCTCGTGAAACCCCGTGAGATATGAGTCTCGGAAACGGGTCTCAGCTATGATCCGAATCGGTAGATGGAGACCAGCATGGGGCGGCTGTGTACGCCTCCAATGGCACATTTGCTGTAGCCACTATGAGCAGGGTAAAAACGTGTTGCAAGACCCAGGTTCTAGAGCTCAATGTCTCCTTCTGTTGTGAGCCAAGACGCTAATAGCCGATGTTTCTACGACATCAACCCATGCCATGCATTGGGGACACTAATGTTTTCAGTAGCGCCCCGCGTGTTGTAGTAGCGTGTCTACCTTGGCGTGTAAACATGGGCCATTTTCTCCTGCCCCCAATTGTCCATCTTCAATTCGTAGTTTTCAATATATTAATGTTATTTACCGCAGTTACCTGCAGAATCTAAATGCAGTCATAAATTTAACAGTCCTGGAGGTTGACAATGGCCAGGTGAACGGCGGTGCACTGTTCTCGGTCGTCCTTTCGGTCGTACAGGTTGTAGAAGGTACCGGAGAGGCACTGCCAGAAGACCTGGTTGTCACCAATGGCGAGGTTACCGTCGGAGGAGATGGCCCATCCGGCAGCGTACCAAGCGCCGGCCTGAGGAGGAGGTCCGTCAAACTGGAACTGGTAGTTGGACACGATAGATCCGATTCGTCCCTTGTCATCCTTGAGGATACCGTCCTCGAGGGTCATGGCGAGGGTTCCCTCCTTCTTGCAAGCAACGAGCTTGGCGAAGTCGGAGTTGGAGGTGGGCTGGTCCTGCTTGCCGGTGGGCTTGGGGCCGGTGGTGGCAGCAGAAGCGGCCTTGGTGGCCTCGGCGTCACCAGAGACGGCGGCGGAGGAAGAGGCAGCGGCGGAAGAGGCAGAAGCCTTGGTGGTCACGTCGGAGTGGGGGACAGTGGCGGGGGTGGTCTCGGCAGCAGCGGCAGCCTCCTTGGAGGGGGTAGCGGCGGCAGAAGACTCGTGGTGAGGAGCAGCGACGACGGGCAGAGTGGTGGTGGACTCGTCGCAAGGGCAGACAACAACGGTCTGGGTGACAACGTCGTCGTCGTGCTCGTCTCGCTTCTGGTGAGCGGTGGGCACAGCGGTGGCCTCAGCTCCGGCCTGGACAGCGCCAGTGATGGGCTGAATGGCAATACCGAAGTTGGAGTAAGAGGTGATCCAGTCGGAGGGAGCTGTGTTGGTGGGCTTGAGCTTGGTCCACTCGTCTGCGGCGGAGACGGTGGCGGCGAGAGCCACGAGAGAGACGGCAGCGGACTTGAAGAGCATGATGAAACGAATGTGGTGCTGTGCTGAGCTGGAGTGGGAAAACCAGAATGGTGGACACAAAGGGGGATATATAGGGAGGGTGACTTGGGCCAAACTCTAGTTGGGGAGGAACCTTGTGTCAAACTCAATGTGAAACCCAAAAACAGCAAGCTTGAACCATCTCAACTCTGAGCTTGTTCGTTTAGTACAACACTGTATAACGGGATAGGTGCTTGAGGGAAAACCGCTTGTCATGAATACGACACGTGATTACCTCATTGAGAAAATAGTACACATGGCGCCCCCGCCCTCTCTTGATAGCGCTGTCACCTGCTCACTGTGTGTACTTCCTTGGCGCCCCTTAATATCTGCAATCGATGCATACCAAGCCGTCCCAAGCGACATCTCTACAACCTCACATCCCAAGCACGTCAGGGTAACAGTGTGGAATGCAAAGTCGTCCAAAATAGAACAAAGTCAGACAGGGCTGGTATTTATAGCCCCCCCGGAAGGCTGACCATACTACACTGATCGGGTCACCCCTGAAACTAATGGGCCCTGATTTAATCGTCTTTTTCCATCCGTGCAAAAACTACCAGCCGGTCTGTACTCCGTATAATATCCCTCATAGAAAACTGCACCGCACTGCACTCGACCCATCACAATGCACATACCCCATCCTCGCCTCGATTCTTGGCAACCTAATTTCCGCTCTGGGCGGGCCTGTCAACTTTAACGAAACTCTATTTGCGGAATTAACGAGTGATGGAGCCTTACCTGATGGCTGAGCAATCTGGTGAGTGCGCCTGACAAATTGATGCAGATGCCGGTTCACACAATCAGATACTCATCGCATGCCACTATTGTAGATCACGTGACACTGGCATTGGCACAATCGTTTGTACCAATCTGTTATTGCAGAATCGGACTACTCAACACATTGTACTTGTTACCCAGCCCGCTCTTTTGTTTGTTGTGATTTTTACCACCGCGCCTTCCCTCTCTCTCTCGCTCTCTCTCCGTCTCCTTTTTCGCCGGTTCTTTCTTCCGAAGTCACGTGGCTCTTTACCTAGTTTGTGCAGTAACCATGGTAACGGTGTTTACTGGTTAAACTGCTGCACCCTGCGATCTCCAAGACGCGTCGAGAATGTAAACTTTGCTTGGATTCTGTGTAGCTCATGTACAGACTGGGGCCCGGACGTTAGACCTGGGTTATTCAGTAAGGGCTCGCTAGACATTTAGAATTGCCGGGATTGTTTTGATGGCCCCCTATCACCCCTGCGCTAGTACTTATCCGAGGAAGATTGACGATGCTATTACTGTCAAGAGTAAGGGCTGTATGGTGGAGTGTTTCTTGAAGCCCCTGAGTTGGGTCAACTACATTTGACAGATGTCTGATTGGGACGGGGAAATGAAGGGTTACCCCTTGGTTGTTCTCTTACGACACCTGTTTGTAGTTGTACTCATACCGTCTACAGTTACAGGACAATCTCAACTCCTATTCTATCCATTCCTACTGAGTCGGAACTTCGGCTCTGCGATTTACGTTATTCAGCCCCACATAACGTGTAGAATGAGCGTTCAATTGAGCTCGTGTTCAAACTCAACAGCGTTACATGACATCCAGAATGAGCAAGAGCAGAATGGGATGATGCGAGAAACGGGGCGCGGCAAAGTCAGTGGGTAACATTGAAGAACGGCTCTCTGCTGAGTAATATCCCCGAGTAATGATGAGGAGAGGGAGTCCGAGAAGATCGGCTGGTCCATTCTTACAAATGGTTGAGATCAAGAACACACACAACAATGCTACCTCGGGCTGTACGTTATCTCAGATAGCGATGTTATTCACTGTGTGTTGTTATGGACCGCTGTTTGTATCCCCTACGACATCAGTCATCCCTGAGACACGTCGATCTAAACATTTTATCGACGGGTACGAGGTGTTGATGAAGCTAATGGATGGGGGGGGGTTGACTTGGCCTAAAACACGTTCGGTTGATGAGGAGAAGGTGGTCTGAATAAGCAGATCTATTCTCCTAGGCTCCTTCACAATATGGTCAGCTCCTGATCTCCATCAGACCCATCCTCAACGCCTTATCAACCCCCCACGGTTTTCGTTAGAGTTCGGACCGTGTTGAACTGAAGGGGTAATGATGGAAGATTGAAATTTCCAAATCAAGCTGAGTTCTGTCTGCATTCGAAAGCAGCCAGATTAAAGGGGAAATGCAGTCAAGGGGAGCTCTGGATGCGGTTTGAAGGGGTATATAGTGGAGACCTATACCCGGTAGAGCGTAGGAGACAATACCAAGACCCCACTGTTCGTTGAGTAACCACTGAGGTGCCCATGTTTACAGCCAAGACCTCTTGGCGCGGTCTACTGCCCCAAATGCTCCCATATTTTCTCGTCACGGCTTTTTGAGATCATAAATGCTGAGTTATCAAAACACACTATAAACCGTGATCAGGCACGTGTATATACTCTGAAACAGGGAACCGGGAGAACCAAAATGTCCCTGGTTGAAGTTGTAGATGTGGGAATCTGATATCTGAGAGGAACGCGTGTCACCAGACCGGTCTAGGAACCTGTCATCACCCTTGATTGATTTTGCAGCTGATATCTCGTATTTTTCGTGCTATTGCTGCATATATCGATTCGCCTAGCTAAAGCTTCCCCTAATAGCAGAATGTCACGTACTTGTATACATTCTTCAGATGTTTTGTATCTGTGTATAGACTTGGACGCTGTTCATTTCCCTCTATTTGCCAAGAGATTGGTCGCGTGAAGAATTTAGCAACAAGAGTTCAGCATTCTCCTCTAAAGTCTCCAGCCCCAAATGTTTGGGGGGGAGACCACAACAGAGATTAAGGTTTCATTTGCCCCATTGTGTATGTGGGTCGTGAGAAAGCCCCATTGTTCGTTGTAGGAGGGGGTGTTTGTGGTCGTTGCTGAGATTGTTGGTTCGAGTCTCTCGTGGTGGTTTTGGTTCAAGTGGTTTACTGTGCTCTTCTGACACGACAGTGGATCTACGGCTGTCTGTGGTAAGAGGTAGGCGTCCATTGATTGTTACAGACTTGTCACTATCAAGTTTCTTGCTTCTAGAGTGACTACATTTGCTATTACAGTAAGAAAACTCCCATAAGCGGCTGCCCCAATACATTCTACCTGGCACTCTGGCTTCACCGTGCCAAGAGTCCATCCCTCTCTATTTGAATCACAACAATCGGAACTACCTACCCCATTCATACTTGCATCTACAAGTAATCTATGCTCGTTCCTACAATACCCACATCGTCAATAGTAATATGCCATTCTGTACATACTTATAAATAATAGTGATTGTGATCCGTTTCCGTTTTTCCTCCTTGTCAATACTGTAGCTTGTTGTTTGGCTGTTTGTGGTACCAGCCCTTTTCATCCTCCTTCACCTAAAACTCTTCATCTTGGCAGCCTCTTCTCTAAACTTGCCATTCCACAAATCCTTCTGTGTCCATTCAAAACTCTCCACCACTTTCAGAGGCCATCGAACGAACTTCACATAGTCATCAGACAGATACTCAACCATATCATAAAGATCATACTGAGCCCGATCTCTCCACCAACTGAAGGAGTGGAACAGATGACAGTACGCCAGGTAGTAACAAATGATGATTGTCGAGTAGGGGTTCTCCTCTTGTCTGAGAGACTTGAACTTCTCGTTGTTAAAAACACTCCAGACAGACAAATGAGAGATACACTTGAACATAACGTCCATATTGAACAGTTCGATCATAGCGTAGACTTCTTTGGAGATCACTGTCCGAATGTGTCGGCGTTCTTCGAGCGATGGGATGTTCTCGTCCACCATCACGTGATCCACAACTGCCCACAAGTCCTCCTCTCTAGGCAACTTGGTTCTGAGTCTATCAGGGAGAACAGGGTAACTGACTGTGGGAGGTCGGAATTCGCCCATCATTGAGAAATGAGTGTTTCTGATCGAATAACAAAGACCTGCCAAGTCCTGGTGACCACTGGTGAAAAAGGGTAACAGTTGTGGGCCAATAGCCAGACCACAGAGATAGACGTAGATAGCTGTCGTAACAAGCACGTCATCTCGGGCTGGGGATGAAATAAGTTCCTGGCTATTGAACTTGAACCATTGAAGTAGATTGGTGAACTCCCTGAGTAGTCTCTCTTGGATGTTGAAAGGGATTTGTGAATATCGCCCTTTGGCATCTCTCTTAGCTTTTCTTTGCGCTAGATCAGAAGATACTAGAAACAGACAGGCCTGTTTGAGTGTTGGAGAGGAAGCGAACAAATGACCTCCTCCCAGCCATTGAATGTCTGGTTGTGCGTTGGCTCGAAGTATCTCTGGGTGGGTATGGTGAGTGAACTCGGAGATAAGTTCCAGTTCGGGAAGAGTGAGATCGAGCAGTCGGGCCAAGGGGCAGCTGTGCGGGTCGGGGGTGTTGAGAAGCGTCAGGATGGTATCATTGAGGGAGATCGCTAGCTCGTCACGGGATGTTATTTTGTATGGGCTTGATCCGCCGATGGAAGCCTCGAGTGACTTGTAGACCTTTTTGCTGATCAGGTAGACAGCAGTCGCAGAGTCGTCAAAGTCCAGCTTTCGTTTGTTTGTCGATGGCACCTCTTGTACCAAGTCACCGTTGGACACCCTCGTCAACTCAGGATGGTCACTGTCAGAAGGTGGACTCTCCCCTTCCTCGGACATTGGACTAGGACTGCCTTCCATTGAATCAAGACTGTGCAGCTCGAGATCTCGCAAGTTCAAACAGCAGTCATCGTCACTAGTTGTCGCATACCTGAGCAGCTCGGGATTCTGACCCAGTGCCAAAAGCCCAGGGCATGTGTCATCCATATCCACATCTCTTGGGCCTGTCACGTCATTCATTGCTGCGTCTGTACCATTTGAGTCCCGGAGACAAGCAGTTGTTGTTGCGGCGAATAACGATATCGTGTGTTGTTTCTAGAGAAGATAGAATAGACGTTTGCGTTTCTCCAAAGCCTCCAGAAGCCCCGTCCATTAAGTATCGCAACCCCACCGGACAGAGTTCGGTCACTTCGCTTAAGCACAGATATCTGCTCACCTGTAGGTGCCTGCGCCTCTGCATCTTAATGATGAAGTAGTTGGATTCAAATGACAGCTGAAGTTGAGGGGAATGTATAAATGGACAGGATTGTCGCGTTACACTGTCTGTGTCACTTGTATAACCCCCCAATCCATTCCCGCCACAGGTTCACGTGCTGTAACAGAGTTCGGGGGGGCGCTTGATGTTTCAAATACAATCCAAGCTTGTATCTCAATTCTAATAAAAGATTGCTGTTTCCTGCAGTAGAAGCATCTTCGGGTTAAGGAAACATACCACTATACCAACAACACTGCTCCCCTTCTTCTCGTCAACTTCTCCTAAGCCCATCTCATCTATAAACGTCTCTGCTATTATCTATAGTTGCCATCTCGCCACGGCTGATATTAAACCAAAATAAACGATAACTCCGCTAAAGTTGGTTCAATAGACTCAGTTAGGGTAAGAAATCTTGTTACCGGAGCAAGAATTCGGGCCGCTCAAGTGATCATGAAGGGTCCACGCCGTTGCTATGAGTTCATAGGGTCCTTTCGAGCTCCTAATTTGAACACCAGACACACAAGACTTTCAGCTACAACCTCACAGGTCGTTCTACTCGAACAAACGCGCTCCACGTGCGTATCTCCTCGGAGACCCGGTTTGACGATTAGAGCTCATTTTAGCACCCTGCCGTGAGAAAACCAGTTTATGCGCGGTTGAAAAAGAGGAGGCCTGTTGAGCTAGGTACGTAGATAGGAGTTCGCAATAGAGCTACTTGAAGAAGTGGTTGTCGATCGGTGTGGATATGATTCTTTGCTCACGTGACTTGGACCAGCTGTTGCGGTCGTCTTCGCCTGATCGACTCACCACCTCCTCTTTGCTCTGAACTCCCCCTCAACATTGCTCTTCTCGCTGCTGCCCACCTCTCTCTGCAAATTAAATGTATGTAATCGATCGGATATAGAATACCTTAACCTTGCTGATATTAATTCAGTGGCGGCGGACTATCAATCCCAGACTGGGTTTCATAAAGGGCAGGGTTCGCTTATGTCAGCGGTTGGGAGACAATCGTGGTGAGGTGGCTCCAGTCGGGTCGCTCGTACTAGCGAAAACTCTATTTAGCTCAAATACCCCAGAGTGTGTGGTTACCCGGTTGTGGAGTGACTCATCTGAGTTTGACGTGTACGCGGGGTATGTACTGAGCTCCGCGGAATGTCGTTATTACTGTTGTTTACTGCTGGTGGGTCACGTGATCTGTCCTACCCCTCATGTTCCTTGTGTCATCTGTCGTATGTCGTCATGTTCATGTTTTTCTCCTCGGCATGTGCAACAATACGTTGCACTCAAATCGCGGAACTCTATTGTGGTTAGTAAGCATGTACCGATGTGAAATGCAGACTTGTGAACAAGGAGTGCCAGATGAGTGCGGGGCAATCGAAAGGTCTTATGATCACGTGACGATTGCTGTGCTCCTCATTCCTCCTTCCCCTCATCATCCCGATTACATAATACGCCACCTCTTTGACACGCAATTACGAGGCAAAAATAGTCTGTGCATATGACCTATCCAGTCGCCACAGTGAGAATGAGAATTTTAGTGCAACGTCTGGAGTTGGAAAAAACTGCCTGCATAAACTCCCAAACAAGTCGATCACATGCCAGAGCCCCCTTTCCAGACCGACCACCACCTAACCGTTGTTGTGGAGTGCACAAACAGCACACCTCACGCAACCCTAACCCAACCTCCCTAACCCTATCTGGTTAATTCTCACCACTCTACATCTACACACAACACTGGCCATGTCGGGCAACTATCCGTCGTCGTCTGCGCAAGATGTGCGACGTCTGGAGGAACGCGACAAGGAGCGTCGCAGAAGAGAACGCGAGGCTGCCGAGTACAAACGACAAAGGAGGGAAGATGTGAGTACCTGAGAGACATGAATGAGAGCCTAGGTTGAGAGAATGCAGAGAGAAAAGTGTGAAGAGAGGGCGTTTTGAGCGATGGAATCGGACGAGAGGTGTTAGGAGTGGTCAACGATGTTTTTTGAGGCCAGATGGACCGGTTTTGACGGCATTTACGAACGATTCGAGATGATGACTAAGATGATACCAACATGATACCAACGTGAGAAGAGGTGGTGGAGACCTGTGTTTGGGCGACTGAACAGGCGTGCTTGATGCTGTACATGTCGACACGTTTGTTCTCTAAGCCAGCTTTACGATGACAACACCCATGTGATGATAGGATTGAAGATACCCTTTTTCATGCGTTCGGTCACGCGATACCAACTGTTGAGATACTCTCTGCGAACGTACAACATCGCCACTGTCATACGATGGCGCTTTGCTGCCTCTGTGCTGCCCATGGACTCTTGTCTGGACCCATGTTGGGCTATCTGCTGTTCCGTGTTCCGTGTCCCGACTCAGGTACAGGTGTACATGCAGCCCAGGTCCCAACTGCATGAGCCGCAGACGCAGTGTTCAGAGAGAGTGCAAATCGGCATAGAGTGAGATATCAGGTCGGAGAAAATCGACATAAACGACATGAACGGGGTGGACGGTCTGAGATACCCGATTACACAACCATACCATCGCCGTCACTGCACGAACTCCTTTACTGTTCTTATACGTCACACTCACTCTGTCATTATCGTCACCAGCCACAGTTACCACTGGGGGGCTTCAAGGGAGACGGAAAGAGGTTCTTGCCACTGCCACTACCACTTTCATCGCTGTCACCATTACGTCCATCACTTTTGCCGCCACGTTGTCAAAAATGACACAGTTGAAAGTTTTCCTCTGCCGTGTTGTCCCCTACTTTTCACTTTGGCTCTCATCACCAAATTATCTCCACCCATACTAACTCAGAACCGTCGCTTTGACGACCGCCGCCGATTCGACCGGCGCCCACCAGGCCCCAACAACTTCAAACCAGAGATTCCCACAGGACCCCGCAGCCTGACGGGCAAACGAGACACCCGGGGCTACCGAGGCCCGCCAGGACCAGGCGGAGCAGGAGGAGGAGGAGGACCAGGAGGCCCGCCTGGACCGGGAGGACCGGACCCACGTTACCCGGGAAACACACCGCCGCGCTTCGACCGCCGCTGGGAAGACCGCCGATTCGATAACCGTCGCAGATATGACGATGGGCCAGGAGGAGTGGGAGGAGGACCCAAACGAGATCCAAGGGGAGGTGTGGAAAGAGATCTCCGAGACCGACCAGATCCACGTGATCGCCCAGATCTACGCGACCCACGTGACCGACCAGATCCAAGAGACCGAGGTATCGACCGTCCAGACCCACGTGACCCACATTCACGCGACCGGTCTGATTCCCGTGGTGATCCACGTGATCTGCCTCCACGAGAACGGCCAGATTCGCGCGGCGACCCACGTGACATGTCACGTGATCGGTTAGAGGACGGCGGGGCATCGTCACGTGCCCCACCAGCAGACGACCTGTTCCCGCATTTTGTCAAGAATGAGTCGTCGAGTGTTCCACCGGCAGCAGCAGCATCTTCGGCAGCGGCCTCGGCCTCAAACTCCGTATGCAACTCGCCGAGTGACGAGCGGAGGTTTTCACGTGACTCGAGGGACGCCCGTGACTCGTTATCACGTGACTCGGTGCGTAAATCACCTCTTCCACGTGATCTGCATCGTTCTGCATCACCAGATGTCGCTGGACCCGCCAGAAACGGCAGCCGGCCTCTAAAGAAGCCACATCAGAAGCCGCCTCATCCGAAACACGCTTCGTCGCTTAGTCATCAGCATGATCTCCAGACGTACTCCGACACGCATCCCGAGGAGCCTGAGGAGATTGCACGCAAGAAGGGCGGCGTTGAGGTGAAGAAGGACGATTCCAAGAGGGTCAAGGAGCTCAAGGAGGAGGTCAAGAGAGAGACCAGGGAGCTCAAGGCTGACACTCCAGCTCCAGCTGATGTTGCCATGCACGAGGATCCTGTGATTGAAAACGGCAAGGAGGACACAGTGGTGAAAAACGGAACAGATCATGTCGTCGACTCGGTGCCACCAGAAACTACCGAAAACCATGTACAAAAGGAAAAGGTGGTGCCGATAGATGGTAAGGTCAAGGAGGAAAAGGTCAAGGACGTGAAGGAGGTCAAGGAGGATAAACACGAGGCCAAGGAGGACAAACGGCCGAAAAAACAATCAGACAAGCCCGCAGAAAAACCTGCAGAGGTCGCAAGTAGCAAGCCCGTGGAGAATCACGTGGATGCGAAAGCTAAAGAGGCAGAAGCAAGGGCAGAGACCAAGCCAAAAGAGGTTAAACCGGTGGAGGCCAAGACTAAGCTGCCGAAGGATGTTGCCAAGACTCCTGCCGTTGTGAAGGAGTCGGCGAAGGAGTCGGTCAAGGAGCCGGTGAAGGAGCCAGTCAAGGAGCCAGTCAAGGAGGTTACCAAGGCTGAGGAGACGACTAAACAGACCACTAAGAAGCCTCCAGTTGATAGCAAGGCCACAGCAGTGACCGAGAGTGTTTCAGAGGATGTTCCAATGCCTGATGCCTCTCATAAGGATACAGCTGAGCCACCAGCTCCAGTTGTCGATACCAAGGAGTCTTCTTCTGCTGCCCCAGCTCCAGCTGACGATGATATGGGAGATGCTCTTGAAAAGGAACTTGAGCTGGAGATGCAAAAGCTCGAGGAGGAAATGGAGGTGGAGGAAGAAGCTGCCGTTGCTGCTGCTGCCGCCTCTGCATCTGCTTCTCCCACTACAGCAAGATCTCTGGCTGCTACTTCCATTGAGACTCTTCCTGTTCGGTCCATTTCTCTCCCCACAGCTCCACCTGCTCCTCAGCAGCAGAGCCAGCGTCTCAGTCTGCCCGGTGGTCTAGCTCTACCTGGAGCCACTGGTGAAACTGGATCCACAGCAGCTACAGCAGCTACAGTGACTCCTCCAGTTGATCCTGCCCCGGTTACTGAAGACGTGGAGATGAAGGATGTCTCTGCAGCGGTTAAAGAGAAGCCACCAGTTGATGCAGTAGCCGCCAACGAAGCAGCAGCAGCGGCAGCAGTAGCCGCCGTTGAGTCAGACAAGATGGACGTGGACGAGCCGGAGCCTAAGGAGGATGCCAAGGCCGACGCCAAGGTTGATGCCGAGGTTGATGCCAAGGTTCCTGCTCCTGCCAAGGTCAAGTTTGCAGTTGATGAAGAGCCCCAGACTACCAAGGAGGAGGCTCTTGTGGCTCCAACTGTCAAAGAAGAAGCAGCTCCTGTTGCTGTTCCTCCTACTGCTGGAGATGGCGTTTCTCCACGAACAGCCACAGTGAGTGTCCCTGGTGCCAAGTCACCTGAGGCCAAGAAATCCGAGCAAGTGGCTGTACCTCCTGCTGCCCCAGTTGCTGTCTCGCCGGTTGTCATCACTGCTTCCATCGACTTCCAGCCCGATGAGTTCCCTATGACTCGGCTGGAGAACACTTACTTTGCCAATCGGCTGTTGCCTCGTTCGGAGCGTATTGCTGAGATGCGGTACCTCCAGCCCGTTCCCCTCAAGTCTACACGTGACTACAAGTGTTACCGGGCCAACACACGCAACTTTGGTGTGATCCAGCCTCTTCTTGCTGACCGCATTTCTGCACGCAACAAGGCCATTTACGCCAAGAAGCTGCAGCTGCAGCAGGAGTACATTGGCAAGTACCGTCTTTGGAGCAAGCAGCACGTGGCTCGATCTCAGGACGAGCAGCAGGCCGTTTCCAAGGCCAATCAGCAGATGCCCCGTCCTGAACAGACTACAGGAGACAAGGGTATTGCTCTACCAGGCAGTAGTGTCAATGGAGCTCCTAAGGATGCTGAGAGTGGAGCTGATGAGAAGGGTAGTAGTGAAAAGGGCACTGCTGAGGATGTGGCTGCTGGACGACGAGGTAGACACTCGCATGGGGACACTGTTCGGTCCGAGGCCGAGTTTTTGGAGATTCTCGCCAACCTCGAGCGAGAACATGCACGTGACCCGTCTGTGCGTGCCAAACTCACCTCGGCAACCATTCCAGACATGATTCTCGACGAGGAGCTGCGTCAAAAGGTGTTTTTTGTCGACACCAACAACTTTGTGGCCGACAAACAGGCGTTCCATCGACGTCTGGACGTGGACGGCATTGATAATTTCACTGCTGCCGAACACGAGCTGTTCTGCGAGGCGTATGCTGCCCACCCCAAGCAGTTTGGACGTATTTCTGCCGCTATGGGTGGTCTACGGACCTTCCGAGACTGTGTTTTGCACTACTACAGAACAAAGACTCGGGTGGACTACAAGGCCATTGTTGCTGGACGAAACAGACGGTCTGCCAGAAAGGGCCGACGTAAGAAGGACGTTGTGGACGAGATGGCGTTCGATGGAGCCATCAGAACCAGAAGAGCGGCCGCTCCTCAGTTTGGAGAGGAGGAGAGAAAGCGGCAGCTGGAGGGCGAGAAGCGCGAGGTCAAGAGAGTCAAGGTGGAGCCTGCTCCTGGCGCTCCTGCTGTACCTGGCGTTGTAGCTGCTGGAGGAGCTATTGCCGTCAACAGTAATGTTGCTATGGGTGGAGTTGGTGGAGTTGGTGGAGGAGTTGGAGTGGCTGTTGCTGCCCCTGTTGGAGATGTTGCAGTTGCTCCGGCAGCTCCTGCTCCAGCTGCTGACTTTAAGACGTCTTCTTATTGGTCTGTTAACGAGGTCAATCTCCTGCCTATTCTCATCCGATCTCATGGTACCAACTGGGAACAGGTGGCTGCCCATTTCCGGTCCAAGTCCGCTGTCATGGTGAAGAACTACTTTCACAAGCACGGCGAGGCCAAGGGATGGCATGGTCTGGCGATTGAGGCCGACGAGAGAGTGAAACGAGGAGAACCTCTGCCTCCACCTCCTCCTATCAAGCAGTCCTTGGAGCTGACTACTCCTTACGCTGGATTGCGAAAGAAGCGAGTCAGTCCGGAGCAGGAGCAGATGCGACAGCCTCCCCAGCCTGTTCAGCCCGTTCAGGCTCAGGATCAGATGCGTCAGCAGCCTCAGGAGCACCATCAACAGGAGCTTCAGAGACAGCAGCAGCAGCAGCAGCAGCAGCAGCAGCAGGAGATGCGACAGCCCCCGGTTCAGCATCAACAGTCTGCCCAGCAGCAGGAGCTTCACAGACAGCAGTCTGTCCAGCATCAGCAGTCTGTTCAGCAGCAACACCAGCAGCAGCAGCAGCAACAACAACAACACCAGCAGCAGCAACAGGAGCACCAGAGACAGCAGGAGCACCAGAGACAGCAGGAGCACCAGAGACAGCAACAATCTGTTCAGCATCAACAACAGCAGGTTCCTCAACAGCAGCCTCCTGTTCAACAGCAGCAGTCGCAGCCTCAGCAGGTTCCTCAGCAGGTTCCTCAGCAGGTGCCCCAGCAGGTGTCTCACCAGTCTTCTCAGCAACAGCAGCAGCCTCAGGTGTCTTCTCGACCTCCCCAGCCTACTCAGCCTCTGCACTCTCGATCCAGCTCTCAGTCGTCTACAGGCACTCCTGGCCCGTACAGACCTGTGGCTATCCAGCCTCAGCCCCAGCATGTGTCTCAACAGCAGCAGCACGTGACCCAGTCTCAGCACGTGACTCCAGCAGGCAGTTCGCCACAGCAGCAGTACATTTCTACTCATGGTCGGGCTGTTTCGTACGATTACGATCACGTGCGTGACCCTGTGAGCTCCATGCGGTACTCTCCCCATGGCATGCGTCCCACCGAGTCCATGCGGCACATGCATTCTGCTTCGCCGCCTCTGGGCCAATCGGCACGTCAGTCGCCCCAGCCAGGACCTCCTCCCATGGCCGGGTTCTTTGCTACCAAGCCTAGATCCTCGTCTTTCAAACAGGAGCGGCCCAATCTGGAGCGCCAGCAGCTCGAGCGTCAACGACAACTGCAGGAGCAGGAACAGCTGGAACGACAGCGACAATTGCAGGAGCAGCAGCTGGAGAGACAGAGACAGCAGCAGGAGCTGGAGCACCGACAGCGACAGCAGGAGCAGGAGAGACAACGCCAGTTGCAGCAGCAGCAGCAACAGCAGGAGATCCAGCGCCAGCAACAGCAACAGGAGTACCAGCGGCAGGAGCTGCAGCGTCAGCAGGAGATTCAGCGGCAACAGGAGCTGCAGAGACAGCAGGACCTTCAGAGACAAGATCTCCAGCGGTCGACGTACTCGCCGTACATGCCTCCTCTGTCGCACACGCCTCCTCCCCAGCAGAGCTCTCCCACGGGCTTTTCTCTGCCCCCCATCAACACTCACCCCTCTCACGGGCCTCGGCAGACACTACCGCCCTTGCCTATTTTGCAGCGGCCTTCAAAGACGTCGTCCATCACGTCGATTCTCAACGGCGATTCTAAGCCCAGTGGAGGCCGTCCTGGAGGAATCACTCTGCCTCCTCTCAATGCCATGGCAGGACCTCCTCCTCCAGGCGGGCCAGGAGCACCAGGAGCACCAGGAGCCCCCGGAGCTCCTCCTGGCATGTATCCTCCTCGACAACAGTCCCCACCAGGACCGTATCCGCCTTATTGGCAGTAGACCAAGTGAGAGAGAGCCAGGACACACGAAAGAACGGAGGAAAAGGAAGACGAAGGACAGCATGGATAAAATGTGTTTATTTATATGTATTATATGATGATCTAAATGGTGGTTGTAGTGAGAGCAGGGCATGGTTTCCAGTGTATGTTGTAGCTGTATGAATATGTTGATTGTCTTGATGAGGTACAATCTTAGTCAACCCTGTTTTGAGGGTACCATGGTAGGGTGACAAAAGACGCTGTATGTAACGTACTATGCTTACAATCAAAACCAGGGCAAGTAATTTCCTCCTCTACATACCACATACCTTATCATGTCATTCATTAGTTACATTGTGTATCCAGAGCAATATTCGTTCTCTGATGCACCTCTTCCTTCAACGTTTCTAAACCGGAGATTTGTCTGTGCTCATCACCGGAGAAACGCTCCGTCTGTAAATCATCGTCTGTCGCTCAATCAACACGATTACAAACTCTTGTTCATAAAATGCCGTCTGGTGAAAGCCAACCAGTACTTGTTGGGCTTGGAAGGGTCGTCATGGTAGATCTTCTCAATCAGTCGCTTTGCCAGCTCCTGTCGGAACTGCATCAGGTAGCCTCGCAGCAGCTCGACCTCGTTTCGGTCTCGAGGAGGAGCATACAGAGAGTTGAGAGGGAAGCCGGCATCTCCGGGAATAGAAAAGTGCTCGACAGCAGCAGTGTTCAGCAACTTGTTGGCCTCGTTGGCAGAGGTGGTAGGCTTGAGCTTGCCCAGACACTCGGACACGAAGAGAATACCGTAGATCAGAGCTCGGTCGGCGGGACCCTTGATCTCAAAGTTCTTGAAGAAGGAGTTGGCTCGGAACAGATCCAGAACCTCGTCGATGATGTCGTAGTCGGCGTTGCTGGGATAACTGGGGCCTCGGAACGACGTTTTGATGGGCAGAACGGCAAAGTTGCCCACTACCCGGGTGTCCTGGTCCTCGCCAAGAAATGTACTGTTCAGAGCTGGCATTTTTTCTGGGGTGGGTGTTGTGGATGTGTCTTCTCTCACGTTTGGTGATGCGTTGGTAATGAGAACACAGGCTTGGGTGTGTGTGATGAGGTGGAGATAGCTGGTGAACTCTAATAATGGCGCAGTTAGAGGTGAAGTGTGAGGAAGTTGTAAAAGAGGGACTGATTGGTGGTGGAAGGTAGGTAGAGAGAAGGAGTGTGTATATGTGACTCAATTGAGGTGATCCGAATTGATTTGGCTGCTAACCGTCTTGATTACTAATCAGGGAACGGAGTTGCGTTGGCGTGTGTTGTTTAAGTATTCTGATGTGCCTATACTTGGGAGTATACTTAAGGCTGTCAAAGACCCAACATCTCCGTCGGATTAAGCTGCTGTGAATTTGGGCTTGCGGGGAATACGGAGTTAGTGAACAAGCTGGGATATGTATGGAAGGAGCTGTATACGATGGCCTTAAGAGGACAATGACTAAAATGGTCAGGATGTCGCGTCTAGCGGGGTTCTATGGATTGGTATGGGGTTGGTGTCATGGTACGAGTACAGCGTACATACTGTAGGGGTCTCGGTGTAAGAGAGATATGCACGTTGATACTCTGACCTGATGTATCAGGCACATCTGGAGGAACATTCACCGAGAGAGTTATAGCTGTATGATTTGACTGTACTGCTAGGAACAACTAGAGGAGACTACAGGCAACTCCTGGTACACTACAGTCAAGTTTGAGCACCGTGTAAAACTGTCAACTCACTAAACTCTTCTCCACACCACCCCAGTCATCACCAGTCTTCTCATTTCCCCATAGGTCCAAGTTATTGGTGTTTATTGCTTTTGGGACTACCCCTGTGCTTATTAACGACAAATGAGGTTAAGTGATGGACTGCATACGACGGACATAGTGAGTATGGCCGAGAATAGCTGGTGTGATGGGGGTTGTTAGGTGGTGTGAAATGGATGAGCTGGAGTCGCCAGAACTGTAGCCAACTATATATCGAGCAGTAGAGTCTCCACTAGTCTTCTTACAGAGTGTTAGTGGTGTGGTTAATGTACCTCCACTCAAGTCTTCTTCTCCATACAGTCTTCCCCAACCCTGTTGCTTGACGTTTTCGGCAGTCTCTTAAATGCCGTGAAAAGGCGGTTTTTTTCGAGCACACAAATACCGCGTTCGATTCTGCCAGTTTAGTAGACTTGTTAGACCCGCACCAGTCGGCCCCAGCCACCCGTGTCACCTCATATAGCCCGTTTTCTAATCCCCCCACACTAATACCGCAGGTGACTAAGCAACCTAAAGTTGGCACCACACAACACAGCCTCGTGCGTCTTTGGGCACTACACTTTTTCAGAGCCGCCAATCTCTACACCAGTTGTTGTTTGCACGACACAACGCCCCCAGAGACACACAACACAAGTCACACTCGACACAGGGCAGCTCAAATGGCGCAGGACGTGTTGGATATTCCGTTTACCGATATTCCGTCGATGCAAGTGAGTAGATGAGACACCCGGAGAGAGCAGGGAGAGACGAGGACCCTGAGAGACACAGACACGGGACAGTTGCAAGTGATGTGACAGAACTGAAGAAAGGTGCCGACACAAAGACACAGGTGGCGATACAACAAACGACTCATGACACAAATGGCAACATCGACACAAACTGGAACATTGGCAAGTCCTCTTATTACTCCACTCGCTCAAATGGAGATGTGGTCCTGCCGCGCTTGTTACACAGATGAGATATGGATTAGGGGTGACATGATGAATGTAGTCAGATGGGAAAGAGTGCGATAACATTGTACAAAGCCATTTGGCGTCTTGTCGTTCATGCCGTATTCAACTCAGCCACGACACTGTTAAAGGGGGGCTCGACATGGGACTCGTCACACGACACACACATCACGACACATCACGGCGCATGATGACACATTTTACGAGACACGTTTCACATTTTACGAGGAAGGGAATACGACGAGACAAGCTCATTGTCCAAAAAGATGTCCCCATTCTTCTGTTCTGTTTCTGATCACTCACCTCCTCAACCAATACTAACCACAGCGCATCCCCGCATCGCGGTCCATGCAGAACCTCAACGAAAGGTATGAGCAAGGACAAGCCCCTCCCCAGGGCCAGGTTCCGCTCCAGGGTCAGGGTAAAGCTCCCATGCAGCCCGCGCATCACACTCCTCACCCTAATCCTCCACCCCAGCATCACCCGCAACAGCAGCAGCAGCAGCAGCACATGCCACCGCGACACTACCCGACCAACCGGCCGCAACCCGGACAGTCTCCGCAGCAGCAGCCGCAACGACCGTACTCGCAAGGCCACACTCAAGGCCAGCCCCAGGGACAAAAGGGTCAGACTCCGTATCCTTACACGGTAGGACGACAGGGACAGCAGGCTCCTCCTCAGCAGATGCCTCAGCAGATGCCTCAACATGCTCCTCAGCACGTTCCTCAGCAGGTGCCCCATGCTCCTCCCCAGCAGCATCACGTACCTCCTCAGCAGCATCACGTTCCACAGCAGCAGCAGCACGTGCCCCCTCAACACGCTGCTCAGCATGCCCCACCGCCGCATCAGCAGCAGTACTCGCCTCAGAAGCACGCTCAGGGAAGTCAGGGAGGCCACGGAGGGAACATGCCTCCACCAGTAATGGGACAGGGTATGCCTCAGCCTCCGGGACAGGGCCAGGGCGCAGCAGGAGCTCAGTATGGTGGTCAACAGTTCTCTCGGCAACAACAACCGCCACAGCTGCAGACTCAGGCAAATCCCTACCACATTTCTCGGCGACCTCAGATGCGACACACGCAGTCGGCCACCTCGCCAACCTCGCCTTCCAACCCTTACTCGCAGTTTAGCCAGTTCAACCCCGGCAGATCTGTGTCTGGTGGCCCCCAGCAGCACCACCCGGCACACCATCAGCAGCAGTACGGAGGACGGTCCATGTCGCTGACCCAGCAGTCGGTGGCAGCAGCTTCTCGAGGGAACCCTAACGTCTATGATCGAGACACTGGAGGACGGACCTCCACTATGACTTCTACTTCTTCAGGTAGAGTCATTCCTTCGCGACAGGGACCTCCCATTGCAGGACCTGGTGGAATGGGCGGCAGCACCCATGCTGTCAACGCTCAGGGCCACAGCATTCCTGGCTCCACCGTGAGTCTGAATTCGAATGTGACTCCCTCTACGTCGGCTACCCACTTGCCCTCGTCTTCCACGGCTTCGGTAGCCACTTCCACTACAGTCGTGTCCCCTACTCAGCAGTCCAGCTTTGGTAACCATCGAACAACCTCGACGTCGTCCATGCGATCGCTGTCGTCTGAGTTCGGTCCCTCGCCCCGTTCTGCGGTGCTGACCGCCTCGCGACGCGCCCCTCTGGTCTACCCCGCCCTGCTGTCCAAGGTTGCAGAGATGTTCCGGCTCACTGTTGTGGTTGCGGACAAGAAGAAGAACGAGCTGAGTTACTCCAACTCGTTTCTGGGATCCGAGGCCGTGTCTGTGATTGCTGATATCATCAAAACTACAGATCGAAACCTCGCCCTGCTTCTGGGTCGATCTCTGGACGCCCAGAAGTTCTTCCACGACGTCACTTACGACCACCGGCTGCGAGACTCGCCCTTCGAGCTCTACCAGTTCAACGAGATTGTCGAGGCTAACGACGCTGCTGCCCAGACCGTGGGTATGCCTGTCAACGGTGTGTTCACGCTGCTGACTGAGTGTTACTCTCCCACGTGCACTCGAGACAAGCTGTGTTACTCCATTGCTTGCCCTCGACGTCTGGAGCAACAGGCTCGACTCAACATGAAGCCCAGCGGTCTGAAGCGATCCGAGTCGCGTCTGTCTCTTCACGGCGACAGCGACAACAAGGAGCAGAAGCTGTGGCGAGAGCGGGTCACCAAGGAGATCGCCAACAGTGTGGACGACGAGGAGAAGAAGCGCCAGGAAGTCATTTGCGAACTCATCTACACCGAGCGAGACTTTGTCAAGGATCTGGAGTACGTGCGGGACTACTGGATCACTCCCCTTCGAACCTCGAACATTATTCCCGAGGCTCGACGAGAGCGGTTCATCAAGATGGTCTTTTCGTTCATCATGGACGTTCATGCCGTCAACATCAAGCTGGCCGAGGCTCTGACCAAGCGAGAGCAGTTTGCACCTGTTGTTCGACGTGTTGGAGACATTTTCCTGCAGCACGTGCCTCGGTTCGAGCCCTTCATCAAGTATGGTGCTTCGCAGCTGTACGGTAAGTACGAGTACGAGCGTGAGAAGTCGTCCAACCCGGCCTTTGCCAAGTTTGTCAACGACACAGAACGTCTGGAGCAGTCCCGAAAGCTGGAGCTCAACGGTTACCTGACCAAACCCACCACCCGTCTGGCCAGATACCCTCTTTTGCTTGAAGCTGTGCTGAAGCACACCAAGGAGGACAACCCTGATTACGGCGATATCCCCGAGGCCATCAAGCAGATCAAGGCTTACCTGATGAAGGTCAACGAGAAGAGTGGTCAGTCCGAGAACCGATTCTCGCTGATGCAGCTGAACCAGTCGTTGGTGTTCCAGAAGAACGACTACGTGGATCTGAAGCTGATGGAGGAGTCTCGACGAATCATTTTCAAAGGCTCTCTCAAGAAGCGAACCCAGGACACCCAGGGTGAGATCCAGGTGTACTTGCTGGACCACTTTTTGCTGTTTGTCAAGGTCAAGGTGGTCAACAAGCGGGAGATCATGCGTGTTTACAAGAAGCCCATTCCTCTCGAGCTTCTTATGGCCGCTCAGGCTGAAGAGATTGGTCCCAAGAGCTCTTCGTTCCGACGGCCTCCTTCGTCCTTGATCCCCAAGACCGTCTCGAAGGAGTCTTCCAACGGAAAGTACCCCCTGACGTTCCTGCATATCGGACGAAAGGGCTACGAGCTGACTCTGTTTGCTGCCAACTTTGCCGCTCGAAAGGCTTGGTCTGACAACATTGAGTCGCAGAAGAATGCCCGAAGAGAGCTCGGCGACGTGTTTTCGCAGTACACGCTTTGCTCCGGCTTCTTCCACGGCAACAACCGTGTCAATTGTGTGGTTCCTATTGATGGAGGACGAAAGGTGCTGTATGGAACCGACTCGGGAGTGTTCATTTCCGATATCCGGCATCTTCCCAAGCAGCAGGGCTCGTTGCAGAACTCCATTGTGGCCACCACCCCTGTCAAGCTCATCTCCACGAGCAATGTGACTCAGGTGGCCATCCTGGACGAGTACACGACGATTCTGGCGCTTGCAGACAAGACTCTGTATGCTTGGCCTTCCGACATCATCGATACTCCGGACCCCGTGTCCAACTCGCGAAAGGCCAAGAAGATTCTTGGACACATCAACTTCTTCAAGGCAGGTGTTTGCAACAACAGAATGCTGGTGTGTACGGTCAAGTCGAGTTCCACATCGTCGACCATCAACGTTCTGGAGCCCTCGGAGCCTCTCACCAAGAACAAGCGACAGACCACCCTGCTGTCTCTCAAGAAGGGACGTCAGGACACCGAGTTCCGGTCGTTCCAGCAGTTCAACATTTCGTCGGAGATCATTTCCATCTCCCTGTTGTCTCTCAACTTGTGTGTTGGCTGTGCTAACGGTTTCAAGGTGGTGTCTCTCACCAATTTCGACACCCAGAGTCTGCTTTCTTCTGCTGATACTTCTCTGGATTTCGTCATTGGCAAGGAGCAGCTCAAGCCTATTGCGGTGTACCGATTGGATGGTGAGTTCTTGCTTAACTTCTCCGAGTTTTCGTTCTACGCCAACGCCCATGGCTGGCGAAAGCAGCCCATGTGGCGAATCGACTGGGAGGGCGTGCCGCAAAACTTTGGTATCTGGTACCCCTACCTGTTGGCGTTCGAGCCCAACTTTGTGGAGATTCGGCATGTCAAGACGGGCGAGATTGTGAACGTCATTCACGGCGAGAACATTCGGTTCTTGCACGAGTCTTCGCGGGAGATCATTTACGCGTACGAGGACGAGCGGGGCAACGATGTTATTGCTTGTCTGGATTTCTGGGAAAAGAGCCAAAAGAGAGTGGCGGCGTAGGAAAAATCAGTTTAATTGGGGGAGTGTATGTACATTTATTTATTAATCAACTAGCGACGAGGCGCGGCTTCCGAGCGACTGTAGGTGGGTGTACGAGTAGGCAGGGCAGACGTTGTGCAATGCATATGAGGTTCAAAAGGATGCATTTGAGAGCGTGTCTATGGATATGCTGCGGTGGTGGGGCTGGATGGACGTTGGCTGTATTCGTCAATTACAATTGACTTGAGATAGCCCAATTGGCAGTCTCAGTGTGAATTTTGGTCTCAGAAAGCCCCATCAGCCACTTCTATGACTCCTCTCGATCTCGCTACACACTTCCAGTTTTAGCTCTGTCGGCATGAGTTTCTCCAGCCGCGAAATACTGGTGCGGTTATGCGATGAGAACGATGTGAACGATTGAGTTTCATTTAGCTGAAAAGGGACATCACTCAACAGTATTGAGTATCGGGGTGTCACATTTGGACGTTGAGTTCGTGTCTGGGATAATCCGGGAGAGATAGGGTGGTTTGTCTGAGTCTGTCCAATAGTTTTTCCGTTCTCAAAAGAGGGGAAGCCTGGCTCTAGCGTAAAATAGTTATCTACGCGAACTAATGCTACAGCGAGTAAATCCGAACCAGTCCATTGAGATTGGCCGTGTGTGAATTGTTGTCACTGTAGTAGAGTAATTCTGGGGTATCAGTAATGCAGCAATCGCTCCGCCCCACAGCCATGTCTCGCTTTGTAGATGCGCCATCTCCTTCTCTCAACATGCCTCAAAGCGATGCGGTGAAAAATAACTGATGTGGTGCCCAGAGGACAAACAGATGTGGCAAATAATTATATGGGGGTATGCAGGGACGAGTCCAGGACCATAACAATAGAGGGCGACAAGAACGGATAAAAGTAGAGAGGTTAGAATAAGGTGGAGGTCAACAACGGCAATGGGTTCTGAGGGGGTGGCCCCCAAGTCTTGATCAGGGCTAGTGTACCTATACGTGTAGCACTTCTAGTATAGTAGCTGGTGGGTATTGACTGCACCTTGCACATACCCAAATACGTAGTATATGCTGAGTCATTGAGCATGCCTTCAGTTATTGCACTGCAGTTGGTTGTTCTGGAACAAAGTCTTGTTGCCTCTTTATCAGCCTTCTGCTCCACACTGGCATAAACCTGTTGAGCTCAACTCAACCATCCGTAACTTGGAGATTGTGTTTGTGACGCCGCCGCCCCAAACAAGGAGGGGAATATATAAGTGGTGCTATCTCTCTGCTCTTTCTTTCTCGCCACAGATACAACCAACTAACCAACAATGTTCTCCACCAAGCCCAACCAGCCTACTCCTATCACCACCTCCACCACCAAGACCCCCAGCGACACAAAGCCCTCCACCAGCGGGCGGCCCGTGGCTCAGTCGACCTCAGTCCAGTCGCAGGGACTCAACCGGCCTTGCAATCTCAACACCAAGGACCAGGAGCACTTGCTGCTCTGCGATCTCAACTAGACAAAGACCGAGACCCAGGTCAGGTCACATGGAAGAGACAACTACAACTCCAAACAACCACGGCTCGACATGTAACCCTCTTCCATGCACTCCCATCTGGCTAATCTCACACGTGCATGGATTGTGCACGCGATACGACAGCAAAAGGTTCAGACATGGGGTCTGAGAGAAAAAGACGGCAGCAACAGCCAAGACGAGGCCAAGACAAAGTCAGAGCTCGACAAAGTGCCATTCAGTAATGGGCAACATCCAAAATACCAACTCCACAAACTACAAATAGCTATAATACATGAGTGTTCGTATAGTGTGTAGGGTGGTCACTGGTACTTGCATACCGAACAGTCAGCTACGAGTAAACACACAGACCACCTAAGTGAGTATGGACTCAAGACAGCCAATGCCACACACCAGTTATTCCCTCAGATGGCTCTTCAGCTGACCTGGGTCGGCCCATTGTTCTCAAAAGCGACCAGGTCTAATTAGAGTGGCGGTAAAGTTGCAGTCCGGAAAAATACAAGCGAGGTGATAAGGCGGGGCGATAAGGAAGGAAAAAGATTAGCTAGAGATGTATTGTTCCGTGGCTACGTGAGAGTGTATATCTTTCATTGTGCAGAGACTTTTACCTGTCGTTGAATGGATAGTGTGTACTGCTGGCAGACTAATTACATTATACGCCGCTCTTAGCTGTAACATCTAATCCGGATACTGTCTTGATTTCTAGAATACATATGTACACTGTTGTCACTATAGTCAAGCCATTCCCCTCAAAAGATCAGACCACAAATCCAATACCATCCAAGCCTCTCAGTTACCCCACGCAACTGACAACACTTATAACTGTAGCCTGCATTATCTCTATACTAACAGTGGGACAGGCCTAAATGTGAACATCTCGGGCGTCCTTAATTGCCATAGTGGAGCTACCAAACACTTCACTTTGTCAATAGCCAGAACAACGATACTGTGCCTGTTACTCCGTGTCTGTACAATATTACTGAGGGAATATTCTCACACATCACTCCACCACCCCTTATCCGTTGCCTAGACAACCTCCCGTTCCCCCTAACCCATCAATCAACGGAATCACTGCATAATCGCACGGGCACCATGTCCAGAATGTCTCGCTTTTGACGCCCCCCTTGAACAATGGTCTTGTCTTTTTGCTGCGCACGCGTATTCTGACCTCGGTCATTCAAAAGCGGGGTCATACACTGTGTCCCCTCATGAGCCTCAGAAGCAGGTACCATTGTACAAATGATTGGGCAAACTGAAATCGGGCCAAACCAAGCCATTCTCAAAAAGTCAGTCTATTTCGCTTGTGGTGCAGCCAGCAGCAGCAAGGTCCGAGCCGAGGCCCATTTTGGGAATGGCTGATGTGACATGAACAAGGATGAACGGCACCACGCTACACACGTCAAAACCCCGCTTGAAATAACTATATCACGTGATATAGCTCCATTCTCAGAAATACCCGCCCTTAGATCACATGACATACGTCCCATCACGTGGCTGCTTTGCCCCCCACCACAGAGCTTCCACACCCCTCTCGAATCTACATTCTTGTCGTGCATGAACGGAATGCATTATGGTCCGTGTGAAAAAAGATGGGTCCATAGGGGAGCATCAGCTGTAGATGTTGATCATTTGGGATGGTTACGGGTAGGTGTTTAGGCCATCGTTCGAGACATTGGGACACGTGTCTCTTGGGAGTACAATCTACTACTTGCACTATACCTATCGCTTCCTTCTTCTCCTCAGCTCACGTCTCCACAGCACACTATGTTGCTCTATGGAACACGTTAATCCACGCTTAAAATGGATTTCCCACTGTAACAAGCTCGGCAAGTAAAGTGACTTTTGGACCCAAGAGGTATTCAGGGGGGACCAGGGTGGTGTGGACTCCACTTTAGTCACTCTAGTTTGAGGGGATATAATTCGTCTAGTTCAGGGTATACGGGGACGTGATCTGTGTTGCAAGTACCGGTTGCTGTCATTGTCATTGTAGTCACTCCACCAGCACATCTTCATTGCTACTCTATGCCCTCTTCTGTTCTCTGCCCCCCCGTCTCAGCGTTTCTCCACATTTAGCTCTGACTTTTTCACACGCTCATTTTTCCATAGCCTGCGTGCCCTAACCTCGGAGAAGCCCAAAACCGGCATAACGCAAAAGGCTCTTTCGTTTTCCGCACAAGCAAAACCTCCTTTCGCTTCTCGCCAGTTGTACTCTCGTTGCACTGAAAACACGTTTGCTTGGCGACAGAAAAATGAGTGAGTATCAACCAGAATCCAAGAGCCACCTGCTACGAACACAAACAGACCCCCGACACTCTCAGCAACACGGACGCAACACAAATGCCTCGGATTTGCTTTGCAGCCGTGATCGTGAACACGTTACATTGACATGGGGGTGTATACGACCTGTGCAACCGACCACACAGTCATCGACACAGATCCATCGAAGAACACGCGAGAAGCTCAAGATCAATCACCGGGGATACCACAACGTTAGTCGTGTCTCCAAAAGTCAGCTCACGCGCTTCGATGTCGTCGTCTGGACTGATTTGACCCCTGATCTACGCGTCGCGTTCGACAAAACGTGGCCGACATGGGTTTGGTCGTGGGAATATGGGACCAAAGATCTAGTCATGGTGTCAGATGGATCATGAGATTATAACCACGTCTATGATCTGTCTGTGTCGTTTTGATGTCGCCTGATCTGTGCTGTTGTAACCGATCTCACGTCCGCCAATTCTTACAACGGGGAATGGCGTGAGGGGGTTACCGAGGTCATGATATACAGTCGTGGTTACTTTCTTAGAATCATTGTCACATCGTCACTGTCACATCCTTTATGTGATACCATCCACACCTTGGTGGCCCATGTCTTGATTTCTCATGACTTGATGTCTTGATGTCACGACGACGTGCCATTCCCGAGAATGACCTCAACTCTCAAATCCATGCAATACTAACTCAGGCGCCGTCCCTATTGAATTCAACGTCCCCTCTGTGGACCGACCCTTTGGTATCTACCTCTGGGCCATCTTTGACCAGGCCTGGGAGAAGCTTTTCGGCTGGCCCGCCTCGTCTTTCATTTTCCAGCGAAATGACCCCAACATCCCCTTCTCCTCCACCCCTCCCGTGATCATCGCCATCATTGTCTACTACATTGTCATCTTTGGCGGCCGAGAGGTGATGCGAAACCTGTCTCCCATCCGACTCAACTGGCTCTTCCAGATCCACAACATCTTCCTCACCCTCCTGTCCGGTATGCTCCTCCTCCTCCTCGTTGAGCAGCTTTTCCCCATCATCGTCCGACAGGGTATTCTCTACGCCATCTGTGACTACGGATCTTGGACTCAGCCCATTGTCTTCTGCTACTACCTCAACTACCTGACCAAGTTCTTTGAGCTGATCGACACCGTCTTCCTCGTCCTGCGAAAGAAGAAGCTGACTTTCCTGCACACCTACCACCACGGTGCCACCGCTCTGCTGTGCTACACCCAGCTCATCGGAATGACCTCCGTCTCTTGGGTCCCCATCACTCTTAACCTGTTCGTCCACGTTGTTATGTACTTCTACTACTTCCTGGCCGCGCGAGGTATCCGAGTGTGGTGGAAGGAGTGGGTCACCCGACTCCAGATCATCCAGTTCGTCATCGATCTTGGATTCGTCTACTTCGCCTCTTACACCTACTTCACCTCCACCTACTGGCCCTGGATGCCCAACATGGGCTCTTGTGCCGGAGAGGAGTTTGCTGCCATTTACGGTTGCGGTCTGCTGACCTCTTACCTCTTCCTCTTCATCGCCTTCTACATCAACTCTTACCGAAAGCCCGCTTCCAAGGGTCCTTCCAAGCCTGCTGTTGCTGTCGATGGCCCTGTTGGCGGCGTCAACGCCCAGACTGGTGCTTCCCGAGGCCAGACCACTACCCGATCTCGACGAGCATAAAGAGGGGTATGAACAGTGATACAAAAAAAGCAGTTTTTACTGTAGTAGATTAGATAATATATGCTCTTAAGAAGAGAGAGTCGTCCAGTGGGAGACTCAAATGAATGTTGTTGTAATCGTAACTAGCGCGAGCCAATACTGGCCCTTGAACATCAAGACTACAAGTACGAGTACTACCTATGGGTGAGATGCTCGATCACGCAACACATTGAGCCTCTAGCCTGTCTCTCCAACTTACAGCCAGTATAAGTTGACCAGCGCCGTTTGATTCTGAGTTGATCTACTCTGTACACTGATTAGGCATGGTGTGAGTATTCAAGACTATGGTCGAGTGAAACCCACAGTATAAGACTGTAGCTTCTACACCGACCGCCTCTACTGTAAGAACTGCCACAAGCCTTCTCATGGTTACCTCTGTCGAACGCGACTTTTATACCATTGCACATCCAACGGCTATCGTTTAGATTAGAGTACGAATTGAGTTGGGGAGCTAACGGTGAAAGGTGGGCTTCCTGAAATGTGAGAGGTATTTAGAAAGGGCGGGTGGTTAGTTCATTGACTTGGATTTCTTTTTGTCAACTAGCTCAGGCCATTTACTGTGAGCTGAGATTGTGACAGTCATTCCAACGAGCGCACGGCACACTCACCAAGGTGGATACGGTTCAACGGTTTACCAGAAGGCGCTGTAGGATGTCAGATAAGCGGCTATTTGTTGCCTAAGCGATTTATTGACGTGCTCAAACTGCAATTGATGGCAGTCCTTAAGTGCCTGTTAAAGTCGTGCTTCCATTCCATCTCTGGAACCTCCGCCCAAAGCTGATCATGCTCGAATCCTCCAAATCTTACTGCTATAGCTGTTATGGTGGACGACGTTGATAGTTATCAGATCGGAGTGCCGCTTCTGTTGAACTTCAATTCAACTGGATCATTGTTTCTCCACGGAAAGTATCTCTCTTTGTAGTTTTTCACTAAGTAGCTATCTCTCTGATGGAATACACACCCACAACCCAACTTCCAGTCTAAGACCGAGTTCCATGACTCAAAGGCTGGACAACATGACTCACGAGGACACAACTCAGCGATACTACAGATAGTGAGACACTAAACGCTGGACGTCGAATTCGAGACAGTTAGGATTCCAAGATTGATCTGATAAAAGTAACTTCTATCTAGGCTCTCAGAAGTTGGTCTTGCCCACCCCGAGCTCAAGTAGACTCAACTCTGAAGCATTATGTGAACCTCTGAAGAACTATATAAGCCCGTTCAACCGTGTTGCCATACTCAAGTCAAATGTTCCTACCAACTCTTCTTCTGTCTACTTTGGCTGCTACAGCTCTTGCAGCCCCTGCTCCCGCCAAGGTAGTGGCTCTACCAGTGACTCGACACCGCAACATTTCTCATCACCCTGACCTCTCCAAGAGATCGTCCACCTACCAGATTCCTATCGTCAACAAGGAGTACTACTACTCCGTTGCCTTGTCTCTGGGCACCCCTCCCCAAGACTTCAATGTGATTCTGGATACCGGGTCATCTGATCTTTGGGTGTTTGCTTCCAACGCTACCGAGTCCTGTGAAAACCACGCCTGTGACGCTACAGGCCAATTCAATGCCCTCGACTCGTCCACCTACCACTTCATTGGCAATAATTACTCTATCGAGTACGTGTCTGGTGATAATGCCACAGGCAACTGGGGTACAGACACTCTCTCTATCGGTCCTGTGAAACTCGAGAACCTCCAATTTGCAGCTGTCAGCCACACCACTTCCCAGAGTGGTATCCTCGGTCTGTCCCTTCAGGGCTCCGAATCCGTCGTCTGGGTGCAGAACGAGTATCCCAACTTCCCTGACCAGCTCGTCAGTGAGGGCTATATTGACAGAACCGTCTACTCGCTCTTCCTTAACTCCATCAACGCCACCGAGGGAACCCTGTTACTGGGTGGTATCGACAAAGCCAAGTACTCTGGCGAATTGGAAGTACTCAATCTCGCTGACCACAATGACTTCTCTGTTACTTACAGCGATGTGTCTTGGAACGGCAACTCTTACGGTCGAGCCAGTGCCGCCGTGTTTGATTCAGGAACCTCATACATGTACATGCCCAATGACGTCTTCTATGGTCTCTCAAGTGACATCAACTTGAACGAGACCACGAATGCTGACACCAACTTGCAGTACACTCCTTGCGATGCCGATATTAGTGTCGATATAACCTTCAGAAACACAGTCATCACCCTGGGATCTGATCAGCTCGTTCTCCACCTGTCTGAACTGTTGGACGACAAGTCTCAGACAGAGTGTGTCTTTGGTATCCAGTCCACAGATTACTCTAGCGGCAACATTCTGTTTGGTGACGTCTTCCTCAGATCTGTGTATGCCGTCTACGATCTGGACAACTACCAGGTCGGTGTCGCCCAGGCCGTTTACACTGGCAAGACTGACATTGTCGCCGTTGGTGTCAATGACAACATCTGAGTGAACAAACGTAACATGTAACGAAGTGATGATGTGAGGATCTGAGAAGTCTGAGTGTAGGTATGAATAGCGGGTAACGTGACGTGAGAATGTGCGGGGAGCAAAAAAGTGTTGACTAACAGAGGAATTAAACCTCCTTGATTTCCTTTTTGAGGCCATCGTCAGTCCCGAAGAACAATGACATGGACAGGAATTGAACCTGCAACCCTTCGATTACAACTTCAAGCTGGAGTCGAAAGCTCTACCATTGAGCCACCACATCAACACGCTTATTTTTGCCTTTTTTGAACCTACAAGAGCTAACCCCACCAAAGTCACGTGATCAAAACTTTGGGAGCATTTTCTAGACGAACCGGAGGACTTTTGAAACCGGAGTTTTTCCGTAGCTACGAAAGAACACGTGAAAAATCCATTCCCACCGTTATATCACGTGTATCACCTCGATAACGCGACGTTGCAAATTTTTCTCGTCGCGATGCCGTCCAGAGGTGGGTGGTTTACAAAACGCCCCACATCTCGCGCAATAACGCACGTGCAAAATTTTCTAAAATAGGGCGTGATAGATGTGCGTGTTGTTTTCAATTAATGCACATGTATCGCTTGATATATTGTTGTGATTGCTCGTGTTTGTGTTATTCCGTCCACGCGACTGGTCGGCGACTCAGCCCAAACCTTGCCGAACTCATTCCATCGCAAACAATGAGAGTCTATCGGGCTTTTGTTATTGTTCGTGGAATGTGCGAGTCTTTTGCCCACGTGATTAGCACGATCCGCGTCGTCTCTGCACGTCCACATGTGTTTCTGGGTTTGTCTGGAAGAACAAGCTGTTGTTCAGCAAGGGGGGGAAGATGGAAGGGACGTATAATATGGAATACGGAACCATTTGCAGTGATTCGAGAGATACGAGAAATGAGTGAGTTCGAAGACAGACAGACAAGCTGAAAGCTGAAACATTGGATCAAGCCGACTTTACGGAGACATCCACGGCCCCCAGCTTCCTGTCTGACAGCTCCCCCTTGTGTTTGTGTGTCCATTCTTGCTGTTGTCGATCTCGACTCTTGTCCAAACACTTTTAGCTCATTAAACTCACTTTTAAATGCAACCAAACAGTGTAACCGGAGAGTGTGATACAACATGTGCCATAGTACAGACTGGTACAGCCGAGTTCATTGTCAGAGTAATTCCTGTCTTTTGAGCACCGCATGTCACGTGACCAACCAGTTTGGTGCTACACGTCGTGGTTCTGAGTTGCACTGTATTGTGAGTGCAACCTGCACGTGTGCTGTGGAGTGTGTCAATATCACTGCCTCATTTATCTCTGTCACTGCCGCTTTCGTAACTGGTTCCGACTCTTACCTCCCCCAAGTCTATTTGAGCCAAGGTAGGGGTCAACGTTAATTTAGGGCATGTCTTGAAAAGAGTGAGGAAGCCGACAACGGTTTTGATCGTCACTGAATGGTGTATAGGTGGAGCTTTAGAGGTGTCTGGGCAGCGGGCGATGGATTATTTTCCGTCTAGGATCCAATCTAGCCGTCTAAGACATCTCTCCAAGCCACTATTACCGCCTAGTGGAGAGTTTCTTTCCAGACGGGCACGCGAATTAGCGCGCACCACACCTGCATATTTTAGGGCCATTTTCCCATCAGGGGTAAGTGGAGGAGGGAAACGACTGGACAGCTGAAGAGAGATATTATCTGGGCACACACGATTCCAGCATGTTCAAGGGGTAAGTACAAGGGGAGAATTGGGGGGTACAAAAGGAGGGCTTTGTACGAAGATGATGACAATGTGTATTTGAATATGCCACAGACAAGTCATGTGGTTGTCCTCATCTCCACTTTTGAATGACTCCTCTTACTTCGCACTTGTACACGAGGTTTCTGATCTCACAATACGGTTCCCGGCTACATAAAGCCGAGTGTGAAATTGCAAATGAAGTGCATCTGATGGGTCAAAAGGGGTCCAAAGTGACCCAGATTTTCGAGCGATCAGCTCATCGACGTTAGTAAAAGATATATACGCGTTCAGTATCCCCATTTATCGTCCCCGAGTGCCGTTTACAACGACTCTAGTGTAGTGCCAAATGCCAATTTGGGTTGAACGTTTTTAACGTGTGCCCAAACCAAAAGCTTGGTTGGGCTGTGCCATAGTAACAAGGGACAAAGCCGAGTGAGTGGTTCTTCTCCTTTTCCACCTCTCCAGCAGTACAACAAACGTCAACACCACCAACACCCAGTAACAACACCGACAGTGTGTATCGACACCAACACACACTCACACAGCGTGTACTAATTAGTACCACCCCTTTCTCACACACACCACCACACCTAATCACCCTTCTTTTCTTCTTCTTCCATTCATCTTCAGCATAATGTCTACAGCTCCACCAATGCACATTCCCGGGGCGCGATTCAGCTCGGCCACGCCACCGCCCATGTCGCCCAACACAACGGGCTCCAAGAACCCGTTCCGACGGACAGCCTCCGACTCTTCGCAGGGCAGCGGATCGGTGCGACACAGCTCTTATGGCAGCCTACAGCAGCCTACAATCCGATCTGTGTCAGATCAACGCAGCAACTCGCCATTTTCCGAGCCCGGCGACATTTGGGAGACACGGATTTCATCTCCCGCCTTTGAAAGGTGAGTATCACGATATTACGAGAGTTTGGGTGTTATTAAGACATGTTGGTTGTCATGGTTATGGTGATGACTCTGACTGGGTTTGGAACGATGTGTTAGATCGTCCCTGCAGGGACTGTGAACAACACACCTCAGGAGGTTTGCGATGGTGGCTGGGAAATGGTGGGGAGATGAGACGGTGAAGTTGCTGTGGCGATTTAGCAGTGTGTCACGACCAGTGCAACATTCTGTTATAACACTACTGGGATCTGCTTAGTAACTACACCATTCTCATCTCCGAACTATGGACCACCTCAGAGCGGGGTTCGTGTGGCAAATCAAGTGCAGACGGGAATACGAAAATGGAACGGGATAACGGGAAGTGACACGAAATAACGACACACACTTGACGGGCGGAAACAAATGCGCTCTGTAGGGTTCACTTGCTGAGCGATTAAGGCCCTCTCCGAGAAGATCAAAGTATGAGCATGATGGCAACCCACTTTGAGGCAATCGATCTTTCAGCCTGACGGATTCGGATAGCACAGACCAACACAGACTTCAGGCATATCTCACAGCAAAGCAAAGCAAAGGATACACACAGCAAAAAAAAAACACGTATAGCCAAGGCAGTGCCACTGCGCGCTAAATCTAGCTGACACTTATCCTGACTCACACGATACAGGCTAAATTGTGGGCTACTCTCACTGGGATGCATGCCCAACCACAGCCGTGGTATGTCCTGTGTGTGTGCATGGCTGCGTGTTTGCAGGTGTCGGATTTTGCAGGTCAGTGTTTGTGTTCGTGTTTGGCTGGTGTCAGTCACGTGACTGTTCTTTTCCCCGGATTGAGGCTGTGTCTTGATCAATGTGCGTTGTGTGTGGTGTTATTTTGTGGCGTGTTGGTCTTTGCTGTGTTCTATTCTTGTGGGTGGTGTGTTTGACTGTGCGGTGGGTGTTGTGTGGGTGTTTTGCCTTGGTCCGTTTGGGCCCCACACTACAGCCCCCATAGCCAAGATCTCAATTGCGACATTGAGTCGCAAGCGAGAGATACCGCCCCAGTTATAAACACTGCCCTCTAATTATAGCTTTCTCCGCCTCCACCCCGTTATCAAGCTCCATTAATAGCTCGTTCTCTCTCTCTACACTGCCTCATTCACTGGCTCTCCCTGGTGAAGGTCTGATGCCCCTTTTTTGCACATCGCATGCTCCCAAAACCTTGTTCCGCCAGCCATGTTGTGCTGTGCTGTGCTGTGCAGCGCAGTCAAGTGTGTGTGTAGGAGTTAAGAGTGTGTCGTCTCACCGCACTCTAAACTAAACGCAGCATTACTTTTGGTTTTGGTTTCGATTTTCAGTTTCTGAAGCAGGAAAATACCTCTATCTCCTTCTCCAACCACTAACGCAGCCGGAGCTACGCCGCGCCCAATCGCAACAACAACCACCGAATGTCGCTCAACCCGTTTCTGGCGGACCTGTCGCCCCAGGACCCCACGTACCCCAACCCTGAGGGACCTACGGGCTCGTCCTCCGCCAACTCTAACGTTGCAGCAACCGCAGACTGGGCCTCGTCTCAGCCCTCCTCTGCTCCCGCCTCACGAACGCGTTTTCGCTCCACCCAGCAGCAGCAGAACCAGCGGCCCCTAACCTACTACGCCACCGACGACAATAAGGACAGTGACTTTGCAATGTCCAACCGCACCACCAACCGACCCCGCTCGTCGTCCGACCTCCAGCAGGGACGTGACCTCCCCACCTACGACGACGTGCTCCAGGATGCGCCTCCTCGAACATTTGGAAACGAGTACGCTCGAGGCGACGACAAGGATAACAACACGGAGCGAGGAGCTCCCCCGCCTCCCCGTTCGCGACGAGACCATTCGGGAGGCCACCACTCGCAGACCCGTTCGCATTCACACTCGACCTCGCGTGAGGAGCGCCAGCGGTCAGGAAGAAAGCCCGAGACTCCCGAGGAACGACGAGCTCGAAAGGAGCGAGAGTACGAGAAGTTCAAGCGGTACCAGGAGCGAAAGGACCGTGAGGCTGCCATTGCAGCTGGCCAGAAGCCCAAGGGACGACTGTCCAAGACTGGCCAGCCTCTGGACACTATTGACAAGCTCGATGTGACGGGCTTTGGATTTGGTTCTGGCTTCCACCACGACGGACCCTTCGACGCCTGCAGACCCCACAGAAACAAGGGCAACTACAAGGCACCTGTGGCGGCCTTCCCTGTCAACGGCGCCAACAACGCCCTGGGACCGGCCAAGCCCTCCGACGAACAGATTGACGCATGGGGACGAACAGAGACAGAGGCATTTTCCGACTTTTCGGCGCCCCACATGGCCCCCTCGGGCCCCCAGGTGCAGAGAGCTGAAGGCAACACACGGTTCGACCCCACCAACAAGGCTGACCAGGTGCACGGCACCGCTTCGCAGGGACTGGGTACTTCGACATTCCTGGACGGCGCCCCAGCATCACAGGCTGACATTGAGGCGTCATATCATCAGGACAAGAACTCAGGATTGGGCCGAAAGAAGTCGCTGGTGCAGCGGGTGCGAAAGGGAGTCACTGGATCCGACTCGTCGCCTCCTCCTCGGCCTACCGACTCGTCCAAGGGTGTCTACCGAACATACTCGAATGATAGCGACATGAAGGGAGGCAAGGAATACTACGGAGAGAAGGCAGTGTCGCCAGAGAGCAACGGGCTGTTGAGACGAGTCAAGAGTCTCAAGGTGAGAAGAAGAAGCTGAAGCAACCACATCACTGCACAAGAGTGAAACGCGCTTCAACGGACCCATTAGCACATACACACCACAGACAAGTGAGTGCTGAGTGGGTAGACCATAACTTGGTTGTCTCTCATGGTTTGTTTGATCAGTTACCGGTTAACTGGATCGACGGCCCCCGACCCGCAACCTGCACAATTATGACCTAGAATTCTAGAGTCTGGATATCATGTAATGAGTATGTAGTTATAGAGTGTTTGATGGATTTGGAGAAGACGGAAGGGGTGGGGCCCAAGAGTAGGGATCGTAGGGCCGTTATGATACGTGCTATTCACTGGTACAGAAAATTGTACAGCGTCAACCACCTCTCCACGGCTATCGTGGCCTGTTGGTTTAGACCATAATTTCCGCAGTTAGTGGAGTGCAAAGTTCCGAATTTATTGAAGCGCGCTATAATACGGCTCAATGGGGTCAAGTTTGTGTTGATTGAGCCTTTTCCACCTTCTCAGGCACTGTTTCTCCACTCGAATAGCAACAATGCTTCTTTGGATCTATTTTTACTGTTTCTACTGCAATTTGCTCGCCCACTTTGCGTTTCCACCCACACACTGTGTGGGAGTGTGTGTTTTCAAACACCTGCTTTCTGCAAGGGCGGAGATTGTGGGGACCAGGTGAAGGTGTAATAATGGCGGTAGTGGGTTGTGGAGACTTCAGAAACCGTGCCTATGGTGGTGAGCCATGACTTAACAGCTCCGCTCAACATGAACCCTGCTATACTTCTATACTTCTGACCCACTCTCTATCACTCACCCTCTCATCTATGACTCGTATTCTCGCGTGGAGATATTAACGTTCGGTTTGATACAGTGCAAATGGAAGTATCCAAAAGTGATAATAAGTCCAAGGAGCCGCTAATTACTGGGCCAAGAATGGCAGATTTGGTACTAGCTAAGTTGTTTTGCTACCAAGGTGCACGCACTTTTTGCACCGTACCCCTTGTTTCCCCGCTAGAGATCCTGTGAGACCCCCAAAACCTGTATGGGGCTATTCTTGGAACCACCCTTTCTTTGTCCAGCCATTATTACCCTTGCCTGTTTAGTGCTGATATGTCTCAGCCGTATCACTCCAACGTATTAATTAACAGTGGCTTTGTGGATCCACCGCAGAAGGGGAAAGATCGGTGTAGATCTGGAGTTGTCAGTGTGTATCAAAGAAGAAATGTTCGTCTGTGAAGCTGATGTAGCGCGCTCATAACCTGTTTGACTGTACTTGACACTAGACGCTCACAAGACCTGATTCTGACATAATATCGGGAGAATGAGGGCACGCGGATAATAAAGCGACTTGTTTGTAAGACGGGACCAGCAGCTAACAGCTGCTTTCTGTGCTTCAAGGGCTGCTTAGTGTACAATTGCTTTTTGAAGGGCTTATGGTTCTACACTTTGGCTTCTGAATTCAGGGATGAAAGGGAGTCACTGGAGTCGTCTCCACACGACCGCAATATTGGTTGAGAAGCGATATAATGACTGTAGGTCCACATGACATCAGAAGAACCACCGCCCAGCTGTATTTCCCCAACCTTGGCTTTCGTGGCTTATCAGAGCGCTAGAAAGACCCATCCTTATCAAGAGTACTTAGCTGAGATCGTTGTTAGTTAAAGTTCTAGCTGAGGTGGGCCGACAGAAGCCCGATGGCATCATTGGACCCCTGTGGATATGAAAGTCATCGAGTATACCCTTAAAGCATATCAAACGACAGATAATTTTCATCTCATTCAGGCGGCGTGCGTAATGACTGCATATCTCGATGTCTCATAGCTTAGTAAGCCTCATCACCCATATGGAGTCAAGAGGGGAGAGCCCAGCTCACCGTTGCGAATATCCACAAGCTATGAGAACGAGTGTTGGCAATCGTTTCCATCCTCACCGTTTACACTGGGTGCTCTCCCCAGTAACCCTATCCACCATATGTAATAGCTTACGTCATCAATGTGGACTCATTACCGTTGACTCAACTAGCGCTAAAGCCTCTACTACTGTCCAAAACTCTCGCCTGGGCGATCCTCCTCGTCCACGTCTCTTTCAGTTTGCACATCTTTACACTCTCAGCTCTCACACACATCTTCCGCACTCCCACCCAACTATTACTCGCATGCCCAACAAATTCCCAAGTAACCTTAATTTGGCGCAAATTAGCTTTGGGTGAAATTTTCAGGTTAAGCGATTTGTACAAACACCAACACAGCACAACCACACCACAATGCTATCTCTTCGACGAGCTCTATTGGTGCCCCGTCTGGGCCGGGCTCTGCACACCTTGCCCGCATACTCCGGTCTCGGCTCACAGGCCGCCCCCACCCAGATCAACAAGTTTCTGTCGGCCGAGACCGTCAAGTCTGCGTGGTTTGAACATCAGCATGAGATGCTGGAGCGAGTCAACGAGGGTCTGGCTGGCAGCGAGGAGCTCGAGGGTCTGGATCTGCAGAACCTGGCTCTGGAGACGTGCAACCGAGCCGAGGATGCTCTTCATCACTTTGCCTCCGGAGCTTTCGCCAACGATTTCTTCTTCAAGGGTGTGGCTTCCACTGTCAAGCCTGGCGAGGAGTCCAAGCCCATTGCTGGCTACCACGGACTCTACGTTAGCCCCCGAGATCCCGATTACAAGACCGTGATGCCTGCTCTGGCCACTGGAGAGACTTCTGCTTGGGGAAACCACCCTGGACAGGACGATGCTCTGTACGATCTGATCCTGACCTCGTTCGGCACCGTCGAGGCCTTCCGGGAGCATCTGCTGACCAAGGCCGAGTCGATCTTCGGCAACGGATACACATGGCTCGTGCTGAGCAAGCACTCCGGCCGACTGCATCTCGTCAACACCTACAACAACGGTTTCATCCAGAAGAAGGGTCCTAACTCTGCCGAGCTGGCTGCCGAGGCTGCTGCCCGACGAGCCGTCGAGGCTGATGAGGGCAAGGCCCTGGCTGAACTCAAGGTCGAGGCTCAGAACAAGAAGCTCAACGCCCTGGAGGAGAAGCTCCTGAAGAACAAGATCTACAAGATGGAGGTTGCCAAGCAGATGCGTCTGGCACAGCCCAAGATTCTGCACGATCTCAAGCCTCTGCTCAACGTCAACGTCTGGCAGCACATGTGGCTCAACGATTACGGAGCCTTCGGTAAGCGAAAGTACCTCGACAACTTCTGGGAGAAGATTGACTGGAACGTGGTCAAGGGACGACTGCAGGACCACTTTGAGAAGCAGACCGATCTCAGCAAGAGCGAGCTGTTTGGACCTTACGTTTAAGGGGGACGAGTCACGTGATGTGAAGTATGTAAATAGTGAATGATGTGCATAGACAAGTGCGAAGCATGGAGCTATGTATGATGATATGATAAGATGGTGTGAGATGAAGCATGGTAGATGCCAACGGGAGCTTGGGTGTGTAGTGACTGCGAGGATTGGGCTTGTTGATCACCTGATTTGGGTGCTCGAGATGGTGGAAGTCGGCCTTCCTCGGGGGTACAGAACAGCGTAGTTTACGGACCTCTACATTGTGAAGCTCTCCTGGTAAGAGCTAGCAACCTGGAAGAGCTTCTGATGTGACACAATCTACATCCAATGCTCTCAGTAAAACGAAGCATACGGCACTCGAGTGAGGCCATTCAAGATCTGTGGCTGTGAGTTAGAATCTCGAGGTAGCAGAAGACAACGAGTAAAGTCATTTCCGTGAAGCTGGGTTTGAAACTCGGAACAGGCATTACAATGGATTGTGGCTTGTTATTTCCAAGCTCCCTAAAACAGCTTAATATCTCACAGTCTCAGCATCAACGCTCTAAGTAGGGCGCGTGACCACTCATCGTTACTAAGAGACATCAAAGCCATGGGACAGTGTTATAACATTGCCATGTGAAGCCGCAACGTCAGTAATAACAAGGCCTTGTGCCTCTTCAAGTCCGAGCTCCAGGATTACCACTGGCCTTTAGACATACAGACTCTTCTGAGCTGCTCGTATTTCTCAGCACATATTCCACTCCGCACTCTATTCACGATAAAACCCTCCAACCGGCTTCCGAAAAGGCTTCACGGGCATAAAATGGCCCGTAATCCAAAGCTTTATCTCTTTCAAGGCACTAACACACAACTTACAGCTACTAAGCGAACCGGACTACGCGCTTTTCACAGTCTTGATCTAATCAGAGCTTGGCAAAGCTGAGACATGGATAAGGGGATGCATAGAGAGATAGAACCGTTACCGGTGTAGATCACAAGATGCAGGTACAGCCGGCTTGATAGTAGACTCGAAATAGTCACGTGATACACGTGTGATCAAAATAGGACTCTCTGTTGCCAACCATCAGCCGCACTCTAGGCTTAGATACGAAAGTTTCATTTCCCCAAGGTTAATGCATTGATGGCGTAATGTGGCTGATAAGACGGCGTTTCGTTGCTGTTTGAGAGAAGTCGTATAGGGTGTTATAGGGGTGTTATAGAGAAGTTAGATAAACGAGTATGATCCAGTATACTCATGGAGCACCACCAAACAGCCATATCTCCAAATAAATGTCATATCCGTGAGCTGTCACGTTTTTGTGTAACAACCGACTCAGAGACGGCGCCTAGCAACTGTAACTGACATAAACTCCTCGCTATCCGCATCCACTTTTCTAACCCCCAGAATCGTGCTCGAGAAGAGTCGAATGTGGCTGATTCGGAAGAAGTAGCATCTTTAGCCATACATGATTCGATCTATGAAGTCCCGAGTCTTCCGCAGTTCTATAGCGTCCGTCAATAGCGCTAGAGAACTGACGTCTGAAGTCTATTTCTCTGTGGTGATCAAGATCACGTCGCAGGTATCTCTGTGTTCCTGAACTGATCTATCAACGAATGTTGCGTTTCTGAGGCTTGTGCTTCTTTTCAATGCTTATCCGGCTATCTTTGTGTTTCCAATGTCTCGTCTTCATTACTTTTTGTGTCGTTCAATTGTGGACAAGGTTAACCTCATGATGCTAAGACAGGTTCTATAAAATGTGGAACTTTTCCGTCAGTCGCTCTACAGACAGCTCAAATGAAAAACGAGACAGAGGTGGTTGCTGAAGAGGTGGAGCTCTCAAGCGTCTATGCTGACCCTCCGCCAGCCTTTGACAGCAAAGATGAGTCAAAGGTTGTCGTCGACACAGACATCAACGAGATCACAGCTTTCCAAACCCACGAATCAGGCGAATCCGACATCTCCAAAACAGAAGAGAAGCCCCCAGGACTTTACGGCAAGATCTTCGGCCAGAAGGAGAACAAAACTGTGCATGGTTTGTCTTCCAGACATGTCACCTTCATTGCACTAGGAGGAACTATCGGTACTGGAGTCTTCTTATCTCTGGGTCAGGGTATTACGATTGTTGGACCCATGGGATGTTTCACATGCTTCATCATTGTCGGCATATTTGTCTATTCGGTTGTTATTTGTCTGGGTGAGATGGCTTCTTACATTCCCTCTTCAGGAGCCTTCGCTCACTACGGAAGTCGGTTTGTGGATGACAGTTTTGGATTTGCTCTGGGAATCAACTACTACTTGCAGTGGGCGTTCAGTATTCCGAGTGAGTTGACTGCAGCGGCTATCATTATTCAGTTCTGGGCTCCTCATATTGGCTCATGGGTCTGGGCTATTGTCATTATCGTGCCCATGTTCTTCCTACAGCTGATCTCAGTCAAGACATATGGAGAGACCGAGTATTGGCTGGCCATTATCAAGGTCTTCTTTGTTGTCGTGTTCATCATCATTGGTCTATTCTACGACTGGGGTGCCATGAACGGACTCAAGAACGCCGTGCCTTCCCCAGGCCTTAGTAACCTCAGAAACGGACAGGCATGGGTTGGAGGATTCAGCGGCTTCTTCCAGGTTGTTGTGCTCTGCTTCTACTCGTACGGAGGTACTGAATTGGTAGCCCTGACGTCCGGAGAGACTGCCAAGCCGTGGAAATCTATCCCCAGTGCCGTGAGAGCTACAGTCTGGCGAATCATGATCTTCCTCGTCATGACCGTGTTTGTCATTGGTCTCTGTATCAACTACAAGGACGATCGACTCCTGCAAGCAGCATATGACTCGGACGTGGCCCAGAGTCCGTTCACCATTGTCTTTGAAGACGCTGGTTTCGGAGCTGCCAAACATGTGGTCAACGCCATTCTTCTGACTGCTGTCTTGTCGGCCGTGAACGCTTGTTTCTTTGCATCGTCGCGAATGCTCATGAACATGGCACACGACAAGCGGATGTTTTCTGTCTTTGGACTTGTCAACAAACGAGGTGTACCTATTGGAGCTCTTTTGCTCACATTTGCAATCTCGTGTCTTGTCTTCCTCACTACCATCTGGGGTAACGCTGTGGTCTTCACTTGGTTCATGAACATCACTGGAGCATCAGCCATTCTCACCTGGATGTCTATTGGACTTGTCTCAATTCGATTCAGACAGGCTCTCAAGGCTCAGGGCATCCCTCTCACTGACCTGCCTCTCAAGCAACCTCTTTACCCGTTACTGCCGGTTCTCATTCTCGTGCTAGGAGGCTTCCTCTTTGCTGGTATGGGCTACGCATCCGTCAAGCAGGATCCCTTCTCCTGGAAGAACCCCTTCGGCACCTACCTCGGAGTTGCCGTCTTTGCCATCTGTTACTTTGGATGGAAGGGCTGGAACTACAAGACAGACAAGTTTGTGCGATCGTCAGATGCAGATCTCGTCACTGGACGAGTCTGGGGTCCTGGCGAGGGTCCTGATTACATCATTGCTGACAACGAGGCTGTCGAGGCACGAATCAGAGCCAACAAGGACGTCAACATTTGGGGCAAGATTGCTTACTACAATTTTGTAGCCGGAAGAGCTGTCGGGGCTGTTTACGAGAGGCTCACCACGCTTCCCAAGATGCCCAAGTGGTCCAAGAAGGAGTAGTAGGAGGGTTATTTATTAGGACAACAGTAATTAGTTAATTTATTGTCATTGAACGAGACAAATCTAGGTGTTAGAATCACACTGATAAACTACTTTGAAGATTTCTTGGCTTCAGATAACTACAATATCTACTGTACAAGATACAACTCACTACGATTGAACATTTCGGGTGGGACTCTTTGGTCCATGATTTATTAACCCAAGAGGTTCGGAATTTCACCTACTCCTCTGAAAACTAAATGAATAGAACAGGTTCGGTCAGTTACATCCTCTGGCTAAGAGGTTCACTGCCTACTCCTTGATGTGTGACTCTGGCTGGCCTCGGCTCTGTGGCCCTGGCTCTTGTCGCTCTGGTCTGTTCTGGCATGTGGCACTTATCGCATCTGTGGACTCACCGGCTCTTGCTCAGGGCTCTTATTGCTCTTTGGACTTATCGGCGATGATGAAGGGCTCTTATTGCTCTGTGGACTCATTGGCTCGAATCGGCGTTTGGCACTTAATGCCTTGAAGGACTTACTGGCTCTTTGCTCGTGATATCATCGGTACTGGCTCTGGCTCTGGCTCTGGCTCTGACCTGTGTATGGCTCTGGCATTTCAGCTCTGGCTCAATCAAGTGGCTCTTATTGCACCTGTGGACTTAGTGGCTCACTTGGCTCTGTGGCTGTTCGACTGGCGTTTGGCACTCATTGCTCTCTGGACTCACTGGCTCTATGCTCTTGTCTGTGGCGTCTGGATTTGGCACTCACTGCCTCATGGGACTTACTGGCTCTGACTCAGGCATCTGTTGCTCTCTGGCGGCTCGGGCATTCGCTCTGACTCGGGCATCTCAGCTCTGGTATCTGGCGTGTCAACTCTGGCTCTTATGTAGCTCTGGCTCGGTGGCTCTGGCTTGTAGCTCTGGCTCATCTTAAAGTGGCTCTGGCTTGCTCTTTTGACCATGTATGGCGTCTGTCGAAGCAGATCTTTGCTCTAGAATTGCGTCTCAGCTTGTAGGCATCTCATCCCAGCTTCTCAGCGAATGTACTGGCAGCTCTGGCGTTTCAGCTTGGCTCTTCAGTATCTAGGCGGCTCTCTCAAACAGGACTTGCACCTGTGAGACTTTCACAAAGGAGTTTCACCCTGTGAGAATAGGATGAGGAGTTTCTCAAAAGGGAATTCCACCCTTGAGTATCTCTCTCGAAGGCTCTGCAGAATGATTCACTGACTGGCTCTTTCTCTGGCAGCTGCCCTAACTTTTCAGTAGGCGCTCTTGGCTCATGGCACTTTTTCAGCACATGGCGGTCAACCTGGATGGATTCATTGACACGAACAAGGAGGTCAACCCGAAGGATTTATTGACTCTTCTCAAGCGGTCAACCACAGGACTTACTGACAACTTGGCCAGGTGGTCGTATGATGTACTCGCTTCTGAGGAGAACTCGCCGAATTGACTCAGCTCAAACGCTCAACCTGAAGCTGTCGCACTTCTCGGGCTCATGCGGTAAACGCGTCATTGCCTCTTGACCAAATTGGGATGCTGGGATTTCACCACATTGCCCAAGTAACAACTCAAGCGGACATTTAAGTCCTCGTTGTATGAGACAGGTCTGCTTGTCAGCACCGCTTCTCAGCAGGCTATAAAACGCACCTTCCGTCTCCAGAATGACTCAGAGTGAACTGGTCTGATTCTGATGAAAAAGTGGGATCCAGAGGGGGTTTATATAATCCTGGCTGAGCTCATTACAGTTCAGGAGAGATGGCTGGTGGCGAAAAAATGTGCGTCAGAAATGCATACCAGCCTTTGAGGTGCATGACGAGGAAACACGTCGAACAGAATGGAATGCTTTGGAAGGTTGTGGTCATGTGAGCTCCGATTGTGATGGCCCGGTTTTTTGCCTTGTTGCTTGTTTCAAATTGTACGCTCTCTGATTACACCAACAACCCCCTTGTTACCCAATATCAACAAATGTCGTGTGAGTCGACTATGCATGAATCAGGATCTTAAATTCTCTGTTCTCTTTCAGTGCTCCAGGCGAATGTAGTGGAAGAACTTGACACTACTGAGCCGCACGGAGCGGATCCGAGATGAGAGGGAACTCCGCCTCAATTACGGTGGCGAGAAATGGGGTATTTGAGGGTTCCCCTCGAGTGCAATCTGGAGTGCTGTCCTTCGGGGTGTTTGTGCATGATCGAAGGGGTACGTCTCATGCAACAGATTCTGAACGGGGCGAAAAGGAATACCTGGACACACTGTAACACAAGCAAGCTCTCGTTCAGAGACACGTTGACGGTGGCTTAGCGCTTTATCTTTCTTGGTCAATGATACTATGCCCTGAGGTGTTGATCTGTGTCTCATGCATATGATTAGTCATCGTTCCACAATTTGATGTTGAGTGAGTGCCACTAACCAGTCCTGGGAGCGTTAGCAGGCTACATAGTATCCCGTACAGTGCTTTTCGTCCAACCGTGGAGGCGGCTTTCGTTGCCCTCTTATAAGCTACTGTATTGTCGACCACACCGTTTCGCCGAGCTCCTAAGACACCTTGGCCCACACACCAGGCCAGGCTGTACGCTCTGTGCCTGTGAAGAAGTGCTCGTCTGTACACCTTTAGTACTCGTCATAATTCATTGTAATTCGTTATATAAATAGGTAGACCGTTTTCAGTCTCATTAGGCGACTATACCTTTAGTCGCTTCATCTCCTTCTTCTCTTTTCCCTTGATCAAGCTGAGAACAAACCTGAATGTCTTGCCCGACAGTGGAAACAGCAAGTTGAGCACATAGATTTTGAACACTAGTAGCAGCCAGTAAGACACTGTGTTCGAGCAGTAGTGTAGTAACAGTCCTGAATACTGCACTACTGAGGCTTCCTGGTCTTCGTCCTTCATAGACTGTGTTCTGGCTCTAATGATCCTTGCACAGTCTATCCATGTGTTGATGCCAGTCTTTGAGCCTCCGAGATCCATCCAGGGAACTCGGTTCTTCACCTTTCGACGCACAATGCTGCTATCGACGTCGATTAGTGAGTCGCGGAAAGCTGTGCACGTCTCACTGAGGGCCAAACACTCCTCCAGGTCGCAATGAGTGAAGACCAGACTGCAAATTTCGTGAGGTAGCATGATACATGACGAGATTTGAGGCTCTTCTGTTTCCTTTTATCCTAGCTCTAAGTCGTTTTGAGACAGGCTACTGATGAGGGGAGAACCTTGAATTGGGGGGAGATGAGAATAGAGGCCATAATGGAGCGTTCGAGACGAGGGAAGAGGTAGTGAGTAAGACTGATTGTTGCTGAACAACTTAGCTGTTTTTATTTTACCTGGAATCGCCGACTTCTGAGATATTCAGAGGCCAGTCGAGATATAACATTCTTGGTCCCTATGCGGCTCATCAACATGTTAGATAATCATTAAATGAGATTCTGGGAGGGCTTAAAACTAGCCCAGGAAATGGAATTTTGTCTTCAGGCATATTATTGAGATCCTGAAAGTGGAATCATTCTACTGGAGAACGTATTATTTCAATCTCACCCCTCAGACAACAGATATTCCCAATCGCACTCTTTAACCGCCCATACTCCGATCTGCAGTCCACCCCGCATTTTCAGGGTGGGTCTCGAGGATCTACTATTGGTTCTGGACTAGCAGCGGGATCGCGAACGTTATGTAGCGGAAGAAAGCGTCGATATATAGACAGTCAAAATTTATCAATCTCTCAAATCTCGACTCTTCATTCATACTTGTACTGTATCCCATCTCTCAGCAGCTGTATCAATAATCATCAAACCTGTGCTGGCACGTGGACCTTGCATGAGGGATACTTTATTTTGCATTGGCTGATTTGAGGGAGTATACCACAGTGATATCTTGTTGTCAGGATGTGACTTGAGGGAGTGTCAGGTGTGATGCAAATTTTGATTGGGTGATTAAGGCAACCAAAGCAATACAAATAACAGGGTCTGCGAGCGTCACCTTCGCCATTGTACTGTATGTGTGTTCCGTAGTATGCCCTCTCGATCCCCGTTTAGCGGTGTTTCAAGTAGAATCGCGTAAGTACAAGTAAATACTAAGCACTAAGCGTGAAATTACTTGATCTTTCCTGAGTACCACAATTACTTGTAAGTACCAACACAACATATCTACAGATACGGAGCCACAACAACGACACTACACACTCACCAGCCTCACGCTTTATTCTATCTCATTAGCTTTTAAATAATATACCCTCTTTTATACAAATGTCTAACCTCGTCGAGTCTTGACGGCCTGGGCCAGCTCCTCAAGCACCTTCTCAGTGTCCTCCCAGTTGATGCAAGCATCGGTGACAGACACACCGTACTTCATGTCCTCCTTGTTGTCGCAGATGTCCTGTCGGCCCTCGTTGATGTTGGACTCGATCATAAGACCGCAGATGGCCTTCTCACCGTTAGCAATCTGCTGAGCCACGTTAGAAGACACCAGAGGCTGGTTCTTGTGGTTCTTTGACGAGTTGCCGTGAGAGCAGTCGACCATGATTCGGGGACCCTTGGTCTCTCCGACCTGCTTCTTGACCTCAGCAACATGCTCGGCATCGTAGTTGGGGCCCTTGGAGCCTCCTCGCAGAATCAGGAAGCAGTCCTCGTTACCGTCGGTGCCGACAATGGCAACCACACCGGGCTTGGTGACGGACAGGAAGTGATGGGGGTGGGCAGCGGCCTGGATGGCGTCCAGAGCAACCTTGATGCCTCCGTCAGTTCCGTTCTTGAAACCGACGGGGAAAGACAGACCGGAGGCGAGCTCTCGGTGGAGCTGGGACTCGGTGGTTCGAGCGCCAATGGCTCCGACAGAGAAGAGATCAGCCAGGAACTGAGGAGAGATGGTGTCCAGAAGCTCGGAGGCGATGGGGTTGAGCTCGGTGAGCTTGACGAAGAGATCTCGGGCGACTCGCAGACCCTTGTTAATCTTGAAAGAGCCGTCCATGTCGGGATCGTTGATGAGACCCTTCCAGCCGACAGTGGTTCGGGGCTTCTCGAGGTAAGCTCGCATGACGATCAGAAGCTCTCCAGACAGCTTGTCGGAGATCTGCTTGAGTCGCTGGGCGTACTCCATGGCGGCCTTGGGGTCGTGGATAGAGCAGGGACCGACAACAACAATGATTCGGTCGTCCTTACCGTCCAGAATGTCACAGGCGTCCTGTCGACCCTTGAGAATGGTGGCCTTGGACTGCTCGGTGAGAGGAATCTCATGCTGGAGCAGATCGGGGGCTGTGAGAGGGTTGTAACCCCGGATTCGCCAGTCCTCGGTCCGGTTTCGGTCTCCCTGAGCGTTAGAAGCGTTGTGCATGGCGGGCATTGTGTGAGATTTGTGTAGTTGTCAAGAAATTGTCAGATGAAAAATCTTACTTTTTTGGTCATCCAGGCCTCGAGACAAGGTTCTATTTATCCGGGCTGCTAACCCAGTGTTACAAGCACCCAAATAGAGTCATAGTGAAAACTATAGAGTCATACCACGTTACATGCACTCCAGAGGTGTATAGACTGTTAGTAATGATGAGGTGGGTGCCTTTCAGTGATGCTAGAGACACAAAAATAACAACTGTTTCCACTCAAAATGTTCGCCGTCTCTCCACCTACCTCACAGTCGTATCCTTTCGCCTACCCCAGCGTTGTACGCAGCGATATCGGACTCACAGCCATACATACCACGTGCGTGACCATGCGTGTTTTCAGTACCTTTTCTGTGGTCAGACGTTAAATGAAAGAGCGGCCTACGTCATAGAGACGTTTCTTAGAAGGAGTGTATGGTATGTACGGCGTTAGAGTCGGGCAATGATCAGCGTAACGTTCGTGTATGTACAATTGGTACCTTGCTGTAGCCACCCTTGGCTGATAGAAGACCTCTCTGCAAGGTACACGGATGGGGTTGTATCATACTGTGTGGATGAGGGACGTTGTTGTTGTATGACCCATTCTGCGCTCTGCTGCAGTTTTTTCGCCGCTTCTATAGCTCGCTACTTATAGCTGTGGCTGTTTGCGTGGATGTTTGGGCCAAGTCGAGAATTTCACTGAGTCAAACAATGTCTGACCATAATGAAAAGTTTTCAACAGTTGCAACTGGAGCCTTTCTGAGGTGAGTCAATTGACGTTCGTGAGGGGACTGTCGATTGACCATATAAAGGAGTCTACTTCTACAGTCCGTGCTAAGTATGACACATTTTTCATCCGCTTGACGCGCTCACTGCACTTGGAACTAATGTCGGATAATTAGACCACCAATCATGGGCCGTATAATGGCCTCGCTGTTGTACACTTGGAAATGTATATTATCCGATTGAGTTTGTTCTCGTTCTGGACCAAGGGAGGAAGACGAGAGGGGGGATATGGGGGTGGAGTTAACGCGGAATATTGAGTGGCGACGGGGTGATTTTATTCTATAGATCGATAGAGGTGGCGACAAGGATCACACTTATATACTTTTTTAGCCCCCACAAACCCCAGAACTGCGGTTTACAAGGCACACCCTGTTTCCCCTCTGTCCTGATACCGTATTAACTGCACTGTGTGAAATTGGGAAGTTAGGCTAAGAGGGGTGTGGCCAAAGAAGAGCACTCAGAGTCACCAAAAGTAAAGCTATATCGATTCTGAAAGCTCTGGCGTGTTCCTCACAGTAACGCGAGTCGCTTCCACTATTCAGCCAATCCCCCAGACACATATTCGTCATTCTGAAGCGACCCACCCTCACCTGTCCTGCTCTCCTCCCACCCTGGTCCCTTCATCCTGTTCCAGAAGGACGCTCCCTTGGTCCACCCCGCACGAAAAGAGCGGATGAGGTGGATTGACGAAAACCAAGACTGCTGCGGGTGTGAGGAGGAGATGCGGGTGAAATATCAGTACAAGTGATTTGTGCAACGCTTTAAGCCGAGAATGGGTCTGTTCTGATGTGGCTATAGTGTCTTTTCAGTGTGCTGTTGTGATTGTTCTATTTTAGGTGGTCTCCATTTGGTCCCACTGTCACCGAGGAATAGGCGACGTTAAATTGGTCAGTGTATAGAAGGGACATACAAGCAATACAATGATCCACTGCCTGAAACAGCTAAACAGACCACATCCACGTCATGCAGCTAACGAAAACTCTTGACGTGGTTCCTCTTTGAGCCCAGGTTTCGCATTCCGCCCTGACGTCACTTTACAGTTTGATTCTCACGAAAACAGGTGGTTTGGCATGCCTTTGGCCGCGGTCCAGCTGCACCTGTGCAACTGCAGACACGGGCCAATGGAGTGGTCGACGAATGTGATTATCTTTGGGCTAAGAAAAAGGAATAGCTGAGGTGAGGATTTGATAATGAGGCCATGTTTCAGGTGACCATACACTGTCATGTGTCCATCGTACTGTGGCTATAAATACTGTGCAAGTATATTCATTGGCACCACCCAATGTCGTACCTCTCTCTCTCTCCCACCGGCCCGATACCGCTCGTCTGACCGTTACCTTGCCCGTTATTTTTCACCCCATTTTTCACCCCCTTAAACCGATGCCAACCGACCTGGCACACTCTCTCTTGCACACGTCGCACAACCCCGGATGTGCCGCAGCTAAACTTTGATTGACAGAGAGATGCCCCGGACTTTTTCGCCACGACAAGAGCGGGCAGTGAAAGAAGCGGGCCATGGGACTGTCGCCTACCAGCTCTGTAGTGGGTCACATTGGACGTCCCAGGCAGCCTTATCTAACGCCTCAAGGTTGACTTTTGGCACGGCTATATATCACGGAAATCTTGGAGGTACAGAATCTCTGCTTTGAGCTGTGAGAGAGATGACGTTCCACCGGAAAGACCGGGAATCTTGTCTCCCTCGGCTGACGTTACACTCCAGCTTTTTTGTCTGTCTGTCGCAGCTGTGCTGTCGCACTTTGTTTTGAGAGTCTTTGCCCTCTTTTCTTGTCTCTCTTCTTGTCGTCTGTCCAAAGCGTTTGTTTTCGTCGTTGTCGTTCATTTTGCGTTTTGTGAACTAAAAGCCGAGGGCCGTCATCCGTGGCAGGAGATATCAATAGCACCAAGGAGATAAGAAGAGGGAGCAGGAGTAGCACGTCTGGCACTGCTACAGAGCCCAATCCAAGGCAATTAAGACCAATCGCCTTGTAGCTCTCTTTGTATCCTCTCTTCGCCACCTTTGCCACTACATTTTGGGGGCTACAGTGGGTAGAGATTTTCCCAGTTTCACTTTTTTCACTTGATTAGGTTGGCGCGAGTTACTCGTAGTTAAACTAACTGGACTCGAACTTTCACATTTCCATCCTGTGGAGGGGAAGGTGGATTGGACCTCGCTGCTGTGGTGCACTTTGGTGTAGGTGTATGAAATCGGGTGTAGATGAGATGACTGGACGTGCGGAAGAGGATAGAACGACGGTAGACAACTCGAAACACGCGCAATCAACTAAGGCGGTTCACTAGACGCCCTTAACTATCTTGAGCTCCCTCAAACCCGTCACTTCTCTCTCCTCGTATCAACGTTCATGAGTCACCGAAGAAAGCTGATTGGCTGATGGGACCGCTGATAACAGTCTGGAGCCATCAATCACACCGGGGGACAAAGAGACGGGTGCAGGAGCGCGCATGCCTGGCGTACTAGCCACGTTTATTTGGGCCAATGGAAGCCCGTCTATTAGCCAGATTAGCCTCCATCTCAACCCGACTCCAACCTTCCCCGCAGGTGGCCGACACGATATACATAATAAGCTATCCCCAGAATTGTCAGTTCTCAGACCCTTAGCCAGTTTGATTGAAAAAATGTGAGTATTGACGACGTGACGACAGTGGCGACGACGCAAACAACCAGAGAACAAGCGACTAACAACAGATACTGTGCGACAAGAAGGAGCAACAACTACTAGCATGGATCACGAAGAACAACAAGAAGTGAGTAAGATACGGGGCGAAGGGGGATATGTGGCGATGGTGGCGGTGATTGTGACAATGGTGGCGATGTTTGTGGTGGTCGATTTCAGCCCTTGGTGCCATTCTTCTACACTATCTGTGTGACTAGTTTCGCTTAGCTTATCGTTGATTTCGCTTAAGCGTGGTGACGCAGGTTAAGGTTGTGAGGAGAGGCAGGCAAAAGGATCGTGAGAGGAGAGAGGTGTGGTGAAAAGGAGTGATCTGAGGGTGATACACGTATGTGAGATGAAGAGGCGATTCGGGAAGTAAAAAGCTCAGCGCCACATTCTTCGTCACTACGTGTTTGACTTTCATATCATTTTCATTTGCCACATATTTCGTCCCGCCAATTCCTTGGCGTGCACAAATGCATTTTCAGGGGCCTTATCACACAAAAAAAGACTGCACCACTCAAAACAGTAAGAAAGGATAAACAGGGCAAATGGGCAAATGGCGAGGCGAGAGTGAGATGAATCAATGCAGAAATGGCTTGAAATCGACAATATCGGTGAAATTACGCCTCTCCAAGCCCCCACCAATCAAACCAGCCCGTCCCAAAATGTCATCTACCAATTTACCAGAACTTCACTAACATAGTATAACCCCATCTCATACAACGAGAACAACGGCTCGTGGGCAGGCGCCCTCCCTACCAAACAGGGCCTGTACGACCCCGAGTACGAAAAAGACGCCTGTGGAGTCGGATTTGCCTGCAACATCAAGGGCCAACAATCGCACAAGATCATTTCCGACGCCAAGAATCTGCTCTGCAACATGACCCACCGAGGAGCCGTGGGATCCGACGCACGAGACGGAGATGGAGCAGGAGTCATGACCTCCATCCCCCACAAGTTCATCAAAAAGGAGTTCAAGCGGCTCTACGACTTTGAGCTGCCTCCCATGGGCCAGTACGCCTGTGGTAACCTCTTCTTCAAAAACGACCAGGACGTGCTGGCCAAGTCCAAGGACACGTTTGAGTCCATTGCCAAGTCGCTGGGCCTCGAGGTGCTCGGATGGCGATTTGTGCCTCGAGATTCCTCCATTCTCGGTCCCGCTGCTCTGTCCCGAGAGCCTCTGATTCTGCAGCCTGTGGTTGTGCTGTCTGAGGCCTTCAAGTCCGGCCCCCACACCGAGGACGAGTGGGACTCCAAGTTCGAGAAGCTGTTTGAGCTGCAGCTTTACGTGCTCCGAAAGCAGTCCACCCACACCATTGGTCTGCACAACTGGTTCTACATCTGTTCGCTGTCCAACAAGAACATGGTCTACAAGGGCCAGCTTGCTCCCGTGCAGGTCTACAACTACTACTACGATCTGCTCAACGTTGACTACGAGGGTCACTTTGCCCTGGTCCACTCTCGATTCTCCACAAACACTTTCCCCTCTTGGGACCGAGCCCAGCCCCTGCGATGGGCCGCACACAACGGTGAGATCAACACCCTGCGAGGAAACAAGAACTGGATGCGAGCCCGAGAGGGAATGATGAAGTCTGGTCTGTTTGGCGACGAGCTCGAGCGACTCTACCCCATCGTTGAGGAGGGTGGATCCGACTCTGCAGCCTTTGATAACGTTCTGGAGCTGCTTGTCATCAACGGAGTTCTTTCCATGCCCGAGGCCGTCATGATGATGATTCCCGAGGCTTGGCAGAACAACACCACCATGGACTCCAAGAAGCGAGCCTTCTACGAGTGGGCTGCTTGCCTCATGGAGCCTTGGGATGGCCCTGCTCTCTTCACTTTTGCCGATGGACGGTACTGTGGTGCTAACCTTGATCGAAACGGTCTGCGACCTTGCCGATACTACATCACCGACGACGATCGAATGATCTGTGCCTCTGAGGTCGGTGTCATTCTGATTGAGTCTGAGAAGGTGATCCAGAAGGGCCGACTCCGACCCGGACGAATGCTGCTGGTCGATACCAAGGAGGGCCGAGTCGTTGACGACCGAGAGCTGAAAAAGAAGATTGCTGGCCGAGTCGACTTCAAGTCGTGGATCCACGCCAACGTCATCACCATGGAGGACATGCGACAGAAGGTTGAGTCCAAGATGCCCTCCATTCTTGAGGTCAAGATTGATGAGCTGTCTGTCCAGACCGACCCCCGTCTTCCTGCCTTCGGATACACCGCCGAGCAGCTTTCTCTGCTCCTGGCCCCCATGGCTGCCACTGCCAAGGAGGCTCTTGGATCCATGGGTAACGACGGTCCTCTGGCCTGCCTCGCCAAGCAGCCCAAGGTTCTGTTTGACTACTTCCGACAGCTGTTTGCCCAGGTGACCAACCCTCCCATTGATCCCATTCGAGAGGCTATCGTCATGTCTCTGGAGTGCTACGTCGGACCTCAGGGTAACGTGCTTGAGATGAACCCCAGCCAGTGCAACCGTCTGCTGCTGCCTTCTCCTATTCTGACCATCCAGGAGACCGCCATGCTGCACGAGATGCACCGACACTACCCCAAGTGGACCACCGACACCATTGACATCACCTTTGACAAGTCTGAGGGTCCTGCTGGCTACCAGAAGGCTCTGGACCGAATCTGTGAGGAGGCCTCCAACTCGATCCACGCCAAGCACCAGATCATCATTCTGTCCGACAAGAAGACCTCTGCCGACCGAGTTCCTGTCTCTTCTGTTGTTGCCTGTGGTGCTGTTCACCATCACCTTGTCCAGCAGAAGCAGCGATCTCGAGTTGCTCTGATTGTTGAGACTGCTGAGGCCCGAGAGGTCCACCACTTCTGTGTTCTGCTCGGATACGGTGCCGATGCCATCAACCCTTACCTTGCCATCGAGACTCTTGCCAAGATGAACCGAGAGGGACTCATCAAGGAGCCTCTTTCCGACGACCAGATTGTGGCCAACTACAAGACTGCCGTTGATGGTGGTATTCTCAAGGTCATGTCCAAGATGGGTATCTCTACTCTTGCTTCTTACAAGGGTGCCCAGATCTTTGAGATTCTTGGTATCGACAACTCTGTCGTTGACAAGTGCTTTGCTGGTACTGCTTCTCGAATCAAGGGTATCACCTTCGACTTCATTGCCGAGGACGCCATTACTCTGCACGAGCGAGGTTACCCCTCTCGAGACACCGTCAAGACCAAGTCTCTGCCCGAGTCCGGAGAGTACCACTACCGAGATGGTGGAGACCCTCACGTCAACACTCCCAACGCCATTTCCAACATCCAGGACGCTGTTCGAAACAAGAACGAGAAGGCTTACGAGGCCTACTCCAAGGCTGAGTACGAGGCTATCAAGGACTGTACTCTTCGAGGTCTGCTTGACTTTGACTTTGATGCTGCTACTCCTGTGCCCATCGATCAGGTTGAGCCCTGGACCGAGATTGTGCGACGATTTGTCACCGGTGCCATGTCTTACGGTTCCATCTCCATGGAGTCTCACTCTACTCTTGCCGTTGCCATGAACCGACTTGGAGGAAAGTCCAACACCGGTGAGGGTGGTGAGGATCCCGAGCGATCTGCTGTTTCTGAGAACGGAGACACCATGCGATCTGCCATCAAGCAGATTGCCTCTGGTCGATTCGGTGTCACTTCCTACTACCTGTCTGACGCCGATGAGCTCCAGATCAAGATGGCTCAGGGTGCCAAGCCCGGAGAGGGTGGTGAGCTTCCTGGCCACAAGGTGTCTGAGCAGATTGGTAAGACTCGACACTCTACTCCTGGTGTCGGTCTCATTTCTCCTCCTCCCCATCACGACATTTACTCCATTGAGGATCTCAAGCAGCTGATTTACGATCTCAAGTGCTCCAACCCTCGAGCTCGAGTCTCTGTCAAGCTTGTGTCCGAGGTTGGTGTCGGTATCATTGCCTCTGGTGTCGCCAAGGCCAAGGCTGACCACATTCTCATTTCTGGTCACGATGGTGGAACTGGTGCTTCTCGATGGACCGGTATCAAGTACGCCGGTCTTCCCTGGGAGCTGGGTCTTGCTGAGACTCACCAGACTCTTGTTCTGAACGATCTGCGAGGCCGAGTCACTGTCCAGACTGACGGTCAGATTCGAACTGGTCGAGACGTTGCCATTGCTTGTCTTCTCGGAGCCGAGGAGTGGGGTTTTGCTACCACTCCTCTGATTGCCATGGGTTGCATCATGATGCGAAAGTGCCATCTCAACACTTGTCCCGTTGGTATTGCCACCCAGGACCCCGAGCTGCGACAGAAATTCAAGGGTACCCCTGAGCACGTGATCAACTTCTTCTACTACATTGCCAATGAGCTGCGAGGCATCATGGCCCAGCTTGGTTTCCGAACCATTGACGAGATGGTTGGTCACGCCGAGATGCTGCGAGTTCGAGACGATCTTCGAAACCACAAGACCAAGAACCTGGATCTGACTCCCATTCTCACTCCTGCCCACACCCTTCGACCTGGTGTTGCTACCCGAAAGGTTCGAAAGCAGGACCATCGACTCCATGTTCGACTTGACAACAAGCTCATTGACGAGGCTGAGGTCACTCTGGACAAGGGTCTGCCCGTCACCATTGACTGCGACATCATCAACACTGATCGATCTCTTGGATCCACTCTCTCTTACCGAATCTCCAAGCGGTTTGGTGAGGCTGGTCTCCCCGACGACACTGTTCACGTCAACGTCAAGGGTTCTGCCGGTCAGTCGTTCGGTGCCTTCCTGGCTCCCGGTATCACTCTGGAGCTGGAGGGAGACTGTAACGATTACGTCGGTAAGGGTCTTTCTGGAGGACGAATTGTGGTCTACCCTCCCAAGAACTCTGGTTTCAAAGCTGAGGAGAACATCATTGTTGGTAACACTTGTCTTTACGGTGCTACTTCCGGTACTTGTTTCTTCCGAGGTGTTGGTGCCGAGCGATTCGGTGTTCGAAACTCCGGTGCTACTGCCGTTGTTGAGGGTTGTGGAGACCACGGTTGCGAGTACATGACTGGAGGACGTGTTGTTGTGCTTGGCGCCACTGGTCGAAACTTCGCTGCTGGTATGTCTGGTGGTATTGCCTACGTGCTTGACATGGGCCAGGAGTTTGTCAACAACGTCAACTCCGAGACTGTCGAGCTTGGCCCCGTCTCTGACCCCCAGGAGATTGCTTTCCTGCGAGGCCTGATTGAGGACCATCGACACTACACCGGTTCCGAGCTGGCTGACCGTGTTCTCACCGACTTCAACCGAATCTTGCCCCGGTTTGTCAAGGTGCTGCCCACTGACTACGCTCGAGTTCTGGAGGAGCAGGCTGCCAAGGTGGTCGAGGCCAAGAAGCGAGAGGTCTCTGGCTACATGCACGCCATCAAGGAGGATCCCGATGCCGACATCACCAACGGTGAGCTCAAGCGAGCTGCTACCCCCAAGCCTTGTGCCACTCCTCGGTCTCGAAAGGAGCCTCCTGTCCAGGATCTGGAGGATGCCATTCTGGACCACAATGCCACCAAGGCCAAGGCTTCCAAGCTGGTCAAGCTCGACAAGACCCGAGGTTTCATGAAGTACACTCGACGTGCTGAGAAGTACCGAGACGCCAAGAACCGAACCAAGGACTGGGACGAGATGAACACTCGACTGACCAAGGAGGAGCTCAAGTACCAGACTGCCCGATGCATGGACTGTGGAGTCCCCTTCTGCCAGTCTGACACTGGATGTCCCATTTCCAACGTCATCCCCAAGTGGAACGAGCTTGTGTTCCAGGACCGATGGCAGGATGCTCTCGACCGTCTTCTGATGACCAACAACTTCCCCGAGTTCACTGGACGAATCTGTCCTGCTCCTTGTGAGGGTGCCTGTGTTCTGGGCATCAACGAGGACCCCGTTGGTATCAAGTCCATCGAGTGTGCCATCATCGACCATGGCTTTGAGCAGGGCTGGATCAAGCCCAAGCCCCCTACCACTCGAACTGGTAAGACCATTGCCATCATTGGTTCTGGTCCTTCCGGTCTGGCTGCTGCCGATCAGCTCAACAAGGCTGGCCACTCTGTGACTGTCTACGAGCGAGCTGACCGAGTCGGAGGTCTCCTCATGTATGGTATTCCCAACATGAAGCTGGACAAGCGAGTTGTCGATCGACGAGTCCAGCTGATGCGAGACGAGGGTGTCACTTTCGTGACCAACACCGAGGTTGGTGAGGACAAGGAGGTTTCTGTGTCTGGCCTGCGAGCTGACAACGACGCTGTCATTCTGTGTGTTGGCTCCACCATTCCCCGAGACCTGCCCATCAAGAACCGATCTCTCAACAACATCAACTTCGCCATGCAGCTGCTCAAGTGGAACACCAAGTCTCTGCTTGACGGTGACATGGACGAGGTTCGAGAGGCTCTCAAGGACAAGCATGTGGTTGTCATTGGTGGTGGTGACACTGGTAACGATTGTCTGGGTACTTCTACTCGACACGGAGCCAAGTCTGTCACCAACTTTGAGCTGCTTCCTCGACCCACTCCTGCTCGACCCAAGGACAACCCCTGGCCTCAGTGGCCTCGAATCTTCCGAGTCGACTATGGTCACACCGAGGTGGCTGCTCACTACGGCAAGGATCCCCGAGAGTACGGAATTCTGTCCAAGGAGTTTGTTGACGATGGAGAGGGCAATGTCAAGGGTATCAAGACTGTTCGAGTTGAGTGGAAGCAGTCTGAGTCCGGTGCTTGGCAGATGAGCGAGCTCCCCGGTTCCGAGGAGTTCTTCCCTGCCGACGTTGTGCTTCTGTCCATGGGTTTCGTTGGTCCCGAGGCCCAGGAGCTCGCCGCTGAGCGAGATGGACGAGGCAACATCAAGACTCAGACTGGTGATGTCAAGGATCTTGGTCTCTACAAGGTCCAGGACAACCTGTTCACTGCCGGTGATTGTCGACGAGGACAGTCTCTGGTTGTCTGGGGTATCCAGGAGGGCCGACAGTGTGCTCGAGCTGTTGACCACTTCCTTATGGGATGCACTCGACTGCCTGGTAACGGTTCCATTGAGCAGCGAGATCTCAAGCTCAAATAGATGGATTGAGGAGGATGAGGAGGATGTGAAGGATTTTGTGTATTATTAATTGATTGTATGTTATTGAATGGAGTTGTAAAAGCTGTACTGATGCCTGTATCTGTGTGTCTACCTGTCAAGTTTCAAGTAATTGCAGTTGAATCTAGTTTAGAGTCAACTCAATAAGTCAACTAAGTTTAACAAACTCCCAGCAGGCTCACGTGACTTGTTTGGCCCAGTAGAGAGCCCCAAACACGGCAAAATTCCAGTTGCGGCCATATCCTGGTGAAAATACGGCTTCCCGTCCGATCAGCCATAGTCAAGCACCAGAGAGCCTAGTTAGTATTGTAGTGGGAGACCATACGAGAATCCTAGGTGCTGCAATTCTTTTTCCCCTTGCTAGAAGCAGGTGTCTGTTTTTGCCTGTGTTGTGATGTTTTGCTGACTGGCTTATGGTGTGGTGTGGGGGTATGTCACGATGTTACCTTGGAGAGCTTGTTGAGGTCTAAAGATACGAAACTTGTTTTACTGATAGATGAACCACGTTGAACAATCATTTTAAAACCTCAATTGCTTCCTGACTGGGGATCCATCAATGGTGAGCCTCAGCACATGCTCGCGTTTGTGTTAGATCCTGTAAGTAACTGGTTGAACTAAGCACATGTTTTGTTAAGGGGCTGTCTAGCCCTGCACCAAGAACCGCGGCCTCGAATATGCGCGACTTCTCGAGCCCCATGCCTGTTTCGTCTACCGCCACTTGTTGCGGGGCAGCAATGCTGATCTACGGCCATTACAGCTGACTTGAATTGACTTTGGTCATGTTCGAGAATCTTGTGGAAGGTGGTGATAGTCTAAGACAGAACACGGAAGACTCAGACGGTGTCTCAAGGAGGTGATAGTGGTGAACAACGACTTAGGTAGCGACTCAGACTCTGCCAGCTGCTCTGGAATTAGTCGCAATTCTGCTTTTTCACTCATACACTCGTTACCTTCTCCACATTGAGGCTCCAAGGCATCACGCCTGCATGGCTTTGATCCGCCGTTCCGTGCGGCTTGGAAATGGGATCCGGAACAGTCGTGCGGCTCGGAAATTCATGTCTCGGTTAAGGCGGGGGAGAGAATGTATGTATTTGAGAATATAGGGGGATAAATGGGGAGCAAAGTGAGTGATTACTAGAAATTTTGACTGCGAATAGATTGATTCATGCCTTGAAACCCCGGATTAATTGCAATTCCACACCACTGCATCGCTAGACAGATATTGTTCGCTACAGCAAGTTGGCAAACTCAATCATACTTCCAACCTTGTATTCCCGAGCCGCACGGTAAATGGCTTCACGGACCAACCTCCAAGGCATGATGTGGAGACACAAAAAAGATATATAAGGGGGCACATCTTCACTCCATCATTCTCCATCGACTCACAGTCTCTCACAACCACCACAACCACCACAACTACTATAACCACCAACACTACAAATATGAAGGTCCTTCTTGTTCTCTACGATGCCGGCTCCCACGCCAAGGACGAGCCCAAGCTGCTTGGATGCACCGAAAACGAGCTCGGTATCCGAGACTGGCTCGAGTCCCAGGGACACACTCTGGTGACCACCTCTTCCAAGGACGGCGCTGACTCTGTTCTCGACAAGGAGATTGTCGATGCTGATGTTGTCATCACCACCCCCTTCCACCCCGGTTACATCAACAAGGAGCGAATTGACAAGGCCAAGAAGCTCAAGATCTGTATTACTGCCGGTGTCGGTTCTGACCACGTTGACCTTGATGCCGCCAACGCCCGAGACATTGCTGTTCTCGAGGTCACTGGCTCCAACGTCCAGTCTGTCGCTGAGCACGTTGTCATGACCATGCTTGTCCTGGTCCGAAACTTTGTCCCTGCCCACGAGCAGATCATTTCTGGCGGCTGGGACGTTGCCGCTGTTGCCAAGGATTCTTACGATCTCGAGGGTAAGGTCATCGGTACCGTTGGAGGTGGCCGAATTGGCCAGCGAGTCCTCAAGCGTGTCAAGCCCTTCGACCCCATGGAGATGCTCTACTATGACTACCAGGCCATGCCCGCTGACGTTGAGAAGGAGATTGGCTGCCGACGAGTCGAGTCTCTTGAGGAGATGCTCTCTCTGTGTGACGTTGTTACCATCAACTGTCCTCTTCACGCCTCCACCAAGGGTCTCTTCAACAAGGAGCTCATCTCTCACATGAAGGACGGAGCTTGGCTCGTTAACACCGCTCGAGGAGCCATCTGTGTCACTGAGGACATTGTCGAGGCTCTCGAGTCCGGCAAGATCCGAGGATACGGTGGTGATGTCTGGTTCCCCCAGCCTGCCCCCAAGGACCACCCCTGGAGAACCATGCGAAACAAGTACGGAGGAGGAAACGCCATGACTCCTCACATCTCCGGTACTTCCATCGATGCTCAGGGCCGATACGCCGAGGGCACCAAGAAGATTCTCGAGGTCTTCTTCTCCGGAAAGCAGGACTACCGACCCCAGGACATCATCTGCATCAACGGTCACTACGGTACCAAGGCTTACGGTGATGACAAGGAGCACAAGGAGCACCAGGTCAAATAAGCGACCAGCTCTAAGACCTTCTATTAACTTATAGATAAGATATTGACATTACATGATATACGCAGTAGCTGGAAGTAGTAGATCCAACAAATATGAGACAGAATTGTTACCTAGTTTGGTCTGTTTGAGACGGTTAAAGGGCCTCTCCTGCATTGGTCTCCCAATCTCCATTTTACAACTCAAATTTGGAACTTTGAAGAGGTGTAGAGTCTACTAAGAATCTGAAAAGTGTGCATTTATTAGACTCTCCGGATATCTGAGGCACAGAATTATATGTTTATACCATTTTTACGCCCAAATATAGTGAATTCGGCGAAAATAACACATTTTTAAGAGTATATTGTTTCAACGCTTTTTTGGGGTATCCAGCAAATTGGTCCCTTGGCCCAGTTGGTTAAGGCGTCGTGCTAATAAGAAATTAGCCTCTTTGCAACGCGAAGATCAGCAGTTCGATCCTGCTAGGGACCATTACTTTTTGCTTTTGCCCTGAACATCCTAAGGCAGCAGCTCAAGTTTTATTTGATAGCTCTTCGTGTCACTTCTATTTCTCTTTTGCTCATGATAATATGCATTGCTATATACGTTACTGTTTCTGGACGTTCTTGACAGTAACTCCACTCTCGTACGTCAGCCATCGGAAAGTGTCTGTTCGCATATCCAAACCAGTGACTTCCATGCCAATTTTACGCTTGGCCAGGGCAATCAACGAAGGTCCAGTCACCTGAGTATCTTTCAGTCCAATGAACTCCAGGTTGGTCAGCTTGTTCCGTCTAGTGAGAGCGTTCATTTCCATGTCCCCAAGCTTACAGTTGGCCAGTTCTAGATGAACGAGGGTAGGAAGACGGTCTGAGAGCAGATCGAACCATCCGGGTACAATGTTGGACATGTAGTTTGTGAAGCTCAGTGTCTCAAGACTGGGCAGAGACAAGTTGAAGAGATCGTGAACACGAGAGGGGACGAGAGTAGATCCCAGCTTTAGAGGACCAAGAAGATCCAAATGCAGCGATTTGAGCTGATGCAAAGATGTTGATTTCGTCAACGAGTTGAGGAAATGCGGAGTGTGATGATTGTCGAGCTTCACGTGCTGTAGTTTAGCCATGAAGTTGGGCAGGTAGCTGATCTCCATCAAATGGTTACTTGCAACCAGTTCCAGATGAGTCAGCTTTGAAAATGGCTTAGTGTACTCGATAGGGATAGCTGACAACGAGAGACTCGTCAGAGTGTCCGCACAGTGTTCCACTATACTGGCAATCTCCTTGTATGCGTTGGGGGCGAAAGTAGCTCCTAGTCGAGGAGGAATGGTGTTGTCTTCCACTCTGAGATTAGTGAGACTCAGAGGGGTCTGGAATGGTTCCGGTGTGACAACATTGAGAGACTTTTGGTTGTGGTTGTTGATCACTTCGAGGGATGTCAACTTGGGCATACATGTGACGATGTTTCGAATGAGAGCATCGACGTTGGAGGAGCTGGAGAAGAGCTTGAGATGTGTGATAGTTTCTGATGGCGAGGCTCGATGCTCTGGGATCAGCTCGGCTCGTTTCTTCAGATGTGATGCAAATTTGATGGTGTTGATGCCGTCCAAAGAAAGATGAATGCTTTCGATGGAGAACCAGAAGGCACCCAGCCACTGGTTGATAGCGTACTCCTGCGACTTTGAATGCATGCCCAGCAAGTTGATGACTCGAATGTTGTTTTTGGCATGTTTCAGTTCCTCCAGATCTGTCGTAGGAGACGCCCTTGTAGCTAGCTTGAAATACCGTTCCATGGCTTTGACAGACACAGGACGGTCCTTGGGAGCAGCAGAAAAGTTGATCCGGCTGTTCCACACGTGTCGCATGCTTTCGATGGTGGTCTGCCACGTTTTAGACACGCGCATACTTCTCACAATGGTTCGGAAGGGCACATGACTGAAGACGTTCTCCACTACTTCTGCCGGCAGAGTAGTCATAGGATCGGTGCAGACCTTTGGCGTGGTGTCTGGCGCAGGACTCTCCGTTTCGGTTGGAGGTGTTTTCGAAGCTCTCTGTGTCGTGGTGCGTGTCGATTTAACCTGCTTGGCGCCGTCCAGTCTCTTCTGAACGACTTCCATCTGGCTCTTGAGTACATGTCTCAACTTGTCGTCTTCGGGACACCGCTTGAGTCCGATTTGGTACATTTTCAGGGCTGCGTCATCCTTGTTGTTCTCCTGCAAAATCTTGCCTATCGTCAGGTACCCTGGGCTTTGTGTCGGTGTGAGATCAATGATGAACTTGGAGTACTCGATGGCCTTGGTGAAGTCTGTGGGAGCCACCTTGGAGGCCATGTTCTTGTATACCTTTGCGAGGTTTTCTTTGATTTTTTGCGTCTTTGTCTCATCCTGGCTGCGCTTGAGCGCGTCGGACAGCTTTTTGCGCAGTACCTTGAGCTCTTCGAGGGATGACATGGTGATGAAGAACGCGTCTTGGACATCACATATTGGGATTATGATTAGGTTGGCCAAAGCTTGATTTGGATACAGTGGTGGATAATTATTGAATCATACGATTTCGAGGAGGTGACTGTATCTGAGATAGGCGAAGGTAGGGGTGCAAAATAAACGGCTTTTCATTGTTGTTACCAAAAGGAGTGTCTTGTATTATTCTGGTCTTACTTTGAAGACATGCTTAATAAGCTAGATGGGGTTCGCACATTCCATATGTGGAAGAACTTGCGTGTCGAAGAACTTACAGACTCGCGCAGGCGTACAATGACAGACGACTGACACAGTGTGAAGAACATCATCTACTGTCTTCTGACCAACTCCGGGAAGCTGCTGTCGTAGTCACAAGATGCCTCTCATCTACCCCAGCTCCTCCTAGATTACGTAATCACGAGTGGCAACAAGACTGAAAGCTGGACAGACGCTATACAAAGACTCTCACCTACAGACCCCTTCAGTACCCTTCAAATCGCCCCACTTCCCTCCCATTTGGGCACAACAGATGTTTTGCTTCGTCCCCTTTTATCCACTGCTTCACACCAGCCCACACCAGCCAAACTCTAAGCGTCCATTTGGTTGCCAGAAAGGTGAGGCGAACTGCAGCACACCCAAGCACACGCTAAAAGAAGCTAACAGAAGGTGGGAATCCAGTGACAAGACTTGTAGAGACGAATCTTTGGTGGGACGAGTGGAAGATATATTGATTGAGTGCAAAGGGCCATACTCCTGGAATTCAGAGCAACCCCGTTTAGCATTCAAATTAGCCTTCTTTCTGTACCCATAGTCTAGCTTCTTGTCCCTTGTATTACATTGCGACAATGTTCTAAGGGTCTCTGTGTCTGGGTGTGAGGTTGACTCGCATAATGCAGGTGGGAAATTTTGATAAGGCGCGTGAGAATCACCACTTGACGAAAAACCACATTTACTCACCACATCACACGCTGAATAGCTCCAAATATCTCTCACACATACACACACTCACAATATGGCGGGATTATCGGCATCCAGATGGGCCAAGAAGGCCGCTGAGCTGAAAGAAGCCAACGCTACCAACAACACTGCGGACAAACCTGATAGCTCGACTAGCTCAGCAAAGTCGTCGTCTGCCTCGCCTTCAAAGAACGACAGACCTGTCTCTTCGTCGACAGTATCTGTGTTCTCAGAGAAGGATTCGTCTGAGTCTGATAGCGACGTGGATAATTCGTCGACAATGTCGCCCGCAGCCAAGGCCTTTGCTGCTCGTCTGAGTAAGCCTGAAGCCAAGAAAGAAGATGAGCCGGCCACGCCGACCACCAGCCCCAGAAAGACGCTTGGGCAATCACGATGGGCCAAGAAGAGCGACACAAAGCCCGACGCAAAGACAGAGACCAAAATCGACCCCAAGGACGTGCCTCTTATCAGTACACCTCCCAAGGGTCCTGCCTCCGAGTACAAAAAGAACGTCTCTGTGTCTGCCAACGACCTTCGGTCGCGTCTAGCGCCACCTACAGCACCTGTGGCTCCGTTTGAGACCGTTCCCGAAGATGTGGCCAAACAGCAGCGACGAGACCTGCGTGAGCGAGAGCGAGAGGCCTATCGACAGAAGAAGATTGGCCATTCTCGAGAATGGGACGACCACCAGACCCAGCCTCAACACAATGGTCATAACGGCCATAACGGTCACAACGGTCATAACGGTCATAATGGCCACAACGGCTACAACGAACCCAGAGAACGACGCAACTCTCGAAACGGTCACGTGAGACGAGACTCGATGAACCACCACAAACCCGATAACCACTCAAAGCTGGACGCACGATTCGACAAGAAACCAGCAAAGGGTCGGCTGCCAGAGCGACAGGATCGGCCAGAGCGACCAGAGCGACTTGCCCCCAAGAAACACGCTCCTGCTGCTGCTCCTGTTAAGACGGCTGCCCCCTCAAAACCCAAGGAACCGACTGCCGAAGAAAAGGAGGCTCTGCGACTCAAGTTTGAGGAGCACCTCAAGCTGTCCGAGTCCAAGAACTTTGCCTGGGACGATGACGAGGATGACATGTGGGCGTAAGAAGCGCCACCATCGACAAGACAGACACATTTACACGACACAAACACATTTACACAGAGACTGTATCATATATATATATATAATTATCATTTATTATTGTAATAGCCAATGGAGCTGGTGGTGGTGCTGTACGGGTAATTACCTGGTGCACCTATCGTACGATTCTTATTGTAATATCTAGAGTCTTACAGTGTGAATGCATATGCTGTACGTAGTGTTGGGGTATGTAAGGGGGTCAGGGGGGAGATGAGATTTGACGTTCACTCTTTCTTGGGAGCTTATCCGAGAGCCCTCTCCGTTCGACAGTTTGGGTCTGTGTTGATGTGCTAATCACGATATCGCTTTGACCACTCACTTCCATGTTTCAACAGGTTCTCTGATTCAAGCACCTCAATCTCTAGCTCTGAGATAGCAGTTGTCAGGGCGTGTAGAATGTTGACTCGTGAGACGTTTGCCTCTGGTTGAGGTTGGGACTTGTCGGAGACACTCTCTTCAGGATCATCACTTTGACAATTTTCGATCAGCAAGTATTCTAGATCCAAGGACAACCCTTTAAGATGTTCGACCACCTCCACAATCTCCTTTTGGTTCTTTGGGATGATGGTGAATCTGCGTTCTTCTTGTGGTGGAATGTCCTTGTGGTCTGAAGAGGTGTCAATAGTCAGAGTACCGGTGGGTTCGTCTTCTTGAGACTCGTCGTCTTTGTTATCATCTTCTTTCTCTCTCTGACACATCTCTCTTCTGTATATCACTTCGAACTCTTCACCCATGTTTTCAAAGTCGTCATCAGTCTCATCATCAGTACTCTCCCAGGTCCTGACGTGGTGGAGTCCACTCTGGCCTTTCTTCAGCTGTTTAAGCTGACGTCTGACTTCAGCTAGCTCGGCTGTCAGCTTCTTCACCTCCTTTGACAGCTTCCGTCGCCCACCCCTGAGTCTTTCTCTCTCCATGACTATGTTATCAAGTTCACCCTTCTCCACAACCACCAGACCTAGCTTCTCAGCTTCCCTGATGACTACGAGCTGTTGACGTAGGAGCTCTTCATCCGACATTCCAGCTGAATAAGCGAACGATCCATCTCCATCACACTCACTGGTAGACTCACTAAAAGATTCCTCTGGAGTCCTGTACGAGGCGTATAGCTCAGAAGAGGAGACACTGGTGTTCAGGACGTCAGATTTGTTGTCGTTCAAAAGTCTCTGATACTTGGTACCACTTCCTTTATAAGGAGCTCCTTCACAACCTCGTTTCACAGGTTTTGCGGTTTCTGAAGACATGCTGTTGGTTTTTTGGCTCGCTTACACAGCTGCTCATCTTGTATATATCTATCCCCCACATCTTCAAACGGCCTCACCGTGATGCATATGTGTGTGGCAGCCTCAATGGGAATGACACCATGTGAGAAACTGTACGGTATAATCTGGGAGGCAGTGATGCACGAGTTGTGGTGCTACGTCGAACTGTCTGTTATGAATGGCCTCTGTTGTCTTCTGCTGTTCATGTGTTTGATGTAGCTACAGTACATCATTGTAGGGTGACGGTAAAAGCTTTAGTTGATCAACCCAGTCATTAGTTTACTTCGTACATGATACCCAACTATAAAGCCAAGTAATTATGTGTAATTTCTCAGTGCGTTCAGGGAGCTAAACCCAAGATATACACGTCAATAATCACAAGATCATGTTCCCTATATAACACCCCCCGACCTCACTTCAACCAATCAATCAGCTTCTTTCTTCCCCAAAAAGCTCGATCAATCTCTTCTCTCAGAGAATGAAGGTAATCTTCTGCATCATTCGTCTCCTTCTTGTAAGCCTGGATCCACGCCTGTCTTTTGACCAGGTACTCTTCAACAATCATGTTTTCGGTAATATGAGGTAGTTCTGCCATGTTGTTCATTTTCGGGAATAATATTAATGGTCATCGTGCTAACATGCCAACGGTCCCCCTTGATATACGATTCCACATGCATAATCTGGGGCTTAATCCGCGACAGCCTCAGTGTGGTGATTGGGCCAGAAACTGTGATAAGTGTTGAATGTGGCCAAGAGTAGGGTTTCTAAATAGGCTGAGACAATACTAATGAACAATTACTCTGTCACCTCTCTGTTCCGGATTTCCCTCACTAATCCTTCTACTACCCCGTTACCCCCGAAACAGCCTCAATCATCAGCCCCATTAGAGATACTTGTACTAGTATATGTGTAGCTAAGGAACATGGCTCTATATGGCTTGTTGTCATCATGACGACTATAACCCTCAAAACAGCAACAAGCGCTCAGACATTAACTCTGCCACCCGATATCATTGCCCATGTCGCTCAATTCGTCGACAGTGACTCTCTGGTTGCAATGACCTGGGTCTGCAGAGACTGGAGATCATCTATCACCGACAATCATTTCAGAGAGTCTCTTCCCGACACAAACCCGTTATTTCAAAGAATCAGCACATTTCGAAAAACATACAGAGACTGTGCTCTAACCCACAAAGCGCGTACGAATGCCAATAGACGCCCTCTCACCACACCTCTGAGTCTCGAGTGGAGCTTTTGTGAACACAAACTCAACAAAAAGCTACCCTGGGACTTTTACTGTCTGGGCAAGTTTCGCGCCATGAATATTGAAAAGGTACGCTCCACATCCTGCTTGAATACCCACGACCACGGCTTGCATGATTGGAGGGAGCTCCGGGTGGCTGCTCTAACTACAACTCTTCACAGCACCCAGTGGTTCGTGGACTTCCAGCTTGAAGACAATGTCTACACTGATCGGTATGGTCAGACGGTTTCTCATGAGGGACTCGAGACACACTTTCACATGATCGCATCAACTCCTGAAATGCTGGTTGTGCTTCTAAGCCTGAAGAAGCCCAAAATACTCATCAAGTATGAAAAGAGCCCGGGGAAGACGTATGTGATCGATGACTACAACAAAAAGTTCAACGACGAGACGTACGTCTTCGCAGCAGGGACTGTGGCTATTTTTCGAACTGTGGATGACACCTTTGATGAGCACTTCTATGTTCTGACGGGTTCAGGAGCTAATTGTCTGTACAACCGCAAGAAGCCAGGTTACCGACGTTTATTTTACTTCATCTATGACGGAACTATCTGGGAGATCTTTGATCAGTGCGACAAAGGGATGATGGTCATCCAGGATCTGTTCTTCAATCTTCCAAGCATGTCTTTCAAGTACGATACTCGTCACGACAAGAGGAAGTGGAAAGACTCAAACATTAGCATGGACCACAACTGGTGGGCCGTGCATGATCCGTGCCAGAACTACAGATTTGTGGTGATCTACGGCGTGTACAACGCGAGATACGTGCTTGATATGCTGGAGAGAAAGGTGATCACTTGGGACTGCACCGTGAACATGAGTGATCGTCTTCTGGTGGGAATCACTCAGGGAGAGATCAAGGCATACGTATACGGATATGACGTCCTTTATCCAATGTGGAAGGCAGAGATTCTATATGAAGAAGGCGTTGCGAGGGTGGATTTGTGAGTATGACGAGGGGTGGGGGTACACGCAATACAGAGTAGATCAATAGCTCAATAGCATCAATCTTAGAAAGACTGAACCGAGAACAGAGGGGTCAATACTATCGTTGCGTGATTTTGGGCTATACATACTGAATCCTCACATCTGTACGATCATTTTGATACCAAATCATGAACTAGTCTCCCCTCCCGGGCCTAGTTAAAATAATATTGCTGGCAGAGAAGCTTTTGAACCCTGCCCGTCGCCATATCAACTCTCGGAGATTGTCTGACGCTGTGAATGGACAATTCCCTATCAGCCTTAGATACACTTATCTTTGCCGTCCATTGCAAGCTACAAGCATAACATCATCAGAGCTCGGACACTCTCTATCTAGACTTGCAGACATATCTAAGCATCTCGAATTACCGTAGGAACATGGTTTCCATATTCCTTTTCTCAAACCGTCTCTCAGCCCAACTTACCCTGCTCACGATAGTTAGGCCCATAGCTCTCTTTTATCAGGCATCTACTGAATTAACGGCGTAAAGTCCCACGGTGGTGGACCAGTGGTTCGGGTACATACGGTTGTGTCGTGTCTTCTTGTCTGATGGTCTAGAGAATGACCTCAGGTGATTTCCCCGCTCGTATATGTTGGGGGTTCTAAGAACGAGATCGATAACTTGCAATTGGGGATCACTGAGTCAAGCTACCTTTTGTTTGTACTCCTGAGGGCGTTACAACCACTACTGGTACTGTACCTCATAGTTTCTGGATCTTCCCTGCCAAGGAGACGAGGAGAACTATAGATAAGACCGGCGACGGAAATTATCCGAGGAACACAAACTCGGGCAATCTCCTGTGATAACAACAGTTTTTCGGACCTGGACAAACTCAGTCTTCTTCGAACAGTGGGAGCTCACGTGATAGCATACGAGGTGAAAATTTTGACGGCGTTGAATTCAAATCAACGATCAACTCATTCGGATAAAACCGTAAGCTTCCCCGTAAGGCACTCGTCCCCACAGTTCAGGTGACCCTAGCGGGTTTCCCCTTCGCTAACTGGTACGCTGTACGGTTCTGGTCTGGTCTGGTCTGTTATTCTGGGCTAGATTAGTAGCCACGGGCTACTGGAGCTGCTATTAACGGGCCAAGGGCGGATAAAATGACAGAGTTCGATGAGCTGAGAGAGTTGCCAGCAAGAGACACAGCCACTTAGACTCTCCGCTTGACGCTTAACTCCTAGCAACGTTTGTATCGCGTGTGAGATAGCGAGGGAATGTGGGAGGCTAGCTCAGGCTTAAGAACGGAGTTATGATTGAGACATACATAGGGGCTTGAATCATCAACTTGATCAGAAGGCAAATCAAACTGCATTCTTACATTTCATTCACAGAGAAAACGTTTCTCGGAGCGACCCGAACCTCATCCCAACTTCCTTGTCTCGCCCTCCTTGTCCGAATACGATAAATTGCCTGCCCCTCTGCCGGGCGCTCCACACTTTGGAGCTTAAAAGTACATACAGTTCGGAGATGTGCATAATATCGGTCGGGTGCCCCAGAGCAAATGGCCCGACTGGCAAATGAACGTGCTGCAACTCTGTTTAGTGAACTTTACCCTGTTGGGTTTGTGTTTTACAAGCGCCACCTGTCAAACGGGCCCTCTACGTGTCTTGTACATACCATCAGGCACCGATGTCGCCAACACCAAGCTTTTATAGTATGAGGGGACGTTACCTGTCACGTCATTGCCAAGCCGCAATATTTCTCGGCAAAGACCAAGAGATGAAGTAACGACTTTGACACGGAGAACGGAGGGGAGACTTGTGTGTCGGAGAGTATGCATCTTCAGGCATATTACACTCCTCGAAACGCTCTATATGCTGCTGCAGCATTTTAGAACCAGCGAGGGGGGAGTAAAAGACCCACCGTGAGGCTGGGCTAACTTGGGCAGCTCGGCGTTTGCGGGCACATAGCTCATGAACTGTGCTGTGGCTTACAAATGGGTTTCCCCTCATGGGGGTCTCACGGTAATTGATTTGCGTTGTATTCCCCCTCCATGTTCTTTATTCGAGCCTTATAATCTAGAACGACTAGTCTCAGGCTAATCCTCACATAGGGGCCTCTGACGATACCATACCTGCGTTGATGCTGCTGTTTGGGCTGTTGGCCAGAGTGTGATTGTTTGGAGGACAGGGGGAGCTTGCACTTCTGCTGCTTGGCTTCGTAGTAAGACATTTGTGTGTATTGCGGGCTTGGCAAAATAAATAACGTGACAGAAGAAGGGTACAGAAAAAGGTGGGCCGCGGAGATTCCGTTTCGTTGCAAAACAGATGTACTTTTTTCGTGCCAGCCTTCTCCTCAAACTCTTCCCCACATTGCTGGTTAGTTAGTGGTGGATTTAGTGTGAAACCTCAGGAGGCAGTTGGCACGAACTCTCAAGATTCTGGGGAGGGTGTTCAAAATGATCAAAAGAAGTCACTCGTTGGCTCTGTTTCGTGGCCCATAGGTACCGAGAGTCGTTCATATCATTCTCACACCACAGAGTCGACTTTTCGATTTCTGCAACCGACTTTGGACAGTCTGCAGAACCTTCTGTCACTAGACTTGACTTTTCATTATCACCCTTAGCAGCAGTATAAGCTCGTGACGACCAAAAGCAGAAGAACGACAGATAGCGACTTGTGCTCATCAGTATCAGACAAGGGAAGCTGGCCGAGGTCAACAGGGTTGGCTTTAGTTATAGTCGGGTATGTCAGGCAAGCAACTCCTGAAGTGAGACAAGCAATACTCTCCATAGACATGATCGCTATACACTGTCCGGCTGGAGCTCTACAGCCACACAGCGTCACATGGAACAGCCTTATCATCCCCCGATCTCGCTGCTAACGCTGGATCCATGCTTCTGGAGCGTCTACTTATCTTGCGCGCAGCCAATCACGAGTCCAGTCTCTTTATCAAGGAACCATGCGTCCAACAAGCGAAGGGTCGGTTGCAGAACCACCCCAACTTTATGCCGAGCCCACCGGGGCCATTTTACTTTTCTCATGATGATGAACAAAGATGTCGTCATGCACACTGACACTCTGAGGCATATATCGCCATTGGGCCGGACGTGGGGGGTCAGAGAAAACGCCCATTTTTCTACCGCGGGGACACGGATATACGGCAACCAGAGTCCCCCTCTTATCTCCAAGCCTTATCTACATAGCACGGCTCTGGACTTGCCTCTTTGGAGCTATCTATATTAGCGTTCCAAACACATTTGAGTTACGAGCTTATGAAAAGCTAAGCTCCATTCTGACGTATGAACACAATTAACTCACATTTCTCACACTACCTGGTGGTGTACACCTGTTGTGGGGAACACATCGTTCATATGTTATATATATAGCTGTGGGACCCTCCTTATTGAGAGATTCATCACCTACCTTTGTGCAATGAACGACATTGAGAAAAATCAAGACGCTGCTTCGGCAGCTTCCTTCTCCAAACAAGAGGAGGTTCCGTCCTATGACGAGGAGCCCTCAGCCATCGGCTCTGTGCACGAACACAAACAGGGCCGATGGGCCAACTTCAGAGACTCCTTCAAGCCTGCTGATCTGTCGCAATACGATACTACAGGTATGACTGAGGTCGAGAAGGCTGCTCTTGCTACTGCCAACTCTCCTCTGTCTCGAGGTCTCAAGCCCCGACATCTGCAGATGATTGCCATTGGTGGATCTATCGGAACCGGTCTTTTCGTCGGTTCTGGTACTTCCCTCGCCACTGGTGGACCCGCCGCTCTTCTGATTGCCTACGGTATCGTCGGATGTATGCTGTTCTGCACTGTCCATGCTCTTGGTGAACTCGCTGTCACCTTCCCTGTCGCCGGTTCTTTCGCTACTTTCTCCACCCGTTTCATTCACCCCGCCTGGGGTTTCGCCATGGGCTGGAACTACATCATGTCGTGGTTCGTGGTTCTTCCTCTCGAGCTTGTCGCCGCATCCATCACCGTCAACTTCTGGCAGGAAATGAACCACACTGACATCAACAACGCCGCCTGGATCGCCATTTTCTGGACCCTGATTGTCTGCATCAACTTTTTTGGAGTCAAGGGATACGGAGAAGCCGAGTTTGTCTTTTCTTTTATCAAGGTCATCGCCATTCTCGGATTCTGCATTCTCGGAATCGTGCTGGTCGCAGGTGGAGGACCCCATCAGGGCTACATTGGAGGTAAGTGGTGGCACAAGCTTCCCGAAGGCACCATTGGACCTCGAGGAGGCGCTTTTGCTCACTCTTTCAAGGGTGTCTGCGCTACCTTTGTGTCTGCTGCCTTCGCCTTCAACGGTACCGAGCTGGTTGGTCTTGCTGCTGCTGAGACTGAGAACCCCCGAAAGATGCTTCCCTCCGCCACCAAGCAGGTCTTCTGGCGAATTCTCATCTTCTACATTGTTTCTCTTACTCTTGTTGGTCTCCTTGTTCCTTTCGATGAGCCCCATCTTCTCAAGGGATCTTCCTCTGTCGATGCTACCGCTTCTCCCTTTGTCATTTCCATCCGAAACGCTGGTATCTCCGGTCTGCCCTCTGTCATGAACGTCGTTATCATGATTGCTGTTCTGTCTGTCGGAAACTCCGCTGTCTACGGTTTCTCGCGAACTATTGCCGGTATGGCTGCTATGGGACTGGCCCCCAAGCAATTCGGCTACATTGACCGACAGGGACGACCCATCGTCGGCATCGCTGTCGTGTCCATCTGGGGTCTGTTCTCCTTCATTTGTGCTGCTCCTGTGGCCACCCAGAACGCTGTCTTCGGCTGGCTCATGGCCCTGTCCGGTCTGGCCTCTATCTTCACTTGGGGATCTATCAACCTGTGCCACATCCGGTTCCGACTCGCCCTTAGGAAACAGGGACGAAATACCAAAGAGCTGGTCTTTACTGCTGTCCTGGGCATCTGGGGTTCCGTTGTCGGTTTCACCCTTAACTGTCTTGTCCTGGTTGCCCAGTTCTGGATCGCTCTGTTCCCCATTGGAGCTCCCAAGCCTACCGCTGAGGCTTTCTTCAACGCCTACCTGGCTGCCCCTGTTGTCCTCTTCTTTGCCCTCGTCTGGCTCGTCTGGAAGCGGGACCCTTGGCTCAGCCTTGACCAGCTCGATATCGACACTGGTCGACGAGAGACCGATCTCGTGAAGCTGGAGGCCGAGCTCGAGCAGGAGCGATACGAGCTTGCTCAGAAAAAGTGGTTCGTCCGACTCTACAAGACCTGGTGTTAAGAACCCCAAGAATCGATCTCTTGGAAGGAATCGCCTTTATTTATTATAATCAATGATGTTTGAATACTGAACAGCTGCCATGTAAGTATGTGGAATCGTAGTGCAAGTAGTGGACATGATCGAAGCGTACGAGCCGAATATCTCCCTGTGTGCTCTGTTAGCGAACCCGTCGCTTAATATAGGGTGAGGTCATCTCCCAATCTATGCGTCCACAGAAGGATTGCCTCACCCCTCATCAAAAACCCTATTTACAGTAGTTGATTTTCCCAAGTACGTAATTAAGATGTGGCATTTTCAGTAACCCAAAACCGCCTGCCTTCCGTGACACGACACAATCACGTCAGAACTGCAATATTTGATCCGTCATTAGTGTAGGTGATCACCAGGGACCCCCCGTCAACATCAGTGTCACTTCCCGATGGTTCCCTGGCTCCCTTCTTCTCCAAACTCGGTTTGATTACGACTTCGTCACTGTCATCCTTATTAGCACCACAGGATATCTTCACACTGGGATCAAATGCATATTGAGAGATGCGTACGAGTGATCTAGAAGGTGAAAGAACTATGCACGAGGATTTCCATGTTTTGCTCACGATAAGCCCTTGGTACTCCCCGGTAATCCGCTTACGCCTGCTCTCGTATTCCAGCAACTATTTCCCCCATTATTATCTCTTCAACTGTTGCAATCACTTAACTCCGAGTTGTGCCGTCCAATCACTCATGCACTCCATCTCTTGGCTGCATTAATTGACGAGGCCAAACGGCGGTCTCAGTCAGTCTGCACCAGTAGCCTCGCTGAGGTTTATCTGAGTGATTTGCAACATGAGCCTCAGAAATACTCAGCCGTGCCCTTCAACTCCGAGAAACGTAATATTCAGGGGTGAAAATTCTGACTGAGTGAGGGTCGTGAATTTGATGATTGGAGCAGGAAAGCGCCCAAGAGGAGGTAGTAGAGAACGTCAGCTGCGAGGTAGAAGTTCAGCGGTTATGGACACCTAGTTCATCTGACGACGGTGTCTCTATCGGTGCCAGAGAGAGGTGTTCTTGGTAAATGCCTACCTCTGAGTCCAGCTCAATTACAGACGTGATGTGTGCTCCTGTGAATGTCCGAGAAGTACAGTCAAGTTACAACTTGGGGCCGCCATATATTCCCATCCAACTGCTCCTTTACACGCAAATACCGTCGCTCCATCAGTTCTCGTCATCGACCTCGTCATCCGTTTAGCTCCAAACACCACTGCGACACCAACTCTACCTCAGGTTAGCATACGCCAATGAACATTGCGAGGCGGTAACGACTCAGGGAGTTCAATATCATGTTTCATGATGGATGCGTAAACGCGGAAAGAAGTCTACAGTACATAGCTGTGTCGGTTCTGAACATTTCGTCAGCCTTGTTAGTCTGATTTCCCGCTCAATGCACACTCACACATTCAAAAACTGTGATACGATCGATTTGAACGTTTTCACAATGTTTACAATTGCCTGAGTTGACGACAATACGGCCAGGAACGCGAAAAATCGCTTCCAAGACCTCAGAGATGCTACAATTGTGTCTACGAGCAGTTTGGCCGCTTGCTGAAACCACGGCCGTCGTCATTAGATAAATATTACTGAGTCTATATGCGCTTTTCGAATCTAAAAGAGAAGGGGCAGGCCAACGGCAGCAAGAGCGATGGGGGCAGCAGTCTTCATGGCACCGGCGTTCTTCTTGTGGTGGGTGGCAGCCTTGGGGAAGTATGCGGGCTGAGATCCGGATCCAGTAGCGTCAGCGTCCTGGGGAGCGAAGACAATGTTGGAAGAGGTGGTAGCGACCACGGAGGTGTTGGCGGTCCAGGTGGCATCGGGGCCAATGGCGCTGTAAGAAGCCTCCTTGGCACCGTGGTGGGTGTAGACGGTGGCACTGGCGTACTCGGCGTCAGAGGGCACGTAGGCGGCCAGGGCAACGGCGGGGAGGAGAGCGAGGGCGAGCATTATGGTATGTGTGTGGGAGGAGAGTGGAGTGAGATGGGTCGAGAGAGTATATATGAGAAAGCTGCGAACCAAAGCGAGCCAAATCGCGCAATTAGGATTCCGAGAAAGTGTCTACAGACGGGTGAGTACAACTTAATGGTGAGCAATAGGGGTTGAAGGGGGATGGATTAAATGAGAAGAAAACCGGAAAGATCGAATCTACCGTCCTAACATCCGATCTATCAGCTCCATTCACCCCTCCTTCAGCCCTCCTCAGTTTTTCGGACCCCTCGGAGTTAGTATTTGCATTTTGTTTGGGGGTGTATAAACGGCATAAGACGGCCCAAAAGAGACATGTGCATACACACCAACAAAGACCTCCTTCCTTTTTGGGCAAAGAGCTCTTGTGTGAGCAGCGGGAAATTAATGTCGTTTGCCCCGATGATGCGGCGACATGTGCACGTATACGCCGCCAAGCGATGCCCTGCGGCATTTTACGACCCACCACCTTTGTATGGCGAACAACAAGACATGACACATAACGGCGTGGTGTTTGTTTACGTCGTCTGGCGGCATTAAATTTGTAGTTTACTGTAATACAGTCGCACTCGCTGCTATTAGTGCACACTCAAAAGGCTCAAATTTTAACGTCTATCATTGGGGGAGAAAAGGAGGCACCTGAAAAGCAGATTGAGTTATATCTGTGCATGGCTGTTAACGAGGCGTAGAGAAAATTGATAGCAAGTTGTGGTGGTGGTGGTTGATTGGAGAGCAGTTGCAGTTGTATTGTTATGAAATGGACTATGGCTGTCTGGTCTTCACTCTGAGCAGTAACAGTTGTATCACTGGGACCCGCCCCAGGGACACAAAACCAAACTAGTGACAGCTCTGCAACGAAGGTCGTCTAATTGGCCGATCGGTCCGAGTAACCATGCTGATGGGCAAGGGTAAGTCTACTCTCTTTACTGAGTGCATAGATGAGGGAAGGGGGTTCGAGGTGATCGGATCATTCGGGGGTTCTATGAAGGGCTAGAGGTGGTTGTCGTTGTGAGGCACAGAAGGGGTGGTGGAGAGAAGATCGGTCATTTTTCCTGCATCGAATTTAGGGCGGCCAGAGCTTCAATAGCTCCAGAAGAAATATCTCCCGAGTTGAATCACACCTCGCCTAACAAGGTTGAGGTTGAACATTGACGAGCAAGGGGAGCATCGATTAATGCTGTCAAGAATCAGTGAAAATATGAGTAAATGGGATATTGCACCCGGATCGATGGACAGGCGCTATTTGAAATATCCCCTTTAGTTCCACCTGCTTCCCGGCTCGTACCAGACTGTTCTGAACATATCGACCCATCCGTATTCTGTAGCCGTGGATATTGGTGAACTCTGTGTTTGAAAAACCTGGAGCACTTTGAGGAACGTTACGCTTGAGGTGTGAGGCAGGATGAGTGGATGATGGATGGAATCGCCTCGATTCAGCCATTCCATTGGTATCTACAAGTAGCCCCTACATGTCATGCCCTTCACACTACATCGAGCGCCTCTTCTCAGTTTGGTCTCCCGCAAGCTATGGACACTTACGCTCTCTCAAATCAGACCGTCAATTGACTCAAACCAAGTGATTCGTACACAACTCTCGTTGGGCCTCGCAGGACTTCTTCGAACTTCCCCTACCACGACATATCTGTGTTGGCTTACTAATCACCCACTCACTCTCTCACCCAACTCCCCCACTGCTTCCACTGGTGTATTACGTAATCCTCCTGTGTCTCTGCCCCACCAATAAACTTCCCAATGTTTACATCTGAAAGTCGGCGACAACCTTGGACAACCTTGTTCACGTATATAAACACGAGCGTGTCTGGAGGTAAATAATATCCGCTCCGCTGAATGTGTGGTATCAACACAACACCATACTACAAACGACAATCCCCCAACCCATAGTGGTGTTTGCGACTATGAGTATGATAAGTCGTAGTTTGAACAAGCCCTAACCCTTACCCCCACCTTTACAGAGACCCCACACACTCGTGCTCGTGCTCGTGTCTAGTGCGCCGCCATGGCCACAATTAGACAGATCAGCCGTGTACTGTGGTGCCAATATAGCAGTATTGTAAGGTGCTGTAGGGTGCAGTCATTAGGCTGGTATATGTCGTCTCTTTCTACAGCCGTACATCTCCGTCGTATGTCTAACACATACACCTGATTTAAATCACGTCTTTACCTTGAGTCTGTGAAGAGAGTCAGCCACACACCCCCTGCACATTCCAACATCCCACCTTTGTATGTTTATGTTTCACATTGAGTTCAAGACGCGAGAGATGGTGGAAAATATTGGACCGGTTCAAGAGTGAAGAATACGGGTGTGACTTGATGTGCAAAACGATTGTGTGGTACAAATCAGTCAATTGCGATCTGACTAAGCTGTACAGAGATCCAGTCTACTGTCCCTGGCAATGGTTACGAGTGCTCGTACACTTCGATCAACGTAGCTACAACAAACCAATTAGCTAAAAATTACTGAATAAATATCTATCTAACTCATCGCTTAAAGGAGAGCGGCCAGGGGGGCGGCAAGAAGAATGGCGGGGATGACCATGTGGGCACCGGTGTTGGCGTTTCCAGCAGATCCGGAGGAGGAGGCAGCGGCAGCGGAAGCAGAGCCAGAGCCGGAGGCTCGGGCGGATCCAGAGGCGGATCCAGAGGCTCGGGAAGAGCCAGAAGCACCGGAGCCGGAGGCGGTGACCAGAGCAGAGCCAGAGTCGGAGGCGGGGACGGAGTTGGTGAGAACGCCGGAGGCGCCGGAGGGAGCAGAGGCGACGGAGATGGAGTCACCGGCAGCGGCGCCAGCAACAGCGGTACCGTTGGAAGAGGAGGTGGCCTCGGCAGCGGCGGCGGTGCCGTTCTGGGACTGCAGAGCAGAGGCAGAGGCGAGGATGGCCAGGGCGGCGGAGTCGGTGATGGAGGTTCCGTTCTCGGCAAGACCAGAGAGAGCGGCATCGATGGACTGCTGCTGCTCACCGTTCTGGATCAGGGCGGCGGCGGCAGAGGAGACGGCAGCGGCGTCGTAGGAGGTCTCGGTCATGGTGAGCAGAGCGGAGATGTCGGTGGGGAAGGTGGCGGAGGTGCCGAATCCAATGTCGCCCTCAGCGGGGATAGAGAGGGAAGAAAGGTCGATAGAGGTAGACATCTTTAAGGAGAGTGTTGTGTGTGTGAGTGTGTGTCTGTGGTGTTAAGGAGAGACCGTAGTAGATGAGGAAAAGAGAAGGTGAGTGGAGAGGATGCAGTCGAAGTATATATATGGACCACGCTCTTTTTTTGTGCCTTGTTCTGCTCCCTCCCACGCTCTGCTGTCTGCCTCTCCTCGTGTACGGAGATCGTTTCTGGTTTCGGTTAGAGTTTAGCTCCACGCTTCGGCTGTGTTTCGTTGGATGATGGGAAGGGTGCTAGCTCCATGTGGGGACGGGGGGGCAAGGTGGTGTGGTGATGGTTCGTGGCTGTTTACCGTGCTCGTCTTCTCCGGGGTTTGTGTCACTACATTCACCGTGTAGGCCTCTCTCGCTTACTACTAGTAACTACGACTTATTACTCGCTAATGTCTCGCTTCCTTCTCCGCGTACACCACCCACGCTCTCAGACTCAAAAACCCACCAAACGCTTACCTCGGTCAAGCTTTGGGAAGCGCCTGTCCAAAGCTAGTTTGAAGGGTCCAAGCTATATATAAGTGTCAGGGGGTTAGTCGCGGTGAGGGGCAGGTGCACGGGATACGCACGGGGACGGGCTCAAAGTGTACTTTCAAGGCGGCTGAACAGATTTACGCGCTCAAACTTCCGTTTTCAGTTGGACTAGTATTTTTCCCGATTTTCGCCGATTATTGCTGAGTTATTGCGTGCAATTGCCGTTGGTCCTTTTTCCCTCGCTTTTAACCTCCACCTACCCCGCCCGTAGACACATTTCCCCAAACGGTAAAACTACTGCATATCAAAGCCAAATATCTGCAAGGACGGTTCCAAAAGTCAGCAGAAAAGCGTGCAAGGAAAACTGGCGCGTGAAAATCCGACGATCCAGGGATGTCCAAGGAGGGGAGTGTCGATCCCTCACCAATTACGAGTTAATGACGCGTTGGAGTGGTGTTTGGTGGTATGTTTGGTGGAGATGTTTACACCACGCTACAGGCTGTATGTACAAAGAACAATTGTATCCACTACATGTAGCTAATACACTTTCCACAGTTCTTCGAGCTTCCGCACCTCCACAATTTCATCAGCTACTGTACAATGCTCCCCCCCTCCCTGACAAAGGCTTGTCACGTAAGGTACAGTCACTAACCAGGGGGGGTGCCAAGACTAGCCCGGTACCCTGACGTGAAGTGCTCAATTAGAAGCGTGTTAACCGTGTTAGAGAATCAATTTTAGACGCTGGTCAGAAACAGCTGATACATGTCGGGATTGGCGGTTTCAAGAGACCGCCGATATGAAACAGCCTCGCGAGAAGAGCTGCCGGCCAAATGGGCCCGACACGTAAAACACGCGGCCGTCAAAACTATAGTGGGCAGAGTGACAGACTCCACCACAACTGTCATGGTGGACAGAAGAGCAGCAGCACGTCGAGTCTTGTGGTCGACAGCCGAGGAGGCTGCTCCCAACAGCTTGTCGAGCGCGCCTTGCAGACGAGGAAAGAGATCAACCATCCTGGACCGCATGAACGAGGCATCGACTGACTGCAACAGCAGACTAATGGTGCTCAAACACGACTCGGCTACCACAATGTCATCTGAGAAGGCGCCGCTCTCAAGCAAGGGATACAGGTCATTGATACTCGGCAAGTACTCGCTCTGCTGATCTTCGTCAATTCCTGCAAGGAGAGGAGCACAGATAGAGACGAGTCGACATAGAGACACGACCAGTTTCGGGGAGTCGGAGGTGATGAGATTCTGAACGTACCCAAAGATCTGTTTAACAAGCATATAAGTAGGTTTAGCCAGAGTTCCAGTCCACTTCTCAGGCTCATCGCCCTCAGAGGCACCTGCTTGGGTTTGATCTTCCTCTTCATCCATCTTATCGTCCGATTCCCCAAACGGCTTATTGGGATGCGACTCAAACTCATGCTCCTCCTCAACAGGCTTCTTCTGTCTCTCACGTAACTCCTCCAGCACTCCCTCCAACGTCAATGCCGGCTTCTTGACGTCCTCCACCCGCTTGACGTTGACTGACGCTTCCATCACCTCAATTAGAGCCGTGAAGACACCAATCACACTCTCCACCAGCTGAGGGTATCCGTGGTAACTGTCAAGCAACCTAAACAGTGTCTTGACAACGTCATCCAGATACCCCACAATGTCAGATCCAGCCAGTTTGATCAAAACTGTCAAGATCTGAAAAGTGCCAGGAGAAACGTCCATGGTCTGGATCGCCAGCGAAATGGAGTCGACAAGGTAGTCGGCATTCTCCACCATCATGTTCTGCACGGATGTGTATCCGCAAGTCGTAGATAGCTGTAGAAGAGTCTCTCGGGCCATATCACTCACTAATCCATGATCTGAAGGAACCAGGGCGAGAGTGGGATACAAAATGTCCATCAGAGATTCATTCAGAGGTGTTTGGTTGGCCATCAGCCCGATTCCTTGAAGAGCAAGGTACTGGTATTGATGAGTCGGAGACTTGAGTGCATCAATGTAGTAGTTTTCCAGTTCGTAGGCGTCAAATTTGTCGGCAGACGTATCCACAAGCCAGTCGTCTGATTTTAGCATCAGATTGGACATCCACAACTGCGAAACTTCGTCAGAGGACTGGATATCTTCAAAAGACACATCTGCAGCAACCACCACCTCCTCCAATGCTGACTGCACATCGTCACTAAGCAAAGTCGTAATTCCAAACCCTCTGAACGGCATCACGTGCTTAGCATTATGATCCACCTGAATAGCACGAGTGTTGATTCCTTCGTGCTTGACAAAGTTCACGGGTGTGTCAGCAGACGGCTTTTTGTTCTTGGCTGGCACAACAGCATGTTGATTGATACTGTTCACAGCTTCGACTAGTTTCTCGACCAGAAGACTTCTGGAGCCATCCTCCTTTTGAAGCTGCATGCCCACCTTGAGACACTTGAGTACCGCCAGCGGCTCAGTATCGTCGTTTCTTGTTAGTAGTGATGGCAAGTTATCGAGCCAGACATACATTCGTTCGTCCAGCACCGTTTCCAGCTTGGTTTGGTACTTGAGAAACTCCTCAGTAGCATCCAAACTCAGCAGAATGTCCACACAGACAGGCAGACAGTTCTCCAGGCTCTCGTTGCACTTTCCAACGATATCAGAACACAACAGGATCAGCTGAGTGTTTGTCTGATCATGCTTTCGGGTCGATATCGTCTTCAGAGTCACCAAATACTGTTTTCGGGTGTATTCAAGCCACTTTTCATCCTCCTTGCATCCATTGTGTAATGCCGTAACTGTTACCTGACGTAGTACCTTGAGAGCTGCCACAGCAACCTTGTAATGTCCATTGACGACCTTTGAGACCCCCGAGACAACTCCCGGAAGAATCTGGGCTGTTTCCTTGCTTCCCAATCCCTCGAATAATGCTAGAAGAGACAGCCACGACTGTTCACGTAGTTCCACAGATCCTCCTTTCTCTCCCCATTGCAGTAGAAGCATGATGATAGGACCCACATCGTTAAGGGCCGGTTTTGATGGAAAGATGCCTCCAAAGCACTTAGCTGCTGCCAATCTCGTTTCGTCGCTGGTCATGTCGTTGTCTCCAGATGATAGGTTTGCTGACAGAGACAGGAGCTCTTTGGCCAAGGTCTGATTCATGTCCAGACTCCACACATGAGAGATCAGAGTGTCGATAATGGCCAGAATACATTCTCGAATACCGTCGCGAAGGTCGAGAATGTTTGTGATTCCCTGGAGAAGATGCATGATAGGGAAAAATGTGTAATCGGCGAGGTTCTTGGACCAAATCAGGTCTTGTTGCTGTAGGAACGCCCGAAGGTCCTTGAGACGATTGTAGATGACATCTTGTTTCTGTAGTCGTTGTTTTGGCGGCAAGAGAACGTCCTTTGAGAGCGCCACTGTGAGAGGTTGTAGTTGGCTGAACTGCTGTTTCCGTAGCGCCTCGTCCATGATGGGTGAATAAATATCCTGATAAATGATTATCAATAATTTACTTGCATGTCAGATTGAATTCAAATCGGCACCCCCCATGCTGCAACCCTAACCGGGGGGTGTGGTTTGTGTGTTTGTTCTCTCCCAAAGAGCTTTGTTGTTTAGACTGTTTAGGCATGGTAGAGAAAAAGCCAAAGTCACCTCCGGCCCTGACTCTATACTCCACAGTTTGCAAGACATACATACACTCTCCCCCACGATCCTTGGCACTCCCTTTTTCTCACACTCTCTTTTTGACCTTTCTATTACCCAAAACCAAACTTCTTTCTTTCACCAACTAATGCCATGGGGGGATACGACGAGCTTCCCGTGAGTGTGCACGATCGACAACCTCCCCCGTACTCCTCTCCATTTTCCCTAACACAGCACTTTCCCACACCCCTAGAGACCTTCAGTTCGGTTCCACAACCTCCACCTTCTTATAGACACGGGCCCCCACCACCACAACAGCAACAACACAATCAGCAGATGTACACCGGTTACAACAATCCTCGAGGCGGCGGCGACGACTTGCCCCACTTCCCCACCCCCGGGGAGACCTTCTCAGAGGCCCCTCCTCCTCCTCAGCAGCAGCAGCAGCAGTATGGACGGCCTCCTCCAAGCGGGCCCAACCGTCATCAGGCACCCCGTAAGCCTTCTGGAGGCAACCAGGGGAACCAGGGGAACCAGGGATACAACAACAGCTACAACAACAATAATAGCAACTACAGCAACTACAACCAAGGTGGGTCGGCTGGTTCGAGCGGTGGCCCCGGTGGCTACAACAACAGCAACAACTTTGCCCCTCCACCACCACCTCAGGGACAACCGATGCGTCCCAGTCCGCGGTCGCACAACCAGCAGCTACAACAGCCCCCTCCCATGCACCAGCCCGGTGGACCCGGCGGCCAAAATCGACCTCCCCCCAATCGCCACAACAACAACCACAACCACAACCACAATAGCAACAGTGGAGGCGCAAAACCAGCAGGAACACAGTCGCCCATCCCATACGCACCCTTACCCGATGTGAACCTCAAGATGCTGTTCAACGGTGTGGACAAGAACGGCAGTGGTCGACTGTCAGAGAAGGAACTGGGCAACGCTCTCGTCAACGGGGACTTCACCAAATTCAACATGGAAACGGTGCGAGTCATGATCAAGATGTTTGACCGATCTGGCAACGGAACCATCGAGTTCAAGGAGTTCTGCAACCTGTGGCGTTACCTGGGCGACTGGCGCAAGCTGTTTGACAAGTTTGATCTGGACAAGAGCGGGTCCATTTCCTACGACGAGTATGTGCGAGCCCTGGAGGCTTTTGGATACCGGCTGTCCAACAAGTTCATCCAGTTCATGTACGGCAAATACTCGTCTATCAGCAGCACTGGCGAGCGGGTCATTGGTTTCGACTTGTTTGTCCAGAGCTGTATTTCGCTAAAACGGATGACCGATTCGTTTGTCACTTACGACACGGATCATACGGGCTATGTCACCCTGTCCTTTGAGCAGTTCCTGATGGAAGTCATGAAGCTCAAGTAAGTAATTAATGTATATTAGGTGGTTTTCCCCCGGTGGTTTTCCCGGTTCTCGGGTTTCTCCGTATGTGCTCCCCCAACACCCCCTGTCATGTTCGATTTTTTTCTCTTCGAGCCAAGCGGGTGGGGAAATTGAGTTAGGTTGCGAGGTACGATGTAAGCGAATCTGCAAGACAACTTTGATTGTATTGAGAAGAGAAGATGGAGTCAATGAGGTGTCTACGGATCCGTCTCTTCTAGCTCTTTCACTTGTATGTGCTCTCTCCCCAGCTAGTCGTGAACCCTTGCCTCTAATTTGGCGTATCTTTTTCACACCAACGATCGACACTATTCTTGTCCGTCCTTTTAGAGCCGTTTGTTTGGACCTAAAAGTCCCAACTCCACTGGACGTGCTGCAACCATATCAGATGATTGTAAATTTTATAGGTATCAGAGTTCGTGGGCGCTTTGTACACGATCAAACGGGTGGAGGGGCAGCTATTTTGGGGGTCAGGAATAGATGTTCGGGCTGTGCGCTTCCGATGGCGCTTTTCGCCACTCTTCTACGTCCACCCAATCGTCCGCAGTAGCTCTCTTTTTAGGTCTCGTGATAACCAACTTAAGCTAATAGAAATTAGGGAACCGTTGATCAAAGGTTGGTCAGTGGGTCCTGGACTGTATGTGCTGTAGTATGATAGAGGTGGGGGGATGTCACGTGACTGCCACACATGAGCGATGGTTTGGTCACGTGACCAACGGGCTCTAATATCAAGCCCTACCCCTCAACAGTCTCACTTTTGAGATTGCTACAACCGCTTGCTACTTGTGAGGGTGCAGTTGAGGTTCGCAAAAGTTGCTATTTTAGGATCCACGGAACCCAACGTTCGACTTGCAGTTGTGTATGTTGAATAAGAGATGTACGACACCGTACAGCTGGTGAAGTAGTATTTGGGTGGTAATGACGCTGTAAGATAGTCCTATGTTGGTCACGTGACTGGTTGCAATCGATTGTTCCAGTTGCGACTGATTCAGGCCTCTTAGACTACTCTTTCCTGCCCAGGGTATTGCTATTAATGTCTCTTGTCGTCTCTTGTTGTCGCTATAGCCGCACGCAGGAAAGTGAATCTGTTCCAGAAATAGATTGAGTATGTACGAGTTGCGTGAGATACTGTACAAGCAGAGTGAGGACAGGTGTCAGGTTTATACGAGTCGCCACCAACGCAGGGTTGGTCGGCGGGTCTACATACTTTCTACAAGTAGATATGCTGTACAAACAGAGTCTTCACATTCAAACGGTGGATATTAATCATATCGACAATACAGCCAATGTACAGCCGTTACCATAATAAGAAGTGTCTGGAACATCGTCGGGAGATTATAATAACGCGCTTAGCCACGGTGCTCTATACATTTGAGACTGCAGTGCGTTATTATCACGTGACGGGTTTTATGAACGCAAACATCACGTGAAACACGTGACTTTCTCCCCGTTCTATGCACTTTCTCACACGACCTCGGCTGCATCTCTCTAACCGACTAATCGCATCTCATTGTCCTGTCAAACAGAGTTTCTGGAACCTCCCCCTTTCTTTGTCTCGAACCACCCCTTGAGGTTTCCACCGCCCACTTACCCTACCGAGCCATGTGCGTCCATCTCTTCCCTCTGACCAGTCCTGCAACTTTCATTTTCTACGCAACCACCGACGATATTCAACATGTCTCAAATCATTGATCAGGTTCAGGCCGCTCTTCAGAACATTGACAAGGAGCTCGAGAAGTACCCTGCTCTCAAGCAGCTGGAGAAGCAGATTCGTGAGTATTACAATCATGTGCAATCAAGTGCAATCATACCTTTGTGATCGGTCCGGAACGTGTTTACCACAGTGACATGTCACGCAAACAGCGACGATAAGCCTAGCGGAGTTACGACGTGTCGATTTCTCGCAAACAATTGACATGGAGAGCCCCTACACTCGCTTTTTGCTCGGTATCGTTCCAAGTGACTGGTTTGCAAGCCACAGTACCGTTTCACGTTTCACTACCACCCCACAACCACCACCATGTACACGCAACTAACCTCAGCCGTCCCCAAGTCCTACCTCCTGCTGGGCTTTGTCGGATTCTACTTCATCCTCATCTTCCTCAACATTGGAGGAATTGGCCAGCTTCTGTCCAACATTGCTGGTCTGGTCATCCCCGGCTACTACTCTCTGCTTGCCCTGGAGACCCCCGGTAAGGCCGATGACACTCAGTACCTGACCTACTGGGTTGTTTTCGCCACCCTCAACGTCTTTGAGTTCTGGTCCAAGGCCATCCTTTACTGGGTGCCCTTCTACTACCTCTTCAAGACCGCCTTCCTCCTGTACATTGGTCTCCCCCAGTACGGAGGTGCTGAGCTTGTCTACAAGGCCCTTGTCAAGCCTCTTGCCCAGAAGCTTGTCAACATCAGCCCCCACACCGGACCCGCTGACTCTCTCAAGGCCCAGGCTCAGTCTGCCGTCGACGCTGCTGAGAGCCACGTCCCCCAGGCTCACTCCACCGGTGTTTCTATCTAAACTGAAATAGCGAAAGGATTATAGACTGAATGTAGCTGAGAAGCTGAGAAACAGTGTTGCTGAGAAGCTCTTGTACGAGTAGGTAGTAATGTAGCTGAAGAGCTTCCTGTACTTATACTTCAGAAACAAGACTGTACCGTAGAACTAAGTGGCTGCAAGTAGCACTGAATAGTCAATGGCAGCTAAGAATGACGATGTGGCCCAATATAACATGCCCAGGATATTGTAATATCGAGCGCTGGCTATGATCTTAATTAAGTGGGCCATTGTAACGGCAACTGTGGAATAGCGCGTATATTAACTGTCTTATTGGCTAGTATGAACACAACATGTGGTAGATGAACAGCTTTGTATTGCTGGTCCATCAGTGTCGAAGACTGGTAAGGTACTTCAATGTTCCTCTAGATGCAGCAACTGCACAAGTCTACAGTATCGTACATTGCTACGCTTGATGCTCAAGACTCAGGGACATGTCTGACGCACGAACACGCCAGTATCACTTCCCTGTCCCTCGCTTGGTCGATTAAATTCTTTGTTACGGTCGCTAGCCCTTTGCTTCGCTCAGGCGTGCTCTCTTATGTATGTACATTTAGGCCTTGATAGCCTTGGGTTCTCGGAAGATGTCTCCCTTGTCGTGCATGGACTGGATGACCACTCGCTCGTCGGACATGTCGGGATCGGGCAGAGGGAGATCAATGGGGGACTCGAACACGGTTCCGGCCAGCAGACACTTGGCGGGCGAGTACGAGTTGTCGTAGACACAGCCAATGAACTCGGTGGACTTCTTGGTGGTGGTCTTGACCTCGTCGGATCGTCGCTGGGATCGCAGAATCTTCTGGGTCATGTCGAATCGGTAGATGATGAGAGTGATACCGGGAGCATGGTTGGGCAGAGGCAGGTAGGTGAAGTTGACCACCTTGGGGACCTTGGCGAACTCAATGGGACCGTACTGGAACTTGACGTCCTCGGGCAGGGTCTTGGATCGCTCGACGAGGGCCTTCTTGACCCAGGTGTTCATCTTGTCCTCGACAGTGTCGAGCTCTCGAGCAGCAAAGGCCTTGTTGACGGCAATGTAGTTGAGAATGGCGTCGTTCTTCCACTCGGTGAATCGGGGCTTCTTCTTGGTCTTGAGTCGGTACTGGGCCACGTTGAAGGTGTTGACAACAAAGGCGTACATTCGTCGGTAGAAGTGCTTCACCAGACCCTTGGGGTTGGTCCAGGGGGCGCGGGTCAGAGGAATGATGGGCTCATTCATGATACCGATGTGCTTGAGCTCAAGACGCTGGTTCTGGGCGGATTGGTTGGATGCAAATCGCACGGGGGCGTAGGTGGCTCGCAGGTGGCCGGCCATGTTGAACGGCCGGACCACCAGCCGTCTGGAGGCCAATGTATGGATCATTTGTGTGTAGATGGTAATCAAAGCGAGCCTCGAGGATATGTATGATCTGAAAATGTGTCGGTTGGGAGTTGTGAGTTCGATTCCGGGATGGGACATGAGGAATAGATGTGAGACAAGATCACGGAAAACACGTGTCATCAGCAGTTATATGATTATGTTCCCGAGACATGGAGAAATTACGGTAATTTCAAAAAGCTCGGTTGTCGCATCTGATATCTCTCGTATAACGACGATCACTAATTATGGTGACATGACATTCACATTGGGACTGATACAAAGGCATCGTATAGGGGAGGCAAAATCACATGGGAGGTCCATTTTCATGGCCTTGGGAGTCAGAACTGGCGTTTCCTCACCTGATAAAAGGTCACTCAATTTCTCACGTGACCCAAACACCCCAGCCATATACAGACCGACGTGTTCACACCCCCCGGTCTCATTAAACCTCGGCCCTATGACTTGGTCACGTCACGTTCAGTTTGAGTTTAGCGGGGTGATGATAAATCTCTGGCACCTTACACACGACAGACTTGTCCTTTACCATGCTCCAGTCGCTCAACAGAAACAAGAAACGGCTGGCCGTATCGACCGGCCTCATCGCCGTGGCCTACGTGGTCATCAGCTACACCACCAAGCGGCTCATCGAGAAGCAGGAACAGAAGCTCGAGGAGGAACGAGCTAAGGAGAGGTGAGTACACGAACACAGACGGGGCTAGGGACACGACACACAGAAAGGTGGCTGAGAGCAGGGCTGTGAGCGAGACTAATTGAACCAGATGGTTCCAGCGGTTCACAGACACGTACCCATGCTGTTTGCAACATCTCTCTCACCCCGAATCATCACATTATGCATGTTGGTATGTTATGTGGGGTATCTTGGTATCGGTACTAACACACAGACTCAAACAACTGTTTGCACAGACACAGAACGAGGCAGCATTTCACACAGCGTCGGTTCTTCCCCAGCTATGTGAGCAAATCATGGAATTTGTGGCTGTAGAGAAGATTGCCGAACAGCTTCAGAACATGCGTGCCGAGAAGCGCAAGAAACAGAACTTGGATGACGATAAACACTCGGTGCTGTCACTAGGCACAGAAACCACAGCCAGCATGGCGGACGGCTCGAAAATGAGCAAGATTCAGTTGTGGGACGAACTCAAGATTGAGTCGCTCACTCGAATCGTGACTCTCATTTATTGTGTGTCCCTGCTCAACTATCTTATTCGACTACAGACCAACATTGTGGGACGAAAGCGATATCAGAACGAGGCTGGTCCTGGCGGAGCCACATACGACATGTCACTGGAACAGTGCTACACATGGCTGCTCACTCGAGGATGGAAGTCTGTGGTAGATAATGTACGACGGTCAGTGCAGCAAGTGTTTACTGGTGTCAACCCACGACAGAACTTGTCTCTTGACGAGTTTGCCACTCTTCTCAAACGTGTCCAGACGCTGGTGAACTCTCCACCCTACTCTACCACTCCTAACACGTTCCTTACATCGCTTCTGCCTCCCAGAGAGCTGGAACAGCTGAGACTCGAAAAAGAAAAGCAGAGTCTGTCGGCTAACTACACTTACGGCTCGCCCCTTAAGGATCTCGTTTACGAGTCAGCTCAACACATTCAGTCGCCACAGGGCATGTCCTCTTTCCGAGCCATCATTGACCAGAGCTTCAAGGTGTTTTTGGAAAAGGTCAATGAGAGTCAGTATGTGAACCCGCCGTCCACAGGTGGTAAGCGCATCGCGGTGGGCGCACTACAGCCACCCATCATTTCTGGAGGCCCCAAGAAGGTGAAACTGGCGTCGCTGCTGTCTGTGGCCACACGACAGTCGTCTGTGATTTCGCATGCCCAGCCCAACCCCTACGTTGACGCCATCAACAGCGTTGCAGAGTACAATGGGCTGTGCGCCGTGATTTACAGCAGCTTTGAACAATAGACAGACAAGTAATTAATCGCCAACAAAGTCTATCTCAGTTATGCTTGGACTACAATGGCCAGGCACGGTCGTCTATATGAGACACGGCTGTGCCACGATGTTAGGAAATATTACCAGCGGGTTGCTTTTGTAGGTGTCTCTCTTATGTACCATGTCCATCCTGCCAGGTGCATTGTAGGGGTATTAAGCGAGAGCCGCTGTCTCAGCGCGTGTCGTTTTCGCGTACCTGACGAGGTCGACTGTGTGAATGGAGATACGGCGATCTTGTTCGATGAGGATCAGTTCTCGTCTTGGTGCCGCGCCGTGCCATGCGATATAGTTAGCTCGTCGCTTAAAAGATAACCAATGTTCCATGCATGGGTGGAGATGTCTTCCGCTTTGACTGGGTGACCCCGGGGGGCTGAACAAGGCTAGCGGTTCATTCCATGAGGGGCTTGTAGGGTTTAGGCGCAGAGTGAGCCCTGAATCCAAAGCTGGTTTAGCCACAAGCTTCTTTCCTTTTGTTTCATTCCTCTAGTGTATCAGTTTGCGCTGTCACTGCGTGCACGTTAGTCACCAGCTCCACAAAGATTCAGTTTGACACATACAGGAATACGAGACATGTAAAGCTAGACGTCAGTTCGATTTGCGATTTGGGCTTTGTCTGCTGTCGCAAGCGGATCTGCCATTTCCGATTGTTTGTACACACTGTTTGCACTGTTGGCGCAAAACACACAGCACCATGCGGATAGACGCTCCGAACATCACCTCACTCCACACGAAAAAGTATACACTATAGACTTAGCTTCAGCCGTTGTATTGTAACAATGATGAAACAGGTACGCGAGGATCCCACTGTGGCTCTTTCTTCTGCTTTGACGGAATAATTGGTTCCACGTGAGTCTGCTTAGAACACCTGCTTAATTGGGCCCTGTCGTTTGGTGTTTGTCCGAAGGGGGAAGGAGTGACAACTGTCAACTGAAGTGACACCCGCAGTTAAAGCTAATAGCTGCGGATCGTAAAACAATAGGCCGGGTAGGGTGGTATTTACCAATGTCAACAGTGGGGGTCTGTTTCAGAAGGTGGGCTCAGATTTTGGAGACCCGTGTGAGTCCCCCTGTCTCATTATGAAACATGGGTTTGGCGGGTGTTGTGTGTGTGAGAGCTGGATTCGATAGCCAAGACCAATGTCTCAAGACAGCAAGATTAAACACACCGATGGTCACACCCCAAGTGCGTCAATCATGTTGAGTGTTTCAGAGTGTTTCACTGGAAACTCTGCCTCCACTAAAGTACGAGGTCTAACTATCCAGTGGCGAGGTTTAAACAAGCGCATTGGCTTCATGGTTCCAACTTTGGCCATCCCGTCAAATCAAGCCACCTCTAAATACAGTATATACGACGTGGGGACTAGACCCCGTCCAGAGAAGCAGCCAGTCCCAACCCTGTTACAGGCACACACTGTACTGGCTCTACCCTGATACAAGCGTTGGTTTGATGGCTGCCCAGACTGTACAGCGTTATTTTGGGGGGAATAGGAGGGAAAGAACCAATGGAGAGTGCCAATCGATCAAAATTTCTGGAGAGTCGGTTGACCGGGAAAAACACAAAGCCACTGAAAGTGTTATAGGTGCGGTTCCTAATCCGTCCAGTGTCTCCGACACTTGCACCCCCGATGCTCGATGGAGGGGGAAGGGAAGAAGGAGCTTAGAGCGAAAAATGCATAACGGCTCGGAGGTATGATAATTTTTGGGACGCGCAATGTGTCTAAAAGCGCGCATTGTTATTGAATTATTATCTCCATGGATTTACACTCTGGCGTTAGAGTCTACAATACGGCTGCCAATTTTGAAGAGCTTGACCCGAGCCTGTATATGTGGCCACTGTAGGCGTGCTTTGTGGTTAGACACACAACAAGGACGCCGCCGGTTGGTACGGGAACGGTAAGACAGGAAGGATCGGCAGTTACAAAACCAGAAGAGGGTTTGAATACAATGAAAAATGTAGTGAAGCCAAAGACGCACGGTGAGCTTCTTTTCTCTTGTCTTGTTTGAAAATAAGGGGGCAGAAGGGAGCACAAGAAGAACGCGCACCCGCGCTGTGGGGCGTTTGTTTTCCTTCTCTCCCCCAGCAAGCGAAAGGGAGAAGATTATTTTGCACTCCCGAACTGGCTTTGGGCTCGTATTTACGCACATTTAGGGGTCATGTAATATATCGGCCCCCCAGAAGAGGCTTTCATTTTGCGCTTTTTCATCTCCTCTTCGGCCGTTGTCTAGGTTCACGTATCATCCCATCTTGGAGAAGAAGCGAACCCCTATTACTAAGGCTTAGTGTGAGGTTGAGGTCGGTACGGCTCTGTGGAGTACAGTCGCACGTACAGTGGTGAAGATCTTGGCGCGCGCTTCTGAATAACGGCGCACACACACAACAGGGCCAGCCTACCAGGGTATCCAGCATTGGCTATGCGACCTCTGGCCCTGAGAGACGTGTGGAGGCAACATGACAATCAGAGGATCAGCGTCGATAAGGTTAACATATAGAGACCATACAAGTAAAAGTAGAGTGGGTGCTAAACTAAAGGTGACAAGTAAACTTGGAGAAACCTTGTGGATTGCTTCTTGGAACTTGGCTGGGGCGGAGACGATTCGAAAACGACTAAAACGCCGCTTGGGATTTCGAGATCAACTCCTTTTGCCAGCAACGCATTAGCGAACGCCCCGATGCGCCACCAGCTCGTTCTTCAGCCGCCCAAATAGTCCCAACTAGGGCCTGGAATGCAACGCCGGGCTGCAACTGAGCAAAAAATAGCCCTCTCAATTTACGGCCCAGGGCACATTCCCCACAAAGTATCAGGGCGGCCGATCCGGGACCTAGCCGGGGGCCCAAAAACAACAACGAGCATTTATCGACACTTGCCAAATGGGAAGAATACGACTGATTTGTTATCTGATCTGCACAAGGTCAGACTTCAGACTTTTCTTGGGGGAGGGGGGACCAAACACAGGACACATGCAGGAAGCCGAATACTGGACCGACTGCTGGCTATTGTTATTGTTATTGTTGTACACTGGAACTCACACACACACAATTACCCCCACACACCCCCCCCCATAATACTTTGGCAAGCAGGTTGACCCGAGTGCCGTAGTTTTGCCATTGTGGGTATTCCAAGCGGGCAATGGAGCAAAGAACGAGGTCCCACATACCGCTGTACATATACATGAATGTATTGTGCTAGCTGTGCAATCACGACTGTGCTTATAGACTACACCTTTCTCATGTTGGTCACTGTTTGGGAGATGATGCTACGACACCGAGAGTGTAGAGTAAGACCTCGTGCGATCGAAAAACAAACGGGCAAATGCAAACAATCTACAACAGGAGACGCAAACAGCTGATTTCACAGCTTACCCCTCTTTTTGCTTCGTGTCTTCTTCGTGTCTCCTTTCGTGTTCCTCACCATCTACACTTCCTACTAATGCCTCATGTATCGAGTGGTTGCTGCATTGGCAGGCTTTTGGCGTGATTCTGCAGACCAAAAAGAAACGACTGAGGGCAAGACAGCCGGCGTGTGCATAGGGACCTCCAAAACGGGTGTTCCTGATCCTACGCAACCTGAAACGAGCTCTGGAAAGCTGAAACACAATGTACAACTTTTGTAACCTGTAGGGGTGGGACGGGGCAGCACTTGAACAGAGTGTACCTTCCGATGCGACGCTTCAAATGCCGAAAACCACTTGCACAGCGCCAGGGGTACATCTCTGCTTGCTCCCCTTCCTGGCACAAGGTAGGTGACACAGGGGAGCCGTCTGCGGGCCATCTCAGAGGCACACATCATCTCGGTGAGCAAGGCAAGGTGGAGAAGCTGGTGGCTGGCGATCATCGATTAGGGTGGGTGGTTGTGTTGTTCGTCATTTAGAGTGGCCCTCCTATGGTAACCCACACGTTTGTCTTTGGCTGGAGAAGATCTTCAGGGTTGCTACTGGCTGTTTGATACGCGCCCAAAAAAGTGTTTGTGTGGTCCTCTTCGGCAACCATCCCCTCCCATTACTCATTCTGACTACGGGCGTGTGTATGGTCCGATAACGCCTGAGGGAAAGTTGCTAGCAACATTCTTCTGGAAGTCTTGCGTTGCAGAATGGCCTTTTGTTGTTTGCTTGCCATTTACTGTAGGGGCGAGTGCAGACCACACGTAGAGAACAAGTACCGTCTGGGCACAGCGCTGCTGGCTTCGTACCTACATGACGGTTATGCTGTGATGATCGCAACAGTACATCAATGTAATACTGGTAGAGAGAGAAAGCGTGTGTGTCCATTCCTCAGCGATTTGACACAACATGACAATGGGCTCACTAGTGCGAGTTTAGTACATGTTGCACCCCTGACAGAAGACACGACACTCTTCCATCTCATCCTTCCTGTCTCGCACCACCTGAGAGACCCACAGAAGTTGCGTAGCCGTACTTACCCCTGTATCAGAATTATTTCGGCGGAAAAATCCTGGAGATGCAACTCTGTCAATCCTCAACCTTGGCCGACTTGTGCTGTGCACTGTACTATGGTGAAGCCGGTTCCTGAGGTAGTTGTTCCCGGGGTACAGCTTACCTTCTGAGCCGTATGCAAACGTGAAACAGAGAATGCAGCTTGGCGGAGACGTGACAGCAACGGCACAGGCACAGAGGTTTGTATCCACGTGACGTATAATATCGGGGGCCTGTTATATTCTGGAGCTCTCTTAGCGGGAGGCTAACGGTAGCTTGATGAGAAAGTGGGCACTCTCTCCTGAAAAGGGTCCCCTCACCCTCATAAGGTCGATTTTGCAACAGTCTCTCCACCCTCAAGCGATAAGCCCCACCCACCGACCATCGGATTGAGAAAGCGTTTGTCCCACTGTGATTGCTTACACGGGCAAGAAGAAGCAGGCCAAACAAGAGAGCAGTTGTTTATTTGGGTTGACAGAGAGGAAAATGAAATGCGGAAGACGTGTAGACGTAATTGAGACAAGGTAAAAGGACAGAGGCTAAACCTACTACCCGTGCATTGGGTTAGGCTCTGCGAAGCACAAAAGGGTGGTGGGAAACGCAAAGTAGAAGCGCTGGAAAGACAAAACTGGCCAAGGGGAAATCACAAAACCAAAGAGGCACAACGCTCTCGCGCTTCACCTCATATAAAAGTAAAGGGCCAACCCGCCAATTTCACTCTTGCAAATCTGCCTGACGACACAGATGCACTAACTGGATGTCTCCCAAAACACCCGTAGCTTACCCCCACCACCCATACTCATCATACAACTCCCTCAAGCATCATCATCATCACCAAGCCAGCAACCCGCCTCCGCATTACCCTCAGCACTATCCCAGTCCCCCAAGCCTAACCACCAGCCCCCATGACAAGATGGAAGAGGGGCAGAGAGACATATGGTACTATGAAGATGACTCCCAGCAGCAGCAACAACAGCAGCAGCAGCAGCAGCAGCCTTCCCAGGCGCAGCATGTTCAGCATGCCCAGCAGCAGCAGCAACAGCAGCAGCCTCCCCATCCTCCTTCAAACCCTCAGAACCCTCTGATGCCTCCGTCTCAGCCCCAGCTGTCCCAGGGACTCCCCCTTCCGTCTACGCAGCCTCTGGTGCCTCCTTCCAGACACTCTTCTTCCAGTTCTTCCGAGGCCCAGCCCGGATCGGCTGGAGGAGTAGCCCATTCGGCCGCAGCAGCAGCAGCAGCAGCCCAATACGCACCTTTCCGAGCACGAATAACCACTACATTGTGGGAGGACGAGGGAACGCTGTGCTTCCAGGTCGAAGCACGCGGCGTATGTGTGGCCCGACGTGAGGATAACAACATGATCAACGGCACCAAGCTGCTCAATGTTGTGGGAATGACACGAGGCCGACGGGACGGCATTCTCAAGACGGAGAAAATCAGACACGTGGTCAAGATTGGCGCCATGCATCTCAAGGGCGTGTGGATTCCGTACGAGCGAGCGCTGGCGTTTGCTCAACGGGAACGGATCGTCGACGTGCTCTACCCTTTGTTTGTCTCGGACATTAAGGAGCTTCTCTACCACCCCGTCAACTACTCGCGAACAGCCCTGGTTCTGGCGGTCGCCGAACGACGAAAAATCGAACAACAACGACTTCAGCAATTGCAGGAGATCCACGCCGGCATGGACACCCAGCTTTTGACCCAGGGAGTAGCTCAGCCAGGAGCCCAGCAGCAGCAGGGTGCTCAGGTCGCTGGACAACCTCAGATCACCCCATCCGCTTCCACTCCCTACGCACAATACCAAACACCTCCCCAGTCACAGATGACCATGGGACAGTACCAGTCCTCGCAGCACTCACAGCAGCAACAGCAACAGCAACAGCCTGGAGCACTCGGCCAGCCCATCACCACCGGAGACCCCTATCCTCTCCCGTCGCTTCCTGCGACACATGAAAACAACATGCGCCACGCCCAAATGTACTATCACCAGCAATACAGCTACCCTTCCGATCAGTCTCTGCCACCGCCCTTGCGCCTTCACCAGCCCCAGCCTGGCCAGACTGCTCAGCAACAGCCGCAGCAGCCGCAGCACCAACAGCAGCAGCCGCAGCATCAGCAGCAACAGTTGCCTCCTCAACAGCAACAGCAACAGCAGCAACAGCAGCAGCAGCAGTTGCCGCCTCCACCGCACTATGGAACCCCTGGAAACTACGGTAGCTAGTCGTTGAACGCGCAAACATAAACACTTTTCAGGCTTCACTTCTTGCACTGGTTCATAAATATGTATTTAGTTGTATTATAGAGACCGGTTCTCAAATTTTTCATAAGCACAAGCACACGCGCGCTCGCTCGTACAATAGCCTTAGACCGTGCGGTATCCACTTAATAATTTTGCATTCTCTGCACCACTAATCTCCGCGCTGAATCTCTACGCTGCACGACTCACATACCACAAGTGAGACAGCTGTAGGCTGGGGGTGCCCGCATCATTGTTGTGGAGCGGAATGGACAAGTGAAAATCCAGGGACTGCGGGAATCAAAAACAGGGAGGGGGACCGACAGCGGGAATGTACGCCCGCAGAAATAGGGACGCCAATGTCTCGAGACTAGAGGGATATACCCTAAAAAGGAATTATAACGCGGTAATAGCTTGTTGTTTTCAAAACCTGTGACCTTTACAGAGTCTGTACAGTCCGTAGAAGTGCTCTCTCGAGTGCAGTCTACCCGACAATCAACTTTTCACCCCATTATTCTGCCTTGTTATGGAGAGCGAAAAGAGTTGCTCTACAGTGATAGGAACACATCATAGCTGGAGAGTCAATGTATAGCTACCACACACTTGACAATTGCATTCACAAGATCTGAATATACAAGAATAGCCGATGCGGGCTGTGATCTGCTGGCCATCTCACAAATGGCGTGGTTCTGTATTTACATCTCCAACTGCAGCATGATTCAAGCAGCAGCATCTCACACAGAGAGGGTCGAAGTGGCGAGTGGAGAATGCAAAAACCTGCTTTCAATCTCGAGACACAGCGATACATTTTACCGGCTATGGAATATAGAACAAGTAATGTTTGGTTCCTGGAATCTGGCAACTTGCTTTTGGTGTGCAATACCTCACTAATGCTGACGGAGGTCGCGGCTCATCACAAGTGCACTTGTGAGGCCTGTACAGTTATTCGTTGCATTAGGAGAGCATACTAAATAGTGAGGGAGAACATGTGTCGGTGAAAATCCGCCAAAACTGGCCCTGTGTCCCGTGCATTTCGCTTAACACTCCATCTTGCACCTAAGACTCCGATTTTCTCACTCCGTATTTTGCGCACTTGATCAGGTGCATGTGTGATTAAGACACTCAACACACAACAGCCTGTTCTACTGGGTGTCAGGCAATAGCCACCTATGCGAATGTCCTTGTGATTTACTTTTAGCCGTTTCAGAGACAGTGAATGCAGCCAGTCAAAGTCAAGGTAGCCCAACGCCTTATCAGCAATTCGCTCTGGGGACTTCGAAAAAGCCGTCTTCATAGATATATGCTTCTGACTGTCTATATCTGCTTTTCTTAAGAAGGAACTTGTCCAAGTTGTGATTCACTATCCTTGTGGTTGATAGCACAATTAGGGCTGCCCGTTTGGCTTAAGCTTCTAGGGTGCACCTTATTTGAAACACATCGCCTCTGAGGTGCAAAGAGCCCAGAAAAACCACCTGCATCCATAACACGTGCCGTTGTCTTATTGTGAGGGGTAGCAAGGTGCAGTTCGCTTGTGACCATCAATTACTTCACATCGTCTGAAACATCAAGTCATCAACACCCATCCTTCTATCGTTCAGCTCGTTCTGGGCGTTTAGATTCGCAAAATCGAGATGGATTAGCACAAAGACACAGTTTGCAGCATGTATAATAGACGAGAAAGTTAACTTTATGAGCTTATTGGACGGAAAGCAGCACCATCTCACAGAAAATAGCAATATCGCTGCGCATATGGTCGGCTTTTGTCACATGATCACCTATCGCACGTATATACGGTTGGGCAGGTATAGGCGTAGGGGAGGCGACCTGAGGGACGATTGCGGCCAAGCACGGTTTTTGGCTCGGCGAACAAGCTGATGGACGTTGAGGCAGGGTCTTTCTGATGCAGACTGACAGCCAATTGCGACATAATAGTGGGCTTTCGCCACCAGAGAGGTCCGGATCTAGCAATCCCCATACTCCTCTTTCACGCTGTACAGAGTAAGAAGAGTGAAATTGAACACACAGTCGCACACGTCATGCCAATCAACTGGTAATTTCCGACGACAAGCCAAGGAATTTGTTTTGTCTGAGAAAGTTCTCGGGCCAGATTTGAGCGGTACGTCTGGGTGGTTTGGCCCAAAACGGGGTCTGTACTGCACTCGCTTTCGGCAGCTTGCTTGAATCGCGCCTCTTCCAGATGCCGCCTTCGCCACCTTTCCCTATATGGGGCGGTCTAGGAGGCTAAGGGTCCAGGGACCAAGTCATCGGTCGGGGATGCCGGTGGTTACGGTTTTACCAGCGGTGGATCGCCACTGCAACGATCTTCGCTAGGGACAGTCCCGGTGTTTTTGTGATTTGCATGGCGGTTGGGCGGAAAAAGCACGTTCGATGATAGCCATTGTTTGCGTGCCGTGCCTGGTTTGTAGCAGTTTCCACGAGCCGGCCTGCTGTGGGCTAAGCGTTGTGCACGGCACTAGTGAGGCAAAAAGGAAGCATTGCTTGCATAAGCGCCGGCAAGAATCTATACCTTTATCCCAGCTATTCTTCACTAGATCGAGAGTAGCCGTGTTTTGACTCTAATACAGCCATTCCACTATGACACTCTGTCTTTTTCTTCTCTCCCTCTCCCTCTCTCTCTCTCCTATGTTAGCCCACCGACTCGGTGAAACACCAGTGACAAAGACCGGGCCCAACGTTGCCAACCTACTTGAACCACACAAAAGACGGTGGGCAACTCTGAGGCCGTCTAGCTTCACCGCTTAACTTTGGACCGCCAACTTTTCTTCGTATTCGCTCGCACTGCACTCCCATCTCTATCCCTTCCGCTGCATGGAATCTGCTCGAGCTTGCACAGGGGATCGGCAGAGGAGTGTGTCAACTGTCGAAGATCGCCCAATCTTGTGAAAAGCAAAAAGCCTGGGCCGGATAACCAAACAACGGGCCGAAGACGAGCATATTGACCCAACCAGGGGAGATAATTTCGGACCCAGCGACAATTGTGATTGATAAGTCGCCATTTATTATTCACAGACACATGTCTCTCGCATCCTGGGTGCACCTCCTAAATAGACGGCTCTCTATCGAACCAGAATAGAAGGTGTCGGTAGAGAGTTGTACACGCATTGTTTGTCGGACTTTAGCCGAGGCTATACACCACCATGAAGAATATACCATACGATACAAGAGCAGATCATACCGGAGGCAGATCACACTGTATGAAAAAGTCATTGATGTCAAACTGTTTGAAATTGAGTCATATAACGATACTCCGTGATCTTCACAACCTCATTAAACTGAATGACAGACAAAAGGAGTGGAAAATAAGGGGGTCAATATTGGATCCTGTAACCAAGGGGGATCAAACAGACAAGCAATGGAATGTTTTTTTTCTGTCAAAGAATGTTTCATTGACAAGTCTGTGACAGGGGGGAGGCGAGTCAGACATAAAACAAATGTAAGGGGCAACAATAACCCATTGTTCAGTCTGTGTGGAAAAACAAATACTGAAGCTATGGAGTAGCTGTGTGCGTGCTATTGAATTCAATCACAACATTCTTCTGTGCAGAATCACAAGCACAATGGCGGAAAAAGGAACCAGGGAAAAAAGTACTGGTACTTCACCAAGAGAGAAGAGAAGACACAAGGGAAAGCATTCCATACAGGGGCCAGGAAAAGAAACGACATTCCATACAGCGGCTAGAGACCCGCTTCACTAGTATGCCGTTCCGGCTAGACTAACGCCAGCATACGACAACCTACAGCTAAAGGTACAATTCAGAATCGGACTATAAACAATGCAAACTCGGAGTGGGGTGGGCCTCTCCGAGTGTTGACTCATGGGGGAATTGACTCACGGGGATTAGCTCGGGCGGATGACTCTCGCTAAGAGAGACAGCTCACTCGATCAATCAACCACCCTCTTAGGTTCGTCGTCGTAAACTCGCTCAAGTTGGCTCATTTACACTTTTAGACCTGTCGCTCGAGGAAAGACTTGATGTTGCCCTCCTCGGAGGCCTCGTACTCAACCAGCTCGACCTTGCCATCCTTCAGCACGGTGTTGGGCTGGACAAAGATTCGTCGGGGCTGCTTGGAGTCCATGACAGTCTCCCGGTATCCGGCCATCTCCTCGGAAACGTTGGTGGTGGTGTTGTACAGAGCAGAACCCTTCTCAAAGTCGGCAGAGCACTTGTAGATATGCAGCTTGTTGAGGTACTCGCCCACGGCCTTCTGGGCAGCAGGAATCTTGGATCGATCAAGGTGGATGGTCAGATCGGAGAAGTCGGGCTTGGTAGACTTAAGTTCCACGGCGCCGCAGTCCACAAAGCTTCGCATGATAGAGTATCGAGCCTGCATATGAGGCTGGCCCCACTTTCGGGTGGCAGGGTCCCAGAACTCCAGAGCCAGCAGACCGGCTCGGGCCATAAGCAGGTAGCCGATGTAAATGACGTCATCGGCCTCCTGACCAGTGTGGCCAAAAATCTCCAGCAGCTGCTTGTTGGTCAGCAGGTACATGGCCACACACTCGGCTCGGCACTCCTCGTAGGAACCAGCCATGGCGCCAAAGACGCTGCCCCAGGTTTCACCGGCCTTGTAGTAGGTGGTGATCTTGTCGCCAGTGTTGGGGTCGATGGGAGGGTTGGCATTGTCGTAGTTGAAGCTGCCGTCTCGCTCCTGAGAGAGGAGCTTACCGGTACCGTGGCCCAGAAGCTCATGGATACCAACCTGGACCTCAAAGGCGGGGCCCTTGAGCTGCTCAAACAGAGGCAGGTCCTCGTCCTTGAGGAAGGTGATCTTCTCGTTGCTAGACTTGGACGACAGAATGTTGCCCAGAGACACGTTCTTGAAACCAACAGTCAGACGGATATCGTCGTAGTTGGGAATGTTGATTCCGGCAGGGATACCGGAGCCAGCAAAGGTGAGAACCTCCAGGGACAGGAAATCCGGAGGAGTGAAGACATCCTTCTCGAACTCAGCGTCCCAGGGGAGCTGGGAGACGTACTCCTTGGCTCCGTCGACCAGAGCGCCAAACTTCTTGGTTCGCTCCTTGTTGACAACAGCCACAAGACCCTCCCATTCTCCTCGCACGCCGGCGGGGTCTCGGTAGGTCTCGATGAAACCAATGTTGGTCTCCACGGCAGGGCCCAGGTCCTTGACCCAGAACTTCTGCGACTCTCGGTGAGCAGCCATGGATCCGGTCTTGAAGGAGTCGACGTAGGCAGCGATCATCTGCTCCTGAATGTGGTTGGCGGCGTTCTTTCCGGCAGCAGCCATTTCCTCGGAGATTTGGGCAAACTCGGTCTTGGAGTCTCCGTAGGCCAGCTTGAGGGTTCCGACGTCGGGAATCTCGTACGAGGCATCAAACTGGGTATCCTGGGCGATTCCGGTATCTGCGGAGGCGATTCGCAGCTCAAACTGCTTGGGGCCGGTTTTCCACACCCGGGTGTTTTCGGGGTAGATGGTCTTGGAGGCGCAGAAGTCGTTGATCTTGGTGATTTCGTCCTCGGTGATGTCGCCGCCGTAGTAGGCGGTCACGTGACCCTTATCCAGGAAGCCCAGCAGGGTCTTGTCGGTGGAGTAGATGGCGTCGGCCACCTTGTCGAAGCTGGCGGTCTGGTTGGCGGTGGCGGCAATTGAGGCGAACTTGGCTCGTTCCAGACGAGGCACAAACTTGGCGTCTCCAAAGGACTTGAAGTTTCCGAGGTTGGACAGGAACTGCGACGAGTACTCCAGGAAAGATCGAACGTCATCCTTGGACACAGACTCGGACTCGAGCTTGGAGTAGTCCTGGTTGACGGATTTGGCAATGGCCAGGATCAGGTTGTAGATGTCCTCAGACTCGGGCGACACCTGTCTGAGAATGACTCTGGTGCCGAGATGAGAGGCTCGAGAGAAGTGGTGGGCATACTTCTTCTCAGTGTCGGACAGAGCGTCAAAGTGGTCTTTGATGGCGAGCTGGATGTGAGGGGCCTTTGTGTCGTTGAGAGACATGTTTGTGAGAGATGATGATGATGTGGAAAGGAGACGATTGAAGGTGGTCAGGTGCTTTTGTACTTGTCCTAGACGATGTGGCACGGCACTACTCAAGCGGCGAAGCATAGTGTGTGAGAGGGAAGTTTAAGTTGCAGTGGGGTTGATGTGGTGGCGTGGGTGCGAGTGCGAAGTTGTAGTGCAGTATGTACAGCTCATAGGACATGGATGGGGGAGATGTGAGAGAGGAATGGTTTTACTGGGGACAGCATTGAGTATATATAGGCACTGTTGGAGGTGTTACGTGGTCACTGTCGTGGATGAGACACTATAAGTATACCCTCCCACTCTCACAACTACACACGTTAATTACTCCCACTCCCACTCCCACTTCCTCTCCAGACACACGACACAACCTTATCTTCTAATCCATTGGTGTGGACGTGCCTATCGCGACTCTCAACTATGAATCTCAAGAGTAGACGGCACAGGCCAAGCATGCATGAAGAGATGCCGTGCGTGGATCACGAGAGAATTGATAGATCGGGTTTATCATCCAATGAGGAGAGAGGTATTGATTGCAACACTACAACAGCAGCTGGGGTGATAGTCCGTGCTGTACCAACTGGTCTTTTGGGGCATGTCTAAGTTTCTGTATTACTGAATGATGCTTGCTTCGTTAATATTGGACGTGACGTGACGTGCCTGTCTTTGGGGCCAACCAGGCACCGACAAGGTCTTTTCTCGGTATCAGAATCTTTCCATAGCCGCGGCGTTAGAACTGGAACATTTAATATCACTCGAAAAGCAGCCGTGATTCCTTTTTACAAACCGTTTTGCTATGACTTGGTTACTTCTTCCTCTTCAAGTAGCTATTACAACACTGTAGCTATGACATCTGGCTTCCTTGATTGATTAGCTCGGTCTCACTTTTAGTGCACTCTGTCGGATTCCGAAAGCCTTCTCAGGATTGGGTTCGTCGGCTAACGAGTCTGATGATTACTAAGTCATAATCTGAGGGTGGTGGTTTTTGACGAACTAGACGAATCTAGTCTCCTTCACATAAAGACTTATATTTCACTTCTGTCTCACCCCTCCCTCATCCCTCCCCTCCACGTTAGCCCCACTCTTTTCTAACCTCCATCACATCCTTCATGCAGAGTTTTAATCAGGGTTAGAATATTTTTGGACCCCAAGATCACACACATGTCGAAACGAGATCAGAGCGAAATGGACATTGAGGCAGAGACCGCCAACATGGGCAAGGAGGAGAAGGAGTCCTTTGTGCACAAGCGACAAAAGTACCGACAGGAGCAGGAGGAGAAGCGACAGGCTGCCAAGAAGGGAGTGTCCTTTGAGCAGCCCGAGGACGGCAAGATCCAGCTCCCCAAGAAGCGATACTACAGACAGCGAGCTCATTCGAATCCCTTTTCCGACCATCAGCTCGAGTACCCCGAGTCGCCCGCTGATATGGACTGGGATGTGCTTTACCCCAACCGAAAGGAGGGCCAGAAGGTCGAGGTGGCCGACATTGGATGTGGATTTGGAGGTCTGCTTGTCGCTCTGTCCCCTCAGCTGCCCAACCAGCTGATCCTGGGAATGGAGATCCGAGTGCAGGTTACTAACTACGTGGAGGACCGAATTGTGGCTCTTCGACAGCAGAACAAGGAGACTGATGGCTACCAGAACATCAGCGTCCTTCGAGGCAACGCCATGAAGTTCCTGCCCAACTTCTTCGAGAAGGGCCAGCTGTCCAAGATCTTCTTCTGCTTCCCCGATCCCCATTTCAAGCAGCGAAAACACAAGGCTCGAATCGTTACCACTACTCTGTGTTCCGAGTACGCCTACGTTGTGCGACCTGGAGGAATCGTCTACACCATCACCGACGTCAAGGACCTGCACGAGTGGATGGTCAAGCATCTGGCTGCCCATCCTCTGTTTGAGCGGCTGACCAAGGAGGAGGAGGACGCTGATCCTTGTGTGGCCACCATGTTGGTGGAGACCGAGGAGGGCAAGAAGGTGGCCCGAAACGAGGGAGATAAGTTTGTTGCATGTTTCCGACGAAAGGAGAACCCTGAGTGGTAAGTGGTTTGGCGAAGTCGTTGGTCTGGGCAACTAAACACCAAAACGTTGATGTTCAGACCAGAGGAAGAAAAGGATATGTAAGATAGATTGATTATTGTGTTTGATTGCCTGGTTGTAGTGATCGTACTGATTGCAACGGTAGCAAAAAAGTATTCGTACTGTGTCCAAACACCTGCTGCTACCGGTACTTGTACTCTTCAACTAACTCCAACACTAGGTTAGCTTAGTAAGCAAACAAGAATTGAGAGATACACTGAAAACCACCGTAGAACAGGGCAAAAAAGTAGGGCCCAACCGGGAATTGAACCCGGGACCTCTCGCAAATTGCCTAGGACACCCTAAGCGAGAATTATACCACTAAACCATCGGGCCGCTGGAGGCGAAGGTGACGACTTTCGTTTTGTCGCGAAAGTTATCGCAAAACGCCCGCGATCACGTGATCAGAACTCTAATGAGCCGCAACCATTTCAGGGGGAAAAGCAAACGAGCTGCAAGGTCCCATATGCGATGATTGAATCACATGCTGGGTGATTGTGATCGTGAATGTTGTCATCTGTTTGTCTTCATCTTCTTCGCCCCCCCTATTTCTTTTTCATTGCGCGTCTATTGCAATTTACCACACATTGCTTGCCTGACTTGTTGATGCTGCACTGTGCCATGGGTCAAAGGAACGAGAACAAGAAACGACGACAGTGTAATCAAACGTTGTGTTCTTGCCGTCAGGCTTTTGAGATTGGCTCGAGAGTAGAAAAAAGAGAGCTCGGCCTTGGAGCGGCGTGCACACACTGTAATAATTTCTGTATGTACTCGCTTACAGTACACCGTAAACTGGGGATCGAAAGAAAGAGAGAGTGTGTGAGTTTGTCGCTCTCAAAAGCAAACCAGGGCAGGCAGGTAAGGCAGGGATGCACATATTGGCCCCGTAACAAAAAGCAACAGTGATAGTCGGTCGGTGAAAAAGCAATTGCTCGTGGAAATACCTGAGACAAAAGTAATTACGACGGTAGAGTAGGTCGATCTGAACAGGGGTTAGTTTAGTTGGTGAAGTACTGTTCAATGATTACAGTAGGTGCTCGTAGTTGTTCAAGCACGTGCAATCGCTCCGATATCGACAAGGGTGTGTAAACATCAATGTCATTGTTTGCAATACCGTTTGAGACATACGGCGATTACAATGTACAGCTCTCTACTCAAGGTGGGCAGTGGAGAAAGCATTATTACTATTAGTTATTACATCATCAATTCAAAACACACGTACGCGGGTCCAAAAGAGAGAGAGATAGAGACCCCGTCTAACGTCAGGACACTTTGTCTAACACCAGAACTTGTAGACTCGGTAGAAGAAGTTCTTGGAAGCAATGTACTCCCGCTCGGCGATGGTTTCGGCTCGGACTCTGTCCAGATCCGCGTCTCGTCGGCCAGTGTCAATGTCCAGATCGGACACCTTGAGGAAGGGAGGTCGCTTCCACACCTTCCAGAAGATCCAGAAGACAATGACGATGGGAGCGGCCAGGTAGGCGGCAAAGAAGGCCTCGGCGTTGGGCTTGCCTCCAATAGGATACAGAGCGATCCAGAACTGGGCAACTAGCACCAGACAGTTGAGAGTGAGACCGAAGACGGAACCCCAGATGCCAAAGCCGGCAACAAAGGTCAGCTCAGTGGTGTCTCGGCCTCGGAACTTGAGAGCCTGTCGGAATCGGATGTGGGCCAGGTTAATGGAGCCCCAGACGAGAATCGAAGACAGACCAGACAGGGCCAGAAGCCACATGAAGACCTTGTTTCGAATGTCGGCGGAGGCGGCGGCGATGAATGCAAACAGTCCAAAGGCCAGCACGGCGAAAATGCCGTAGATTGGACGACCGTTCTTGTCAATGTATCCCCAGAAGGCGGGGGCTTCTCCTCGGAGAGCCATGGCGGCGATGGTTCGAGAGAAGCCGTAGACGGAAGCGTTTCCGACGGACAGAACGGCGATCATGATAACAACGTTCATGACGGAGGGTAGACCCTTGACTCCAGCGTTGAGAATGGCAATGACGAAGGGAGAGGCCTTGATATCGACGTTAGAGGATCCGTTAAGAAGTCTAGGGTCGTCGTATCGCACCAGAAGGCCGACCAGAGTCAGAGAAATGAGGTAGAAGAGACAGATTCGCCAGAAGACCTGCTTGGTGGCGGTGGGGAGCATCTTTCGGGGGTCTTCAGTCTCGGCAGCAGCCAGACCAACCAGTTCAGTACCGGCAAAGGCAAAGGCGGCAGTCACAAAGACTGAACAGAGACCCTTGAAGCCATGAGCGAATGCACCCGGGTTCTTCCACATGGTACCTCCGATGTAATGGTCATAATCGTAACCCTTGGGTCCTCCACCACACACAAACACGACACCCATGATCACAAAGCCAATGACGGCTGCGACCTTGATGATGGAGAAGACAAACTCGGCCTCTCCGTATCCCTTGACACCGAAGAGGTTGATTCCTGCAATGAGCGCCCAGAAGAGACAGATCCATGCGGCCGGGTTGATATTCGTGCCGTTCTGTTCGTTCCAGTACTCCACGGTGATGGAGGCCGCGACAAGCTCGAGAGGCAAGATGGCAAACCACAGCAGAGTGTAGTTCCAGCCCATGGCAAAGCCCCAGGCAGGATCAATGAACCGAGTAAAGTAGGTGGAAAAGGCACCAGAGACGGGGAAGGCCACAGCCATTTCTCCAAGGGCATGGACGGTGCACAGAAGCATGCATCCAATGATACCGTAGGCGATGAGGAGAGCTGCGGGACCTCCAGTGGCGAGAGAGGCTCCGGATCCGACAAAGAGACCGGTTCCAATGGAGCCTCCAATAGCGATCATTTGCAGATGGCGGCCCTTGAGACCTCTATTCAGAGGAGCGTTGGCAGTTTTGAGCGCCGCAATCTCCATGGGCGTGAGTCCTTCAGTGTCGATATGGGACACATCGGCCGGGCCGAATCCGTCAACGAAACGCTGGAACGCGTTCATCTTCTTGGTGTTGACCACCACCTCTCCGTGGGTGTCGGGGTCGGAGTCCACCGTGGTGGTTGTAAATTGTTTTTCTGTTTCCATTAGAGGAAGATTGGTTGTAGTTGTTGTGGGAAGACATCTGGAGGTCCCCCTCGCTTATATATATATACGTACGAGGGTCCAAAGTAGGTCACCTTCCTTCATGTAGCCTGCTCTGACAGAAAACAACACAAGCAAGCAAGCACCTCGTAGACTTACTTGTGTGCCTGCTTCGAGGGGCTTGTTTCTTGGCTGACACTACAACCCAAAGTCCAGATAAGCCTCGGGCCCAGCTTTCTTTAGACACCGATAGACAACGGCAAGGTTTCATGTCCGACCTTGTCTTTCTGGAAGAGGGGTTGGACATGTGGGGATGCGAATAGGAGATGATTAGAACAAGAGAAAATATGGAATGGGGAACAGCGGGCGAGGGTCAGACAAGCGACTCCCCGACGAGGGTTAGCAACTGTCTGACGATCTGACACGGTTTCCAATAGCCGGTCTTGAGTGTGGGGATGGTCTTTGGTGATCTCCTTAGAAGCGCGCGCGGCTGATTCAATATGATTCAGCTTTCGGTTTGATCCTCCCATCTCCACTTTGATCCACAATGCTTCCAAACGCTTCATTTAATGCTTCGAATTCATGCTCCTATATGCTGCGTGATGTAATTTTAGCAACGTAACGTGTACGAGTATTATTCAGAGTCCACATACACACGTACACACACGAGAAGCCATTGGATCCGTCTCAATTCTCCGAGACGCCCCCCTTCTTGTGCTGGGCTCGCTTATCGCATGCTGCTGCCTGGTCTTCTTTTCTCTCCTTTGCTGTACGTGGCCATGACTTGACAAGGAGCTTTGCATGGCTTGGCGGGAACATAACGGGCCCACATCTAGTCTGCACTTGGTCTGGTCCTGGTCAAGTCGGAGACTGATTTCCTCCCTTGGGATCGGTCTAGAGCTGGCGTAGGCAGGGCTGATCTAATTTGCAGACTTTTCTGCTTGTTCCAAAACTAGTGTCAAGTATGTGCTGCTGACAGTGTGTGTATTTTTCACTCCTCTTCGGCGATCCTCTTCTTGTTCTCGACTACAGTGGGGATAGACTCAAAGTTTCTAGCTAGTTGAATTGCAGACTTTTGTTTTGGATGGATTCGGCCACACACTGGCAGGTGACTTTTAGGGCAAGCCATGGCGAGCAGTTTTACCGCTGCCGGTGGGGGTTTAAGACCAAAAAGAGACATTCTGAATCGCCTCAGTATCGGCCAAGATCTGCCCATATGTTTGTAGCCACACATTCACACTTTAGGTAGGGCCTTGATCATAGCTCTAAAAGATAGACGTTCGGTTTGGAGGCTTGCCATTTTCTGGGGTAAAACTCAAAGAGTAGAGCCGTGCGCTATTGACTTTGGGCGTGCAGTAACCTTAGGTGGTCCCAGAGACTGTAGGGTTGTGGTCGCAAGATGGGACTCCAACCAGCTCTGTATACTGGTACGATATTGTGGCTGGTGTGTGTGGACGAAGGGATAATATGTGGTTAAATGAGGCGAGAGGAGGAGGGGGGCAAATGTTATATTAGCATCTAGATATCGGAGATTTTAAGACATGTCTCTCGGGGTGTCGAAAAGGGGCGTCCAGAGACTTATGGCGCCAGAAAATTACGAGCAACTATTTCGTAGACTAACTAGAATTGTAGCTAATGGCTTGGTAATTACTACTGTAGCAGTCTACAGCAACTCCCTTGACAGGTAATCACATGTCTCAGGCGGATTTGATTAAATAGCGCCTGGGAAACGTACAGTGGCTACACCTACCACGCCAGATTATGTAGCAGGACTGTCCAATGGCAGGCGTCTCAGACAGACGGGTCCACACGTCTCTCATTTATGCTCGTTTCAGCATACAACGACCTCCGACGCCCCACAATGGTTCCACTTTCCCTTTTGCATGAAGAATGGAAAAAGAACAAAACTGAGACCTCGTATTTCCCTCCCTTGTGCTGCTCCACATATACACTTGTAGACAAGGAGGTTATGGCGGTTAGATATACCGAGCAGACCGAGGTAGATTAGATATATCTCGTGTGATACTGTTTTCGTAGGTGAGTGCAGAAAGAGATCAGACGAGTGGAAAATTCTGTCACTTGGCTGTCACTTTTGAAATTTCTTGTAGACAGCTTTGATTCACCCAACGTCAAGATACACCCTGAAGTAAGCGTATCCAACGTGTGTCACAAGAAGAAGACCCAACACGATCTATCATCAGCTCACGTAAAAGAGCTAAGCGAACTCAACAACAACAGCAATTTCTTTTTTTTCAGCCTCCCCCTCGTATCTCTCCATTTAGCCGCCGCTATCAGTTTCTCAGATGGATCATGTCTTATCTCCCCTCCTCGCAGTGCAGGTGTATACTGTAGGCAACTTATGGATTTGGATTAAGGCCACATTTTAGCGTCCTTCTTAGCACAGTGCTTAAAAGCTCAAACAATAGCTAGCCGTTGACCAACCCTTCTCTCCTCTTGTTTCACTTGACTCAGTGACGTGTCAGGGTGCTACAAAGTGTCACTGAGTCGAGCCCGAGACCGCCGGGGAAGAAGAACCTCGACACTAGCTCCTTGGCATCCCCAGGTTTTAGATAACAGACCAGGCTCCAGACCATTGGTCGGATAAGAGGAGGAGGGTGTAGTGTGACACTAAGGTGGTAGTATCGGTATTGGTTCTCCGTAGTGTCTCCACATGACTGTTCAATAGGTGAGGCTGTATACACGGATTATTCCATTGTAGAAGAGTTGACTTTCAGTAATGTTCCGATTTGCACTGCGGAGGGTGATAAGAGAACAACGAGATGTCTTCAACTTGTCCAGATTTGGGTGTTTCGCTTAGTAATTTGAGCGAAGACATACTGACACAGACTGGAGTCGATTTTAGGGATTTGGACTCCACTGTCTTAGTCTAACAGATTTCACACGGCTACTCCCAAAAAGCCATAGTCCAACGACGGCTCCGGAGATAAGAGTATCTCCGTCAACGTCGCATTCACAAACCAAATACGACCACTGGGCAAGGCTGCTTAATAGTTCATAACTGGAAATGTATGGGTGGCGGGGAAAGTGGGCTCGGTTCAATGTTAGAGACCACAAGTGGGTCTATGACTCACATTTGAGGACTTTGGCTGCTTGTGGGCTCCTTTGGTCCGTAGATGGGGTGTTCATTTCCTGTCGTACATACGATGATGATCGAGACTCTGAGTGTGAAGCTGATGAAGACTGTCAATCATGGGCTTGCGACTCTGATTAGCATCTGGACAACATAGTCTGTTCATATACCTCTAGCTAGTAGGATTATATCTTGTACACCATACAAGTCCCCTTGAGCTTCATCAACCAGTCTACAGCTCTGAGCTCTAAGATCACCATCTAAAAGTTGTTCTTTTCTACGAGTACAGCTAAATGCCCTACTTTTTACCCCAATTGGTGCTATCAATAATCAAATAATAATGCAAATATGTACTACAATTAACGAGTGAGATTGGTGTCGAGTCGCTCAATGGTCAGCTCCTCAACCTTTTGCTTGTCTTCAAGCTTTTCCTCGGTAGCATTCTGGGCGTCGGTGACCTCGTACTGAGGAGCACACAGATCGGAGTTACGCTTCTCGGGACCAAGGAACATGACGACCATGGTGAAGGCAAAGACGCAGCCCATGAAGATAGCCATGACCTTACCGTAATCGTACTCGTCGGGAAGATGGTTTCCGTGCTCGTCAAGAATAGGGAATCGTTCTCCGATCTTGGCCTCAATGGTGGAAGAGGCAGCAGAAGCGAGGTTACCAAGCTGGTAAGCGACACCGACCAGCGAGGTTCGCAGAGCAGGAGGAGTCAGCTCGGACAGATGGATGGGAACAATACCCCAGCAGCCGACAAAAAGCTGCAGGAAGAAGACAGAGGCGTTGATACCGGCTCCTCCGCCGGAGAAGGCCCAAGGGTAGATGAGAGCACCTCCAATCACACAAGAGACAATGACGGAGAGCCGACGTCCAAAGACGTTGGAGAGATGTCCAATGGACACCTGGCCAGTAAGAGCACCGAGAGTAGCAACAGAGTTGGTGACGGTAGATCGATCAATGGAAAACTTGAGCTGGTTCTTAAGCAGGGTAGGGTAAAGATCCTGGGAGCCGTGGGCCATGAAGTTGAAGCCGGCCATCATAACGACCAGGTAGGTGAACATGAGCCAGTGGATCTTGAGAGTGTGACCCACACCCTTGAGGAAGATGCCGATGGAGGTCCAGGTTCCAACCTTCTCAGTGGGGCATTCTACGTACAGGCCGGTTTCGGGGTCCATTTCAGTGGGGACATTATCTTCCTTGTTGATTCGGGAAGCAATGTAGGTGTCAGTTTCGGGAAGACAAGCTCTAAAGATCATAATGAGAACGGGAGGGCCAGCTCCGAACCAAAAGAGAGCTCTCCATCCGTGGGGAGAGTTGGGCACAATGGCCCGGGTGAAAATCACACAGAGCAGGTTACCAATATCGTAACCTGCCTGCAGGAAGCCGGAGATCAGACCTCGAGCCTCGGGCGGACAGTCTTCCAGGGCGGTGGCGGCAGCGTTACCGAACATGCCGCCCATGGCGATTCCAAAAAGTGCTCGCAGAGCCAGAAACTGGGTGTAGTTCTGCACAAAGCCGGTTCCCAGCTCCAGAATGGAGAAGATGGCAATGTTGACAATGAAGGGCCACTTTCGGCCGAATCGATCGGAGGCCAGTCCAAAGATGATGGCTCCGACCGATCGAAGCATGAGCACAATGGAAAGACCCCAGGTGATGTCCGCCACGGACATGTCGAGGTCCTTGGCGATCTCAGTAGCAGTCTGAGACACAGAGAAGTAATCGAAGGCGTCCCAGATCCAGCCCAGGATGGCCACGCAGAAAAAGAGCCATTGCTTCTTACCGAGCTGACGGAGCACGTAGAAGGGGTTGAGGGCGCGCTTTTCTTGAGCGGACAATCGGGGCGGTTTGAGGGTGGAGACGCGGGTGCCCAGGTAGGCCTTGGTGGTGGCCCAAGTGACCTCCGGGGCTGTTTCCGTCACTTCTTGTGAGACTGTGATGGGCATGGGGAGAGAGGGTGTTGTTTTTGGAGTTTTTGTTTTTGTTGTTTGTGTTGGTTGTCGAATAGAAACAGAAAATCACATGGAGGGCAGGTGCCCCGATATATATACACACATGTTTGCTGCGTGCACATAGCGATGTCTGCTTCCGCTCTTTCTCTCTGTGTCATAGAGTATCTGGTTCTGCCTCAGTTCAGGGTCATAATGCTTGATTAGGTTTACTAACTATGCTTGTCGGTGTGGGGAAAGTGCATAAACTGTAATTGGAGGTTGTTTCTTTCTCTGATTGACCTGAGTGGTGTGAGAGCCGAGAGGTACACAAGGTACGGGGCTCATTCGGGTGACGGGAGCCTGTGGCAGGCGGCTGTGGCAGATCGGTCTACCTGTACAACAACCAGCTAGAGTATGCGTGTAATCAGTATTGTAAGAAAGATGTCACTCGCCAAACATAGTGCAAGTCTAAAAGGGAAGCGATATCAGATGTCGTCATCGCACACACACACACACGGCTAACGATCATTCCACACACACTCTCTCTCACGCACACGCCATAACTGTGCTTCAGCCTCGCACCCTATCTCTACCCTATCTTCCAGTTTAACTTATTTCTCTGTGCTTATTATTCACCAATGTTGGGGAATTCTGCATGGCGATCCAGGACGGGCACTTTTTACCGCCCCGAATCCTGCACCCCGTGGGATTCGATCATTGTTCCGCTCTTTTAGCATTCCGAAAATACGCCGCGTTGACTCAGTTGCCGGTGGAACTGGCCAGCCCGAAATGAGAGGCTTTTATTACTGGTGTGACGGTATTAACCGGTGAGGTCGTTCGGTAATTTGCCGGGCCGTTACACCTCCTTAACTTGGTGATCTTAGACACGCTAAACTAGGCAGAGACTATAAATACACTACAGCTTCTGATACACGTCAATTACAAATCCAACCTGTATTTAAATACCGACTACTGCATGAAAAACGCCGGGGGCACGCGAATCACCAGCGTGTAGAATACCTACCCGAACAAGAGGCGGAGGATTCTCCGAGAAAGACACCGAACTCAGAAATCTGCTGCTGTTCCGATGAAACCATCTAGTGGCTAAGTTCAGGAGCAGTGTTCTGGAAGCCAAGCAAACAACGCAAACGGAAGAGAATCTTTGCTCATGCTCAACAACCCCGCTTTTGTAAGTGGGTCCCCCCTTCTAACAAACTGGGGCAGAACCTACAAACCCTCTCAACGCCCTCTTACCCTCAAACTATGATCACCCACAAACCGCGATCACCCACAAACCGTGAAACCGTGATCAGTGGGACGATTCCGAGATGGGGAACGGCGCATATGGTTCCTGTTTTTGCGTCAACCATGTCCCCTCTGGCGTTTCATCTTGCCTATCCTGTCACATGCAAATTCCAAGCGCATCACAATCAATCTGATCGACCTAGAGAACAACTGTCTCCATGGCCTCGTAGTCCATAGGATCCAGACAAGTGTGAACAACAGTCGATCTCTTGAGCTTGGTATGTCTGTACACTCCAATGTACCACTGAAAGTGGTGAACAGGAGGTAGAGGCAGATTCACGCGTTTCAAAACCAGCTGGATCGATCCAGGTGTCTCTGCACTCATGTAGTCCTCCTCATCTTCATCCTCTTCATCCTCTATAGCTCGTCCCCCCACAGAGGGAGCATAACTCTCTCTATCCCATTCGTCCAGCATTCGAGTTTGTTCTTCCTGCTGCTCGCCTGAGTCAGTGGGATCATGAGGGGACAAAATAGGCGAAAAGCCCTCAAACTTGGGCTCGTTGTCGTCGTCGTACTCGTCGTCCACTCCAAACTCGTCCAGCCCATAGTCTTCCTCCTCAACAGGCTCATCCACTTCAAACACAACCTCTTCTCCCTCGCCCATAATCTCCTCGAAACTATGCATGTTCTGTCTCAGAGTCCGGTACGTTTCCTCCATGCTGACATCACCGTCCATCTCCATCTCCAGCTCATCGCCCTCCTCTCCCTCAGAAAGCTCGTCGTCAGAAGACTCGGGCAACAGATCAAGAGAAGTACCAGTGTTGACAACGGCGTACCAATGGAACTTGTCTCGGCCAGCGAAAGTCTTGACGGGGCCAAACATGCTCTGGATCTTGACACCGCTCATTCGTCCCTGCTTGTCACACTGCTCAGTGGCATATGCGTAGAAGCCCCAGACAAGGAGAGCTCCATATCCAACAATCAACCAGTCCAAGTAGAACATGCCCAGCACAAACAGACCCTGAATCAACAGCAGCCACGACCAATACGTGGCTGGAACCCCTCGGTAATGCGCATTGAACTCGTAGCTCTTGGCCGTGACTCCGGAGAAAATCGTCGTGTTGCTGATACTGTAGTTTGTGGCTTCTCTAGCGGCCAGAACTTCGCTTCGCTCGAGACTGCGTCGGCCCTTGTCGCGCAAAAACAGCTGGTATATCGTCGCAGAATATAGAGCTGCCGCTGTGATAGTGTAGCTCATCTTTTGTGTCGTTTCAAAAGGTGTGTCGTTGTAGTGTGGTAGGCTCTCGGCAAATATTTTCTTAGCACTTGCACCATGCAAATACAAAACCCTAACTGAACGATAAGTGATAAGATGGGTTTATGTACAGTTGGGGGGGTGTTCGTGACAAGGGCTTTCAAGCAGCTTTGTGGGTGATTTGATTGCTCTCGTTTCGTCACGTGATCTATTTGAATCGTATTCTCGAATTTCAATCACTGACCTATCTTCACACCTCCTATTAATCCGGAGATGATGTCACAAGACATTGACGCGTGACATAGTGACTTGTGAGGTCTGGAAACACGTCGAAAGTGGCTAAAAAGGGTATCAAAGTATTCACACAGCCTCTAGCATTCGATTCGTCCCAATTTGGAGCAATTTCGCGCGAAAATGTACAATATTCAGATAGCAGAGGCCACTTTTTCATTCTCTTTAAAATTCCGGTCCCTTGGCCCAGTTGGTTAAGGCGTCGTGCTAATAAGAAATTAGCCTCTTTGCAACGCGAAGATCAGCAGTTCGATCCTGCTAGGGACCATTCTTTTTGCCCTTTGAGAGTGTGTACTTCGCTCTTCAGAGAGGACATTGTTTTTTCGGTGAAGATACATCTCTCTCTCTTTCAAAGACATCAAATCTATACAAAATCTCATGAATACTTCAACTACAGTCTCCAAGTAATACATCATCTACCCTGGTACACTACAAGTCACAAATCATACAATCAATCAATTAACACATTCAAAACAATCATACACAATCCTCCTCAATTCACCAAACCACTCATCCTCCTCTACTCAGCAACGGCAACAGCCACGGCCTGAGAATCGTCATGGGAAATGGACACCTTGACGGAAGAGATTCCTCTGGCGGAAGCAGCGTCCTTGGCAGCGCCATGGAGAACCACAACAGGAGCTCCGTTGCCATCTCGAGTAATCTCAATGGACTTGAGCTCGGCGCCTCCACCCTGAGACTTGACGCCCAGGGACTTGAAAACAGCCTCCTTGGCAGACCAAGTGCCAGCGAAAGACGACTGGGGAGAGGGAGCCTTGAAACAGTAGGCCTGCTCGTTGGCAGTGAAGTTTCGGTCCAGGAAGGTGTCGTTGTCAATGTTGATGGCAGAGATGGCCTCAACATCGACTCCAACGTTCTTGCCAGATCCAGACACCTGAGAGGTGAGGTTGGCAAGCACCTTGGCGGTGTCCTTGTGGGAGTCCTTGACAAAGGCAGAAGCAGCCAGATCCTTGGCGTTGAAGGAGTACTGCTCGGTGTCCTCGTTCTGGTGGACTCGGACCAGAGGATCCAGGTAGACCTCCTGCTCCAGCTCGGCGGCGTAGGGAGCCTTGTCCTTGGCCTGGAACATGGACTCCTCGGCAATGGCGTTGTGGTAGTATCGGTAGGCCTTCTTGTATCGCTGGCCGACTCGGTTGGCGTACTCAGAGTACTCGGAGGGAGTCAGGGCGGCGTACAGGTAGTCGGGGTGGATGACAATGGCCTGAGCACCCTTCTGGCCGAAACCAAACGAGGTCACAGAGGCAGCCTTGAGACCATCGGTCTGAAGAGATCGAGAGGGGAAAACAACGTGCTGGCACTGCTCAAAGTAGGCATCCACGTTATCGGCGTTTCGGTTACCGGGGATGATACCAGAGTTGAGGCACTGGATGGCTCCGTTGAGCATCCAGGCACCAGCAGCACCCTTGGGATGACCGGTGAGGTACTTCTGGAAAATACCGTAGACGGGGTTACCTCGAGTTCGGCCAAGATGCTCCAGCATGGCGTTGACGGTGGTGGTCTCGTTCTTCTCGTTGGCCTTGGTGGAGGTTCCGTGGAAAGAGGCGACGGAAATGTCGTCAATGGTGAGTCCATAAGTGGCCAGAGCTCCTCGGATGGGGGAGATTCGGGCGTCCTGCTTGTAGAAGGCGTTACCCCAAGAGTTCTTGGCCTCTCGGATCATTCGCTCGGACTGAGACTGAATGTGGGCAGATCGCTCCTGGATGAAAGACTCTCGGTCGGCGTCAGACACGTCCTCCAGCTCCATCTCAATTGCCTCCATCTCGCCCTCGGACCATCGCTTAATGTCTCGGAGTCGAGAATCCAGCTGTCGCTTTCGGTACTTGATGTTGAGCAGAGGGTTGGCGTGCTTGAGGGTCTGGTGCTCTCGAGCAGTGGTCAGAATACCCTTACCGGGAGCAGGGACGGATCTGCCAATCTTGTCGGTGGCAGTGTTGACGTAACCAACAATACAGTAGATGGGCACACCCATGGCAATGGCAAGGTCAGCTGCCATCAGCACCTGGGTTCCAGCTCCCTGGGCCTCCATGAAACCGGCTCGAGTGGAAGTGATGGGTCGAGACATCTCGGCGGGGGTTCGGCCGTGAGTAATCTCCGTCTCGGCGTTGGAGGTGGCGTTCATGTTGGCAAACTCCTGAGAAGACTCCTCCTGGAAATCGTCGTATCCACCAACCAGACAGATTCGGGCCTTGCCAGACAGAATGGTCTCACAACCAATGTCCACAGACTCAACAGCAGTAGCACAAGCTCCAACGGGGGTCTTGATGGGACCGGAGGAAGACAGCAGCAACATGTTGACCCAGGCAGACATGGTGTTGATGAACGACTCCTGCAGAATATCGTTCTGCACGGGCTTGTCCATGAATCGGTCCTTGAACATTCCTCGCAGAGCAGTGATACCTCCCATTCCGGATCCGGAACAGTTACCAACCTCGGAAACGTGCACGTACTTGTAGAACTCGTAAGGGTCGGTGATACCAGAGGCCAGCAGAGCCTCAACGGTAGACACAAGAGCGTAGAGGGTGATGGGGTCAACCTGGTCGCAAATGTCCTCAGGGATACCGTATCGTCGGGCGTCCCATCCGGTGGGGATCTGGCCAGCCACAAGACGGTCAAACTTGAGAGCCTTGGGGATGAGCAGCTTGGAGCCCTTGAGAAGACGCACGGTCCACTGGTCGGACTCGGGAACGGCAAAGATCTCCACGTTGGCACCCTGCTCCAGAGCAAACTGCTCGGCAGACTCCTTGGAGGCCTCAAAGGGCTCGAGATCGTGCTCGACGATAACCTCCTGAAGGAAGGTCTTCTTCTTGGGGTTGTAGCCGTGGAAGAGCTCGGGCTCAATAAGTCGGATACCGGCGTGCTCAAGCAGGTACTCCTCGTACTTGGTCTTGATGTCTCGGTCATCAACGGGCTGCTTGGTCTTGGTATCGATCCAGCCAGAGTACTGGGGCATACCGGGCAGGGGGCCATTGTGGTGCTTGATGAGACCCATGATCCAGGCCATCTCAATGGCACCCTCCAGAGAGAAGACTCCGTTGGCCTCCATGTCCCATCGAGTTCGAGCGTTACCCCAAGGACCAACCTCGGCGAAACCGGTCACAACAATGACGGAAGAGAGATCCAGCAGACCCTCCAGAGCGTCTCCGGCAGGAGACAGCTCCTTGACCTCGGAGTAGGACTTGAGAGTGGGGAAGTCGAACTTGAGGTTGGCTCGGGGCTTGACCTCGACCTTCTGGTAGGGGAGGTCGGCGTGGGGGCCGTTGACCACCTTCTGCTCAATGGCAGTCTCCTGGGCAACAGCCCGTCGGATCTCGGAGGTCTCGACAATGTCTCGTCGGATCTTTCCAACAACTCCCTTGAGGTCGGGAATGTACTGGAAGCCTCCGTTGAGATCGGCCCACACGGGAGAGTTCTGGGCAAGTCGAACAATGTCCTTGGTCATGAGACCCATGATGGAGAAGGCCATCTCGGTCTGGGAAAAGGTTCGCACGCCAAGCTGCTCCAGACCCTCGGCGGTGATGTTGTTGGCGCTCATCAGACCGGTTCCTCGGGTCCAGCCAATCACCACACCGACAATGGTGAGGTAAGAGCCCCAGGACTCGGTGTGCCATCGGTTGAACAGAGTCTCGAGAGAAATCTTGGACTCGGAGTACAGACCGTCGGAGCCAAAGTTGCCGTGGTTGGGCGACATGGGCAGCATGACCTGGGCAGGTCGAGTCTCGTAGGAGTGGGCCACCTTCTGCTTCTTGACGTTACCAAGCAGACGCAGGAGGTTGGTGAGCATGATTCGGTGGGCCAGCTCGGACTTGGAGTCAATGTGCTCCAGCTCAATACCATTCTCGGGCAGAGCAGCAAAGGGCACAACAAAGTCCAGATCCCAGCCAAGACCGCCGTTCTTGGGGTCGTTGTAGATGAACGACACCAGCTCGTCAACGTCCTTCTTGGAGCCCTGGTTGAAGGGGACAACAATCAGAGTGGAGCCCTTGGCACCGTACTTGGTGTACAGAGACTGGTAGTACTCGGTAACCTTTCGGGAGTATCGAGAGGTGGTGACAATGACCTTGCAACCTCCGGAAATCATACCCTGGAGAATAGAAGCACCAATGGAGCCAGCACCGGCACCGGTGATCAGAGCGGTCTTGCCCTGGAAGGTCAGACCGTCACGGGCAGCAACCTCAAGACCATCGAGGTAGGTGGCGGTGGTCTGGCTGTCGTAGTTCCAGGCTCCAAGCTCGGTCTTCTTCTTGATGTGGAGGAAGGGAAGAGTGCCGGGAGTGATGGAGGCGGAAACAGCCTTGTTCTCAACAACGGGCTTGTTGTCGTCCTCGGCCTGGGAGATCTTGGCAACGAGGTCAGAGTACAGAGCCTCGATGTCGAGAGAAGAGCCGGTCTGGGTCTTGGCAAGAGCGGAGATCTGAGAGTACAGCTTCTTGAGCTCGCCCTGGACACCCTCGCCAACAAAAGAGGGGTCCTTGGTCAGCTCACCACCACAGGCCATCTCGTGGACGTACTGCTCGAGCTTTCGAACGTTGGGTCGGGGCACCTCGTTGTAAACAATGTTACCCTTGACGTCAATGGTGGTCTGGGGGCCAGTGGGGTAAGAGACATCCTTGTAGACGGGGGCCTCGGTGAGAGTCTCCTTACAGTTCTCGAGGAGCTGCAGACCCAGCTGCTTGGCGAGCTCGTAGGTGGCTCCCTTGTGCACGGGCACGTGGTCCATGTGGTACTGCATGTAGTCGATCAGGTTGTGGTTGGTTCGGTTCATCAGGTGGATACACTTGGCCATGATCTCTCGGTCAACGGTGGAGAGACGGCCGAAAACAATGTCAAAGTACATGGAGAGCGAGTCCTGTCGGGCCCAGTTCCAGTACGAGTCGTAGACACGGGCCTTGAGAGCAGAGAAGGCGGGCTTGATGCCCTCGGCGTAGACCTCGCCGTGCTCGGAGTTCCACAGGTCCAGCTCGGCCTGCAGAATGTCCATGGCCTCCTTCTGGGCTGCGGCAACCTTGGAGCCCTGTCGCAGATCCTGCTTCAGGTAGTTGGCAAACAGCTCCAGCTGCTGCTGAACCAGGTATCGCTGGTCCTTGGTGAGAGCATCAAAGGCAGCAGAGTCAATGACAGCACCGCCGCCGTTGCCACCCTCAGCTCCACCGGCGGGAGCAGACAGGTTGAGACCGGCAGAAGCAGCGTACTTCTGGGTCTGCTCGTCGAGGTAGGCCTTGGCATCAGCCTCGGAGCCGAGTCGGTTCTTGGGCTCGTTCATCAGAGCAACCAGCAGAACAGAGTCCTGTCGGCCGGCAGCCAGACCCCATCTGCTGTCGAGGTAGGTTCGAGCAGAGGTGAGAGAGAATCCTCCGGGCATCTTGGAAGACATGAGTCGGGCAATCAGAGAAGAAGACTGCTTACCGAGCTTGCCGTCAAAGGAGGCCTGGAAAGACTCGGCCAGCTCGCCGAGAGGAGTGTCCTCGGGCTTCTCGGGGGTAGCACCAAACTCCTTGCCGAGATCACCGAGAATCTCGTTCTGGATGGTAGACTTACCACCAACAAGGTCCTTGATGGCCTTGGACAGAGGCACCTGCTCGGGGGTCTTCTTGAGCTTGTGGGCGACCAGGGCGTGGAGAATCTCCTGGGCCTTGACGGGGGCGTCCTCGACCTTGGCAACGGGGCCAGAGGGAGCAGCAGCGGCAACGGGAGCGGCAGCAGCGGCAGGAGTAGCGGCGGCGGCGGCATCAGCGGGAGCAGCATCCCCAGCGGGGGCGGGGGCCTCATCGGCCTCATCGGCAAGGTAGTAGATGTCCTTCTGGTCCTTGGAGTAGCACAGAATCTCTCGCTGCAGAGACAGAGCAGCGTCGTAGGACTCGTACTTGGACTTGAGGGTTCGCTGGGCCATGCCGGCGAGGGTGGGGGAGGGTCCGACCTCGACGACTCGCTCAACGTTGAACTGCTTGAAGAGGACGTCCTGGGTCTCGATCCATCGGACGGGCGAGGCGAATTGGTAGGCCAGCAGCTCCGTGAGGAGCACGTGGGCGAGTTCTTGTTCGACTTCGGGGTGCACTGAATTAGTATAGGAAGCGACAGGCCGGAGGTCTGGAGCGGACAACAACGGATTGAAAGACTGAAGAGGGACAAAAACCTGTTGAAGATTGAAGAGGAACGGTTTGTGGAGGTTGCAGAGGAACAACTGATTGGGGAGGTTGTAGAGCCGGCTGGAACGGTTGCAGAAAGTCGATACCGTCGCTATGGCGACCAAGTCAACGAATATGACTATCGTCACATCACCACTGTAACAAGATCAGCACCAACAGGAGTACTCATTGTGGCACAGACGAAAGCTGGACTCATTCAGAATGCTGACGTGTCATTGACAGCATTTCTGTAATGCCGCCACTGTCTGTGTCACCGTTTGTGTCCCTGTTTGTATCCCTGTTGTCATGGTGGCGGTTGATCTGTGGTGTATGGTGTTTGTGTTCGGTGTGTGTCGCGGATGTCGTAATTGCGTGTCCCTTCTGTGTCTCCAATTCCTCCTCACATGTCCACCTCCTTCAAATATCTCATACTCACTCGTAATGAACTGTTTGTGTGTGTAGTTCACAGATTTCTCGTGACGTTACAATTGAGGTACGAAGGTGGTTTTATTTCGAATCGCGACCTCCCCGTATCATGCATGCAAGTGGCATACGTTGAGGGAGGATCCAACTTTGTTGAGTGTACAAGGGGCGGTTTAAAGGGGTGTTCCTAGGGGGAATTCGGTGGGGAAAAGACGACTCTGGATAATATGGAGCTCTCCAATTCATTTGCACCACCCTCAATCGCCATCCACTCACTACATCACGAAATAATCACTCCCATTACTTATCTACCCATCCCCAACTGATAGACCAACTTTTTCGCTGCGCCCTTTGTTCCGAAACCTTAAGCTACTCCCAACGTTGAGAGACGGTTGAGATTGAGAAAGGACAGCCGGAAGCCCAACAGGCCAATGGATAGTGTGTGGAATAGCTAATAGTGATTGTTGGCGGCCTCCGGTTGACTGAAACAGAGTCTATCTATGCTTACTAACACGTTGAAACCTCTCAGAAGACACGTGACTCGCTTTTAGACATCCCCCTTACTGCGGCTTTTCGGATAAATAAGTGATCGTCCAACCGAGGCTTGAAAGCAGAAGACAACAGTGCATTTGGTGAAGTGGTTGGACAGCTTTTCAAGACGCGTTTTGCATTGTATAGAGCTGTATCATTAAGGGAGAGCTCGCTGAGATACTCTACGTAGGCCATTAATGATCCATTGAGCTGGTTTGGGCTCGGTGTTATGGTGCCATTATTGTCAACAACTTTCCAACTAAAGCAGTAACTAAATCTAGACTTACGCAACAAGTCTAACCAAAACCACTGAAGTGCCTTTACAGGTGGTCCGGACCAGTTACAAGTAATGGCCTTTAAGAAACTTCCACTTTACAAGTACACCCTCAAATCCGTTAGAATGCTGTTACTTATAAAAATGTCTCGCCTATAGACTCCCATCAATGCTGAACGACCGGAGTGGTCAGATAAGTGGCGTACTTGTCGAGATCCACGTTTCCTCCACTGATAATGACTCCCACTCGTTTCTTGTGGGTTCCTCCGCAACAAGAGAATGCTGCTGCCAAAGCCATACATCCAGTTGGCTCCACAACCAACTTCATCTTACGAGCATACCATTGACACATGGCGATCATCTCACCCTCGTTGACAGTCTTGATATCCGTCACAAGTCGCTGAATGATGGGAAAGGTGAGTTCTCCCAAATGCTGGGTCTGTGCTCCGTCAGCAATAGTCACTGGAGTATCGATATGAACAATCTGACCTCTTTGGAGAGACAGTTTACCATCATTACCAGTCTCGGGCTCCACTCCCCAGACCTTGCACTTTGGAGCGAGCTTTTCCGCTGCCAAAAGAGATCCGGCCAGCAGTCCTCCTCCACCTAGAGGCACAAAGATATCGTCCAGAGGTCCTGTCTCTTCCAGTAGCTCCTTAACCACTGTACCCTGACCAGCAATGATGTGAGGATGGTCGTATGGTGGAATGAGCGTCAGTTCGGGATGTTCTGTGAGAATGGCATTGGCGACCTCATCTCGGTCCTGTTTGTATCTGTCGTAAGGAACAATTGTGGCTCCTAGATCCTTGGTTCCCTGCATCTTGGTCTTGGGGGCATCTGTAGGCATGATGATGGTGGCCTTGATTCCGAGAATAGCAGCAGCATGAGCAATGGCCTGGGCATGGTTACCAGATGAGTATGTCAGCACTCCTCCTGCTTTCTGCTTGGCCGAAAACTGTGACAAAGCATTGTAGGCTCCACGGAACTTGAATGCTCCTGTTCTCTGGATATTCTCGCACTTTAGAAAGTACTGAGTATCGTCGAGCTGGATTGACAGAACGGGGGTCTTGACGGCGATCTTGTCGAGTCGCTTGTGTGCATGCTTGACGTCCTTATAAGTGACTGCTTCGCCAGTCATTGTTGTATTTTGAGCGACTTGGCTTCGATGGAGATGATGTTAGTTACATATAAGCGAGACTACATGCGGCTGTGGGGAAGAGTGTGCAGTCATAGGATGTATCAGGGAATTTAATCAACAATTGGCTTGCCAAAGAGCAACGAAGACCCGTGGAATCATTTCCGGGCACGTGGGTAGAGTCACGTGGAGTCACGTGATCTGATTCAAATGTCTCCATGCTGACCTATCTACTTGTAACACAAATTTCAGATTCCACCACACATGTATAACTGCAGCTTAAGCGAGGTTATAGGTCAGGCGTTCTATGACAGAGCTCTTCCCCCTTGTCTGTAATGTACATCTCTGATTAGGTCATCTCCTCGGACCCAATTACCCTACCGAGCAGACTGAAAAACACCCACTTTAGGTTGAGTTACCCGGCCGCACGACTCAAGCATAAAAGCAAATGGTTGCCCACTTTTGCTCGCTATCAAGAAAACATCCTGCTGACCTGACCTAACGATTTCAACAAGATGTTATTGGTCAGCTCTAGGCTTGGATCAGAAGAAACACGGACTATTCCACCCTTATGTTCAAATGAAAACCACTGAACTCGAGGACTATTTACGGTTCGACATTCTCTCAAGAGAGAGAATTCTTTGATAGCTATATAACCAACTGTATGGCAAGAGGCCCACTACAAGTCCAAAGTCATGATAAACTGAAAAGTCGATCGATTGGATGGCCAGCACGCATAATAAGCCCTCAAACGCTCTTTACGAACAAAGTCGTTTGTTAGGACGTATTTCACGCACCATTATTAGTGATGAGAGCTGAACGATGTTCGATGGAAGTTGCAGCCATTTAAGGTTCACTGATCTGGTTGCTGTCAAGAGAGAACTGAATTGATGTCCATCTATCTCGTGAATGGGTAATCAGATGTGGCCAAAAACTTGCACAGCAACCAATACCACCTCCAGTATCCCCCATGTCAAAATTCAAGCGGATCCAATCACTCCAACACCTCTTTTAACACTCCTCTCTCAACTTCCTCCACCTGCTGCATTCTGATGTCATACCCACTTTACCGGATAAATCAATCCGAGCTTATGGTCTGAGCTTATCAAGTATGGTAGCAGTCTGGACGGAAATGGGCGGAGAGACAGCGTGCCAAAAGAGGACTGTCAGGCGTCAACGAGAGACCGAAAGAGACATGACGTAACCAGGCAGTATTCCGAGGTTACTGACGTTCATGGACACGGTTACCAGTGACACGGTTACCAGTGATGTACAAACATTGTCACGACTAATTACAAGTGCTGCAACGAGTAGCCACAATCTAATGCACCGATAGTGGCCTTAGCCTGAGCGTTACAGGGCGTACCGGTACAAGGACGTACAACCGTTAGTCATCCGACACTACTGCCTGACTAGCACGTGCGTACATTACAAATGATGTCGGGGAAGTTTCGGCTGTAGTGTACGGAGTACATGATACGAGCTTCGTCGACAGTGGCTTCTCACCAATAGCCATCACGTATCCCTTCACGCTATCTTGACAGCTCCTTACATATCCACTCACGTTCAATCAGTTAATAAATTCAATACGTTATTATAAATGCTATATGCTTGGTATGCTCCATCAGGGATCGGAACAGATGGGAGAAGTGTTTGATGTTGTTTCCCAATGTTCTTATGCAATAATGTTCCAAAACTTCTCGTACCACTTTGTGGGGATCTTCTCCTCCCACACGTCGTCCTCGATTTCTCGTCGTCCGCTGTCAATGTCCACCTCCTCGATGGGGATGAGGAACTTGCATCGGAAAATGCACTGGAAAATCACGTAGAGACCGACCCAGACGATGACGGAGATGTATGCAGTCATGAACTTGGCGGCGGTAAAGTGCCAGAAGGAGGTGAAACCCTGGATGAGAGTGATGAAGATGATGGAGATGAGCGCGTACCATGCGTAGAAGGGCTGCCATCGGGCCTTGAACGGCAGAGTGTCTCGGGGGATGCCTCTCTGCTTGAGCACCTGCATGAATCGAATGTGGGAAGCAGAGATGAAGGCCCAACAGATGAGTCCGGCCACGGCGGAGATGTTGATGAACCAGTCAAAGACGGTGGACGAGGACTCGGACACGGACATGAAGGACAGCAGACCAAAGGCCGAGGTGAAACACACGGCCACGTAGGGCACTCCCTTCTTGGTGGTTCGCTTGAAAAACTTGGGGGCGGTTCCAGAGTCCGCCAGAGCGTAGACCACTCGCGAGCCAATGTACACGTTGGAGTTTCCGGCCGAAATCAGCGTGATGAGAATGACGGCGTTGAAGATATGGGGCAGCACCTTGGTGCCGGAGTTGAGAATGGCAATGACAAAGGGTGAAGAGGCAATGACGGAAGAGTCGTCGGTCAGCTTGGGGTCGTTCCAGGGAACCAGCATGCCCATGAAGAAGATGGAGCCAATGTAAAAGATGCAGATTCGAGCAAAGACTCGGTTGATGGCTCGAGGCACGGACTTTCGGGGGTTCTGGGCCTCTCCGGCAGTGACTCCGACGAGCTCACAACCCTGGTAGGTGAAGGCGGCGTTAACCAGCGAGTTAAGCCATCCCATGAATCGTCGGCCGGGCTTGTTTTGCACAATGGGCACTCCATCGGTCCAGATTCCGTCTCCCATGGGTCCCGGGTGGTTCCAGTATCGGAATCCCACGGGTCCTGTGACTCCGGCTCCACACGTCATGCACAGAGCGTAGATGAGCCATCCGATGATGGCAATGACCTTAACGGAAGCCACCCAGAACTCGATTTCTCCGTAGAAGCCCACGGGGAAGAAGTTGATGGTGGTGAGAATGACAAAGAAAATGGCGATCCAGCCGGCGGTGGGGACGGCGTCGGTCCAGTATTCAATCACGGGGCCAATGGTGTTGAGCTCGATGGCAAAGGTGATGGCCCACGAGAACCAATAGAGCCAGCCCATGGAGGCTCCAAACGACTGCGACAGGTATCGGGTGGTGAAGACGGCAAAAGAACCGGTAATGGGGATGTAAGTGGCCAGTTCTCCAAGAGACTCGGCGACAGAGTAGACAATGGTGGCCATGAAGACGTAGGCAATCAGGGCGCCACAGGGACCGGCCTGCTGGAGAGCTCCTCCGGTACCAATGAACAAACCGGTACCAATGGTTCCTCCAAGCGAAATCATGGAAATGTGTCGCATCTTGAGTCCTCGCTTGACCTCGAGGGTCTCGCCGACATGGTTATCCGGGTCCGACTCCTCCAGGTCGTGGCCGCTGGTGTTGTAGTTTTCCTTGTGCGACGGCACCTCCAGAGAGTCATCGGAATGGGCCGTGTGGTTGATGTGGATGTGACCCTCGGTCCCTGAAGGAGCAGAGTACTCGTTTGAGAATGTCTTTTCCATTGTCGGTTGTGTGGTTAAGACGTTGTGTCGTCGAAGGAGAAAAATGTCAACTTGTGGGAAACCTCGTCTTTTAGTACTCGTACTGTCTTAGTGTGAGAGTCAAGTGTCGGTATGGATAGACGCTTCTTTTTTTTCCGCCAATTCGCTTGTTTGACTGAGATGCCGTTTAAGATTGAAGTTAGGATGAAAAAACTTTGATGGGATTCGATGTGGCAACCTGCTTTGGGGGGGGATCCGGGCTGACAGAAATACCTGGCAGAGTGAGATTGATTTGTCCGGTTTAAAACAGCGAGCCTGTGACCCACAATCTGAGGGAATGAGTCAGAGTACATATACTTGCAGATGGCATGTACTACCTGAAGACTTTTCCCTTGCCAGATGTGCCTTCCATCGGGCTGCAGTGGGGGCGAAAAGCGCTTTGGCTTCTGCGCTAAAAACCTCTGCAGAAAAGCCTATAGTCTAATATTACATTGTTCACACGACTTTGGGGGGGCAGAGTGCCCAGCAGCGGCGGACACTTGCCTTTGAAGGAACAGCCCAAGATTGAGACACTCGCACAAAGGGCCAGGCGAAAATAGCGAAAAGCGAAATAAGGCGAAATTTATGACAAGCTGTCACAGCGGGGAAACAAGCGGATATTGGTGGACGAGGGGAACAGAGCCGTGCGTGTTCTGTCTTTGGGCTACAGTAGCTATTCTATGGTTCATGGCATGTGTGCGAATCCCAAGTGTAAAACCCTTGAGGTTGAGTTAGAGTGGGTCCAGCCACCACACACGACACACGAAACACGACAAGCAGATATATAAGTGGGTGGACGGCCATTGGTGGGACCCGGACACGTTGTCTGCACACATGAGCCCCCGTTACTGATTTTACATATGGCCACCTCCACGATTATGCACCCGCTGTCAATATCTGCTGTGCTCTCTCCCCGACGCCCATATCGCCCTTTCTTGGCAAGCAAACTTTGCAGTCTTTGGCAATTGGACGAGATTAGATAAGAGGGGAGGGGAGGTGAAGCACTTCAATACTCCTACTCGTAGTCTCCAGGATAGATTGTACGATGGGTTAATTGATTAAGATCACTACATTGACTAGTCTACACTCGAACAGCCCCCTTAAATTGTCTCCACAACCCCTGCAACACTACCCATAAATCCTACTGATTGTCTTTTCTGCCCAGACCCTAGTCGGCCTCAGCCACAACCCTCTTGTCCTCGGGCCTGGCACCACATTCTATCAGGCTTTTATTTGCCCATCCGGCGTCTGGAGCATAAAGCGTGAAAGCGTGAAAGCGCAAAACGGGCTAGGAGTCTAAAAAAGCGGCCGAGTCGGGGCCCGTGGTCTTTAGCTCTCATAGTGAACGTCAATCTTGGACAGACAAACGTTGTCACGCTCCGTCGGAAGCCCTGTACCGCCGCTATCTCGAGGCATAGATACTTTTTCTTATCTACGGTTTACGGGATGAAAAGTTTTCCCGTCAGACAGATCGTCATCGGCTACCAACGGCTATCAGAGTGAAACAGTCTCCACGACTCACCTTGTTGTAATCTCTATACGTCGTGGAATACATCTCCACGCGTTATCTTCCATGGATTCATGTCATTGGCTGTGGTCTTGCATCCGTGGACATGTACCTCGACGATACAGCAGTCTCTCTTATCCATGTGGGGTACAGGACGTGTGTGGAAATGAGTGCGTACTGGTGAGTAGAAAAAATAAGCGGTTCACGTTCGTATCTCATCGTACCTACTCCTATTTCACCTTGTTTACCATTCCACACTTTGATGAGTTTGCTCCTAGCTCTAATAACGGTAGACACCTTGACATTCCTCTTCGGGCTATTCATTCCAACCTTACCTATCAGTACGACGATTATTTCCACATGTTAAAATGAAGGCTGAGGAGTTCACCAAGACCCCTTCTCCCCCACTACAACTCGAACTGGAGATATCTTCCGCCTCTCCACTCCCGTTACTCCACCCCGGATCTCCTCTCCAGCCGTTAGCGTCAACTGTGGGGAATGTCGCCGAGGACTGCCGTTAGAGATGTTACCACTAGCTATTGCTGGGGGAAGGTTTATGCCAGATGAACAAACGGACAAGTAGAAAGACTCCGTTACCCCACGTAAAGGGTTCCCCGCTTTTTTACCGCATGCAACCCATCAATCGATGCAACCTGGTGCAACCCGGTGCAACCCCTTCTTATCGGTGGAGCGGTGGAGCGGTGGAGCGATGTCGGCGTTCTTGGTTGTGTCGGGGTTCTCCGTTCAGTTGTGGGTACGGTTACGTAAAGCAATTTTGAGTACAGATTTTACAGGGTGTTCACAGCGTTGGGAGGACTTCTGAAGAGCACTCTTTTTCACTCTTAAACTTGCCTTTGTTGACAACGCTAACTATAGCTTCACTAATAACTGGCGCCCTCAAATTAGACCAATACAGCCCCACAACCGAGCTCTTCATAGCACCCCTATAAGCATTATCACACCACCATCACACCACTCTTGTCACACCACTCACACCACTCCTATTGGTCTTGGCAGTTGATCCAGCTTTTAATTCTTCACCGACAATCATTTAATTGACCTCCCCCTAACGCCCCTAAACTCCCCTCTACTCCTTCCTTCAGAAATTACCCTTCTGGTTCTTCCTCTCTTTCCCTCATACACTATCAATGCACGTCTGCAGCAGGTGCGATGAGCAGCGCAAGAAAAAGAATTCACAAAAGCGAAGCAAGATAACGTCTGGGAGCCGGAAAAACTAGTTCGCCTAAATGTTTAGTATAACGGCTTTCTCATGTACTGGTGCACGAGTCCTCTTCTACCCAGCCGTCCAGTGTTCCTGCGTTGTTCTCAACAGATTTGCATGCAACTCCACGTGATGGCTGGAGTATGAGTCATAGCCTTGAGCGAGTTGTTCTAGCGACTCGTACTCTTCAGATTCGTAATCTACACCTTCGATATAGCCATATGGTTCTTCTCCAGCTTGAATCCACCACTCTCAACGGTTTTGCATAGCCCTCATTTCATGTCGTTGAGCTATGACTCATACCAATACCAAGGTTCCCGATCTGCCCATACCCAGATCTTGTTGTGAGCCAATGGGATCTTAGAGGAGGGTGAAAAAGACGTCAACAGGGCCATAGAAAGCGACAATCAAGTGTACAATCCTCTCTCTATAACCCTTGAATCTCCTTGAGTCCTCTATATCCTCCAGTTCTTCTGTCCATATCCCTCCCCCACTCTCTGACTAAGCTCCGGAGCCGGGTCAGCTTTGGGTTTCTCCAATAGCAAATCAGAAGCACTCTTTGATTGTGTTTGTTGAGTATCATCGACATTTATCGTCTAGCCACCCTCTGCTCTTCACCAACCACCTCTTCGACAATGACTCATACATCTCTTCGATTCGTCTGGACTACAATCGACGATACATTGGCTATAGACTCGTCGACAAGTCGTCACAGTTTCCCCGGATAACACTTTAAACACGAGTCAATTTGAAGCTTTATACATGAGCAAACACGAGTTACATCTGAGGTATTTGCTAGCTCTCAGCCTATCACATTTTTGACAGTCAGCCTTCACACAACACCGACAAACGACAGAACCAGTGTTTGAACATTCGACAGTCTTCCTTCAATCGACAAATGTCAAGTCTTCAACTTCTCGCCCGTGCTACTCTCATCCATTACTCTTTTTACCTCGTGCTGTTTACTCTGAGATAACCTCTCCAGATACCCACAACGACACATGATACATCAATTCACCGAAAACACAGTGATACCACAACCGTGATACACTGTCGACAATTGTGATTCCACAATCGACACATCTATCGCATTCTCTCCGACCCTCTTCAATCACGTCCCTTAGACCAGACCTTTAGACTATTCTCCACCACAACAACACAACACAAAACAACACAACACAACACAACACAACACAAAACAACACCTTACTTGATCACTTGTCCTCCATCTCCAAGACACTATTCGACTCAGCCGAACCACTTGTTACAATTGATCTATTTCCTTCAGCAGCACCAAGACAACCCACAGCCTTTGATAGTCACGACAACATGTTTCACTGATACCCGCAACATATCCCGTGTCAGCCCTTCCTATGACGTCACGGCCACTGTTTGATACACACATACCACACCTCCAACTCCATAGTGTTGGGCTCACCATAGTGTATAGCCTTGGGTGTAATTGGAGCACACCACAAACAAGGCCAGGGTATTTCACGAGACGACAGCCTTGTGACTGTCCCCCCAATCGTGGCTGACGTAATATATGTTCTCTAGCCACAATCGCCTTTTCAGCCACATACAATACGTATCGCGATTCACAGCCACTGCTTTTGTTAGCCATTCCTACTCTCCATATACTTGACGAATCACCCAAGACTTACCTATTCTTGTTACACTCACTCACTCCAGCCCTCCAAGGCATAAACCTGACTTGTGCTAAATACTAACGGACGCCTGTGCTTACTCTCCTAGACACTCACCACCACTACTAACATGAAGCTCACCATTTTTCTGCTAGCAGGAGCGTTTGCTCTGCCCTCGGACTATGAGAGGGCCCAGGGTGTTTTTTCGCGGGCGAAATCGTCCTTTGTGCAATCTTCCACGCTCAACGACAGGTACATCATCACGTTTCACGAACAACGAATCGGTGAGAGTGCTGACCAGCTGGAGAGTCTGGAATCGGAGGTTGATTTGACCCAGGCCGATTTGCAGCCTCTGGACATTCCTGCTTACCAAGGAGCGGGTCTGATAGGATACCATGGACTGTTTGACGACTCCACGGTGAACTTGTTGCGGTCTGACAGTCGTATAAAGGCCGTTGAAAAGGACTTTGAATCTCACATCACCGCAGCTGGACCCATTCCTGCCAACATCAGTTACTCTGGAGAGCCCCAGACTGCTCCAACGTACGAATGGGGTCTCTCTCGAATCTCCCATAGAGACAACCAGGTCAATAGAACGTGTCTGGAGAACTGTGAGGGTAGAAGTTACCAACGTCTCAAGTCGAAACATGAGACTGTCATCTACATTGTCGATACTGGTGTCAGAGTGTCTCATGAACAGTTTAGAGGACGAGCTATTCGGGTCAAAAACTTCAACCCATCAGAAGACGACGAAGACAATAACGGTCATGGAACTCATGTGGCAGGTACACTGATTGGCACTCGTCATGGCGTCTCAAACACCCATTCGACTCTCAAGGTTGTCAAGGTGTTTGGCAAAAATGGAGCTGCTCCTGTTTCCAATATTGCCGCTTCTGTTGCCTGGGTCGTTCAGGATCATCTTGAGAATCCAGGTCAACGGGCAGTGCTCAACTTTTCAGCTGGAGGACCCAGGATTGCAGCCTACGATCGAGTCTTTCAGCAGGCAGTCAAATCAGGTCTCGCGGTTGCCGTGGCAGCAGGAAATGGAATGAGAGACGCATGCACTTTTGGACCTGCCAACAATGGAGAAACAGTCAAGGGACTGGTGGTTGTCGGAGCAACAGACATGTGGGACAACATTGCCGTGTTTCCGACCTGGTGGGGCTCCAATTGGGGCAAGTGTGTCAATGTCTTTGCTCCGGGAGCCTACATTGATTCTACTTTCAATTCCAGTGACAATGCAACTTTCAGCAGCTCAGGAACATCTATGGCTGTTCCTCATGTAGCTGGTCTGATGGCGTACTTCCAGTCGGTCATTGATACTCCTTTGTCTCCTCAGGAGTTGGAAGATCTCGTTACAGCGGTGCCCAATTACGTTAGAGGCGAGCTTTATGGAGCAGCCAATGTTCTGGCTAACAATCGGTTCCAAGAGGCTAAAACTAATGTGACCATGCCCTGGTGGAAGAGGGATGTTGTGGTTCATAGAGAGTGACGATAGTCGAACTCAGTGAATGATTTTATCACTTTCTTTTTCCTGGAGAGTACATTCCGCATTGGTAGTATAGGATTGGTTATGTTAATATATGTGGATCTGGAGGTGTCAAGAGGTGCATATACAAACTGTCGACTGTAAGAAAATGGTGAACAAGTACAGTACTGCGTAGTTGGTAGATGATTCGAGTCAGCACACGAACCTGTAGTCGACCTTGTAGATCCTGTTCCAGCTTGTTCTATAGTCCTTCATTGCTTGTTGTCTGATTCTCTCACTATTGTCACGACCCACCGCGTCAAATCTGATTTTGAAACTCTTGGCACCCTGGTGCCGTCTTCCTGTACCTGGTGTGACTCATCTCCCTGAAATAAAAACCTTTCGGGCCGGCTCCTCAGACGTCTTCCGCAGTGTCCAAACTCAGTGCAAAGTGTACGAGATCACTACCCGTACATACTAAGACACAAAGAGGGAGGGAGAGAGAGGCTATTTAGAGCAACTGAATAGAGAAGGATTAAGAGCAACTGAGAAGTGTAGAACCGGTTCGGCGACTTCATGATCCGTTTGTGTAATCTACAGAAACGCCCTCTTATCTTGAACATGACCCCCACGCTCTCCACATCCATTTACGATACATATGCACCAGCTTTCGTCATAAGGTCAGCTTCATTGCAGCGAGAAAAAAAAAAGTACTCACGCGACGCACTCAGAAACCGTTGAGAAACAGCAGCGAGACAAGAGACGATCTCTGTTGCAAGATTTTCTTTCTCAACGGTCGAACCTTGAGGTTGAAGCAAATCTTTGTGAGACACGGAAGGGCGGAAAAATACTGCATCTTCGGCTCGGATGCATGCTTAAGCGAGGTGAGTATATATTGCGTTGAAGGCAGTGGGGAGCGAGGGGGAAAAAGATAGACGACTGTTTACGACTCCAAAAACAGCACGGTATCAATGTTTTGGGCAAAAATCAATGTCAAATTCTCATTCGCAAAAAGGTCGTGCCCGGGCTCGAACCGGGGTTCCCAGAACTCTAATCTGCATCAAAATCTGGAGTGATAACCACTACACTACACAACCGATTTTTCCGGATTTCAAAAATCTAGGCTGGCGTATCCGAATAGCGATTTTTTGAAAATTTTGCTCCACAGCGTAGCCCTGACATTGGAGAGTCAAAGGCACCAATCCGATCTGTTATCGAGTGTGAATTGCGGTGGTTGTGTTCTGTTGAAGTTGTTCATGTGCAGTTGTGACCTCAAGTTTGCGTGTGTATAGACTCAACTTTAGGCACAAGATCTATGATGGGGTCAGGACGGTTTTCAACGACAATAAAACTGTATGCTTGGCTGAACTTTGCCGTCGTCAATATCGCATCTCCTCGGCCCGGTTACGTAACCATTACAAGTAGTGATGACCTCATACTTGAGTTTCTCGCCAAGAGTGGGTATTCAGGTAGACTGAGTTCCACGTCTCCAAACGCCAAGAAGAGGGACCACCCGTTCTATACGGGCTAAGGATGTCAGGAGCACATCGTTTATGACCCTGTCGTGTGTCAAATGTCGTCGACAGATATACGCGTCAATTAGGCTGAACTCAACACGGCTCGGGATGTTATTGTACGATACCGGCAAGTCCCGACTACGACGTTTCCTGTCAAAAACCGCGTCATCCGTTTTCCCACCCATTTCCAACTGTCTTGGCTCGCTTCCGCTCTCTCTCCACACCGTTCGGAGCAACCCAAGAGTTTGTACAAGTTCGCAGGGACTTCTCATCTGCACTGCGCTCAGCCTTCAAAGTTGCAGGACAGTGGTGGAGATGAGATCCGGTATTTAGCCGAGTGAGGTTGTGGAGAAACGTGGTAACGAGGTGCCCGACACGGAGAGCGCCTTGGTACACCGTTGGAACTCGCCGGACTCACTTACCCAGCCTTCAATTACTCTTACTGACCCCACACTCAGCCCGCAGGGTGACGTCAGCCGGGTTCGGTAAAGAAGGAAAGAGTTGCCGGAAAAGCGGACACCAAGCGTACAGCGCAGCCAAGACGAAGCGGTGGTGGTGCTAACGGAGGGGGTACGAGGGTAGTACGAGAGCTTGGGCCTGTACCTGGCTGTCGGTACATGATCGGCTGTAGTTGGATGTGCCTACTGGGGCTAATGTTCCTCTTTTCACCAGCTCACCAGAATCAGATCACGATCATCTCAGGTGCGATCTACGCCGCAATCGCCCACAGCCAGCGTAACGTCGCCAAATTTTCATCTCTCTCTTCGCTCTCTTTTCAATCAGATATGACTTGCTTTTTCGGCGCTTGTCCACAACTATTTCAAACAGGGTTCCGAGATGCATATCATACAACGGAGTCCGGACAACAAGAGGAGAGGGTATAAATGGCTATAGAGGTGGGTTTGAATCGGTGATAGTGGGTACTTTCTGGTAGTTTAAGAGCGAAAATCTACTAAATAGGTGATTCTGGGTCGGCTGCCACTTTCCGTTTTTCAATTCCAGCTCTCAGTCAAATTCTAGACCCTACCCCTTTTTCCATCTGATAACAGCAACGTTGCCAACGTGTCTGGGACTTGCATGCAATGTGCCAGTGTGCTGCCAAGAAGAACCATCCTTTCAGTCATGCGACTAGTGTCTCGGGATTCCGTGATGGCGAATGAACGGAGGGGGTGTTATGGATAGACACGACATTGGTTTTGTCACTGCGACGCAGATGATACACAGACAGCGTTATGTGTCTCTGAGTACGAGTACAGACGTGCAAATTTGTCCGCTCATTTTCCACACCTAAAATGATCGCCTGTGGAAATGAAATCTTGCCAAAGTGAGACGCCATTCAAAACTCCATGCGAGACCTGTATGTGGACTCCGGGGTTTGCATGGTGGTACGAGCGGTAGCACGTCGCAACACTCACTAGCCTGTTTTTGAAGCGACTCACATTATCAGATGGTGCTATTATAGACGCTAGTGTAACTTGTAGCATAACTGTAGTGAGGGGCTGAGTACGGCGCCAATCAAGGAGTTACTGAAAATCTTCGACAGCGCCACTGTTAACAGAACCCATCATCAAACCACAAACCCCAACCAGTCAATCACCGATAGAAACGCCAAGGCGAAGACTTGTCTGCATCACTTGATCTTTCTTGACCCTTGCCCTCAGGCTGTAGCATCAGATTAGTGACGCATTACTTATGGTACTGTACAGTACTTCACCTCGTATTCTGCCCAAAGCGGACGTTGCAGAGACCCACTCTAGTCTCTTTGTTGTGTTCATAATAAGTCAGACAGTGCTAATCAGATCAAGCGAGATAATCTGATCTAGGCGGTGAGAGCGGGAAAACGATTGGCGACGTGATTCAAGTGATTTTGGCCATATAGACACAAGCCTTTTAGACACTGACAGGCTGACAAACACAGACGACACAAAACCCGATCATCACCCCTCTCCCCCAGCCAAGAATAACCCGCTGAAAAACTTTTCACTTTCCGCTCTTTTTCGATACCTTCTTGTGTCAGTCTAACCTTGTGCCGAATAATCCTCAGTGCCGATCCGCTTGTCTGCTTTCTTTCTTGCATCCTCAATGCACAGGCGTTTTCGGATAATCTGATAATGGGGTTTATATATAGAGAAAGCGGCGTCCGCTGATCAGAAAGATCAACAATCTATTCCCTATCACCACTACCATGCCCGACTGGAAAGCCGTCTGGAAAACAATCTTCAACCCGGAGGTGACAATCGCTCAGGATGCTCCCGATCTCGACGGGCCCGAGGGAGTCAGAGAGATCGAAAATGTGACCTCCATCTGGTCCAAGAAGGGTCTTTGGATCGCCTGGGGCTCAATGTTGCTTCTGGCCGTGGCTATTGCTCTGGATGCTCAGACAGTCTTCGTCTACTCGACCTTTGCTACATCTTCCTTCAACCAAATGTCGCTTCTGTCAGCCCTCGGAGTCGTTCAATCTGTCATGTACATTGCCACTCGGCCCGTCATGGCCAAGATTGCCGATGTTCTGGGCCGTTTCGAGGGTCTGTTGCTCTCAATTATCATCCTCACCGTCGGCTTCATCATGTTGGCTGCCTCTCCTAACATTGGCACCTACTTTGCCGCCCAGATCTTCTACGTGTTTGGCCAGGTGGGAATCCAGTTCATGCAACAGGTGTTTGCCGCAGATACCTCCGATCTCAAGAACCGTACCTTCTTTGTCATTCTGCCCAACCTGTGCTACCTGTTTGTTCCCTGGTGTGCTGCCCCCATCACCAATGCCGTTCTGAAGCATACCACCTGGCAGTGGGGCTACGGAATGTGGTGTATCATTGTCCCCGTGGTCTCCATCCCTGTCCTGACCACCATGTTTGTCAACAAACTCAAGGCGCGACGAATGGGCCTACAGGCCGGTCTGGCAGTCAAGAACTTCAAGAAGACCGTCCAGCACTTTGATTTCATCGGTCTGATTCTGCTGACAGCCGGACTAGTCACTCTCTTCCTGGCTGCCACTCTTGTCAAGACCTCGGCTGACTGGAACAAGCCCCATGTTCTGGGAATGATCATTGTCGGACCCATCTGTCTGACTCTGTTCCCCATCTGGGAAATCTTCCCCAAGTACCCGTTCCTGCCCTTCCGAGTGCTCAAGAACCGAGTTCTGCTCACCTGCTGCTTCTTCATTGCTCTCTACTTCCTGGCCTTCTACCTCTACCAGCCTTACTACTACGCCTGGCTCATGGTATGCAAGAACCTTAGTGTTACTGCAGCCACAAACACCTCTGTCACCACAACCGTCTCCTCAACCGCTGGAGGCCTCTTCACAGCTATCGCTATCAGATACACCAAACGAATCAAGCCCTTCATTGTCGTTGGAGCCTGTATCTACCTGCTTGGTCTGGGTCTCTCTTACAACTACCGACAACCCTACCATTCTCTGGCCCAGTTCATTGTCTCTCAGGCAGTGGAAGGAGTTGGAGCAGGTATGCTGGGATCTCCTACTCAGGTAATGGTTCAGGCTGTTGTGTCTCACAACCAGGTTGCTGCTGCTACGGCCGTCTACCTGTCTTCTACCTCCATTGGTAACGTTGTTGGAGACGCCATTTCTGGAGCCATGTACCGACAAATGTACCCCAAGCGACTGCGAGAGTATGCCTCCTTCCTCAACGAGACTGAGATTGATACGATCATCAACAACATCAATGAACCTCTCAAGTACGTCTGGGGATCTCCTGAACGAACCCAGATTGTCACTGCCTTCAACAATGTCTACAGACACATGCTCTACGGTCCTCTCATTGTTGCTGGAGCCATGATTGTCATTTCCCTGACTCTTCCTGATATCAACCTCGACGAGATTGAACAGCAGGTCAAGGGAGTGGTCTTTGGCAAGTCCAGCAAGGCCAACCAGGCCGATGAGAACCCCGTTGGAGACTTTGGAGGAAACCCCGTCGGTGGCTTTGGAACTGAACCCGTGGCTGCCTTCTCTCCTGAGTACGATGGACAGCATGATATCGAGAAGAATGCCTACGAGCAGAAACTCGAGTTGGACACGGAGTCCGACAAAAAGTCTGAGATCCGAATGTAGGATCGGAGATGACCACACACAAAACATTACTAATGAGTTACGAGAACAGTTATAGATTAATATATTGCATTTGATACAAGTGAGGTGGTCCTGAAGAGTGGGGAGATGGGTATATCTGCGAAAATACTGCGACAGGTGAATATTATTGCACCATTGGAATCAGAAGAGGACGACGAGTAGAACGGTATACTTTTGTCACTTTTGTCATATTAATTCTGGTTCTATGGGCTCTCCAACGTCTACAAAGTTCATAACCAATACGCTGAATCAGCTGTACAGTTGGCTACGAAGTTAAAGGGGAATATCTCCAGATATCTGTACTGACAGAGGTAGATATTTTGGTACTATTCGAGTTAGCCGAGAGTGGGGAGTAGAATGGTGCAATTAATGATGTATGCCACCATAGTAAATATTGCTCTGGAGGTCGTAAAACCTATGCAAGCTTCATGGCATATACGTCGTCGACTGATTGACATCGTGTTTCGAGAAGAACTGAAGCAGGACAATGTCGCTGTGGTTCAGTTGTGTTTGAGTAGATAGACAAATGGCGAGAGTGTCAACAGAATCCTGGGGCACCTCTATGATGGTTCTGGAGACATTTGGATACCCTCGGTTGGTCACTCCTAAGTTGTAGATCAGCCAACAATAACATAGAGCTCAGATTAGTGCTATGTAAGCATCGTATAATAACACCGCCAATAACTGCTCACCAATGTCCCCGCTTACTCGTTTCTCCACCAGCACGTGACCTCGAGCACTTGTTCTCGTCGACTCGTAAACATACCCTTTTGGGGCCACTCGAGGAAGGTTGCGATACGATCAAGGAGGAGTTTTGGGGAAGGAATAGACGAGGAGAAAACTGGACATGAACAGATTCAGATTTAGGCGAGTGGACCTTGTCATACAGCACCACTTCTATTCTACCCCTATTCTGCTGAGTAAGTAGATGTCATTAAAATTGTAATATGGGTATACTCTGTGGCTAGAGCAATCAAGGCCTCTTCCTCTATCGACAACTATACGTGTAACAGCAAACGACATAAGTGAACGTCGATTTCGAGAAGAATCCAAATCTCGACGAATCACGACGAATCACGACGAATCACGACGGATACGACGACACATCTGTACACCCACCTCGCTATCCATGCGGCTGAAAACATCGTATAAATGAGACATGTATACCCCCCAGTTATCGGAGACTATCTGAGACAAGCAATAAGGGAGATTGGCGCGGAGATTGTGGCGAATTCTCCGACACTAGAAAAACGCTTGTTGAGCTGGTCGAAGACAGACAGGTCTCGACCGTCTTTGTCTCGCCACTGTTTTTGGCAGGTGACAGGTATACAATGGGGAACTACAGTAGGGGGTATTTCACTCGTACTAGCAGCAGGTACGGAGCACGGTACTGATTAGAAGGTCTTCGTACAAACACTGACCCACAACAACAACCTCCCTAAGTCCACTCGGTTACGGAATATTTGATTACTCTCTCCACATTGCTCAAAGTTAGTGTTTTCAAAAGTGTCCATCTTCTCCTAACCCCCTTCCAGCTTGCACTTGCACCTGTGCCTTTACAGTGAACTTTGTTGGGAGTTATAGACTGGAGATTTATTGGTGTTACAGAGGTCCTATTGACGTTGAGAGTAGACGAGTAGAATCACAGTCACGTGATTAATCAAAACCCGACTTTCTTTTTCACTTTCCGACCGCCCTACACCCCCTCATCCCCCCCTTAATCTCCGTCCTCCCCCTCCCCTCACACGACTATCTTGCATGTCTCATGCGTCTCATCAGGCATGTGAATTAGGAATCTGCCGAAATCTAGCAAAATGTTTCACAACTCACGGTGCTAAATGACACCGACAATAAGCTGACGTTATAACGGTTCCAACGTCCGCCGCAAACTTCAGACATCCTCAACCATGACTCTCATCCGATCAGCAGCGGCAGTCTGTGGAAACATTGTCTTCCACCATGGAGGGCTGGCTCTCAAGGACGACGAATTATGCTACACTGACGACGTGTATCTCTACGACTTGAAAACCGCCGCCTGGACGTTTCTCAGCAAGGAAGAGCCCTACAGAGCGTCCAAACAACACAGCATTGGCCTGAGGGCAGAACACACAGCCATTCCTCTCAATCATGAATTGGTACTTGTCTTTGGAGGAAGGTCCCCTAAGACATCGTCCGAGTTCTCGTCTCTCACCCAATACTACGTGTTTGATCTGAGCAAACGGGTCTGGATCGAACGCGACGAACTCAAGGAGTACTCCAACATTCCCAAGAAGCTCGGATCGCTCTATATTGGCGATTCGGGCGAATACGGCATTTATCATGGCATTGAAAAGTCCAAGGTGGACCGTACAGTGCTGAGAATGGCCAATCGAACGAAATCGGGGCCAGACCAAAAGTCCCAGTCACTCGTTAACGGACTCTACAATCTGTACAAGGAGGGAAAGTGCACGGACTTTACAATTTCAGGGGTCGACTGTGGAGGAGATATGATAGTTGAAGACAAACATGAGGAGGGAGAAGAAAAGCCCAAGACCGTCAGTCTCAATGCACACACGGCCGTTCTGTACGCCAGATGGAAGTACTTTGCCAATTTGTACGACTCGGGAATGCAGGAATCGTCAACAAGGACGCTACACATTGAAGAACCCTTTCCCTGGGTCAAGGCTCTCATTCATTATCTCTACACGGACTCAATTGAGGAGTTGGACCTGGAGACGGTTGCCGGAGTGATGATACTGGCACACATTTACGATCTGCCAGAGTTGGAAGATATTTGCACTTCTCAGATTTGCAACTCGGCAGCTTACTCCACTCATCAACAGGTGCTCTTCTGGTACCGAGGATACGTTGCTGAGAACCAGCTGGTTCAACAGAAGTTTGCTCGACTCTGTTTCGAGTCACGTGATAAGGTGTCCAAGGTGCAGGCTTTCCAGGACCTTGAGCGAGTTGGTCTTTTGTCCACTCTTTGCACAGACATGTTTTCCTTGTCTGTTCAGTAGGACGAGATTGACATGACTCAGCACAACACAGCTCATTAGCTAGCATAGATATAGAAGGTAATAGATGGACTATGGGGTACTCCGTACTTGTAACCGGGCAACAGGAGGACTGTGAATAACATGAATGATCAACTGTTGCCGGTCACGTGTCTGGGTATGAATACAAGGGCTCGTACTTGTGCACGTCCACCCCAGAATGCTATATCAGAGTGAACTTAGAAGCACAACCAGTAAATACAGGCATCAGTCTGGAACCCCAAAAACAGCTCATTTTCTTCTGGAAAAAAGCACCATCGTCTCAGCTACTCTTCTCTAGCTCCTAAATCGACCCGTTTCATCGCTCTACCGCCATATAGCGCCCCTTTTCATGTACCCCAGCCACACTACATTTTTGCCTCTATGTTTAGCGCCAAAACTGATGCATTCCTGAGACATTATTATATGGAGTTTGCGGAGACAGTCTTGTCCGAAACAGGTGATTCAAGAGAAGGAGAATGTACGAGTGACAGACCGGATCAGGAAGGCTTATATAATAATGGTGGTAGTGACACAAGTACAAACAGGTGACACAAACGGATGACATAGACATCGCTCAGCTCACCTCTCCATCACGTGACTCCACCTCAGCTCACCTCGCCTATACAACCACTTCTGGACACCACTCGCCAAAGACGCACTCTTCCCACAGGGGCAAAGCCTACAGCCTACGTACTACTGCCCCCAAATCACAGCACAACTAACAAGCACCACAAGTATACAGCGTATAAGCGTAAGCGTTTCTGCTGTGCGTGCCAATGGCTACAGCATCCAGTAATACAGTGGAGAATGGGATAAGATGGCGGAGGAGAGAAGAGGAGAAAAAAACCTGATCTACAGTACATTTCTCACTGCCCCTAGCTTCATGCGGTTGAACCGCTATACTCATACTTCTACTGTACTTCCACTGCTCTTAGCTTGTAGCTAGACTATACAGCACATCGCAATACAGGCGACTATTGAAGGGCACTCCACGCCTCTACAATACAGACCGCGACGTAGTGAGACAAATAGCGATCTTCACCCTTGCTGGGGAGGTGGCGTATCTACCACGACTATACGTTCCAGATACTCCTGCTTTGAACAGGATGTTGTCCGTTCGTGACCTACGGCCACTCTCTACCATTACTGTGAAAGTATTATTAACGAAAGTATAGAATATATATGGTATCTTAGTTGTTGTTTTCCTCATGGTCCATCCACTCCTGCACGTAGACCGATGCACGCTTGAACTTGCGGTCCTTGTACTTCTCGAAAATGGCCTTGTGGTGGGTAAGCGGGTCCCGGCAGCACTGGATGATCCGCATAACGGCGGGCAGCAGCTGCTTTTCGGTGTAGCCAGAGTAGTAAGTGTGGCCATCGGTCCAATGGCCACGGTTAAGCATGCGCCGCGATAGAAAGTGCGCCGCGGCTGCAAGCCACGATGGTGGGGCGCCAACAAAGGTCTTCTCCATGATGGTCACCTCCAATAAATACTTGGCGAGAGTCCGGGTCTCCAGGTCGTAGTCGTCGGCCTTGGAGGTTCGTCGCAGAAACGACATGGGGCCGGGCCACCCCAGATTGAAGTCCAGCAGATCGATCATGTATCGCTCGGCCTTGAGAATCTCGTCCACATGGTAGCCATTGTCCACCATGTATGCGATCTCCTGTACGCTGGGGCAATTGATCTCCTCGTACTTGGCAGCCACAAACAGAGCCACGGCGCCGACCAGCTGCAGCTTGCTCAGGCTCACCGTCTTGATGGTCAGAAACCGGTCAATGTAGTTGATGGTGAGGAAAAGCGTCTCGGGCAGCAGCGAGAACCGGTGGTGCACCTGCACCAGCCAGTCCACCAGAATGGAACGCATGGCCCAGTGGATCTCCGTCTGCGAGTCCATGTATCCGGGGTTGGGCTGGAAACGCACCTCCAGCTCCTTCATGTATGTGAAGATCTCCTCTGCGTACTCTGCCACCATGCTAATGTCGTAAGTGTCGTCGTCGTTCTCGTCCAGATCCACTCCGTTGTTTGTGCTGAAATAGGTAGCCACTCGGTTGAGCTCAGTCATGGACTCCTTGTCGACCACAGGGTAGAGAGCCTGGGGGTTGGACTCCGACACGGCGAACCGCTGGCTGGGGCCCTCCTCATCGGACTCGTAGAACTCGTCTTCTATCTGTGTTGGCTCAACGTCGGCCGTCTGTGTCTCAACCTCCTCGTCCACAGTGTCGTCAGAACCGGGGCACGGCTGCACAAGCGAGGTGGTTGACGGTTGTGCTGCTAATGGGGGGATGTTCTGGTTCTGTGCGACTAATGGTTGTCGGGTGACTCTCTGGGGAGGTTTGGAGATGGCCACCTTGGCCTTTGTGGCGACCGAGGCGGTGTTGGTCACGGTTCCAAGTGCCACTCGTTTGGTGGGGGCTCCTCCAGTTGCGCTGGGCTTTCTGTACTCATGTAGCGAGTTTTCGTCGTGGGTTCGTGTCTGTGTTAGTAGGGAAGTAATGGGCCGAAGAACGAGCTCGAAGCCCGGGGATACTCACTCTGTCCATTATGGCATGTGTTGTGTAAGTGGAGAATGTGAATGTCAAAAGGTGATGAATAAAGAAGAAGCGTGAGGGTCAATGAGGTCGAAGATGTCGAAAATTACTATTACTGAAGATATTAGTGAGTGAAGATTAAAATGAGTGTTTTGGCGGAGACTTCAATGACTAGTGAGAATGCATAGGCTGTCGATTAGCGAGAGAGTTGGTTGAGTAATATGAACTGTTGTTTGTTGGTGGTTGTGGTTGTTGTTGTTGTTGTGGTTGTTGTTGATGTATGTGAGTAGTCGATGTATGTGAGTATGATCGTGGTGGGTCCTTGTGTGTCCGTGTGTCTGTGTCTGTGTCTGTGTCTGTGTGTTGATGAGTCGTCTATACAGTCCGATGGTAATGAATGTAGAGTGTGTAAGAGTGTGTGTGGGTGTGTGTGGTGGTGTAAGACAGTGTCTCTAATGGGTTGACTGTTGTGACTGGTTGTAGACTGTTGCAAGACTGGTCGACTGACTGAGGGATTGTTGTCTGTGTGTGTGTGTGTGTGAGTGTGCGTGAGTGTGAGTGCGAGCCGTGAACGACGACGAGGATGACTTTTCTCCTTCTCTCCTATACCACAACAATTGTTAGGATGAAGAGTCCAAACGTAATGTGTGTGGTGGTGATAAGTGCAGGGTTCGGAGTGGTGTTTATGTTTTGGTATGTCTGCATTTGTGTGCCAAATAATGTTTTGCAAGCAGTGGGAGAATAACACACACACACACACACAGCACACAGCACACAGCACACAGCACACAGCACACAGAGAGATACATACAAACAGCCAAATGCTACTGCACGCACACTGCACAACTGTGACAGCCGAGAGCGTCCCTATATGGCCGGATCTATGGGCGATACAAACAGAGGAAGCGAGTGGGTGTGGTCTACGGGGCCCACTACCCCCCGCCCAGCTCTTTTCGCGGTCTTAGCGGCCCTCTGCACAGTTGTACACGCCGTTAGCCGGAACGTCTTGTTTGAGGTCGCCAAAAACCCACGCTCGCGAGTCAAACAAGGTTGGGTCCAATTGGGAGAATAGGGCTTGGAATCCGCCAGATTGGGCCCATTCCATCTGAGACCAAACTCAAACGCCTCTCGGTTGCCCCAACAGCGTGCAAACAAACAAACAAGTGCCAAACATTGGCACAAGTCAAAAAGGCGCCCAAAACATAACACGGTCTTGAACAAGCGCCAGCAAGCGTCAACAGGGCGCGAACAAGCCCTATTGTGCCCATAGCAAGGTTTGGTGAGGCCGCGCTCTGTATGAATCACGTGATGGCGGAGGTGGTTCATTCGACCTATAGGTATAGCCATCTGATGAATGGGTACCTGACACACGTGCTATAGGAGACTAGTGGTGACGTCGTTTTGTGTACAATACGGTGATATGTCCTTCCGCAATTAGAACAAGTCGTACCGTCCATCTCTTGTCATACTGTCTTCATTGACTTTTCAACTGTCTCCAGCCTGAGTTCAGCCTGACGATCCCGGCATTGCTTGGGTTAGGTGAATGTTGCTGAGGATACAATGACGACAATGGCGAGGCAAAGACGGCTCCAGAAAGACGACTCAGTTGTACCTCAGTATTTGACTCCCCCGAAGCTCTCCGGCTAAGCTCTATTAGACTGCTACGTTGTTTGGCTGCTACAGGGCTATAGATCTGGACCAGTGTTATGGTGTGATCCAGTAAGATACGACAAAGACCCACAATAGCTGGTAACGCTTTTGGTCTTTGGTGAGGCAACGGTGACGTATGTACACCAGGTAGCGTTCCAATATCTCCTTGTCTGGGGTCCCACCAGAGTGCAAGGCTTTCCCTCGTTCTTTGCTGCTCGTATTCTTCCTCTGGGGGTGTATTGTGCCAGGGTATAATAATACAAAGGGCTTGATGGAATGTACACAGTGCAATGAGGGTACGAGTGGTATCGTACGTTCGATTCGGGCCGGTGGTAACAAGCCAATTGTACGAGTTGTCAAAGATGGGGGAGAGACCTACGGCGCACGGCAACAGCAAAAAGCAACAATCTCGGAGCCATCTATAGCAGCCCGCTTGCCAGAGAGCAAACCTCCGAAAATGCACCCCCAGGCAAGCTTGCCAATAAGCACACATTCTATACGCACCGAATTGAATCCAAAGACCCTCTAGGTTGAATATGTAGTTATCGGACGGAATTTAGCGTCGAATAGACTTTCAATCAAGACTCTTCTGGACGCCTCGTTGCCCGAAAGAGCCACTTTGCAGTCTTTGCAGCCCTTGTTCAACGCGTGCTGTATCGAGTGAAAATCTTAGGTGAGACATCCGACCATTCGACGTAGTGGAGCACAGGTCACGTGGTAGGAATGATGGAAGTGTTGGAAATGACGTCACGTGTATCAAGTGGTCCAACTCACGTGATCTGACAACTCACGTGGTCTGATTGGATATGACTGGTCTTGTATAGTTATAGACAACACTGCTTGTTACCACACTCCACACACCTCGTATAATCTAAACTACTTCAGACAGATGATTGCTTTTTCAGCGCTTGCCCACAAGAATGATTCTCACCGTCGCCGGGGAGACACCATTCTCATGTACCCTGCGGTTGCTGCTGGAAGCTGAGCACAGAGCAGAAAATAGGGCAGACAGGCGGCAGGGCAATGGGGAGGTACGGTATTGTCTTTGTGTTCCTTACGGTGTACATTTTTCACAGTTTTTTCCAGCTTGCAGAGGTGATTCAAAGGTGGGAGCTGTTACACTATGGTGGGATCTAGTGCGGGAGTGTAGGTACACGCATTTCGATGTGAATGTTTCCACAGTAACGAGAACAGGCGACGATATCAAGTCCGTACATTCTATACCGGGAGTTGCTGGCCGATTTTCACACCAAAACACCGCTACCTCTGTTATGCTGCAAAGACTGCCGATTACATAATGAAGATCGGAGTGTATCGTCTGGATCGACTGGAAGCAGGAACAGCAGGAACAGCGGAAACAGAGACATTTTCGCCCTGGTGTAAACAACAACTAATTGTCACTTTCACGTTCTCTAATTAGGGAGTTCCTGGTAGCTCACAGTTACTACGATATAGCTTCTACCTCCTGTTTCATGTTCAGATGCTAACCCTGAAAATAGACTGTTGGAAATAGACTGTTGGAAACAGACCACTGAAAATAGACCACTGAAAATAGTGTATTCGGAGATCTACAACTAAACACAACCACCCGAACATGTCTTGTTGTTACCGGTGGTCTCATGCACCCATCCCAATTAGTATAACGGCCCTTTTGTCACCTATTTCCGTGTCTTCCCGTGTCTTCCCGCCTCTGGCTGACGTAATACCGTGCACTTTTACAAATGTACATTCTCTACCCTTGCGCTCTATTAGCACTCTAACACAACCCAATCTCTCTCTGTGGATACATCTGACAAGCACCTTTTCTCGGGCCCTGGGGTGCCAGCGCAATATTATTTGCCCCTGCTGGTTTCTGCATTGATGAAACGAAACGGCGGTGGTGGTATAGTATGGTAATTAGGTGCTTTTCACTACCTCGGCTGATATGTTCTGTATTGTGATTTTCCTGATCATCGTGTTTAACTTAAGCAGGAAGAGGACAGCCATGGTAAGAAGAGGTACAAGCATGGACAAACAAATTGTTGTACAAGTATTAATAGCTGCTACACAGACACTTGCAACCGCTCCAGCTATACATTCTCCGCTCGTGTGAAACGACACCAGCATCGCTGATATTATCACACCTCCTATTTGTCTCTTGTCCTGTTGTCTCTTGCCGTCTCAGATTGGCTCTACCCGACACCCGCTCCGAATATAGGAGTGCATGTTTCAGGGTGGGAGTTACGCAGGAACATTCTTGAGCTTGAGAAAAAGGTGGAAAAGACGGTGAGGCAAAGTTGCACTTGTAGCAAGTTAGAGAACGTTCAAACAGCGTCCAAACAGCGTCCAAACAACGTCTATTTGTGTCCGTAGACATGTTTCAAGTCGTGTGACGTGGGGGTACACGGTTGAGTGTGAAATAATCAGAGATGGTGTCTTTTGACTGGCATTTGCAGATGGGGCAGATCACGATCTACATTGGAGATTGTAAGAACGAACGGGTAGCCAAGTCTAAACAGATATTCGTCACTGGGTGAAACTACGCCTTCAAAGGGCTCTTACCAAATACTGGGCAAATTACCGCTCAAAAAGGCAACTGACTAATTGTGACTTTTCTGCTTTCCTGGGCGTCCTGACAAATATTTTCGTCCGTCGTATCGGACACATGAAACGTCTGTATCAGCCTGTGCTGAGACAGTCTAACGGAATGTGAACTGTATGGGGTAGAAGCAGGTTAGGTGGTACAAAGTGCATCAGTAGCGGTGTTGTGGGGCTCCAAATCGACCCCCAAAACTGGCAACCGCGTTCTGTGTCACTCAGCAACTGAGAAGAAGGCTCTGACCACCTGCTTGTCTCTTGTTGCCTCCTCTTGGACCCTCTTCCTTAGCGCTTGTCAATCCCGTTTTAGCCTCTCAAATTGTGTCATGCTGCATTCCTCCCAACATAATAAAAGTCAATGTGAGTTTAGTCCTTGTTCCTTGAGCTTGTTTGCCGTGCGATGGTGTGAGTAGGAGGGTGATACTGGCTGTTACGGGGGTGCCACAGACTCAGGCTATGTTCCAACAGTTTCAGCTGGTCAAAAATACCCCGATTCCACTTTCTCCGCTCGTTTCCAACATCCACCACCTCCTCCAGCCCCAAATCTCCATCTTTTGCAAAAGTCAAATTCACGCGTACACGGCTGACAAAGACCAAACCTGTCCCAAAAGACCAAAAGGGGCTACCCACGGAATGAGGAGACAAACGATAGTGTGAGACTTGGTAGAACCGTTTTATATGGTGTGTCATATTGAGCTAAGACGGAGACTAACAAGAGAAAGGGCTTTTGTGACACTTCCTCCACCGCCTGTAAGGAACAAGTGGGCGGTACGACAGAAAGAGCAGCGCGTGACACGAGCGACAGAAACAAAGAAGCGCGCACATCACGTCTGTCCCGTCCCGTCCACTCGGGGTAAATTATGTACATGATGTAAAGACGCGTTGTACATACGATACAGACACACACTCACGTTATATTACACTCTCGGACCGCCCCCCACACCCTCTCACACATTCCTACTTTCTACACTTTCTCTATTGCCCCAGCTGAAACTCAAGCGACACTCTATTTGCAACAAGATCTGGAGACCCTGACTGACCAGCTGTCGATCATCAACACGGTACACAGGGTGGGTAACGCGACTAACCATTTCTCTTCGTTTGTGCCCTCGCCATTTGTTTGCACACCTTCTCGTCGTTCGTTTGAGCACACCTTCTCGTCGTTCGTTTGAGCACCCCTTCTCGTCACTCGTTTAACCACCAATATTGAGCACAGCCAGTTACAGCCTCAGTTACAGCCCCAGTCACTAGAGCCTTACGTCTGAAACAACTACAGCGTACCATCATCACTTCACCACCTCACCACCACCTCACCACTCAGAGAACAATCCACCACCCGTGTCTGCCATGCTAACCCTACAACAAGTGGTCACATGGCTCAAGGGCGTGGAACTGTACTCCAAAGGAGACTACGCTCCGGCTCTCAAACAGTTCAACCAACTCATCAACTCTCCAGAGTACTCTGGAGAAGTCAGCAAGGTGGCCCACAACATTGCAGCCATCTATTACAAGATGGAGGATCACGAGAGAGCCACCAAATGGTTCGTTACAGCGCTGCAGAAGGACCCCTACCTCTGCATCACCCACTTTCTATTCGGACAGTGTCTGTTTGAACAGGAAAAGTACTCGGAGGCCGCCAAGGAATGGGACAAGTGTCTGGAGTACATGCGAGGCAACACGTGGATCAACTACCATCCTCTGGGACTCAATTTCACGCTCTACAGCTGTGAAGTCATGTTCAACAAATCCATGGCCAAAATCTACAGCGGCGAAATTCTACCTGGAGTAGCAGACTTGTCACGAGCTGGAAAAGAACACAAGTGGTCCGGAGATCACAACAGAATCGACAAGGCGTACATTTACTTCAACGCCATCAAGGACTCTCTTCATAGAGCTACTCATACGACCAAACAAGCTCAGAACGACGGAATTCAACGATCCAAGTCTCTGTCTCGATCCAAGAGCCAGAACCTGTCACGATCCAAATCTCTGGCCCGTTCAAAGTCCATGAAACACAAACAGCAACAGCTGCAGGACAATATTCGAAACCGGTCGTCCATGGGGTTCGGAGCAAACTACACAAACACCTTTGACGTGTCCCAGGCCGAAAAGGAGGCTGCCCAGCGACTTCAACAGCAGTCTGGAGGAGGTGGTGCAAACGTGGGCCTTGGAATCAGACAATCTCCCAGTATGCGAGGTTCTTCTAACCGTTCTGCCAACCGGTCTTCTCCTTTAGCAACTACTCCCAACCTGGGACGTTCTCAGACTTTAGGAGCAGCCCACCACACTCAGAATGGCACCTCCCAACAACTCCACAGAAGCCAGACTACAGGACATTCCCATACCATTCCGGAACACCCCCATTCGTCAGCTAATGTGCACAGAAGCCAGAGCACCAGAACTCCGGCTACAGCTGCTGGAGGAGGAGGAGGAGGAAACGGTGAAACCGAGGTTGATCTGCCTACCACCGTGAAAATGGCCCGAATGAACGAGACTTACAAAATCTACCAGATTTCGGCCGAGTTTTGTCTGTTCTCAATTCACGACAACCGTCTCAAAAACATTGTCGGATGTGAACAGATGGCTTCTCTCCTGCGAGGCAAGGACAAGGAGATTTCCAGCGGAGGTGGAGTCTCAGCCACTGCACCTACACCCGTAGGAACCTCTTCTCCTCCTCCTGAAGACTCCACCGAGTTTTCTTTCGTCGAGTCTGTCGGCCGGTCCGAAGACACAGACACAGCAGCTCAAGTCGGAGTTGCTGTCGACGATTACTACGACATTGACGACTACTACGGCACTCCTCCGGGGTCCAGTGGTTCACCATCGTCATCTTCACGTGGCCAGAGATCCGCAGCCGCCCAATCAAAGAACCGTTCTGTGAACCGTTCGGGCGGAAGCTCCTCTATCAAGTCTAACACCGCCACCGTCGCTACAGGATCTCCTCCTGCAAAGTACACACACAACCACAACCACAAACCGTCTCCGATTGACGTGGATCTGGCCAGAGAGATGCGAAAAGTCTCGTTTGACTCGTCTCTGTCCACTCCCAAGCTCAACAAGCTGGTGGACAAGATCCAGGGGTCTACTGCTCGAGACTCTGTGTCTTCTTCAGACTCGATTCACGCCCCCAAGGCCACCAAACACCGGGTTCAGATCAACTACATTCGTCCAGTGACTGCCAAGGTGTGTTCGTTTGTGGCTGAAGAGTGTTCTTCTCCCGATACTCCGATTACTCCGATTCCCGTGAAGAAGAAGGGTGCTAACGATTACTCCACGAGATCTCCTTACCCTGATTCTATCGCTTCTTCTGCTTACGAAGACGAGACTCTCACGTGGACCAAATCTCTCCCCCTGCTTCCCAACGATCATGCGGCCCAGAAGACCGACCAGCGTCTCCGAGAGCTGCGGGAACGAGACCGGCGAGAAATCCGAGACGGAATCATTGACCGCAACACCGGCATGACTCCGCCTCAAAACCACGAGTTTGACCCCCAACATACCGTGGGTCCCGGCCGGGGCAGAAACACAAAGTTTCTGACGGTCGAGCTGGACGACCCCAATCACCAGCAGGGGAACAATGGCCGGTCCAAGAGCCCAGGTTCTCCCATGTCCCCGTTTATTCTTGTCACCTAGATAGCTGCAGGTGGTTATTACTGTAGTGGCAAGCGTGTAGATTTATAAGTTATTGATTAGTGTGAGTAGTAGAGTAGAGTGGAGTGGTGCCTGGTCTACCTGTAAGTAGTAGAGGCTAACTATTGGAGGTTTAGTTAGACTAAAATTAGCTCACTCAGTAACCTAACTAAATTCACGCTAACCCCTCAACCTGACGCGTAATATGCAGGTACAGATTTGACGCGTCTCCTCAGACCACCTCATAATAATATCTGACCTATCACATTCACATTCACTATCGCGACACAAAATGGCCATAACCACTCTCGAGGAGGCTCGCAAAGAGTACATTGAGACATATGGAGTCAACCCTCCTCTTTCTCACACAAATTACACGCCTCGAAACAGTCCTTATGGTCTGATGAGATTTGAGGATTTTCTGGCAGCTACAGGGATGGGAACAGAGGCGGTTGATCATGTTTCTAGGACAGTCCATTCTCTGTTTAAAGACTACGATTTTCTGATTGAGCATTTCCGACTGCTTGAGAAAGATATGATTGCAGTGCTGTGTTATTTGTTTACTGCTTTAAGGGAGAGGGATGCAAAGGTCTACATCAAACAGTTCACTACTCTAAAAAGAGGTCATCAATTGGCGTTTGTGAATTCTATGAAACGCCAACCTGGTGTTGCGAAAACAGCTTCGTTATTGGACGCCTTTTTTCTCGATCCAGATGCGTATGATTTGATATCGAGTGTACCATTATGGGTTGACCGGGTGTTATCGCGCTGTGATATGCCTCCTCTTAAAGTGACCCCAGAAGATCATAGATCGATGGAGTCTCTTGCCGAGAAGAGACGGATAGAAGAGTATGACGCGGAGCAGTCCCTCCATGATGAGAGAATCAAGAGAATTCTTCGTCAAAAGGAGCTGCTGGAAGCGGCGATAGAGAGGGGTTACCAGAGGGAAAGGAGTTATCAGAGGGAAAGGAACACATCTTCTCACCTTCAAGATGATCCGTTTGTGGATGATCCTTTTGTTGATAGACCGTTAGGAGGAGCCACACAGGTTCGAGCAGGTCTTCCAGTTCAAGGACCAGCTAGTCCACCTCCTCCAGCTTCTCCTACTACTTCAGAAATCCTCCGCTCCCTTTCTCCAGAGCCGGTAGCCCCGACAACAGCTGCTGTACCTACCCAGAGAGCCCCAGTAGCTGCTACATCTGTCTCAGCTCAACCAACTTCATCGGCAAGACCTCACATACCTCTATCCGGTCCACGTATCGCGATACCCTATCACGTGCCCCCATTCCACCACAACCCCAACTTCCACAACCCTCCAGTCAAATGTCTTCCTGAAGGACCCTTTGGACCGGAGATGATGCTACAGCCAGGAACAGTCACTCGGTACGGAGTTGTCATGTTTGATGGTTCCATTCGGCCGGTTGAGGCACCGTTAACGACGGTACCAACTGAGCCTGTCTATGGGACAGCTCGTGAGCCAGTCTATGCGACAGCTCGTGAGCCAGTCCACGCTCCAGCACCACCTATCCTGACTTTTCAGACTGCAGCGACTTTTCCGACTCAACCGTCGCCTTTTGGGACTTCTACAACTCCTCACCAGGCTCCTGTACCTCTCCAGACGCCTGCAGTGCCTCCGCAGGCTCATTCGGTTCCATTGCAGACTCATACAGCGCCTCTACAGACACCTTCAATGCCTTTACATACACCAGGGCCTCTACTGAGTCATGAAGCTCCTCTCCAGGCACGTACAAAACCCGTCTCTGCTCCCCCAGCTGAACTACCACCTACAGAAACCCATCCAATGAGACCCCAGCCAAAGGTCCCACCTACAGTGGTCTCTGAAAAAGCTGATAACTACTCTAGTTCCTCCATCAAAGATCTCATGGCTTCAGCACAAGAACAGCTCACTCCCTTCAGTCTCGAGGACACTACCCTTCTACCAGGTGTGACTCAAGAAGAGTCCAGTATAGAGAGATTACTGTACAACTTGAAAGTTAGTTATCCTCCTATGACAACAGTGTGGCCGGATAATGTTCTTCCTATGGAGCTCTCCTTCCCCTCACCCGAAGATGCAATCAACTATGCCATGTCTCATGCCTACTATTGTCAATACCAGGTGGTTCCCCGTTTCCGAGACAACATTCTTTTTTTGCAGTGCAGTAGAATGCACAAAGATGATGACGAAGAAGTAGAGATGACTAACAGAAAGAGCTGCAACTTTGCCCTGAAACTTGATCACAATGAGGATACTGGAGAGTACCGGATTCGACACATTCCGAACCGTTCTACTCATAACCATCCGCCTAACATCCATCCTTCTTCTCTCAAGGATAACCGTCATTTCGACAAACTGATGACTCTCCCCAGTTTCGCTTCAGAAGCTGCCATGTTGGATACTTTCAAACGGGACCCTGATAAGAATCTACTCAAGGAGGTCAACGAATGGTACCCTGAAGAAACATTCACCAAGGAGGATGTTGACAGGTTACTCTTGGACACCCAACAATCACGTCTAGAGGGGAAAACACCTCTTGAAGCTCTTTACAAACTGTTTGAATCTCCTCTTCTTCGTGCCAGATGTAATTCTGTCAATGGTACCATCTTCTTCGCACATACTCAAGGCTATCGAATGTGGAGAGCTTACCCTGAAGTTGTCCTTGTGGACGCCTCTCAAGGACGAGTAGTCAACGACAAGTACTTACGTCTGGTGATGATCAAGGGCGTCAATTGTCATGACTTGTCGTTTCCTATTGCCGCCTGTCTGGTCGAAAAGACATCTGCACGTGATCCTATTGATTCAGACACCTGGAGATGGATCTTTAACCAGCTCAAAGATCTGCAAAAAGACCACAGTATCTCTCCTCCCCAGTTCATTCAATTCTCTTCTTGCGATTTGAAGTCCATCAATGTCTGTGAACAAGTCTTTGCCAGCTCTCACGTTTACATGGATCCTCTTGCTGCCGATAAGCTGGAGAGACAAACTGCTCAAAAGTATTTCACTACCCAAACCGCCATTGACTCGGCTCTCAGAGTCTGGAAACAGATTGTATCACGTGACAGTGATTACATGGCTGAACAAATGTTGAACGATATCATCAGCGACGACGATCAGTGTGTTCCTGGCCTGAAACAGTTTCTCACCGACATGAGACAGTTCAAGCTGAAGATGAGTGTGTTTTTAAAACTGGAGCTTTTGCATTTTGACGTCAAGCCAAACAATCACTATGAAGACTGGGGAAAGCTGAGAACCAAGCCTGCCAATGTCTTTGAAATGGTTCGATGGCTACTTCATGAGTTCTGCAGCTGCTACGAAAAAAGAAGTGCAGAGAGTGGACATGAGTATGTTCAGACATGGACCAGTCTCAGTACTCCATTCAGAGACTGTATGCACATCATCTCTTATGAAGCTCTCAAACGTGTTCAGGAGCTCATGTATCGGCTAGCTGGTAGTCGTACTTGTGGTCCTCCTCATTGCTTTGAAAATCAGGCCCTTGGATACCCCTGTGTTCATGGACTACAGAGTATCATTCAAACACGTGAAAGACTGGCTCCAGACGACTTTCATCCTCATTGGAGGAACTTATATGCGGATTTGACGGACGTGGAGATCAGTGGACAGGGTCGGTTTGCTGATCAGTGGATGGCGCTAAAGACTGGCACCAGTGTTTACACCTCTGATCATGTTGAGGTGTTCCAGAGACCAGTGGTGGTTGAGAATCTGGAAGGAGACAAAGAGAACCGACCTCCAAAGAGACACAAGACGAATGGGCAGGGAACGAGCGAGCAGCCGATTGAGTTGTGATTATATTGCTAACTATTTTATGTATACTGAAAAGAGTGTAGTGCGACAGCTAACCAAGATCGTCGTAGAAGTCTCCCCAGTGACACTACTGCGACTAGGAGCTGACCATTGTAATCAGCAGATCCAGGGCTATCTTTTGGTACCAGTCTTGTGATACCATGATCAAAATTGGTCCACTGGGAACCCTTGTTCATACCTCCTCACAACTCACCACTCCCAATTTAGTTAAGATTCACTTAGGATGAAAAGTCACCTGGGGGTGCAAAATCGGTGTTCTGGGGTAGCCAGAGAAATAAAAAGTAAGTCAAAATGTAGCCTGAAGCGAGCTCTATCGAACAGTAGTCTTATTTTCCCTAGTGACCATACAATTTTCTCTGCTGTTCTCATTATTGTCACATTCAATGGACCAACTTTACTTAGCTTTAGTTAAGCCAAACGGCACCACCCCTTCATACACGTCACGCACGGCACCTGCGTTTTTTGCGGATAAACTCGGCTCGCTGTTATCAGTGGATAGTGTTCGTATGACGTGGAAAGAGGCTGGCTCAGGAGAGTGTATTTGGTGACAAATCTGAGATATGACCTGATATATAACTGTATTAGAGCACTGGTAGTCGATTAAAGCTGCCACCCTGTCTATCACCAATTTCCCTGTCTTTTCCCAAACTATTTCCGCCCTCTTATGGTCATCCACGACACTCCTCAATTAAGCTCAATCCGACTCCCCCCACATAATCTCTACATTATCAGCATCGCACTACCGCCAACTAACCTCTTTCTCCACCACCACTCTACACCACTCTACAGCATGATTATCAAGAGCAAACTGACACAGAACCAGGCCACGACTTTCGGACACTCTGCACGTGAGGCGTACTGGGACTTTGATCACAAAAACACCCCTCTGAACCACGGTTCGTTCGGAGCCTGTCCTTTGCCTGTTCGAGAAGCCCGGAACCAGATTCTCGCCAAAATCGAAGCTAACCCGGATCTGTACATGCGAACGACTTTGTACGAGGATATCGAGGTGGCTCGAAAGACGGCATGTGAATGGATCGACTCTGAGCCGCTCAACACTGTGTTTGTTCAGAACGCAACTGTGGGCTTCAACACCATCATTAGAAGCCTACCTCTCAAGAAGGGAGACACTATCATCTACTGCTCGACCACTTATGGAGCCTGCGAAAAGACCCTCAAGTTTCTGCAACTCCGCCATGGCATTAAACACGTCTGTGTGGACATTGAGTACCCCATGACCGACGACGAGATTGTGGACGTCTACAGACAAGCTATTGACGCCAACCCACAAACCGTTCTGTGTCTGTTTGACACCGTGTCTTCAATGCCAGCTGCTGTCTTGCCCTACAACCAGCTGGTGACTCTGTGTCGAGAGAAGGAGGTGTTGTCATTCATTGATGGAGCTCATAGTATCGGTCTGATCCCCGTGAGCATGAGAAAGACCCAGCCTGACTTTTACGTGACCAACGTGCACAAATGGGGCTACGGAGTCCGAGGAGGAGCCATTCTGTACGTTGCCGAGGAACACCATCGTCTTATTCACACTCTTCCAGTGTCACATACTTATCTGGACGATTTTGAGGATCTGGAACCTGAGCAGGAAGAACGACGACTGGTCGACCGGTTCACCTTCATTGGAACCCAAGATTTTTCGCCTTATATCGCCATTACTGCGGCCTACGAGTTCAGGAAGAGTATCGGAGGAGAAGCCCAGATCAGAAAGTACTGCAATGACCTGGCTATCAAGGTAGGTGATCTGGCAGCTGCCCAATGGCGAACAGATGTACTAGGACACGCTGGAGCCATGGTCACTGTTCGTCTCCCCATTCCCGAGGAGTTTCTGGAAGCAGCCTCAGAAGAGAGAAAGCAGCAGCTCTTCCAGCTTATCTGTGACCACCCTCTGACTAAAGGAACCTACGTGCCCCCAGCTTACCACAATGGTAAGATGTACGTGCGGTTCTCTGCTCAGGTTTACAACGAGCTGGAAGATTATCAGGTGGGCATTGATGCTGTAAATGAGGCTCTGGATATCTTCTTCATGGAGGAGGTAGAAGAGGTGCAGGATATGTGGGTGTGTGTTTAGCCAAGTAGGGAATATTAACGCATTAGATTTAGAAGAGTAACTACATGTAGCACCAAGAGTACAAATAAGGTGAAGTACTTTATCACATGATAAGAACGGTAACAGAGGTAGTTAAGGGTTGAGAAAGTATACGGACTGTCAGATCGTTGTTCTTGTAGTTTCAGGAGTCTCATAAAGCCTCTATAGATCCAGTACCACTTCCCAGATTTGAGATAACATTCTCAAGGGGTACACCTATACTGATACCTCAACATCGTCATCAACTCACCTTCAAGAGGGTACACAGGTTAGGAAAATGTATTATATGATACAATCGAGGCTCTAAGTCACTGCAGACATGATTATAAGCTGGTACTTAGTCAACTGAGTCAGATACAGCAGTTTTCGCGTCTGACTAAGCCGAATTCAGATAGTCCAGGCCACCTTTTTTAAAACGTTAGAAAATTTCTGGCATCCTGGCCGAGCGGTTAAGGCGAGAGATTAGAAATCTCTTGGGGTTTCCCCGCGTAGGTTCGAATCCTGCGGATGTCGCCATCTTTTTTGCCCGTATTGGGGTTGATTTTTTGAATTCCTAATGGCTGGGCGATGGCCTGCACGTGATGTATTCAATGTTCAATTTATTTCACTCTCCATCGTTTTATGGAACTCTTTTGGTATGAATTATTCCACCCATCGCGCCTGTCTCAACATGCATGATTGCAGCAATGTTTGACGCCTTGATCGTGATCTACCATCTGCCATCACACTTGCACACCACCATGGACATTCGATTATTCCCCGAGCAACAAAGCGACAAGAAGCCCAACACGGTGTGTCACGTGTTACCCTGTCATATCCATTACACCGGTCCTGCCAACGTGGCAGAGTACTTTACCATTGAAGGAGGTGATGATGACGGCGACGACAAGGACAAGCAACCACAACTGGTGGAGGTGACCAAGGACGAAAAGGCCGACGAGAACGCGGAGGTAGCCAAGAAGGCCGAGGAGAATATTCTGGCAACAGATCAGGGCGAGGCTGATGAGAAGGAGTTTGGATTGGGTGGTGGTAAGGAGGAGACAAAGACTAAGACTGAGACTGCCTCGTCAACTCCACTAAGCACCCATTTCAGAGGTCGAAAACTTCATGGAGTGGAGCAGAAGCTGCCCGAGAGTTACCGTGGTTACCGGTTTACCGAGGGTACCAACTTCTTTGAGAACTCCAACCCGGTGTCTCAATTGGGTGACATTACCCAGGACTTTGACGAGGATGGATTCGAGCGAAACCCCGACGATTACCGAAGCAACGAGCCCATTGAGATGCGGTCGTGGAACGCCGAGGGCTCGTTTGATCATTTGGTGATCTGGGGGCATGAGAGGGTGCCTGATGTGGAGAGTGATCAGTGGGCTTGTGGAGTGAGAGATTGGCATCAGGTTGCGAGTGCAATGAATCCGATTAAGCAGTGAACGCTAGGTACGTAGTACCGCGTTCGCTGGTGAAATCTGGACCCCGAGCAACAGTCTGATTGTACGAATCAGAGGTTTCTTCGATTTCCGATTTCCAAGTACTGGCACTAGCTACCAATCTCAGCTGCCACGGGTGATATCGCAGCTTCTCTAGAAACGCTGACGACAAAAGGACAGGAGGAAGGACTGAGCTGTTCTACAGTACCAGGTACCTGTTTACAAAGAGTCTTGTTGTGAGGTTGGTACTCTGGAACAAAAGCAAGACAATGAAAGGTAATCTTTAAGGCTGACTTCAGAAGCCATCAGTTTGAGGTGCTCTAAATAGACACTCATCCCACAACATCATAATACAGTAGCTACAATAAAAGGACACCCTGTAAAATGTCTACTGGAATAATCTACAAGTAGTAAGATCGTATAACCCCTATGATAGCAGTCCTAGTCCAGTATGTACGAGTATCAGTACATCCACCTACAGGTGTGCATATCAACTCACATCCAAGAGCAGCTCCAAAGTACTCCAGCTCGGTTGTGTACATATCCGAATTGGTGCAGTGGCGATCTACAACCTCTTTCACTCTTCACAACCAAAGTCCCGTCACCCCAATTCCTGGCTTGCTCACCTCCTCCTCCTCTCCCCCTAAATAAAGTTGAGATAATGGTATCATCACGTGCCTTGGGACAAGAAACCTTGGGAGTGACTCTTCCCTCCAGAGGCTAATGACAATCTAAAGAAGTGTACAATATACAAACGGCACTAGTGTTAACCCCCGACCAGTTTTCTCTCAAACATGGTCAAAAGACGTCTTGAGAACGACCCCGAGACGGCGTGTCACAAACGCCCCACGGCCTCTCCTCTCACCCGACTTCCGGCCGAGCTCAAAAATCAAATCTGCGACCTCTTGCCCAAACGCGACATCCGAGCCGTGTCTCTGGTGAGTCACGATCTTCGCCACGCGGCCTGCGACAAACTGTTTGGCGACTTTTACCTGAGCTGGGACTCTCTGGCTCCGACTAGAGACTACCTGTCTTCCGACTCGTGCGCCATAGCAGGTTACATCCATACTCTGCACATTACAAAGCACTCGTCGTATGCGGAATGGCACTATCCAGAGCTGCTGACAGAGTTCATGTCGTTGTGTCCTCAGCTGACGGATGTGACCATGGTCATCTCGGGCTCTTCGGCTTGGCTCAAGTACGTGGGATGTGATCGGGTGACCAACATGACTGTTGTCTCGGGCCAGGTACAACGATTACAGACCTTCAACAACGTGAACGCACCTGCAAAACAGATTTCGTTCGATATCGACCATCTTGTGGGATTTCCGGCTCTAAAGACACTCACTCTAGAGGGCTTTACTGTCCAGAGAGACTCGATTCTCAACAAGGATGGAGTCCATGAGATTATTCCGCTATCGAGAATCTCAGCTGACAAAGACGGAAGCACCCCAGCAATGAGAGTGAGTCCGTCGAGAAACGAGACCGTGGCAGTCAAGAGACTAGTGTTGGAAAATTGCATTTGGCAGTATCCTTATGACGTTAAGGATTTCGGAAGTATCGAGGAGTTGGAGGTCAGGTTGAGTAAGGGGTACACTGTTTATTCACGTGAGTATTGTTGGAGGAGGAGAAGGAGATGGTTAGTCTGGAGGTGTGAAGTGACCTCGTTGATGGCTGTCGTTACTACACGACAAGCTACAACACATTAGAGATCAGTAACTAAGTCTCTCGTTGAGACAGACGTGACCTACAGGGTGTTGTTAGTCACACATAGACCACTGAGTGCTGCTGGAATCCCCCCACCTCATTGTTAACACAGATAACGAACGATTTCACTCTTTCGTACTATCGCCACCTCCCACGGTCAAACGACTGACCATCGACCTACCCGTCGAACCATACCATCAACAGCTCTCATGGACGCCTCTCAAGAGCCACAGATGCAAACAGCTAGAGTACCTGTCCATCAAGGGCTTCCACCTGCCCGGCGTCCAATTTGCCGCGGCACTTCCTGCTTCCCTTAAAGAGCTTCGTTTCGAAGTGGGACTCACACAGGACAAAGAAATGTTCCATCGTCTGGACGCCCAGGCAGACAGCTACCGAGACACGTTCACGGCCAGCACGCGTGCGCGGACCCTTGACGTGGAACTAGTCGGTAAGTTGGTTTCCATAGAACCCCCCACTTTTGCCCATCCCAACTACTGACCCAGGTGTTATTGAAGGAGATAGATAAGCAGGATGTATACTAACTAATGATTAATGAATGCTATGATAAGAAGGAGGGAGTACTTGTACCGGTACTGTACTTGTAGGAGACAAGGCAGAAGTGTGAGAGAGAGTTGGCTTCCGGATCAGTGTGTGTTAACAAAACTTGTTAAGAAAGGGGTTCGTTACTTGGTTTATAATTGGCCCTACAGAGCTGTTCCCAAACCCCTAGAAAACTCTGGCAAGTAGTCAAAAACACTCAAAACCCAGCGGATTCTCACTGAATACACATCACGTGACTCTTTGGTAAAGTCCACATCAACCCGAACAAAATGACACGTTTACTAAAGCTATATCACCCCTTCTCATAGCAACACTTGCCCTATACAATAAGGTTGTCCCGAGTGCATAATTCGTACAGAAATATGCAATCGGGGTAGGCAAGCGGTGGGTGGATATATGGGGTCAAAATGCTCAGATCGTAATGGAACAGCACAAAAATGTACCACGCTACTTATCCAATTATAAGATACTTACTGATGAAGTTTCTTAGCAATCCAATAATTGTAGCGACATTAGCTCCTGTTTGTAAGCTCTCATGGCGAACTGCCCCGCGTGCATGAAACTCGCATATTATGAACGTTAAGTGAAAAGGTCAGTGTCGGTTTATCTTGAATTAATTGCCCATTTTGGTAACCTTATCCAGCTTTGAGTTTTATCAACACAATATCGGAAATGATAGGGGAGTAAAAGGGGTTAGAAGTTATCAAATGAACAAGGGAGACTTATGGGGTTATTCCATACTTGTCTGAGGTCTTGGAAATAATCTCTGACCAAGAAATACCCGCTTTGAAGATGGGTTAGGGTTACTTTACATCCCTACCCAGCTGACCAAATCTATCATCCATTATCTATTTTATTTACACAGTGTCTGTGGGGTATACAGACTCTAGCAGATGACACAGTCAACACCGAGTCCGTACATTGCCTTCTCCACCTCTCTCTTGACCAACACCCAATCTGCTCTAGAGTGGGCAAACTCGTAAATCTCTTCTGGCTGGAAGACTCCCTTGAACCGGTTCATATCTGACAAGAGCTTGCCCAGAGCCTTGGCATCCTTGGTATCAATGAGATACATCTGTCCCACCTCCTTGAGAGCGGCAAAAGGCTGGTTCAAAGGTCTCTGTTTCAATCCCAATACAAACGAGTAGTAGTAATTGAGATCGGAAATGACAGTGATAGCTCCATCGACAGAAATGGTCTTTCTCTTGAGATGTTTGCAGATGCTGGCAAAGAACCGCATTCCCAGCTCCTGTTGAAACACATCCAGAACAGTCTTCTCTGTACTTCCAGACAGAATCTTCATATGAACCGACAACAAGTCAACAAGTCCCTTGGCACACTCTGTAGGACCCATATTGGGCTCCATATTGGGCAAGGGGTTGAAATCCGAGCCCAGCTGAGTAGTGACAAACAAAAAGTCCATCTGGTCAGAAAGAACATCAATACCCTGGTTGAGACCTCGAGCGACATACTCATCCAGTTGTTTCTCAAACTTCTTCTTGGCTTGAACAGAAGGTGAGACAAAGTCGTTTCGATCAATGAACTTCTTCTGTGCCAGCTCCTCCTCGAAGAAAACATGGATCATCTGTTGAATGAGATCTCCAATGTTGACCAGTTCAGCAAACACAACCAGAGGTTCCAGACCACCCTTCTTTTCCATTTCCTTCTTCTTCTTCTCCTCCAATGTCTCCTCTTTGACCTCCTCGTCCTTTTTGCCCTTCTTACTCTTCTTCTCGTCGAGGAAACCGAGATTGTGAGGCTTATACGAATCAAGACGTCCCAGAGCTCTATCGAATCCGCCACCAATATGTCGTTTACCAAGGATATCAATGAGAGACACAAAAACACGCTCACACTGTTCCTTGGAGTCTCTAGCCAGTTGTCCTCCAGCAGCATGAAATCGCTTGATTCGTTCAAGAGACGCCTTTCCAGCCTTTGTAATGTTCAGAGCAAGTTCCAAGTTGAACAACGAGTTGATTCCTTGTAGACGATCGTTCATGATGGCAGCCTTGGCATCCAGCTCTGTGGTGGGGAGATTAGTCTCCAGCTCAGGAGGAGGTGAAGACACGTGATGACCGTCACTAGACGAAGAGTGATCAGGGTTAGGGGTACCTGAACGAGACACTCCAGGGTTAGGAGTCCCCGATTTGGAGCTGCTGTTGTTGTTGTTGTTGTTGTTGTTATTGGCGTGAGGGTTAGGGGTGCCCGATCTGCTGGCATCCTTGGAACTAGAGCTGCCCACTCCAATGACATTAATGGGCATCATGAGAACGTCCTTAAACGATGACAAAAAGTCCCGCTTATCTTTCTCCTTGGTCACGTTACTCAGATAGTAATGTTCTGTGGCAATCTCTTTATCGTGAGTCTCTTTATCCCAAGAGTCGACCAGATCATTGGCATAGGTCTCAAACGAGTCCAATTCCAATTGCATGAATTGATCAACGTGAAATTCAAACTGACTAATCAAAAGACGTTTCAAAGCACCCTTGTACTTATCCTGATGACCGTTCACCGACGACGGAAGAACATCTGTGAATGTCTGTAGTTTGACGTAAATGTTGGGAACAGCATCTAGGTAATAAACAGTCTCTTGTTCACGGGCAGATTCAAGCACGTGATTCAGGGTATCGATTACTGCGTCTTCCAGCACAATCTTGGCAAACAGATAACTCACATTATCAATGTCCAATCCAAACACGGTATCAATGGCCTCCATTTGTTGAGATATGGTTTTTGCCACTAGATCCAGATGGTTCTGCAGAGCAGTCATATTGATCCCCTTATCTCCGAGAATCGCAGGGCTATGTGGAATATCAATGGCTCGTTTGTGAATGAACAGCTCGACACACGATTCTGTAGCTCCAAGCTGTTTCAGAACCAGAGCGTACCGTTTGACCCGTGAATCAGGTGTAAAGTCTCCCTCATCGATTCCTAGCTCGAATTCTCGTAGAGCAGCATTCTCAAACGTCTCGGCGATACTGGCCAACTGGTCCCTGTTCTCATCTTCAAACTCATTGTCTCCTAGAGAGAAAGACAACACTTTCAGATTAACCAAAGCTCTAGCCTGATGTTCTGGCTGATCAAACAGTTTGAACAGTAGCGGTTCCTGGAACGCTCCAGACTGAACCATGTCGTAGTAGAACGGCGCCAGGTTGCGATAGACCGAGGAATACGTCTCCAGAGCCTTTCCATATGTGCTTTCCAGCCCTTCAAACGGAGTCAATGGATTTGGTTGGTTAGATAGATCCACAGGAGGCATGTATGGGGTAGTGGACGTTCCTGCCGATTTAGCCGGCTTCACTGGACTCAAATCGAGCAGATCAACCAGTGTACTTGTATCGTTGTTGTTGTCCTTCTTTATCGACGCTGTTCCTTGTCCAGTATCCTCCTCTTCTTCCTTGTCCAACTCTTGCTCTTCATGTTGGTGAAACTCGTCGTTTTTCTTGCGCTTGGCCTCGGAGTCGTCCCATAGACCCATGGCCTCGAGCCGAGACTGCCACAGGTCGTCACGCAGAGAAACCTCGTGTATCCGTTTGCACGTGGAACCAAACACCACCACGTCGCGAGGACTCATGTACCGGACGAGATTAGTCAGCACGCGATCGGGCCACTCTGCTGCGGACTGGAGATGCGACCCCGCCGCGGCAGCCGCGCTTTGCTCAGCAGACCACATTAACGTCGACATGTTGGAGTGTGCTGTGGTTTGGAGATTGCAACCAGGTGTTACCAACAAGTCGTGATGTATGCATGTAGTACGTGGAACTTAATTTGGACTTGTGAGGGGGAGGGTGTAGTGGGTGTTGGAGGGGAGGTAGAGAGAAGTGGAGGTGATGGTCGGGGTGGATGGATTGAGAGAATCTGGATCCCCCTTTCAAAATCAAAATCCGAGCAAAACTGACCGTTCTGAGTGCACTGTTGTGATATCACCCTATACTGTTACCTGGAGATGTTTGGTTAGTCGGTTAGTCGGACCATGAATCCGCACTTGAAGAGTACTTTAAAGGACATATTTGGCAGAGAAGAGGTGAATTTTATTAGATGAATCAATTGCCCTGATGTTGGTGAGTAGAATGAGCCTGTCCATATCTCTTTACCTGCCCTACAAAGCAAGATATTCTCGACATCTTTATTCCGGGGGACGTTAGGAAACATGGAAGGAAAGAGGGGTCGGTCAAAGCGTCAAATATGGCCCAAAATCGAATTTGAAAATTGGCCCCATATATAGCTCGTCAGCATTGTTCGTATTCTGCTTTTGAAAGTCGAATCCATCAACTACCCGTCGAAATAAAACGACAATCACCCCAACACCACCACGGTTCGAACACACCCAAGTCTATTTTTGGTGAGTCCTTAAACGTCCTTGAACCGCGGTCACAAGAGCCGAATCAGAGGAGTGTACAACCCAGGAAACAGCCGAAACGAGCAAGAGTTGTGAAATCCATCAAAAGTGACAATTCTGGCCAAAGACTTTGGTCACGTGACTGACACGTGACGGACACGTGTTGCTGACGCATCCCGTCTCCCCGGCAACCAAAAAGGGCAAACTCTGACGTCCACTTTTCTGTCCATTGACGGCCAGACCATGTGCCATATTATGAGACTGTTGCGTTGGCTACTGGTACAATCTTGGAGGAGCTAATACACTTGTAGAATGAAGCTAGGGAGGAGTTAGTGGATAATTACGGGCGGTGATATGATGTGATTGTGCATTCCCCGGGTGGTGTACACATGTCTACCTGGTAGTTTGGTAGTTTTGAACAGTTCTGAACAGTTTTGAACAGTTCTGAACACTTCTCAAATGGCTCTTATACACCTTTCTGGACTACTCTGAAACACTCTAACCAAAACACATTGGTTTCACGTTCCCCACACGTAACTTTGCGATTGTCTGAGTATGACGACAGCAAGGTGACATTGGCCATATCGGGAGTCACACAGAGCTCTCCGGAGCAAAAGAACTGGCTTAACAAAAGGTGCCAATCAGGTCTCAGGTAGTACGGTATGTACGTCTGGGATGCAATGCGTTGCCTGGGAGACGGCATGTCAACAAGACGAGGTGTTGGCTGTATTGTTAGATGTGGGGCAATCAAGTTCTCCTGGGACCCCGTTTTGCTGTTGTGTCTCTAGTTCTGCAATTGCACAATATTTTGGCCGTCTGGACCACCCTTCAATCACCCAGTCTGTTCTTGATTTTATTTTCGCACACCTGGCGTTCTTGGCCAAATAAGATTTCCATATTACAGCCGAGGTGGACAGAGGGGGGGCTGTAGTGAGTGTTTCCGTAGAGATATCGACAATTTGAAAGCACCAGATTGTAGAGCAGAGTCAGTTTAGTTGATTTCCAACTTTTCAGCTCAATCCACAGCCTCCCCATCATTTTAACCGCCCCCTCCCTGCCCACATCACGTGCAACAAACCACGCTACCTACACGCATCACGCATACACGTACAGCATCTCCAAACTACTACTTACCTTCGAGCTAACGCTTTCCTTTCAGCTCTCATCGCGGCCGGCTGTCTCTCACAAAAGCCGCCCTCTCCCTTCTTGCCCGGACTCGCCGTTCTCGTAGCTGTAGCTCTCGCTATAGCCCTGGCCTTTGTGGGCTCTACAACCAGACCACCACACACAGTCATCATGGAGATTAAAGACAAGGTCTTCAAGAAGGCTGTTCCTACGCCGCCACAGAAGAAGGTCTCTAACGACAAGGACGACTCCTCGTCCAACGACATCTCCAATGACGTCCCTACAGATCCCAAACGGGTTGCTTCCAAAATTGTCTATCAGACAGATACCGTGGATCCTCAGACCCGACTTCCAATTGTTGTTATCGACTCCAGCGCCCTTCCAGAACCCTCCAGCAAATCTCACGCCATTCTATTTCCACATCTCGTCAACAACCTGCCCAATACTCCGTTTGTGCTCGTTTTCTTTGCATGTGGCGCCCCCCAACGGCCCTCGTGGTCCTGGGCCACCAAAACGTACGCCATGATCGAACGAGACGTGAAAAAACGGGTCAGAAAAGTCTACGTGGTGCACGAGTCGTGGTGGGTGCGAGCGGTGACGGAAATGCTCGGCGGATTCATCTCCACAAAGTTCAAGGCCAAAATCCACCATGTCTCGTCGCTGTCACAACTGGCCCGAGAAATCGACGTCACAGCAATCAACATTCCGCCACGTGTCTTGTTACACAATCGCAAAGTGGAGGACGACATCACCGTGCCGCGTCACGTGGAACCGGTTTTTGGCCGTCTTTTCGATCCCAGAAACCCGCCCCGGATCTGGAACGTCATGCTGGAATACCTCACACAAATGGCTCCTTATGTGGAGGGCGTCTTCAGAGTCTCACCACGTTCAGATCTGTTGGAAATTGTAAGATGCAATTGTGACAGAGGCCAAATGTTCGAATTGGCCGATTACGGACCCCATGTGGCGGCCTCTCTACTGAAACGGTTTCTAAGAGACTGTCCTGAACCAGCTCTACCAGCAGATAGAATCCCCCTACCTATCAAAGATGACGCAGAGTACACAGAAGAGACGATTCGACAACTGCCCGTCACCTCACTGTTCATCTTTCTCTACGTGGTGCCTCTTCTACAAAGCATTGTGAGAAACACACAGGTGACCCGTCACTCGGAACACTCGATATCCGTGTGTTTCGCACCGGCCATGCTCGGAATCACCGCGTCACGTGACTCCACGGCCGTTGGAATCAGACTCATCAAGAACGTGATTGAACACTGGGCCATTCTTGCCCCCAAACTGGAGAATGAACTGTACACTCGAATCAACGTTACTGACGTGACCAGAATTCAACAACTTGCCCCCAACACCTCCTCCAACGGGCTAGGAGCTCCATCTTACCCTCCTTATGATGGTGCTTATGACATGTCCAAACGACAAGTGTCTGCTCCCATGTCCTTTCTCAACAACAGCAGGTCTTCTCCTTCATTACGACAGAGAAACGTCTCGGACGCTGCTCCCGTGCCTCCCTTTCCCATTTCTGTCTCTGTTGAGTCTCTGGTAGATATGGCTGGTGATGGAGAAGATGCTCAAATCTCGCCTGTCAAGTCACGTGGACGTCAGATGAACCAACATCACAACAACAACAGCTCTGAGCAGCTTCTGGCGTCCGTGGATCTCATGCCACCGCCTCCGGTGCCCAAAAAACCCGTCCAATTGCAGTCCAGATCGCGTCACAATTCTGTTTCCGAACTGGCCGCAGAACTGGAGCCTCCCAGCACCCCCAAGACTCCCTCCAAGTTTGTGCTGCAGCCCTCCACCAAGATTAACGCAGATATCGACCCGTCCACGTTCAAAATCCCGCCCTCGCCTCCTCCACCTCGAAAGTTTGGCCCTCGATCGAGATCGGTGGCTTCTACCAAGAGAGGTAAGATGGTGGAGGAGCTGTCCAAGATGTTTGAGGAGCGATGTGAGACCGCCAACATGATGCTGGAGTTTGAGCGGCATCGGCAGATTCGTCAGGAGGCCGCAGATCGGCTTAATAGGGGTAGTCCGGAGCCCTAATCGGGTTACCGGGTTACCCGGTTGATAAGCTAACGGTTGTGACTTCTTCCGACTACACGATATACCCAGATAGTACGCCAGACAGTATGCCAGACAGTACGCCAGATAGTGCGACAGACACTAGGGTCTGTGAACATTGAAGATGTAATGAATTGATGATTTGATTGACTCTTGGTTTATTATTGGCTATGTTGCTATTTACAGGGCCCAGCGGCCTACCTCACTCTGGTCACACATTGAGGGTCAAAAAACTGGTCTGTAGAGCTGTTGTAGAAACACACGTGATCCCATTGACAGGTTCACTAACTACTCTTCCTCCAGAGTACTTTTGTTTCTGAGGCTCGGGGTTGAGAAACTGGTCATGTTCCACATTGAGATTTACTCGTCCGTCGAAAATGTGACATTGTTGGAGCACGTCCACGTGATTCCATTTGTGACGAACAGAGGTTATGAGGTTGTTGTAGGTGGAGATGATGAGAGTCTGTGTTAGCGAAGGCCGTAGGTCTGAGCGGACAACAGTTGGTGTGAGACAGTCTAACAACTGCTTACATAATCACAGTAACCAGCTAGTCAGTGTGAGAACCGTCTAGCGCTTAGCAATCACTGTCAGATTCTGATCAGCTCATCTAGGGTATCATGGCTCAGTCAAATCGTGTAGTACTCACCATATCAACGGCAACAGTAACTCCTCTGAGACCCTCCCAGGCCGGAGTATAATGCATGTCTTCAGCATCCAAATCGACCATTCGTAAAGTCTCGACAATAATGGTGCTTCCACTGACATGGACGGTGGGATGGATATCTGTGGTTGATTCAGAGGTGTTCCAAAAGTGAGAAATGGCATCTTTTCCGTAGAGAGTGAGATCGACCGGTTCTAGAGCGAATTTGCACGTTTCTGAAAGAACGTCTTCATTGCGGTCAGCGAGAAGTTCAAAGAGTAGTTGAGCAGTTTTGTAGTTCATTGTGGAGAGGTGGGGAAGAGTTGTGATTTGAGTGTTTTCTTTAACAATAGAGGAGCTGCTACTTGTACTCGTACTTGTTATGATCCTTAATTGAAGTACAGTGCATGGGGTGAATAGGCATAGGCAGAATAATGGGTAGTGGCTAGAATGGTCAGTTTTGGAGATATAGCTTAGTTTTTTGAATTGTAGAGTCACGTGACCACAGTGAGTGATCTTGGAAAAAATCAGCCTGATTCACTAAGTACACCTCCCACAGTATACTCTTGTTCTGCACCACGTCTTCTTCTCCCCCACTCCACATTAGGTTATCGTGCGTGGATACTGCACTAGTTTCCATTACGACGTGGACCCCTATAACCGCAGTCAACAGCACCATTATTCGGTAGGTCGGATTGACGAGGTCGGAGCAGCTACAGACGAGTTCAGGAGCCTCAAATTAAAGTCACGTGATTTCAGAGGCGGTACAACCAAGAGCCTCGCCACAGCAAAACATCACACAACACTACTAACGGCATAACACGATAGTCACTACAGCAACAACAACTGTCACGTTAATACAACTACCACCTCCAACTGTCACCTCACTACAAATATCATGACACCAAAGTCTCCGCCACCGCCGCCACCACCGCCAAGAACTCCGATGACTTCTAGTCAATGGGAGGTTGAAAGGTACCAGAGGGAAGATGAACAGGAAGATGAGGCTGGGTTGTGTGTCATCTCATAAAGGGCAGCGAGGGGCCGGAGGTCACGAGTGGACAGCAACAAGTCTTGATGACTGAAAATATGCTGAAACAAAATGTCTTGCGTCGAGTTGTTACTGTACACTGGCTTCACTGTTAATGCACGGCAATCTGTCACTTGCTATACCTTGCTATGGGTACGGACGGAGTACTTCTTTTCTAGTGTTCTCGACAATAAAGCTGAAGTAATGAGAGAACAGGCGAGCAGAGGGCCGTTTATAAGAAATGAAAATTGCTATAGCTGATGTTGTAGGCCGGATTTATTATCTGGGGTGGATTATTCTTTATAGTCCTCATTGTGTGTTGTGCCAGTAGCTGCTATAATTAGGTGTGGTTGATAGCCTTATTAGACCCTCCTCAGTCCAAGGCCAACTTCAAAAAAGTCAAGCGCATCTATCTCAACTAAACTGTACTGAAGAGGGTAGATTTTACTACACCATTTGGATCGTCGAAAGATTTTGAGCTGAATGGTATATTTTTTACCAAGTGTTGTAATAGTAAATTCCTGCTCTAGAAGACATTAAACACCAGACCCTCATCCAGCTGTAATTACACTCAAGCGGCACTATATACGGTACTAAGGAAAGGTGTGTTTTTCTCAACATATTTGTATCAAAAGGGGTCAATTTTATTACACCATTCGAATCAGCGGAATGAGGGGACTAAAATGGTGCAATAATATCGACCTCTCTCAGTACAAATATGTTGAGATGGAGACGTCTTTGCTGATAGACAACATTACCAAGTATAAGGCTTAGGGTCCACAAACAGCAAGATGGGAGGATTATCGAAGAGCTCAATTAGAGGCTGGCTCAGACAGGATGGAACAGGTCTTCAGATAGCACCAGTAGATGGCCAAACATTGGTGGTACAGCACTATACTCCTAATCACTGCTGCTGTTATTTAAGGGGCTTCCAAGACTCTTGACGTTCTCATTAGTCATGCCTTAGTGCAAATCACATGACCGTTATCGTTATCGCCTATAGTTATAGAGCTATCTACTGTAACGGCTGACTAGACTATAGAATCACTGATAGTAGCTACTTATACCCCCTTAACACTGTAGAGCCACATTTAGTACATCCACGGCCACCCATTGAGTCACGTTCCCCTCCAGCCAACCACAATCTCTCATGGTCTCTCTTGGACAGCAACTATCAAGAGTGTTTCTGATCGTCTCTGTCTCTGACTGATATGAGACGTGTGGCTATCTATCTTTTGACTTGGCTAGAGTTGAGGCTGGTTTGAGAGTTACAGGGTATGCTACTTGTAGATTGAGATCAAGACAGTAAACTCACACGGAGGGCGATAATCGGTGGAACAGTAACTGCCAGCTGCTCTGACACTTCAGCAAGAACTCGTAGTACTACATCACCACTTCGAACCTCGGTTGTGTCATTCGTATATCTCAGCCCCAGCCTCAGCCGCAAACACTTCCCCATGGGGCAACGTTATACTTGTACAGTGTGTCATGCGGCTCTGCTCTCCACATGCAGCTGAGCATAATGGCCATGAGGTTGCAGAATAGAAGAGCGCGTTTATCTCAAAATACCGGTACAGAAGAGGTGGGTTTCATTGCACCATTAGAATCAGCGGAGAAAGGCAAGTAGAACGGTATACTTTTTTCCACATGTCGTCATAGTAAATTGTTACCATTGGGACCCGCCAAACATTTACAAAGTTTTAGCCGTTTTCGCCAAATACGAGGAAAATATACGAGACTCTGAGGCGTCTTCCAGACCTGATAAATGGACTCAATTACTTCGGACTTGTTCGGACTTGATGGAAAGTGGTTCGGAAAATGGTTCGGAGTTTCATCGGAGATTGCTATGTGACATTATCAATGTCTAGGACGGTGTATCGTATCACTCCACCCGTTCTTTCTCTAGCACTGCCCTGAAACAAGTGTTCAAATCGTTCACTAGCTAGAAGTAGTACACGACATTTTCTTTGTCACCAATTGAATTCAACGTGGGTCTGTCTACGTACCTATAGCTTCCCCCTCGTCAGCAGCCAATTACAAAACCACTAGTGGTCACGATGTAGCATGACTGGGTATGTGGGGAAATGTTGCAGGGGGAATTGTGGACGATAGAGGGGAGATAACGACATAAAAAGTACATATATAGAATCAGCAGGTCCGGGGGATTTGAATGGTACCTCTTTAACACGCTCACATGTACTTCCCGCCAAAATGAGTCACTACCCTCCCTGCTCTGTGGCCCTTCCTTTTCAGGACATGTATCCGTTGGGAGGAGGAAGAACTGAGATTATCGTGAGTTTTCGGTTTGAGAGGGGGTTATTAGAAAGCGCTACAGAAGTAGGAGAGCTACAAAAAGTATACCACTAGACTCACCTCGTCTCGAGTATCATGAATATATATTTAAAATCTCAAATACTCCACTCTACCGTCCCACAACGTCCAAAACAAGAAAACGCAAAAATCACGATTCGCGTCTCGTTCTCAAACGGGCAAAAAAGCGCGGCAGAAACGACTAGCACTAGCGGGTCGAACAACAGGAGCTTTTGCTGGAATTCAGAGACAAGGGAAAACCAAAGTCAAACGGATATTACAAAGTCCAACGGGCAAAGTTTCTGATAGTGAACTTTATCAGCTGGGTGGGGGGTGTCTCTAGAATGGGATCTAGAGGTGGTAGCGGTTAGCTGAAAGGCTAGATGTGATCCTCAAAGTGAGCTGATTATAGTGGTTGTTTCTGCTAGGCGGTACACCAACTGTAGCGTTTTCTAGATCGTTGTCTATTCTCCGTTCTCTGCCAAAGTTTCGCTTCCTGCACCCCCCTTCAACTTTGTTTGTCCATATCTGTTTATCTAATCTGAGAAGATAGACAGAGAGGAGATACGGATGATACAGTGAGTGGTAGAGAGGAGGGGGGGAGGAAAGTGAGTGACGGAGAGCAAGGACTGAGAAACAAGAGCTGTTTGATTCAGAGCAACCACCCCACCACCCCACCTATCATAACACAAATAGTACATCCTCCAACCCCACATGCGCTACTGGAGGGAGAGTGTACTGTTTTAGGAAACGGTTCCTGGGCTCTGTGTCCCTACCAGACACACTCGAGAGGTGGGAGCAACCATGTGAAGAAGACGACAGGGACAAGTGACACAAACAGAGCCCCGAGGTTATAAAGGAGCGTGATGCCCCAGCAGGTGGTCTTTCTCTTTATTGTTGCGTTACATAGGGAGTGCAACAAGAGCAGACATCAGAACAGCCACCAGAGACAGAGACACAGAAAGACCGTCACAGACACCACCAAACCGCCAGAACTACCGAAGCAATCACCCCCACCTACCACCACCCACTACACCCACCACACCCACCACTACACCACACACCCGCCAGAACTACAGAAGCAATCACCCCCCACCACCACAATGGAAACACCTACAGCAACAACTATCACACACAAACCCATCTTCACGGTGAACCTCTCTTTACCCATGGTCGAATTCGACCCAGATGTCCACCTGAACCTCGGCTCACCAGCTTACCAACTGAGTATGGACGATTTGGGGCTTTCTGGCGGTATTTCTGAGACCGCAGTGACCGCTCCGTTCAGTCTATTCACTGAAGACGCCGTTCATCTCATGCGACGCGAGATTCTCTCTGATCACGTGCTGGACAACTTTTCTTTCGCCTCCTCCATCAACTCCTACCAGGTCAGAGGCTTCTCCAAAGAGACTCCCTTCACTACAGCCGCCTGGACTCATCCACGAACCATTGCCGCGGTTTCGAAACTCGCCGGAGTCGATCTGGTGCCTGTCTTTGAGTACGAGATTGCCCACACCAACATTTCCGCGGCTGGTGACACCAAGCCTGTTGTTGGCTGGCACAATGACAGCTATCCGTTTGTGTGTGTGCTCATGGTGAGTGACACAAACAACATGGTTGGAGGAGAGACTGTGATCCAGAAGGGGTCTGGAGAAATGGTCAAAGTGGCCGACCCCAAGATGGGCCATGCAACCATTCTACAGGGAGGCTACATTCTCCACATGGCTTCTCGACCTGCTGAAATGGACCGAGAACGGATTACTCTGGTCACGAGTTTCAGACCACGTGACGCCATGATCAAAGACGACTCTGTGCTCACCACTGTCAAGCCGATTTCTGATAAGCAGGAGCTGTTCAAGCAATGGATGAGTTACCGGGCAGATGTGTTGAGTCAGCGGTTCAAGAAGATGCACGAGGGTCTGGAGAGTGGAGAGATGGGCAACGAGGAGGTGATGAAGCTGTTTGAGGAGCAGGAACAGTGGATAGCTCATACGTTGATGCAGATGGGAGAGGTGGAGTATAAGTTGTAGCGAAGTTGTGAGGCCGAAGCGCGAGCCGATAGGCGAGCGACTGGCCGAGCGACTGAGCGCGAGACTGACTGAGCGTCGGACAGCGGGCCACTGAGCCACTTAACTTATATCGTCAATACATTCATTATTGAGTAGCACTAAAAACACCAGACTTAGAACATTATGAGAGGGCTACACTTCAGGACGTACTGGGTGCTTTAATAGTACTACCTCGGTTGACAATTCTCCAGTACTTGTAGTTGAACATTAGTTGAGCATTTAGTTGAACATTTAGTTGACCTTTTTTGGGCACCAGCACAGCCCCATTTTTCGCCCACCACACTTCTTATCTCCCAGGGTCATTTGGCCCACCTTGATAGAGAGTGGATAAAGAGTGGATAGTGTGAAAAGGGGGTGTTGTTGGAGTGGTGATCGTGTTCTGTGGTGATCGTGTTCTGTGTAGTTTATGGAGACAACAGTTTGCTGATAACGTGCTGGTTCATATCTGACGTGAAGTACAGCAGCTACTCATAGTCCTCCCTTGGTCCATCTTACTATTGGTATGAAGGTTGTAGATGTGCAAAGCTAGAAGTTGTGATGACAACGGAAAGATGATAAAAATAGTACCATTCTACTCGTCGTCTCTCGCTGATTCGATTGGTATAAAAAATGTACCCCTTTTACTACAAATATAACGAGATATATACGTCTCTGTATTTGGCAATTGAAGAGTCAATATGCCCTTAGTAAACTCGGAGTTTGATCAGCACAGAACAAGACTACTTAAAAGTACGTTATGGAGGTCACATGATGAAGTGAAGACTACCATTATAATCTGTTCGTCCGTCTGATTAGTTTGGTACTACTTCTGTCTGAATAGAGGTTCTTTCGATAGTGTTGAACGCACACCTCCAGCCCACCTTTGAACGGCCACAGCTCGAGATTTTGTATTACAAAAATGCCGGATTTTGGTATTAGTAGAACACCCCGCTTGAGATGATTCAAACAAAACCACTTTTGTCCAATTCTGGTCATTACAGGATCCGTCAAGTCGAATTATTATTATACTGCAACCTCACACCTGAACGGCCACAACTCATAATCTATACACTCGAATTGCAATATTAATACTCCATTCCAACCACCTCCATCGGCTCATTCCAACGACACCCTTCTTATTCTTATCGCATTACCAGAATACACATTAATTAGATTAGATACTTTTATACAATAAATAGGCACGTTGAGGTGCGCTGAGGAGGGGGGGGATATAACGTCATGTGACTATGAATCACGTGATAAAACGGTCGTATCACCACCAAAGTCACGTGATAGAACATAACCACCCAAGTCACGTGACCAACGGTTCTCTTGTCTCGCTCCCCCTACATAGCTCGGTTAACCATGGGCTCAAAAGGGTAGAGGAAACAACCCAGACCTAGAGCTCCATAACAGGCCGCACAGACGTAGATAGGAATACTGGAACTTGTGTCTCCGTAATAGGCAATTAGTGGCGACATGATACCTGCCAGACGAGTGAAAGCAATGGCTATTCCGTTTCCTGTGGCTCTAGCTCTTGAGGGCATGACTTCAGGAGTAAAGGCATAGAGAGTTCCATAGTAGGTGTAGATGGTGAGAGAGGTGACTGAAGAAAAGGCCACGTTTTGAACCTCGGTTTTGACGGTGGTGTAGGCGAAAAAAAACGTCATTGTCAACAGAGCTCCAATACACATGGCTCCTCTTCTTCCTGGAGCCGGAATGTAGAATTTGCCCCATAGAGGAATCTTGGGGATGAATAACAAGATGGCGGCTAGCACAGGTCCAAAGATGGAGAATGTGTTTGAGATTGACATTGCTCGATAGGTGTCATCGATGGTTCCTCCTCCTGTTTGGGCTCCTCTAGAACTGAGGTAAGCAGGTAGGAAAGAGGAGTACAGGGGATAAGCAATGCCCAGAACTGTCCAGGAGATCCACAGGATAGTAGTACTTTGGGCTAGCTTTCGATTGGCAAACAGCAATTTCACATTAGTTCCCAGATCCCTAACCCATTTCCATTTTTGGTTTTTTCTCAACTGAGCAGGATCCAGCTTTCCACAGGCCTCCAGTTGTTCAACAGTCAAGGAAATGGTCTTTCCGCCCGCGTTGGCAATCTTGTGCAAGTCCTTGACCACCTGTTCCACGTTTCCTTCACACAGGTTGAATTTGGGGGTCTCGATGAGTCTGATGACGGTGATTCGTAGAATGCCCAGAATCAATACCATGCCTCCAAGAGTGATCCACGAGTATCTCCAGCCCATGTTGAGATGTTTGGGACAGAAATCTTTGCTTTCACACTGGAAATTAGCCATAAATGGCCAAATCACAAGAACTGCAATAAGTTGTCCTACTCCCCACCAGGCTGCCAGAAGAGTAAGGAGCCATTGTTGAGAGCTGGGAAGGAACTCAAGAAACACGGTAGTATCCAGAACCAGATTTCCTCCAGCTGCTGCGGCACTCATGGCCACAAGAACACAATATCCTGCCAGATTGGGCATACCTGCTGCAATCATTGAAAACACGGCTGACAAGATCAGAGACGAGTTGAAAGCGAACTTACGACCAATAATGTCGGCAGAAAAGCCCCACAGAATAGCTCCAATCAACATACCTCCATAGAGAGCCATTGTAGGTCCCGGAAACTCGAAATCGAATTCTTTCTGAGTAGGAGCCAGAGTCAGCGATTGGATGAAGGTAAGAGTTGAATCTGTGGCATATCCCATTCCATTGAGACAGAACAACTTCCAGTGATAAGCAGTAAGTCCAATCTCATCAATTGTGGCATTGACAAGTCTCATTTGTTCATAGAGCACCTTGTCATCGGCAATCATGTCCATGGAGGTGGAATCGACATCTGTGGACGATAGAGAATGGGAGTCTTCATGTTTCACGTCGGACGAGCCATTCAGCCCGGCCTCCACCAAAAAGTCGTTTTTTTCGGCCATTTTGGAGCAACCACACGACCTCCAGATGAATATATATAGTAGTTAAGCGAAACTTTGTTGGGGTGGTGGGAATTTGGGAAGCGTTTAAAACGGCGATGGAGTGAGATATTTGGGTGTTTGACGGTATTAATCGAATCCTCCGAGTTCGACAAATCGATTCATCAAATCAGATTTCTTATCCGACAACTCCTCGCCATTCTAACAACCCCCCAAATCTATGCACACTTCTGGTTAAAGTTACAACCAGCCCAAAGGGGAAATGGGGTGTAACCATTCCACGTGACGTGTACCAAGAGAATAAAAGCTGCCAGAAGACTTACCCCTTGACTGGCAGCGGCTAAGAGTCGTATTTTCCTCTTTGGCCAATCACAGAAGAGTATCCCCCACGTGGCTGGTCACGTGAGAACCTAAATCGGATTTCTCAGACATGGTTAAATGGAGGTGGTAAGGCGATTGAAGAGCGGCACTGTTTCCACCACTGTCGCTTCTCTGTCTGTGTAACTTATCACATAATCTCTGTAACCTGCTACTACCAACATGGCAACCGTGTACCTAGCCCTGGCAACCACGTACCTAGCCCTGGCAACCACGTAATTACGGTAACCACGTTCCACACGGCTCACAACCTCCTGAGGGGAACTGAGACAGAGATGGAGCATGGTGCATTAGTCGACTTGAAATAAGGTTTGGCAACATTTAACAATGAGCATTGGTAAGGGGAAATGGTAGGGGAGTTAGAATCGTCAGTTTTGGAGGTATCGAAAATTGGAAAGCAGGATCGTACTCCCCATAACTTCAGCATTACAGTGGTATGTCTAAATTTACGACAGCTGCTTTGTGGCAGGTTTTAACCCTCCCCCCTCCACCAACCCCACAGCTCATTAACAAACAAACACTAACGTTATCATCTCCCACGTGCATGCGCAGACGACTCGGACCAATTGGGAGGCGGCTGAACAACTTGCACCACATGGCAGCAGGTAGCTCGTATCGCATGTCAAATGAAAGCCAGAGTTGCGGCGAGCAAAAATTTCAAGTCCGTTTCTCGCTGGCATGTCTGGATCGTCCAGAATTCCACTTTTCATCCCAGCCAATCACAAAACAGACATTCAAAAAGTACCACCACGGCTCTGATCGGCTCCAGAGTTGTATCATTGTCAAGCCACAGACGTGACGAACACGACCATCTACTTTGTTTGTCCATCGCATCACTGCTGACCACGCTAGAGGCTGCATACAGTAGGTGCATTGTAGCAACCATACGAATGGTCATAGGTGGTTGCTATTAGTGAGCGTACGAGGGTATAGTGACATGGTCGAATACGTAATTACACACCCCGCTACACCCCACTATCGATCTACACGTGTCTCGGGTGGTTGCGTGAAAGATGCACTTTGGACTTTGGACTTTTTCACTTTTACAGAAAGTGTGCTAAAACTGCTTCGAGACATCGGAGAAGAAATCAAAGGGCACCACTGGAACCGCCGCGTTTAGAGTATTCTAACAGTACTAAAATCGTCTCAATAATGGCCCTATAGCCTTCAGGGATGAGATGTAAGTTGAGGATAGAGTTGTAGTCAGGAGAGGATAGCTGCTTACATTGACCTCTATTTATGGGTGTTCTGATCACGTGGAAGAACACGTGATCAGATGGGAAGGGCCAGTTGGTGACTTGATCCGAGTCACAGGCCAGCCAATGGGAGGCCATTGTAGGACAGCCACCTAGTCGGGTCATTTTTGAATATTTTCGCTCGAAGGTGGTACCACTGTAATCAGACGGACTTCCTCTTTTGATCGGTATAAATCTCAAAGGTTTCTGAGTACTACATCTGGAGACAAATGACTGCTGTTAGATTTGTCACATAGTCTAGCCTGAACCGTTTAGGGAGTGGTTTCTTGTGGTATCCTCTCAATTCATTCCACGGTGGTTTGATCACAAATTGAGGCATATAGCTGGACTCCCCGTACCCACATTGGACTACTAGACTGCTGTCAGTTTTTCGATATCTCGACTTTCTGTGTTTTTGACTGTACCATTGTCGTGCGGCTCATAAATAGAACGTCCACCTTAATGTATGGGGGCTGAAAAAATTATCAGATTCACCATACTTTTTATTTACGTACTCTGACAGGGGCAAAAATGGTACCATTCGAATCAACGTCATCTCCTGAGAAATTTGGTACTACTCTGGTAACGATATGAGTAGTCAAAAGCCTTCAATTGAAACTATCGACCCTACATGACAGAAATCAACAGTAGAAGTCATATCACATAATCTCTCGCCAGCAACACCACTCTAATCACTTAATCACCTAATATCGTCCTTCTGAGTCACGTGACATACCTGTTAGCACCTCAACAGCAGGGCTACACCTTGTAAACACACTAGCCCAGAATTTTTCAGAGCCGAGCCGTGTGACAGTGGTAGTGTGACTAGAGTGGGTATTTTCCACGGACCGAGACTGTTCCGAACTTGCAGACTGTCTTACGACAGCTCTGAGTCTTTACGAGCAGATTTTAGACGGTCTTAGAGATAGTTAAGGGGCTATATTTAGACTGCTTGTAAATGTCGTAAAAGAGATCTAGGCCTACTTGTCACGTGATCAGAGTAAGAGTTAGCACCTATGGGCCGATAGATGTTGTTTTTGGCTCTCTCCGTTTGTCACTCTACTCTCTATAACACTTCTGACAAACCTCCTACAATTAGCAGTAGCTACAAGTAGTAATATAACACCACTACCACCCTCCAAGTCACGCGATCAACAGCTGATTCTGTGTTAGTCCTGTCTGGATATTATCTCCTAGTCCTACACTAGTTCATGACGTCACTGAGACATGACTGGAGGTTGGTGTGAAATTTCAAAAATGGCAAAAAAATCCCAGACCTAGATTTTTTTGGTGTCAAAAGAATCACAAACAGCTCACAACATCGATGGTAGAGTCATGATCGGTGTGGTCCAAATATTCGCCGTTCCAGATCGCCCCCCTCTCAATATCTATCAAATAAGGTATTCAGGGTTAGGACTAAAAACATCTATCTATGATAGTCCCCATCCCAGAATGGCAAAAACGTCCTCAATCGACACCAATCCAAATCAGAGGGGTAAAACCCACGCCTCATTCCCCTCCTATAACTCTCCCGTATCTTTAGCACCCCCAAAACTAGCTCTGTCACCGTTTTGCGATTTTCTCCTTCCAAAAGAGGCCAAAAAGTCCCAGGATTGTCTCAGGCGTATTGGGCTGGCTGCCACAATCCACCTGATATGCTGCAGTCCGTATTTTCCGTCTAATTTCGGCATTTGACTGGCGTTTTTGTGATTTCGTTGTCTCTACCGTTCTAGACTATCTAAGCTTTATTCAATATCGGTGAGACATGTGATCGGCAGGAACACACTTCAACTTTAGATACAAGATAGCTGGGACGCTAAGAGGTGGAGATAGAGAGATAGAGAGATAGAGAGATAGTGGGGAAGCGGAATTCAGGACAAAATTCTGGCTCCTATGGTTTGAGTAATGGTTAAGTAGTTGGGTTGAGAAGTAGGGGGAATTTGAAGGGGTTTAAAAGTGGGAAGATGGGGTTGAATGTGGTTGAAAGGGGTACCATTTTGATCAGCAGATGATGAGCTGTCTAATGTTACCACTTTTGTAAGGATACAGGTACTGTGAGACTTACAAAAGTGGATATTCAGAGCCCTGAGTATTGTCATCTAAGAAGACTATCTAAAAGCTCAAGGTGATGACAAAAATACACAATTTCGGTACTGTCCGAAAGCTGGAAGTCACGTGATTACGATGGTGCTATTTACTTAATTACAGCTATAGTACTTGCTCCGTCAGAGACACCTTTTCAAGTTTCATGATTCGACAATTTGACTCAGGCTCAACATTGAAGACTGTCTAGAGATAATGCTCCAAAGGTAGTGTCATCTAACTGAGGAGATCACGTGAATCATTTTGATATGCTGAAATCCTGTATACGAGATGTCTCTGGATTTTTGGGATCCTGTTTGATGTACCAACAGAAACAGTCTATATAGCCCTAAACCATCACCAATATAATGGGCTTATCTGATGAGATATCACTCCAAAAGTGGTATCATTCTACTCAGGAGATTGAGACGATCATTTTGGTACGCTGATCAACCATCTCTGACTTCTTCCTGAGAACTTTGTGCCCAGTTCAGTCTCTGAGTGCTACGTTATGGCTCTCCTTATAAAACACTCCCCAAACGGCTCGCAAAAATTATTCCACGTTTTCAAAAGCTTAAACTCCACCAGGGAGAGGTCAAAGTCACGCATAAACGAGATAATTCAAATTCAGCTGCACGTTATTACCATAAAATGGGTACTTCAAACCGACTGGTTGTGTTCGATTCTTTCTAGCACCGCTGTAGGTGGAGATACAGAGAAGTCAACAGATCATTTCCATAGGTCACTCCACAAACGACTCCCAATGATTTTCTGAAAGAACTGAAACCTTAAAATTACCGAATTTGTTTGTTAGGGAAGTGACGTCATAACTGTAGCTGATTCTGACACATCCTAGTAGCCCGAATATAGTCCAAACTGACCAAATAATTGCAGACTCGTCATCCTGAGATATAGACAAATCTAATGAGCCCAGTTAAAGCTTATTTTGGGGTACTTTATCTTTCACTAGTTTGGGTCACCAACTGAGATTTGGTCACTATGTCGAATTCTGAGAAAATCTCAAATTTCCCAAAACTCAGAGGGTGACCCATTCCACCGAAACTTTGTAGGAGGATGAAACAACATTAGATGCGAGGAAAGAATAAACAAATAGCACCATAGGAGTCGCCTCACTCCAAGGATTCATTTGGTACCACTTTTGTGGCGCTAGAATCACTTTTCAGATTTTTCGTGACTAGTCAGCAAGTTAGAATGGGCCAACTTGTCTGTATAGGTGTCAGGCAAAATGGTCGATTTTGGGCTTTTCATGAAAAGAGGTTATTTAGTTGCAAAAAGCTGATCGCGTGATAGTACACATCCCGACGAGTTCGCTGACATGTCTCTTTCCTTTCTGTGATCAATAATGGTGCTCACATAGACGTTTATATTCCCCACCTTCCCTTTTTTTATAATTAGCATATACATTAAACTCTATAGAACATGAGAGAACTTTCCCTATTACCTAGTCTTACTTGACCATCCTCAGTTTAGTTAACCGACTACTAGCCCAAGCACCACAGAACAATACCCCCTCTAACTCCGTCGATTTTACTCCATGAGAATTTAAAGCTTGACCAGTCACGTGTCCAGACCCATATCTACCACCGTGCAAAATTTCATAGCGACAACATACTCTGAACCCCTTTTTTGAACGGGGCTAAATAACCACCCACAGCCGTGCGGCTCGGAAATTAAACGTCTACCTTATTTGAGATGACTAGAATAAATGATGAATTGCTACTCCAGACACAGACAGCCAAATTAGATAATGTTTAATTAGGTACCATTCGAATCGGAAGCTTCTCGTGATCAGATTGGTACCACTCACATAGCGATGTGGGCAGTACAAAACTCACAAACGTCACTTTCGCGTATCATGGTCAATATTGACCCTGCTGGTCTGAGATTCTAGATATAACGTGACCACAGCCATAGTTCTCTTCTGCTATAGTTTCAGCCCGATCAGAACTTTTCAGCGTCTTTTGAAGACACCTCAAAACACCACCCCCAGCCGTGCGGCTCGGAAATTCCATTACCTTAAATGTACACAAACATAGCGAGACATATAAGTCAAAACTACTGATTCAATATTCATCTGAGAGTAGTATTAGCTACACCATTAGAGTCACCACGTTCATGAGATCATTATGGCACCAATTTTGGCTGTATTTGTGTCCCAACTTGTATTTTTGAAGGTCTGAAATGACGTTCAACTACATACACTTGTGACACTAATGAAACGAGACTTTGACCATTGTGTTCGTCTCGTTTCCAGCATTCCAACAGTACCGGTTTCGTACACGTAGAATGGTTATTTGTGAAGTTGTATTTCCCGTCTTTCCAAAAGAGGAAACATGATGTGTCGATTTGAGCTGTCGGATTTGAGTGGAGTATGTAGTGCATGGGCTCGCAACAGAAATTTGGAGGGTCCTGATAGTTGTCTGACAGGCTCGAGACTACTACCGCTGTGTTCCCCTAGATTAGGGGAGTACTCTGGTACCACTCTCATAGTGATAGCAGTACTGTAGCGTGGGATAGAATGATCTTTCGGAAATTGTGAGAGACATGCTCGTGACGCCAAAGTCACACGTGATGCGCGGTGTTCTTGGCAGCTGTTAAACGTGATTGGATAACGATTAAAGTAGTACCATTCGAGAGCTCTCGTTGCCCTGGTTACAGTGATGTATTTTTTATTGAGGTAGCTCCAACGTATACCTGACTGAGTATTTACTCTTTTCTCTGAGCTCCTGTTACTACAGCAAACGACTCTTGGCGTGTCATTCAAGTGGACCTAAATGGAGGCTGCGTTTTGCCAACTTCTGCTACAATGATGCTAGAAAGCCAAGAGTGGCACCATTGTAATCCTCTAATTTCCACCTCTCTAATGGTACCACTTTCGAGTTTCCAGAGTGAATATTCACGGATTTCACAGTACAATGCTGCTGATACGACCTACAGTCCTCTTCTGTCAGTTAAGAATCAATATTATAAATACAATGCAAATGAGTTTTTTTTGTGACTTGTCCAGTCTACTGGTAGCTGATGTGAGTAATGTGCGAGTGGGTGAAAACGTGAAGTCACGTGACCCTGAAAGTCAAACTGCCTTGTCGAGCTCTAATCACGTGACACCTCCAAGAGTAAGAACCAAAGCCAGGCTCTAACAGTAACAACCAAAGCCTTTTAAGGGAGCAAGGCCAGGGCAGTCTCATCAGGGTGAAAACTGGTCACGTGCAAGACTGAGAGATCACGTGATGGCTCTGTTCGTCGCTCTAGGCCAAAACAGGCTATCAGTGATAAAGGCCAAAACAGGCTAACAAAGGCAAAGCCTCTAATCGTCCAAAAAAGCTGATAAGGTTATGGACCTGTTTGATAGCCATAAGAACAGGCTATCACAGAACCAAGACCAGGGCAAGCTGATAAGGGTAGAACCAGGGTAAGAGTAATCAGGCTATCAGAGTGATAAGAGAAAGGAGAGATCAGGGTAAGAGATCAGGGTATGAGAAAGGAGAGATCAGGGCAAGGGTTATCGCGCTGTGCAAGCACAGGCTGATAGTAATAGAACCCGTGTTTGGTCGCGCTGTGTTCGCTTCGCTCCACAGGCTCCTACATAGCTCTCGTCTCAGCCGGCTCAAACGGATAAAAGAAACAAATCAACCCTAGACCCGCAAAACACCCAGCACAAACATAAATCGGCACTGACGACGAGGTATCTCCAAAGTAAGCAATCAAAGGAGCGAAAATACCTGCGATTCGAGTACAGGCAATGGCGATTCCGTTTCCAGTAGCTCTACATCTTGAAGGGAGCACTTCTGGAGTGAAGGCAAACAGGGTTCCAAAGTAGATGAAAATAGTCACATTTGTAACTGCTGAAAAGGCCACGTTTTGAGCATTGTTGGTGATGGCGGTATAAGCAAACAAAAAGGTCATTGAGAGCAAGGCTCCGATACACATGGCTCCTCTTCGTCCCACAATGAACTTTTTACCCTTACCCAGGGGGATGGGGGGAATGAAAAGAAGACCAGCAGCGATAATTGGCCCGGCAACAGAACAGGCGTTTGCAATGGCCAGATTCTTGTAGGTTGTATCGATAGATCCGTCTCCCAGTTCAGTTCCACGTGACTCCAGAAAGAAGGGCAAGAAGGCAGTATAGAGAGGGTAACAGATTCCAATGATTGTCCAGGACAAAAAGAGGAGAGAAGAAGAGATGGCGAGTTTTCGGGTAGCGTAGAGAAGATGCAAATGTTCAAATAACTGTTTAAACCAAGCACCTCTCTGTTTAGGACCCTTTTCTTCATTTTCATCAAGTCTTCCACAAGCTTCTAATTGTTCAACAGACAGAGAAATCTCTTTTCCACCGTCACGTGCAATTTTATGAAGATCTTCCACAACCTGTTCAATGTTGCCTTCACAGAGATTGAATTTGGGCGTTTCCACCAATCTGATCACTGTGACTCGCAAAATGGCCAAAACAAGCACCAGACCACCCAGAGTGATCCAGCAGTATCTCCAGCCCATGTTATCCTTCTTAAGACACACAGGAGCATCATCTGGACAAGAATAATTCTTGATCAAAGGCCACGTGACCAAAACAGCCACAGTCTGGCCAATTCCCCACCAAAACGCCAAAAGAGTCAACATCCACTGTTTAGAAGAAGGCAAGAACTCCAGAAACACAGTGGTGTCCAAAATCAGGTTTCCTCCAGCTCCCATGATAGTCAATACAATCAGAGCACAATAACCACCAAGGTTGGGCATTCCAGCTGTGATCATTGCAAAAACACCTGACAAAAGTAAAGACGTGTTAAAGGCAAATTTACGACCAATGATATCAGCTGAAAACCCCCAGAAAACAGCTCCAAGAAAGGCACCGCCATAAAGAGCCATTGTAGAAGCAGGAAAATCATTGTTGAACTCCTTCTGAACTGATTTCAGGGTTAGGGATTGTAAAAGAATCAACAACGAGTCGGTGGCATAGCCCATACCGTTCAAACAGAACAATTTCCAATGATAAGCAGTCAGACCAATCTCATCAATAGCTCCATTGACAATTCGAAGCTGTTCATAAAGAACACGATCGTTACCAGTCATACCCATCGAGTTGTTATCCACATCTGTGTCCGAGTTGGAGTCCATGTAAGAATTGTTAGGATGGAGGTCTTTGGAGATGGAGTTACTCATAGTAAGAGACATGTCGTTAGAAGCGACGTTGGCCTGTTTCTCAACAGGGTAGTTTGTGTCGTTTGTGTCACTCATCATGTCGTGAGGTGGTTGGACTTTTTTTTCCAAAACCAACCGGGCGACTACCATCTATAAGTAGTTTTTTTTTTTTTTGTACTCACCACTACACCTTTGCAATCTATACAAAGTACAGTATCAAGTTTAGGATAGTGTGCGTCAGATAAAGTTGAGTTTATGCATAGACTGCATGGTATGCGGGTGTATGCGGGCTAAGGTAGTGAGAGTTTAAATCGGGTCTGGAAATTGATTGCTGACGTCGGGGTGCATGATGAGAGATATATACGGGATTAATGAGAGGCGGAGTGGAAGAAATCTGGTAAAATGCTTATAATTTTTGCTGCACTTTTCTGACCAAAATGGTACTCTCAAAAACCACCCTCCTTTTCCCTATGGTCAAAACCCCCGGGCTCCCTTTTCCTACATGCATCTCCAGGGTTAGGGTAAATGTACTCTTTCGGAGCAACCAAACGAAAAGTAAAGACCCTCTCAAAAGAAACACCCCTTACCCAGATCAAAAACAGCCCTATCCACCCCGCCCAGCCCTAATACACGCCCTAAACCACCCACAACCACCTTCCCGTCGTTCCGCATCTTTAGAACCTCATCGGACCTGCTTCACGACATTGGGACATTGCTAGGATGGAGTAGGGTATGTTTAAGGGTTAGGGTTGTCTTTAGGGTTAGGGTAACCCAGGTTAGGGCGGAAAACGCGGGTTACCGGATGGGTACGGCCGTACAGTAATAAGGTTTGGCTGGTGAAAATTTTGGTGCACTGTAAATAAGGTTTTCGGACGTGAATTTTTTTCTCCTAAAATTCTTTTCAGTAAACAAGAATTGAACTGGATGTCAAGAGCCGAATGATAGACACACTTGCCGAAAAGGTCTGGGTAAGGGGAATTGCAGATTTCAGGGTATGGGCTTTTTCTCCGGCGTTTTTCCGGTGCTCAATTGTCTCCGTTTGAGACCGTTTAAATTCATGTATTTTTTTATACTCCAATTGATCCGAGTTCCCGGAATAACTAAAACGGCGGAGTGTGCGTTTTTGCTCTTTACAAAGTGTGGATAATTAAAACGTAGAAGATGGATTGTCATCTGTAGGCATGTACCGAAGCGAGCGGGGTTAGGGTTATGTGATGGGTTGGGTGGTGTAGCTTATAATATAAGGTTAGAGTTCATGGATTAGGGTTGTCACACGACCCCTACACAATGTAATAGTTTTGCGTGCCACCCCAGGGGGGTCATGTAGACACTCGTCATTGTGCGTAATGCCGTATTAAAACATGTGGGTATATGCAGGAGGCTCAGGAGAGGTTGTTTTTAGCGTTGAAAATATTGTTTCGATTTTATTCGATTTGTTGCGAGTTATTCCGTGTTTTCGGATTATTCATTTTTCTCTTCCGACCCGTCAATTCTATCCGTGTAAAGTTGCTTTGTGCCGGGGTTTGAAAGAGGGTCAAAATGTTGGCTCACTTTGACACACGTCAAATATGCGGGGTGGATATTAGGGTTAAGGTTAAGGTTTGGACGTGAGCGAGGCGAGATGATGTCATACAAGGGTGTTCCGATGGGTCATTGGTACGGTATATTGTGACCCTGATTATTGGTGGGGCGGCAAAGCGGGTAAGCGTGGATTTGGCGGGTAGGGCGGCAAAGCGAGGATTTGGCGGGTGTTTGCGCGGGTGTTTCCGGGCGGCAAGAGATTACCTAACGATATTATGGCTGTGGTAATTTCTAGTATGGCGCTGAATAGCCGCTGAATAGCCGCTGGATAGCCGCTGAACAATGTTTACCGCCATAATTACACAAGGACGGATTAGTCCAAACCATAGTTGACGCCAAGTGACATAAAACTGCGAATGGAACATGTGTGCGGGTGGTATGCCCACGGAGGGTGGTGGGGTGTTAGTGGCGGTGTTAGTGAGGTGCTACAGGAGGGATTTAGTGTGTCACCTGAATTGTTTGGAATTGTTGGGATTTGTTGGGAATTGATCTGAATTAATTCCAAAATATTATCTAATTTAATTAAAAAAAATCACAATTAATCACAGTCAAATCTGACGCCATTTCTGCGCCACTTCTGAAACAACCATTGTCTTCATTCTTGGCTATATGCTGTCGTCATTTTGTAAGTCTCGGTAGTGGTTCCCTTTCCCATGAGTATGGCCCGAAATTAGCTTTGGTGATTTTCAACCAAGACGAATCGAACTGAGAAACGCCGAGAGACGACGCCATCGAAAAGTGAACCTACGGTTGAGCTCGTCAAAAGTCTATTTTTGGACAACAGAGTGGAGTTCGATTCCGACCAAAGCGACCAAAGGAGGGAGTGCAGAAAGGGAGAAAAGGGAGAAAAATTTGTTGCATACAAAAAGTAGTGCCGTACGCAGAGAGGTGTTACAGAGGCTACCCAGAAGGGAGCTAAGAGCCACAGATAATATGGGCAGAGTGCAACGGTGACTCTGTCAGTGTCAGTGTCACTGTAACAGTGGCAGACTGTGAATAGGGCCTGTCGCTGTTACCCTACTGTCCCGATCTGCACTCACCTGTTCGATTGCTGTCTGTGTTTGTGTTTGCTGTTTGCGTCCAGCCTTGGTATTGCTCTCGTCACCCTCACCTCCCACGGCTCTCCCTGGCTGAAGCGGCCTGCAGCACTCCGCACCATGTCTCAGATGCGGTGGGGCGGGCTCAAAAGAGGGACAAACCTGCCGCGCAAATCAGCTGAGGAGGCGCAAACACAAACCCACAAACTCTGAGGCCAAACTCTGTCTGTGTCGGAACCGGATCGAGCGGCGGTAGCAGGGGACAGGCGATGGTGGTGGTGTGTGGTGGTAGCCCAACGTGCTGTGTTGTGTCGTGTTGTGGCTGTGCTCTGCTGCGCTGGCTTACATAATCACAGTTGGGAGTTCTTGTGCTCGTACTCCTACTTTTAGAAGAGGTCAATTGTGGGCCCTCGACTGCCCTTATATAATTGGGACAATGCCTTTTGAGGCCAACATCACAAGATGAATGTAAGGTGGTTAAGAAGGTGTATCATTAGAGAATAGCTTAAATCATGAAATACTCACAACCCTCACATCTCAACACGTGATAGAGATATAGGAAATCCAATTACAGAAATCGAATCAGCGAAGAGAGTTCCCACTAGATTCTCCTGTTCAGGAGGCCTTCGGTCTTTTGAGCGCCAGGCCACCGGTTCAGTTTTCAATTTAAGGTTCAGCCCCAAAACGGTGATCTTCAATCCAAGATTTCTGGACCGTCTCTAGAACCACAACGTTGTATTACAACTTGTGGATTTTTTGGTACCATTCAAATCTCCGAGAGACGCTGATTCGAATGGTACCACAAAAACCACCCCTTACAGTACAAATATTTTGAGATAAACCGACCTCCATTTTCAACCAAGCTTAACCGCCGGATTAGTTAAAGTATCAAAGCAACGGTGGATCTGACAGTTGTGGCTGAGCTGAGGCTGAGTGGATCCACGGTGGATCGGATGAATGGGTCACGTGATCAGATCGGGTTTGTTTGTGTAATTGAAGTCACGTGAGTAGATCAAACTTTAATTTAACGTCACGTGACTTGAGATCAGCTGCTTCGATCTCTCCGATCTTGACTGTGGTGATCGATCGATCAGGCTGTCTGAGTAGGTCACGTGACGATCGATCGGAATGGTCGATACCGACCGATCTGGTCACGTGATTGAATTGATGTCGCTACTGTCAGATCATAATCTGTAATTTGTACTCAGATTATATTGCTAATCGTTCATGTGCATCTGCAGCAAATCGGAGTTCAGATAAGTGAATTTATCTCGGAATATTTGTACCACAACAGGTGAATTTTATTATACTGTTAGAATCAGCAAAACCCGACGAGAAGAATGGTATAAAAAAATCCACCTGTTTCAGTACAAATATTTGGAGATATCTTCTCATAACGTCTTCGGGAGATGTTACTAAGAATATCAGGCTTTTGCTGAAAATCCACTGAGACAAATATAACAAAAGTTATACCATTCGAATCGTCGTCTTTTGGAGATTCTAACGGTGCCATAAAATCCACGTTTCAGAGCAAACCCCATAAGTTGGAGACACTATTCCTATATCTATTTTCACAGCCCGTAAGCTCAACATTCTACACTCTAACTGTAAGCCTGTATGTACCATGGTAGATGTAGGTCACCAGTCACACGAGCAACAGTAGAATCGACTCTTTCTATTGGTCAACATGCTGGGATCACGTGACCTCAACACGCTGGGATCACGTGACCTCGTTGCCTCGTACTATTTTTTTCAGACTGCATTACCACGTCATGCATAGACCGACATTACGACATGGCAGTAGAGCGTCAGTCAGAGCGTCAGCAGGGTGTTTGTGTCACATTCTGTTTGTGTCACTTCTGTTTGTGTCACTTCCATTTGTTGTTTGTGCCACTTCTTTTGTGTCTTTTGGCAGCAATGAAACAGCTCGATGAGGTGAGACAATAGCTCGCCAGTTATAGCCTGGAAGCCGCCAAAAGAAGAAAGTAGGCTTTGGGAGGAATGGAGCGTGAGTTAAGCGAGTATTAGAGTATTGCCTGATGTGAGCAGACCGAATGGAGAATGTGGCAAGGTTGATGTTATTGTAAGAGTGTTAATATTGGTACCATTGTAATCGTCTTCTTACGGGGAGTAGAATGGTAGTAGTTTTGAGCTGATCGGATGGGTTTTTGAGAAACGTGCTGATTAAGGTGGGGGAGATGAGAAGTTGGTGAGATGGTGAGAAAAAGAGGAGGGGAGGCTATGTGGTGGTTATGGAGACTTTGTTGAAAAGAATGCAACTTTCCGAATGCTTCTAGCATATCTGGAAGCCGAGTTGTGATGTTCCGTTGTGGAGCAAATGTTATGCATGGTGCTTGGGGTACATATATTGATCACGTGACAGGGGGAAGTTTTGTGGTTGAGAATTTTGGAGAGTGTGTCTTGTTGAGCAGTTGGCCACTTTCAAATCGGCTTTTCGACTTCAGGAGGGATTTTTATGGCAGGCTTATATTACTCGACATTACTTGGAGTTACTTGGGAGGTAATGTGATATTGTTAGAATCATATGTAATACACTCGAACTCTACTTGAATCTGGCTAACAAAAGGGGAAAGTATCGCAACTTGTCAATTGCTGCCTCAAGATAGCTGAGACTTGGTATGTGGTGTTTAGGAGTTTGTTGGTGTGTTATGGGATAGGTTCCTGGCTGGTCATGAGCTCTGGACATGCTTGTGTTCACTGTTTAGGCAGAGAAAACGGAATAACACAGGAAGGAAAGTAATCGACTCGTAATTGGTACCATTAGAAAGAGAAGACTCTTGCGGTCATTATAGTAACTGGAGGCTATAACATGCTGCATTCACAATGTAACTAGAACAACTAATTGTGCTATAGATCACGCGATGGTTTGTTTGACTTGAAAAAGATGACAAATAATCCTGTCAGAACCAACTCGTGACTTTTGGTAGACTTCTGACTAAGATACTGTCACTACGCTCACAGAATAAGACAAGCTTAGATAAAGATAGTGCAAGCAAGGGAAAGATGACAGGTTTAGTTGACCTTTAGTTGAGAGATGGTTAAGGCTGTAAATATTAATTAAGGACGTTAAAGCTTAGTTGATTTAGTAGTTGAGGTGTTAGCTAGGATGTGAGATGACGAAAAGTATACTGTAATAAAGGTTGGCTGTTTTCGCAAAACTTATTTACTTAGAGTTTACTTAGGATAAAAAGTCCTTGAGGGGTGCAAAAACAATGTTTCTGGGCTCTGAATGAGATGAGGTGGGTTCAGACAGATAAAGAATAATTTATGTAATAACAAATGTTTCCCCAAAAGTACTATGTGTCTTACATAATTTGGAGATATATTGGCTTCTTTGGATAAATATCAACTAGACTACAGTTAGGTTTAGTTGGTGTTATTGACTGTAATCAAGGAGTAATGAGTTATTCGGTCTGCCCTTGGTAAAAGACGATACAGACTGATTAAACAGAGGTTCACGCGATCCAAACTCACACAGTATGTCACTTGCCTGCCCTTTCAACTTTTTCAGGTTTATTTATCATTCTATAAGTGGAAGCCAGGAAAGTCCAGGGTTAGTCAGGGTAACCGATTTTTCAGACAGTCAAAGCGTCCTAAAGCGTCCGAAAAGCTGCTAGTATCTGATGACACACTCCCAGGTCACGTGACACAACATTTCTAGTCTCACAGTGCTCATGGATTGACATTTACGAAAACAGTCTCCATGGGGTGGCGCATAGAGACAAAAGTAGTACCATTCTGCTCGCCTCACTTTCAGCTTTCTAATGGTACCACTCTTGAGGTACTATGGGGAGTATTCACGAGCTTGATATATAGACTTGTAAGTTCCTCAGCTAGACTCGCAGGTTCTTCAGCAAACGACTCTTGGCGTGTAACCTGTGGAGAAAAAAAAGATTTTTGAGAGTTCTACCAACTCCTGCTGCAGTGGCGCTATCAACACGTGACTAGTACCAAAATACTCACGTGATCCTCAGCTCTCTAATGGTACCACTCTTAAGCAGATCCGAGTACTATATCAGAACTTCAAAACAGCTCATGCAATGTCTATACACTTCCCCTCTCAATTTGACTGCTCAAATTCGACTCGTCAGGTTTCCTCTTTGGGATATGTGGGAAATACGCTGTCGCCAATAGTCACTCAATCGTCACGTGATTGGTGTCGTTCGAATTCTGGAAACCACACGAGCACGTACATACCAGTCTCGTCTTTGTGACACTTCTGTAGCGGAAGTTAGGAACAATCAGGAATGGCGATGAAATGTCAACTCTCGGAGTAGGGGTGGTACTAGACTAGACAAGACCCTGTGACCGCTCGAGAAGTCCACAGTAGCGACGAAAACTCTCACGTGAGTTTTTCAGTCTCTGCCTCCTCAGGAATGTAAGCAAAAATGTTCGACATCTCTTCAGAGATAGACAGAGAGTCTAAACAGTCAGCAATGGGTATACAGGACTCCGAATCTGCTCAAAAGTAATACCAAAAGGTAGCCTTAGTTGAGGAGAGTCTGATGATGCTACTATTGTGGTTTTAGCTGCTCTGGAACAGCGTATATATGTAATTATCTTTGTTTGTCCCTACATCTCAGCTAACTGTCGCTACAGCTCATAACTTTTGAACAAGAGGAGATGGAGACTAGTTTGTATGAAGAGAAATAGTCACGTGACTTAGAAAATTTGATTCCGACCTCTTTTACTCAGATCTGATCACTATCACAGGAGTTGACCACTTTGTTGAGGTACATCTACATCTGCAACTTAGAGAGACTCTATAGAACGTTCTAGGCAAGATACAGACTAGTTTGTATGGAGGAGAATGCTCGTCTTAATTAGATGAGCCGATTGGAGGCTGTCCCATTCAGATCGGTCGACTGTGGGGGAAGTTAATGTCTTGTGAAGGCTGCGCAATAGCTCTAAATCCACCACCAGACATTTTAGTAGCAAAATAAGCACACCAGTAGACTCCACGTGTCCTGTTTTCAGTACAAAAGTGGAGTCAGATTTACGACATCTCTTCTATATCACGTGATACATTGTCCCCCTCTGCCCACAATATAAGGTTTTAGAATATGTCAACTTACCCTATAGAGAACCGTTTACAGAGTGACTCAGGATAGTACCCTCCAACTCTACCAAAACAGCTCCTAGAGCCAAGCGAGCTGTACCAGTCAATTTCCCGTACTCTATTTAGCTTACTAAACGTGCAATGATTATGAAACCTACTCTAAATCACGTGATATCCCCCGTTCTATTTTTGGCTACTCCACCAAACAGCACATCGACATAACTCCCTCAAAATACACCCAAAGTGGCCAATAATTTGAAGATCACGTGATTGTAGCAGTTTGATCAATCTATCAAAGTACTAACTCGGTCTGAGCCCAATCAGATCCTTTACACCCATCCGTGCGGCTCGGAAATTCACTCCACCTTATTTTGTGAGAATATAAGAAGCAGAACAGCTTGATGAGGAGGGGTCGAGAGGCTTGGCCAACTATACCACTGTAATCTCCGTGATCACGTGACCATTTTGGTACCACTTTTGACCGGATAAGCTTTGAAGCTGGCAGCTGACAATCAAAACTACTTCTCCGCGGAGTGCGTGGAACTTGTCACGTGCAGCTGTCACGTGTGTCACGTGTTCTGCATATGTCATGTGTCACGTGCATACCGTATACCTCCCGTGTCACGTGTCATAGCCCCCATGTGTCTCTGTCACGTGTGTCTGTACATTCCGTCACCGTATAGCTGTGCGTAATCACGTGACTAAACACAATGACTAAGCAAAACTACACCACCTCTCCAGTCACGTGATACCCCTATCTCCGGGTAAGACTTCCGAAAAGAAATTGACATTTTCCGGTAGCGAGATAATACGCCGACAATGCAGACTCAGGGGCTACACTGGAATAATATTGGGAAATAATATTCAGCATAAATGTACAAATAAAGTGCAGTCCAAAAGTAAACAATGTGAGCCGTGCGAGGGTAGGGGAGACGTGAGGGAGGTGGAATGATGGACTATTTGACGGTCTAGAGCTGGATATGACATTTTTGAGGGTTTTCCGATTTTATCTGGTTTTATCTGATTTTCTGGGATTTGGTTTGGATTATTTCGGGCTATGATAGCGATAATACTTGCGATAATTCTGGAGAACCCAATTAAACCGCTAGAAAATATTTCGCACATTGTCTGGGGTCGTAAAAGCTCAATGAATCCGATCCTGCCGTTTTTATACCGATCCGGGCACTCCCTGAATGTCTTGTTGTTCCTCCCTTTCAAAGTCAGAAATACCCACACTCAAACACACTCAAGCACCCGAAATACACCCCACAACCAAACAATCTCTTTATCCAACGCCTATTTATAAGACGGCAAACTTTGTATTTTTCAGGTTGCATTGTTTCCATCAGAAACCGAAAGGGGTAAGAACTTGTTCAAAAGTGGTTGGATTTGCTCAGACTCAATTGGAATAGATAGAGAAGATCCCGGGGAGCATTTTGGTAGGTCTTTCTCCGATTTCTGGTAAAAACTCAGGGTTTAATCTCCACCTTTCTCTCTTGGATCAAATGAGGGCAAGGTTTATTTGAGCCCGAGACAGACAGAGACAGAGTGAAAGGCAGTCTGCAATCCGTGCACATTCTCCAGGGTGACACATTCCATACATGGGGCGACTCGCACGCGGTATTTTGAGACAATATTTTCGAGAGCGACAGGGCACGACATTGGCTGTGTCGTGGGACAACATTGACAATGTGGTGGGGACGACATGGACAATGTGATGGGCACGACATGACTTGTGTGATGGGCACGACAGCAATATAGTTCGGTTTCCTATTTAGGATTCTCGAAGAGGAGACGGGTAGCAAGCGAAATGAATATACGAGAGAGCAGCAGCAATTATATCCGAAAGGAGCGATATTGAGAGCGACATTGGAAAGACAAATAGGCAAGACAATCAAGATAAGAGGAGGCACCACCCCCTTTTACGTGTATGTCCTATTTCCATGTGCTAGGTGCAGCCTTATGCATGTGGCGTGCATGCGCATGTGGACCCATCTGTGGGTATGTATGTTATCGATAGGTCGGGTATGTAGCTGCAGCGAAGGGTGTGTTAATACTTACCCGGCTAGGGTGCATGCGACTGGTCGAATCTATTTGTAGCATCTACTACTGCACTGTTATGCATTGTTCACGAACCACTTCAAGGCTGTTGATAACTGTTTCTAAATTAGCAATCTTTAAGCTCTTTTGCATGCATGCATGCGGTACATGTGGTTTCTCATGTCAGTCGATTGCGTCCAACTAGATGAAGCACTAATATAAGGAGGCGGGGCTTCCAGAATTACCCGTTTTTGAGACCCCCATTTCTTTGGCCACAGATTTCGACGCTTTCCTCTTCGCCCATTTCTTCCGTCTGCGACAGCGAAAAACCACTCACTTTAGCATTTTCTCCCAGCCCCTATTTTGTACACATTTGCACAGTGTGTTTCAGCATATAGGAGGTGACACAATTGAGTCCATCGTCGCCAGCTCTTGTTATCAGGAGGGTCAAACCGCTCAGACACTTTACACACCCGCAGTTTCATTCACTCGTTCTCGTTCACGAGTTACACAAACCAGTTGCGCAAACGAGTTACACAAACGAGTTACACAGACAGAGCCACCAGACACAAAAGCACTTCACCAGACACAAGCACTTCACCACCACTTCGACATGCTCAAAATCTTCAAGAGACATGGCTCCAGGGAGCACAAGGTGGACGGCCATCCTGTGGCTCCTCCGTCTCCGTCAATTTCCTCGCCTTCTGTGTCGTCCGAATCTCTCACCTTCAACAGCCTCAAAAGCGAGACTCATGTGACGAGTGTGGGGTCTGTTGGGGCTGCTGAGGCTGCTGAGTCAGCTTCCCACCTCCCACTGAACCTGCCCGCCAGCGACTGGGTGCTTCCCCACTTTGGATCGTCGGCTAGTGCGTCGGACAACTCGTCCTTCAACTGGTCGCCCCAATCGTCGCCTGTACAGTTGTCCCCCTCGGCCGTGCATGACAATGGCTTTGCAGGAGGTACAGCGCAACCTAAAAATAGGTCGTGGTCCCCGAACCTTATTTCGCAAGAGGAAAGGGAAAAGCACACCAGACACAACCAAGTGCATTTGACACCACTTAGTACAACTGACAACACCACCACATCTCCACCACACAACCGAGCAAGTATTAACAAGAAAGCTTCCTTCGCTTCTATCGTTTCGACCTCCCCTACATTCTTTTCTCGACGACAGTCCCTGGATCCCAAAAAACAACTGACTAAAACCCGAAAGGCCAGCACCACTCTTTTCCGCCAGAAAATGGACTCCTCCTCACACAACCTGGAGGACACGTCGTTTGGAGACCACAGTGACGACTCCATCCAGCCCAGCCCACAAATCCAACAGAGCGGCTTTAACAACACAAACTCCGCGGCCTCGTCGTACACCATGCCCACGGACCCCACGACATCGCCCGAGCCGCCTCTACAGAAGGCCGGCTCATCCCCTCCGGCCGAGCAGATTCTCGGCAAGGCTGCATCGTCCTCCAAAAAGGACACGTTCAAAAAGTTCTTCAAGGGGCCCTACGACTCGTTGTCAGGCGAGCAGACCGAGGGCACGCTCAAGTACAACAAGCAGGGCGAGGACGAGGAGTACACCGAGTCTCTCACGCGGGAGCTTCAGGACGAGGGATATGATTACCAGTACAATTACGGCGATCCCTACGGCCAGTCCGAAGACCCCTATCGGAATGATTCTGTGTCCTCCTTTCAGTTTGGCGATGATAGTTTGAACACAAGCAGAGATGCAGGACAGCAGACACAGACACAAAACACCTCGTCAAGTGACCCCTCAGATGCACCCTCTTCAGGACACACAATCAGGACAAGCAACAACAACAACAACAACAACAACAACAACAGACGGTCTGTGATGGGTGGTGTGACTGTGGTGCCGTCCACCGAGGACATTACCCGGGGTATGGCCAAGAGCGGCAAGTACCAACAGCGACTGGAGGATGACGCTGCTATCCGACAGCAGGAGTATGAAGACACCTTCCGTGTCACTGCCCAGGACGACAGAACCACTTCTGCCTGGGTCGCAGAGGATTCACATAGGCCGCTGAAGGACCCTCTTTCTCCTGGCCGAAATGGTCAGTTCACTCCCGGCCACTCTACTCCGGGTTATCCCCTTTCCCCCGGTCAAGAGGTCACCACCAACCCACTGTCATCTCCCAACAAATTCGCCAACCCTCCTCCCAACGCCTACAAGCTCAACTTGTCCGGCGTGTCCGATCTCGAGGCCTACAACCAGAAGCTGGCGCAGGAACTGGACTTTGACAAGTACTGCAAGAAGGACGCCAGTCCCCGTGGCCCCGGGCCCTCGGCAGCCACCCCTCCGGCCGGCAGAGTCGTCACAAAGGCCCAGTACGAAAACTACCGTCGGGCCTCGGTCGACCTCAACTCCATGGGTGGAGGTCTGGGAGGACTTGGAGGCGGCAGCGGAGACGGTGCCAACGGCGAAAACTCGGACGACGACGACGACTACGCCTACGACGACGACGAGAAGCTCGAGAACGCCAAGATGCGCGCCAAGCAGCAAGCCCATCTCGCTGTCTACCGGCAGAAGATGATGAAGGTGACCGGAGCAGCCTCCACTCCGGCCTTCAAGACCCCTCCCATGTCGGGAGACCGGGGTTTTGGCGGTGTTGGCGGCTCCGACTCGGAGGACGATCTCGACGACGTGCCTCTGGGAATCCTGCAGGCCCACGGGTTCCCCCGTGACTCACAGCGGCTCAAGACCATGTCGTCAGACACCAATCTGTCGTCGCACATTGAGCTGGCGGCGTCGCCCATGATGTACTCCAAGAGTGCGTCCACGTCGCCCATGTTCAAGCCACGTGACCCCGACGCCATGTCGGTCCACTCGGCGTCGTCCCGGAACATGCCCTTTGGCCGGTCTCGTCTCAGTGGCGTGCCCCATCCTCTTCTTTCCGGGCCCCAGCCCAACCGAGGTCTGGTGGCCGAGATTGCACGTGAGGAGAAGGAGAAGATCAAGCGCAAGTCCGGCATTCCCTCGGCCATGTCCACCATGGGCGGTCTTGGCGGCGGAGGCGGTATGAGAGGCTACGCCGGTTCCATGAACGACGGTAGCAGTATCTACGAGGCTCCTCCCCAGGGCGGTCTGCAGGCCCAGATGGCCCAGCTCATGCAGATGCAGATGCAGATGCAAATGACGTTGCAGCAGCAGATGCAGGGCGGTGGAGGAGTTGGAGTGGGAGCTGGCGTTGGCGGCCCTCCTTCTTCTGCGGGAGCTACTACTGCTCCTCCCTCGATCCACGGGCTCAAGCACAGATGGAGCACCAACGATCTGTCGACTCCCAATCCTCGTTTTGCAGGCGACAACGCCTCCATTGCTTCTGGAGGCTCCGGCATGAGCAACCGAAGCCGGTACCGACCCGGGTTCAACGTCCGGGCCTTTAACCGGTCTTCCACCGTGCCCGAGCTCGGCCAGCAGCAGCGACGAGTCATGTCGCAGAGCCACATGCCCGTGTACACGGAGGACGACGACGATGAGGACGACGACGATGGATGGAAGGAGATGGCGGAGCAGCGACGGGCGCTTCGGGACCAGTGGAGAGAGCGGGGTGCTGTTGCTATTTAGACGGCAGTGCTTGAGACTCTTCACTTGGCTATTGTTTATTGGGGCCCGACTCCGGGTTATTGACATTGCATATCATTAATATAAATTGAATTAGATACATTTATCAGGTGGAGTGTAGGTGTAGGGAATCTGGCATTCCATGTACAGATCTAAAATAGATCTGGCGGTATATTACAGGCTAGAAAAGTCTCAGGGTATTAATAGCAGCTTTTGGAGTGGTTTTGGAGTGGTTTTGGAGTGGTTTTGGAACGGTTTAAATTGCATTCTGGTGACCTTGAAAATGAAGGCTTGGAAGGGTTTATAAGGAATGTGTGTTTGGTAATGAACAGGGACTAGTTGGAGCTCTCTGTGGGAAGGATATGGTGGATATAAGGGCACCAAAAGAAAGCCCTGAGTGAGGGGAATACAATGGTGAAGTCGGTTTGAAGATAGCTTTATTGGATCGTGGGATGTGGTGACATTCGTGTTCTCATGGTAAGCTACGTTGTACACTGTAATTACAGTAATCATCACGATGTAATTTTAGTGAGAGGTTTAAGTGATCAGCTGAACGAGGCAACAATGAACTGGGTACTCGTAGTGTCAATGGAAGAACTCTTCTGACAGGGCAAATACCCCACCGCCCATATTCCTGTGTCTCCAACCACCTAATTACATCGTGGCTTTTTATAGCACTAGTCTCATACTACGATTGTGATATTAACTGACTAGCCCATAACACGTTTTCCTTATGGCACCGGCACAGCAGCATGGTCAATCATGTCTCTACAGCACACGCCTTGTTTGCGTTTGTGTCTGTGTTGTGTTGTGTTACTTACAAGTCCTAAAGCGGCCGACCGTTCTCCTAATGCAACATTGCTGAGAAGATCATCGGTCTGGACTAAGACAGGATCGTCGGGCTGGCGGTCACGTGACTGCACTGTATGGTTTCGAGCTAATTTGGCGCTGAGACTAGGTGCTCGGGAATAATTATGGGCTAGTCACGACCCCCGGTAGATGGCTGGAGTGGGTATTTTTGGGTATTAAAGTGACCGTCGGAGTTGGGTGGTTTTGGTGGTGAAGGTGGCGTACGTGTACGAGGGATATTGGCGATGTTGTTGGGGAATTGCGGACGAGAGAGATTAAGGTGGGAAGTGCCAACAACAAACAGAAGAACAAAGAGTGGAGATTTGAATACGATGTAGAAAACATTACAGCGTGTTTTCAGTGGACTATTTTGGACTGTGGTAATAGTACGGGAACAATAGTCGTTCTTTAGCTACAGTGAGTGGTGAGAATGTTGTGTAGTCGTACTCCATACTGGTGTTGATATGTTGTTGAGAGCTGGCCTCGAATTACTAAATGGGTTGGGTTGGTTGAGACATTGGTTGAGACATTGGTTGAAGACAAAGAGGTTCATGGTAACTGTGTTTATATAGCAAGTAACGTTATTGGAAGGCAGGCCGTATTACTTGGCTGCCTATCTAACTGGCCAAATAAGTACTGGAAATTGGATTTTATGATACTTTTTTACTCCCCGTAATCTGCTGATTCGAATGGTACCAGGCAGTCCACTTTTCAGTACCATTTTCAGGAATTGGACTGGTATTCATTGATGTTCAAGATAGGGGTGGAGGTTAGGTGTGGTCTAACAAAGTCTAAGTAAATGTAAGTGTTGGAAGGTAATGGAATGGAAGGTATCTCGGGGATCGCAAGGAAATCAGTATATGTGTTTTTACAAAAACGACCCGCAAAGTACTGTAGTACAGTAGCTATTGAGTGGTACAGCTTCCATTCTGATAGCACAACAGGAACCCCGTTTTTGCATCCCCAAGTGACTTTTTCTCTTAACTAAACTCCAAGTAAATGAGTTGTGGGGTGAGACCCAGGCATAGCTGTCAAAAAAGCCCATGATTGGTACCATTAGAGATCCGATAGTTAAGGGAGTCCATTGGTTTTACGTTTGCGACGACATCATCACTTTATGGTGAGTTAGAAGCACCCTTTTTTTCACCGTACTATGCAATTGGGAGCATGGCCTAACAAGTCTGAGAGAGGAGAGATGTGTTTATCTCGACATATTTGTACTGAGAAGGGTTGATAATCTGGTATCTTTCTACTCCTCTTGATCCGCTGATTTGAGCGGTATAACAACATTGACCCCTCGTAGTACAGATATGTCGAGATAAACCGCAGTCATACTACAAGTACTGCCATCACATCACCCATCTAAACCCAACTAAACTACAGCTGAAATTCTGATCTAAAATCGGGATATCCCCAGGTATTGTGAGACACGTAATAGTTTTGGCTGCATATTTGTTAGCAAACAAAAGCACTCTACGTTGTTGTATCCATCTCATCCCCATTAGAGCCCGGGAACACCGATTTTGCACCCCTAAAGGACTTTCCACCTCAAGTATCTCCAAGTAAATACTCTAACTACGAGTCCGAAACCTTTCTTATACGATCTTCATTCACTTGTAGACTGTCTGATGTGGAAGAATATATAAGGGCATGGTGGAAAAATGAAGAAAGGGCAGTTACAGCACTGAGTATCCGACAGTGAATGGCATTGCCTTAGTTTCAATCAAATCAGAGAAAACCAGAACATGGTCAAGTGGAGTTGACTGACTTGGACATATAACATTTGTTAGACGTGGTAGTTTAGACAGAGCCCGGGATACCCTGCCATGGAGTCAAATACCTCTCTTGGCTTGATTAGGAGATCATAGCCGTACTATTTTCATCACTCCTAGGTCACTACTGAGCGATGTAACATATATATTGCTGTCTCTGCAGAAACAACAGTTGCCTCTCGTGGCTGGTAGTCGCCTGATCACAATACGTATCACTTCTTCCAGCGTGTCATCGTCTCCTGTGGCTCTTGAACCACCCCCTTACTGTTGATACATTGTTAGATTACATAATACATGATAAATAGGGCCAGCCTTTGATGGTGACCGTTCGGATTGTTCTTAGGAGAAAGCTGAACATGAGACCTGGAGCTTGAGTACCAGAAAGTCCAGTAGGTCACGTGACACTCCAGTCTCTGTCGGAAACTCCAGCCTCTGTTTACACCAGCTGCCCAAACAAATACGACTGCTTGTAAACCTCTTCTGTCTCTCCCTGTTTGGTTTCGAGAATCTTCTTGACCACAGCTGGAGGATTGAGACCCAGCTTGTTGGCTCTTTCCCATCTCTCCAATCTCGTCAATCCCACCACAGGTCCGAAATCGACCGTGAAATCAAAGTTCTTGAGAATCTTTTCGCAGTTGTTGACCTCTTCAGGATGCACATTTGGAGCAATACTTTTTGCCGCAATCTTTTCTGCTTCCTGGGAATAGACGGTATCATTGGGGTCCAAATCCGGCAGAGAATTGATTTCCTCGGCTTCCTCTCGATCTAGTTCATCGCAAATAGTTGTTTCAATCGATTCCTGTTTGTGTTCGATCGGCTTTTGAACAATTGGTTGCTGCTGTTTAACGACCTTGAAATCCCGCTTGACGCTGGGCTTGGTGCTCTTGAAACTCAGCGACGACTGTTTGGCGGACTTTGGAGCCATTCTGATGTTGGTGTGGAGTTGTTAAGATGTTAAGAGGAGACTTGGTAGATGTTAAGAGGAGACTTCTTATCAACGTCAATTATGTTAATCATGCCAAACTTAGTTGGGGGTGGTGGTGATTGAAAAGACTGCTGTAAAATGTGGAGGAGTTAAGGGAATGGTTAGATTTTCAACCAGATAGGTACTAATGGTCCTAGCATGCTCCAGTTAAGAAATCTAACAAATCAGATCACTATTACACCTTCTGAACGACTGCCCAAAATCACCTTACATAAGCATAGCTGAAACATGAACATCGGAAGAAGTTCTCAAGATCTCGTCCCAGGAAGTAATGTGACATTTAAATATACTATTCGAAAGCACTCATTTCGGTGAGTCCGAATATCCACCTCGTTTTCCTATACCGCGACTCAACCCCACTCTAGACGCCATGTACTCCACCCCAATGAGTGTATTTGGGTCCTTCCTATTTGGGAAGTGCCGTTCAACAATGGTGGTTTTGGAGACTGGAGATATATAGCAGTTGGGACCATCAAACTGACACAGATTGAAGCTCATGCACTGGAGAAGCAGGAAGTTACATAAGTTTTTGGTCACGTGAATTGTAGCAGAAATTAGTTTACATTTCTCCGAATATTTATGCTAGAGAATATCTGAGGGTACCACGAGGACCGCCTCATTCAGTGCTATCGATTGGTATGCTGTCATTATACTACCCACAGACCCATCCTCTCACAATCCCTATTTTACCTCCACCCTCCCCAACACCAACACCAACAAAAAAACAACCTTGGCCAACCTCCCAACTAAATCTCACAGCCCCAATTCACCCCCAGCCATAGATTATGACCATCATTCTCCGGACACATTTTATTTTCGGGACCTATACCATTTTGTAGCCCCTGTTCTTGCGCATCTTTCTGAGCCATCCGTTTCTCCCACAAACCTCTCCATCTCGAGTTATCCTCCGGGGGGATTTTTTGCGGCCGGGTTTAGCTCATCACCGCGAAGATTCCGTGAGTCAGGGCCGAGTGAAAATAGGAGGCAAACCCACGTAAAGACAAAACCACGCCGACATGTGTAAACAACGTGAAAAGCTAAGCCGGAGAAGCGGATGAGCGGGGGGAGAGGCGCGTGAGCGATTTGTCATGCGCAACAGTGGTTATGTCGTGGCCGTGTCTTTGTGTCACTTGTATAGCTCGGGTTCTTCGTTTTGGTCGTAGCTGTGAAATAGTGCAGGGTTATAGGAGTGCTCTGCAATTGCTACGAAAGTCGTGGAAGGTCGTGGAAGGTTGTGGAATGAACGGCGAGTCACGTGACTCCGTGGATGTGCAAAAAATGGCTCTACCGAACCTCCAGCCAGGTTGTTAGTGTTGTCCCCCTACTCTCATCACATTGACTGTATGTACCCCACATCCCTCGGGAGGTGTAGGTCGGATTTAGACTTAGAGGATAAGGTTTCGAAACTGTTGGTCTGAAAAAATGTGTGGATGAGAAGTCTAATTTGGAGATTAACCGTTTGGTACATAAGCCCTTGCAAGGGACCGTTCCAAAATCACAACCAGCCCTTCTACAGTCTCTCAGCTCTCTCCACAACATCGACATGTCCCTATTGCGCACTCTGAGACCTGTTTTGGCCTCGGCCCGTTCTGTGTCCGTTTCTACGCGGTTCTACTCGTCTCATCACTCTCCTCCAAGCTCGGATCAAAGCAGAAAAAAAGTGACGATTCCCGAGCTGGACAAGATGCGACGAAATGGCGAGAAAATCAGCATGGTCACGGCTCATGATTACGTAACCGGTCTGATTGCCGACAAGGCTGGAATCGATATGATTCTTGTGGGAGACTCTTTGGCCATGGTGGCTCTGGGGTACCCCAATACCAACCAGATTGAGCTGGAGGAAATGGTATACCATGCCAAGGCTGTTTCTCGAGGCGTCAAGAGCGCGTTTATGGTTGCGGATCTGCCGTTTGGCTCGTATGAAGAGTCTCCTGAGAGAGCTATTCGATCTGCCATTCAGATGATCCAAAAGGGAGGAATGGAGGCTGTCAAGATGGAAGGAGGCAAGGAACTGGCTCCCACTATCAAACGGCTGACAGAGGTGGGAATTCCGGTTCTGGGACATATCGGCTTGACTCCTCAACGTCAATCTTCGTTAGGAGGATTCAGAGTCCAGGGAAAGACTGCCTCTGGAGCCGAAAGTATTCTGGAAGACGCCTATGAGCTCCAAAAGGCTGGATGTTTCGCTATTGTGCTTGAAGCCGTGCCTGACAAGGTCGGAGAATGGCTCAGTGCAAAGTTGGAGGTTCCTACCATTGGTATTGGTGCTGGACCAGGTACTTCTGGACAGGTGTTGGTCATGCTAGACATGCTTGGAGGATTTGGAACGTTTACCCCCAAGTTTCTCAAAAAGTACTCGCAGTTTCTGGATATTAATGTTGGAGCGGTTAAGGAGTTTCATGAGGAGGTTAAGACGGGTGTGTTTCCCGCAAAGGAGCATTGTTATAAGATGGGAGAGGAGGAGGCTGCGAAACTGAAGTAGCGAGCGAACGACGAGCGAAGCGAGTCGTTTGGAGCTATTTCAGTGAGCAGAGACACGAGTAACACAAAGCTCCAGTTCTTTCGTTGTTTCGATTCAGCTCTCTCGTGTTCGACTCAGCCCAACCCAATGCTAACGCAACGAATGATGTATATATTTTAATGACGATACGATAGTTTAGGAGTTTGTGGTTATAGTGTAGTGAGATCGACTGCTTTTTTTCTTTCCTTTTGTGAGTATTGTACAAAGCCACTGTCTGTACTGAAGTGCTGTCAGTCGATTATTGGATCTGGATGTTTGACGGCCTCTAACGTCGAATTTAGTATGGCGATCATGTGACGAAACACATATGACTGTACTCACCGTCTTCTTCTGATCCGAATGGTATAATAATATCCACCCGTCTTAGTACAAATATTCTGAGATAAGTGCGCGCCTCTGATGTGAAGCTTCTATACCTTCACACGTAGAGGGCCACGGAAGATGTCATTATTGACCTGGTTTCAGATGTGCTACTCTGATTCTATTGCAACTACTACCATTTGAAAGAGCAGCTTCTTGCAGTCAGTTTGGTACTACCCACGTCTATATTTGATTATCTCTGGACGAGAAAAATGCACTTTTCTGTATCTCGTCGTTTAAAGGACCTGGCCCTTCGAAAGTCTGGGTATCACGTGACGCAGACAGTCTGCTTATAATTTCTTGAATTCGGCCCAATCCAGGCCCTAATTCCTACTTTGGAGTGATGCCAAAACACCACCCTTTCCCGTGCGGCTTAAGATTAGAATGAATCCACACCTTAACCAATTGAGGCACACAGAAGTTGGTCCTCAAGTAATCTGTTAACTATGAAGCCTATATATAAGTAAGGGTAAGTATTGACAGTAAATGTAATGCTGCTTCTGGTAGGTGGATAGAGTCGTTGCCATGAACTCCACCTGACGGTAGTCTCTGGAGTGATAGAAGCCGATGTAATAGTTAACAGCACCAGATTTTTTCCCACAGTTGTGCTCACATGAATGTCAGTAGCTAGTGAGGTGAATTGATGCCTTGCCAGGGATGTATCTCCTGTGGAAGTAGATATCGTTACCTGGCAACAGACACTTCTCAGTTTCATAGAAAACCAACCCATACTTTCTGTCAGGGCTGATATATGGTGCTAGCTACTTGTAGTGATCTACACGTTGTAGTACCAGCTCTACAAGTCCCTGAATCTGTACAGCCAGTTGGCAGTATCGGTGATCATCGTCCACAGAGGAAAAGCGTCTATACCCACGAATATTTGTACTGAGATGAGTTGATATTATAGTACCATTTTATCCCCCTTGTTCTGCCGATTCGAATGATATAAAAATTTCAGCCCCTCATAGTACAAGTTTGTTGAGATATACCATAGTCAATAGAAGTGGTGTTGCTCGTCTGCTTTGTTATAATGGCTATACCTAAAACTTCATACTGTCAGTAGCTAAATACCTCCCATCTAAACCTAACTAGACTATAGGTGACTATCTGCTCTAAACCTTGAAATTATCCAGATATTGAGAGACATGTGGTCATTCTTGCTGCAGATCTGTTAGCAAATAGACAGCTCTCTACCTTTTGATATCTTTAGCATTCCAATCAGAGCCCGGGAACACCGACTTTGCACCCCTATTGGACTATTACCCTTAAGTATTTCCAAGTAATCAGCTCAACTACGAGTTCGAAACAATGTGACGAAAAGAGACACTCTCAGAAGCTCTCCCACTTACTGAAAGGGGCTGGTTTTTTTCCACTGTTCGGATCAACAGTGGACGCTGAGCGGAATGGTATAATTCCTACTATCAGTTTTCCTAGTAAGTCCTGCTCCTAGGCGCCTTTCGTTAACTAAAAAGATGATACCAATACGGTCAACAGACTGTACTAGAACTGCTCAGAATTTCAGTGACAGATAGACAAGGCCCAATCTCATCAACAGTGGCTCCACGTCTGAAACTGTGTACCCCTTCAACAGGCTTAATCGACGTACTTGTACCACTCTCAACATCATTCAGTTATTATTATCTATAAGTTATCTTCTATCTATTCTAGGAGGGCGTTTGGTAACGCTTGGTAACTAGCCCAACTGTCCAGTCACGTGACAAAAACGTGTCTTACGTGACTCACGTGACCTCCCCCCCCACTCCCTTTCCCCACCTCATCTAAACAACAACGCCTTACCGTCTCTAATTTCCTCTGGAGGATGACTTCCTCCCTTTCCATCACTGGTATCGAAAACCAACGTTTGTCCGAATTTAGGAGCCAGCACCGAATTGCCCACTCCAGCGTCCTCGGCAATCTTGTGCAACGAGTCTCGAGGCTCTGTGAACTTCTCATCACTGAGAATAAACGTTCCCCAATGAACTCCAACCATGTTCCTGGCCTCCAGATCCTTCATCACATTGACAGCCTCCTGAGGATCAATGTGTTGGCTCTTGAGATGCCATCGGGGCTTGTAGGCTCCACAGGGAAGCATGGCCAGCTTACATCCAGGTCCATATTCCTCCTTGATACCTCTAAACAGCTCTGGCGAGTATCCTGTATCTCCAGCATGGAAAAAATGGGGTTTTCCATCCTTCATGACCATAAATGAACCCCACAAGGTCGAGTTTGCGTCGTACATCTTTCGCCCACTCCAGTGCATGGCTGGAGTACATGCGACAGTCCATTTCTCGCCCAGTTCTTGCGATTTGGGCGTTTCCAAACCCATGGTTTCCCACCAATTGAGCTCGGCCACGTTGTAGATGCCGTATTTGGCCAGAAACTTCTTCACGCCCAGGGGAACGACCCACAGAGCGGAGTTTCCAATCTTCTTGACGGTTTCCACCTCCAGATGGTCCGGGTGGTCATGTGACACGAGAACAATATCGACCTTGGGCAGATCTTCAAACTGACAGGGAGCCTTGGACAGACGCTGGGGGCCCATCCAGGACGTGACCAGATGGTCTCCAAAGAAGGGATCGGTGAGAATGTTCAATCCTCCAAGTTGCACAAACGCACAAGACTGTCCAATCCACGTGAGAGTGATTCGATCCTGGGGCTTGGGAATGAACGACTTGGGCTTCCAGGGGATGAGAGCAGAGACCTGTTTGACGGGCTCAGACAACAGCTGGAAGTCAGGAGTCACACTGGGAAGCAGTTTCTTCAACTCCTTGGGATCTTTAGGAAGACCTCCTCGAGGAGTCAGATGGAAGAGATTCACAATGTTGCAGTAGACAAACTCAAACAGAGTCTGATGCCGGTACTGACTGAAGGGATTGACAAACTTGCCACCCACCACCATAGGTCGAAACTGCACTGAGGGAGGAATTCCATCTCTCAGAGAAACATTGGAGGTGAGTCCAAAATCGGTGGACTTGAGTTTTTTGTCGAGCCGATCGTTGATTTCGTAATGGGTTCGCAAATGCACGTACGTCGAGTACGCCGTGTACGCCACCACCAGGCCGAGACCCGTTTTCGCCTTGATTCCGAGCTTCATGTGTTGTGTGGTGAAAGAAATCGCGGGTGGGAAATTTTGGGACTGCAGCGGAGCTGCACGTGTGGGAGTAACGGTACTGAGTGGTTGGGATGGGGTTGGAGGTGGAGAGTGAGGTGGGCATAAGAAAATTGTGGGAAAATGATGAAAATTGTAGCCACGAGAGGGTTATGATAATGGTCATTTTCTCACATTTCTACCACATCTTCATCATTCTATCCGCCCATCTCATCTCTCCTAGCATCACTAGTTCGCCTACAAACCCAAACAAGCCAATGCTCTCTTTCACAGCCACCATCTCCACCAATAATAGAGCTACGGCCAATCGGAGAGTGTTGCTCGATTCCTGACGCGAAAATGAACACATTTGTCTCTTCAGAAGTTTGGTAATTGTTCTGTGCCGCGTTTCTGTATGACTCTTCGTAACTTACACTTTAGTTTGTGGAGGGAGGGCGGTAGGCTAACTTGACGGATATAAGAGATATTTGGATTTTCAAAACACTCCCGGACTCTTCTAGTCAAGACAAGTCTAATGGTACTACTTTCATCGATATCCGATGACTCCACACGTTTGCACGTTCTCCTCCGATGTTACCTCCGAAACTCAATCAGACCCTGTTTCATACACCCAAAACCTCACCGTTACATTGTGTGGTGTTACGTGGTTTGCAGAAGGTGGGGTAGGTTGAGTCACGTGATTTCAGTTATAAGACAGCCACGTGATCATCCACATCAGCCCCCATGACCTCTTTCTTCGCTCACGTGACCTGCTACAGCCTCAACAACTCATCAATACTGCACTTCCAGCTAACTCCGATTACATCCGACATCCCAACGAATAACAAGCCGCAGATGTTAACGTGCGGAATTAAGGTGCAGCAAGAAAATCGGAGCGAGCAGAACTGTGGTTATCAGATTGGACTAATTCGGGTAAATCGATAATATTGGTTGTAATTAAGCGGATAATTGGTGGGTATTATTTGGAGTTTAAGTAGGTTTTCCCAGAGCTGATTAGTAATAGATATTTTGTGTGGTTCAGATGATGCACCGTTGCTAGGGTTACGCGAAACGTTTGTGAGACATGGTGTATACATTCGCGTGAGGTTGTGAACTGAGTTTGATTGGATTCTGTCAAGATGTGGCCGATACGGGAATTGTGACACCAGGAGTCATATGTTATGGTCTCAGACGATTCCTCTCGTGACAGGGAGTCTTATGGGACTTGTCGATTCCCGATAGAGTGTATATTGGTCAAGTTGTGAATTACTGAGTTTTACTTCTCATGTTCTAAGTACAGTAATTTGGCTAATTTGCTTCAAAAACGACGGACGGTGCGAAAGAGCATGCAGAAGCAAAGAACTTCAGCAGATGGCAAGAGAGAGGCACTTCCAATGTCTTCTAGCAGCTTACAGTTCTCCTGCGACCACCACACAGTACGTTAGCCCTCTACATGCACAACACTGCTGACTGTACCAACACCCTAAGTCCTCGGTTATTCTTTCCCGAGCTTTCACCGCTCTAACCGCTCGGCTCTTCCTCCTTCTTACCCTACTATCCCCCCACACGACCTCCAAGCTCCACAGTGTGACAAATACTACCTTGGTTAACCGCGGTGTTGCCAAGACCTACCAGTAGGTGTACTCGGCTCTTCTTCAGCCTAAGGGTATTGGTGGCTTGTTTCCAGACATACAGCACAAAGCCAAAAAGGTCCGAGAACTGCAATAAGCTACATTGATATTTTTGGATGCTTCCGACCTAAGAATATTCTGATAGGTTCTCCATGTCTCCAACCAACGGTCTATTCATTACATTTCCTAATCCGGTTAGCCCAGTTTTTTTTCACAAGCAGCCCGGACATGTGGGTTAGTGCATCGTTAGCTGCTAAGACACTGGGCACACCTCTTGCAAGCATCATGAGAGAGAGAATCGGATATATCTGCACCTGTGGATACGTTGACACCTGAGGCAGGCAAAGTCCATGTGTAGTCATCGGCAGTCAGGTGAAAGATGTGCAGTGGGTGCAGTTGGCAGTAGGCGACCTAATCCTGCGTTTGTGAACAACTCCTTTTACTGTATTGTTGTCCTTACAAACAGGAACAGCTTAATTCTGGAATGTGGGGTTTTAGGGTGTTGTGAAAAATTGTTTCAAGTACCGTTGCCACGTCACATTACGGAGCTTGAGATAACCCCGTCCAAACGGTTGGCACGGAAGTATCAATATTAGTAAAGTGGCTTGCCTGCAAGTTAATGTGCTCACGCGATCTACAGTGGTTTCAGACACTAATGCAAGTGGTGTCTAAACTGTGGATGTACCTCGATATACTTGTTCATAGACATATTGGTTCTTTTAGTAGACATTGAAAGCCCGTTTGATCCGTGGAGTTGCTTATAATAGTCTTGTACACTCTAGAACAAAAGACTTGTATGCCTCGGCAATGTTCTCTAGTCGTTGTTCCGCAACTTACAGACTTGTTAAGAATAGTCTATAATTAGGCTACGAGGTACAGTATTTACAGGGGTGTGAATAATCGGATGATAATTGTATAGACTAGGTGCACTTTCAGACTCCCCATGGCTGTTGCTCCTATCGTACCACTTTTATTGTCCTTTTCATTGAAACAAAGGATTGCCTGTCATGACACTCACTTACTCTCGGAGATCGGATACAAATGGTTATTTTACCCTTGCATTAGTCCCCGATCCACTTTCTTTGTGTATATTCAACCTCTTTTTTCATGCACAGACACTGTTGGTAACCGTTGCAAATGTCTTCTATTCTTGGACCAACTAATTACTGGATGTGCGGAGAAGTTCTTTCAGCGGTCTGTGCTCCTGGACAGTTCTCTCCAGTACTAACTACACTCAAATAAACGGGATACTCTTACAGATGCATCAAGTGCTCAGAACCACCGTTTTCTGCCCAAAGAACCACCCACAAAGCTTACTCAGACTTCGTACAAAGTCGCCGAGGTCCTGTCTCTTCGCCAAGAGTTATTTCGGAGCAAACGGCGCACAGAACCTCACCTGATAGACGTCCGTCTTGTAACCTCCACGGATATGCCCTTCATCTCCATCCACCAGTTTTTACAACGTCTGTGGCTAAAATCGACACTAGCGCTAGTCATGCAGGGTAGATGTGCTCCTGGAGCTAAATCTATCGCAACTACGTAGTTGGTGATGATATGGTGGGCGGGGGGTCAGAACTTGTATTTGTTCACTGAAGAGAGTAGGTTGTACTCTTTGTGGTGGCATTGAGAGCTTTCTCATCTCTAAATCTCCTGTTGAAGTCCTCCCGACCACCTCTCAATGTACGCATGTGCAATGCAATCTCATGGTGTGAATCATGCACATAAATTAATTCTTACTGCACAAGCACGTACAGAGACCACAGATGTAAATGCAAGTATCAGGTGAGCTGTGGTGAGAAGTGAGAAGCTGAGAGTGATTAATGACAATTGTATTTAATGAAATTCATCATTCTGTGCCGTTTCAAAAGCTCTATTCCTCACATTTTTCTCCCTCCTCTCAATATAGACTTTCAGATCCTCAATACCTTATTCCAACCATCCTTCTGTGTCAACTCTTACTCTCTTCCACTCAACCACCACACTCATGCGTTCTACCAACATCCGAACTACTCGCCACTCATGTCGCCAGCCCACGTAACATGACAGATATTGGATAACAACGGGACTTACGTTTGAGCACATACATTGGTGTGCCTTCGGCAACGCAGTCCTTCCTTCTGGTCCATCATGATACGGTGAGTGTAATGAGAGAGAGATATCTGAGAGTGACACAAAACCATCTCGCCACCTGACACAACAACTCAGAAGATTATATGACAGCGACGCAAGCACAGACACCCTACAAGGGTACACTCACGACAGCACCAACGCCATTGATGACGACGCTCAGGTGAGGAGTGCCAGTCTTTCCGGGAAGACTACTGACGCCGCTACTGTGGCTAAGTCACATGTAGTGAGGACACAATGACAAGTTTGCAAGCTACTGTGTACTAACACAGAACCAATTCGGGTCGACAATTGCATGGAATTGCCACGGCACAGTGCTAATGTCGCACGGGACAATGCTAAGGTGAACTAATTCTGTCGACGTTTGCATGGAAGACCTACGGCACTGAACTAATGTCGCTCGGACAATGCTAAGGTCACTCGTACGATGAATTCGGTGCACTTCCGCGTAACACTTACCGAGTCACCATTGCCATCTGGACATCTACATAAGAACCGCAAACACCCCGATGTTTTTCTCCAGACAACAACCACAACTGCAATGAAGTTCTCCAACCTCGCCCTTGCCACCGCTCTGCTTCACCAGGTTCAGGCCCTTCCCGTGGAGGGTGCCAACCAGAACGTCGCTCGATTCTTCTTCCCCCACAAGACTGAGGATCAGAACAATGGTTACAACTCCAAGGACACCTACGGTAAGCCTGACACCAACGAACTCTCTAACCCTTGGGCCAACGGAGGTTCCAACTCTTGGGACTACAACGGTGCCAACTCTTGGGATAACAAGGGTACCAACTCTTGGGATAACAAGGGTTCCAACTCTTGGGATCACAAGCCTTCCTACTCCAAGGACTCCAACTCTTGGGACAACAAGGGCTCCAACTCTTGGGACCATAAGGACACCAACTCCTGGGACCATAAGGACACCAACTCCTGGGACAACAAGCCTTCTTACTCCAAGGACCAGAACTCTTGGGACCACAAGCCCTCTTACTCTAAGGACACCAACTCTTGGGACAACAAGGGCGACTCTAAGCCTTGGGATCACAAGGACTCCAACTCTTGGGACTCTTGGGACAACAAGCCTTCCTACTCTAAGGACACCAACTCTTGGGATCACAAGACTTCCTACTCCAAGGATCAGAATTCTTGGGATAACAAGGGTGACAACAAGCCTTGGGGACACAACGGTGACCACAACGGTGATGTGGAGCCTTGGGATCAGACCCCCAAGACTCCCAGCAACCCTTGGGAGCACAAGGACGACTCCAGCAAGCCCTGGGAGTACAGCCATAAGCCCTGGGAGCACAAGGGTGACGCCACTGAGGAGCCCGCTGAGGATGACACCGCTCCTGAGGTCGAGGAGCCTGCCGAGGAAATTGTCACCCCCGAGGTCGAGCAGCCTGTTGAGGACATCACTGTCCCCGAGGTCGAGCAGCCCGCTGAGGACGTCACTGTCCCCGAGATCGAGCAGCCCACCACTCCCGAGGTCGAGCAGCCTGCTGAGGATGTCACTGTCCCCGAGGTTGAGCAGCCCATCGTTGAGCAGCCTGTTGAAGACCTTACCGTCATTGAGACCGAGCAGCCCGCTGAGAACACCACCGAGACCGAGCAGCCCGTTGCCGATGACCCCAACGTTGAGATCCCCACTGTCATTGTCACCGTCCCCGAGGTCAACAGCACTACCACTGAGACTATCGTTGACACCGTTGAGGTCGTCGAGGAGGTGTCTTCTAACGCCACCACTTCCACCTTGACTGTCGCTTCTGGCTTCACTGCCACCGTCAAGTCTCACGTCACTTCCACTGTTACCCGAACCGTGACCCACTGCGAGGCTGACAAGTGCGTCACCCCTACCATTACCTACACCACTGTTGTGCCCACTGACGCCGGTGAGACTGTCATCGAGACCGTTGTTGACGATGTCACAGTTGCCATCACTGTCCCTTGTGCCACTGAGGAGGTCCCCGTTACTTTTGTCGAGACCGTCTACACTGTTGTTTCTGATGACGTTACCGAGACCATCACTAAGACCCTGACCCACACTGCCGTTGTCCACCCCGAGGCCTCTTCTTCTTCTACGTCTTCTTCCGCTGAGATCGAGGTTGCTTCTTCTACTTCGGCTCCTGCTTCTCCTTCCTCTTCCGCTGAGATCGATGTCGTCTCTTCTACCGCTGTTCCCCAGCCCGAGGCTTCTTCTTCTTCTTCTTCCGTTGAGATCGAGGTCGTCTCTTCTACCGCCGTCCCCCAGCCCGAGGCTTCTTCTTCTTCTTCTTCTTCTTCTTCTTCTTCTTCTTCTGACATTGTGGTCGTTGCTCCTACTCCCTCTGCTACTCCTGTGGCTCCCGCTGCCTCTCCTATTGAGCCCGCTGCCCCCGTCGAGGCTGGCAACACCGATGTCCCCGTTCCTGCTCAGCCTACCACTCCTGCTCAGCAGCCCGGGGCTCCCATCTACGCTCCTCCTCCCCAGGCTAACGGTGCTTCTTCCATCGGAGTTTCTGCTGCCGTCATTGTCGGTGCTATGCTCGCTCTTCTGTAAGCAGACTGGCGACGCTTCCTTCTTTCAGATTCTTATTGTCCCATTTCACTACCCATTTCTTTAGATTCTCATGTATCCCTTATTGATTTTTCTCTGTACTTTCGGGTTGTACGCATGGTAGACATCCTGTAGCTTGTACTTGTAAACGCTTGTGTTCTGGGAGCCCTGATGGGGCAGTGGTTTAGCACTGTCTGTAGTGTCAACTGCACAGATCAAAGGTGATCTTGACAGTGTACGATTTGTAACTGGTACAGCTGCACCAGTTATTGCCATCACCAACCTCTATGCCTTTTATTCACAGCGGCATTTTCCGGAGCTCTGTTTGTAGCTTTCATTTATGACCCGTATCTGGATCAGTGGCATTGAGTTTGTTCTATATTTGGGTATTGATGTGGGATTTCAAAGGTGAGATGAGGAAGAGGGTCGTGTGGACAGATAGGGCTAAAAGAGCAAGAAAGGGACTCTTTTGGGCGTCGATCTGCTTTTGGGAGTCTCTATTATCGGGGAGCTGTCAGTAGGAGGGTTCTGTTAGTACACAGTCCAATAAGTGCCGCAACACGCAGTAGTTTGATATGAGTGTGGAGATTGGCCTAGATAACGCCAGAAGTGCTATTACCCCTTCATATCTACCCACCCACGTGTGTGTATCTATATCGCCTCAGATTGGTGCTCGGATGGTGCAGGTTGGTGCAATATTTGCTTGTTTCAAACGTTCGTATTCGGCAGTTGGAGGGCGAGCAGTTTGGCAGCAGTTGGGAGTGGCGATGTTGAGGTGGAGGTGGTGGAGATGGGGTGTGGGGAAGGGAATAAGCTAGGGATGAATGTGATAAAAAGCTGGTTAAATTCTTGTGAGTCACGTGATCACTCTGGTACTACTCTCATGTTTGTGTCGTTGGAACTGATCCCGCTGGACCCACCTTTGCCCTACAGACCCTGCTTGATCCAGGCTGGTCGGACAATTACATTAATCCGAGCGAGTCAAAATAGACGTTGGTGGAAGTGTATTGTATGAGCCGATAGCAAGAAGTAGACTGTGGCTTTACTCATGAGCCGACCACCAACTCTTACCAGCTGAACAAATGTTGTCAACAACGGTGTTGTCCTTAGTTTCACCTTTTTCTGCACATGTACCGGTACTCGTACTGTACACAGCCCCTCATTGTGGCTCCTGTATCATCATTAATTTGGTGTGCCAATTTTGAGCCGACTGAACCTCCTTCTTCTCCGATACCTCGGCTTATCTGTATGGGATGCGCGCATTCTGTGCTTATACGCGGGCTCTTCGACGCAACCTTGTCTTTGCTCTTTTTTTTGCGAGCTCAACAATGCAAGAGAAGACACGGAGGGACACGGAACCGGCGTTTACATGTTAAAGCCGGGCCGGTGAAACAGGACGTGTCAGTATATTGTGTGATGGTCCCCTTGTGTGAACACAATGACACTGAATAATATGAGCTGGAAAGAAGCCCAGACTAACTCTTTCTTCCGACAACCGTAATCACACGTCTATTTGGAATATCCCTCTATTGTCTGTTGTAGGCTATTGTCACACACCACACATATCCCCCCTTCAAGCTCTTTAGCTCGTGTCCACTCAAAATCATACTTGTAAGGGACATTGCTGACGTGTTAGGTAGGGGACACTAACGCAAGACTGATAATAGATACCTTCGGTCTAAGAGATTAAATCTACTAAATGAAGCCCGTTATATCACACTGTGGGCTCCGTTAGTCTCCCCCTCCTCCCCCACCACCCCTATTCATCACCTCTCATCTCTTCTATCATGCCGCTATTAACCTCGTCATGCAGCAATTTAACGGCGGCCTGCAACTGCTGCAAGGCTTAAATTTTACACCTACAAGATATATATATGTATCGCTTTCGTACAGCCTGAACAGTCTACTTGTTGCAGCTACGTCAGAACAACATGAACCCCACCATTGAACGATCCGCACGGCTGGTCGACTACGTCTGGTCGTTTCTGGGCGCACACAAGGTCGTGGTCGGCGTGTTTCTCGTCGCCTACTTCATCTTCCGATCACGAGACCATGTGAAGATCACAAAGCCCAAGAAGCCTCTGGAATTGCATCTCAAGAACGGCTCCTCCGAGTCCTTCGACGCTCTGGTCCAGCAGGTGCCAGGCCTCAAAAACGGCGACACTCTGTGGTACAACCCTCTCAAGGTGCTCAACCACGTGCAGACCATCATGGCGTCTCAGAATGATCTCCATGGAACCGATCTGGTCTACTACGCCCGACGAATGGTTGATTTCGACGACGGAGTTCAGATTGCCGCTGATTACGTGGTTCCTGCTCCCAAGACTGCCGAGGAAAAGGCTGCCTGGAAGAAGGGTCTGGAATACAAGCCTGAGGAGAGCACCCCCAAGTTCCCCGTTCGAACCCGATACAAGCTGCCTGAGGAGCAGGAGCTGGATCACAGTGACGATGATAAGCCCATGCTGATCATCCTCCACGGTCTTACCGGTGGCTCTTACGAGTCTTACGTTCGAGCTGTTGTTTCCAAGATCACCTCTCAATACAACGCTTCTGCTGACGGCACTCTGGTCGACTTTGAGTGTGTCGTCATGAACACTCGAGGATGTGCTCGAACCACCATCAAGACCCCCGAGCTGTTCAACGGCTGCTGGACTGAAGATGTGCGACGATTCGTCAAGGATATGCGAAAGCGATACCCCAACCGACGATTCTACATGGTCGGCTTTTCTCTGGGAGCCTCCATTCTGGCCAACTACCTGGGCCAGGAGGCTGAGGCTATCGATATCGAGGCTGCTTGTGTGGTTGCCAACCCCTGGGATCTGTGTGCCTCGTATTACGCTCTGCGAAACTCGTGGTCCGGACGACATCTGTACAACCCCCAGATGGCCAAGAACCTGCTGCGAATGCTGCGAAACCACCGGGACGTGATGAAGCGAAACCCCGTCTACGACGAGTCGCTGACTAAGCAGGTCAAGTCCATTGTCGACTTTGACAACCTCTTCACCGCCCCCATGTTTGGATTCGACACTGCCACCGATTACTACCGATACGGCTCGTCGTGCAACCGAATCATGAACATCCGGGTGCCCACTCTGATTCTGCATTCTCTGGACGATCCCGTGGCTCCTGGCTTCCAGCTGCCCTACCACGAGATTAAGCGAAACCCCTACACCGTCATGGCTGCCACCAACCACGGAGGACACATTGGCTGGTTCCACTGGGGCAAGGACAAGCGATGGTTCCCTTCCAAGATTGCCGGGTTCTTCTCGCAGTTTGAGAAGGAGGTCGACCACTCCAAGGACAACAAGACCAAGGTGGAGCGACTGGAGCGACGATGGGATAACGATAGAATTCGAGCTGTGCGATACGACTAACCAACCCCATGGGCAAAAGTGTGGAAGGCCACTAATTAGACATATAGATTAACGATAAAAGTATTACAAGGGAGGAGGAGCGTAGCCCTAGAGTGTTTGAGTAGACTCTGAATCAGAAAGCCGTAAAAAGTATGATTTTGAAGTTTTCGTGTTCGTATCTCGATTTTCTCACAGAGTTAGCTAGCTGCAGCAATGTAAACCTGGAACATCAACATGGAGTAACCAGCTCATTCAGAGGAGAACATACTTTCTTGCTGTGGGCCGTGTTGGATAAATGGCTGATTTACTGACTAGACACAGTTGAAGAGTACTTCACCAGAAGCTATATAAGAGAAAACTCTAACTATTGCTCATCAAAAGAGTCCTTAACTAATATTGTGTCATTGGTCCCACCAGTCAGAACAGAATGCCTAAGTATGATCCGATCACGTGACCAACTTCATATATTGCTGAACCGCTCGTGACGTCACGTGACCACTTGTCATCAAGCTTCCATTGTCGAATTCTCTCCAGCCCACCCAACTCAATCACTCTCATCGTTCATCCTTGCAGGTGCAGGGTCCGTGGGGGTCAGGTGGCTTAAAAAGAGATTGTGTTATCTGTCATAGGCAGCTGTTAACTGAGTAAGGAAGTTCTGTCATGCTCAACTGCAGTCATAACTAGCCACTAGATGGTCCTAACTAATTTCAAGTACAGATCACAACCCCTTCAACAAGCAGACTCCTCTCAAGCTCGTCGACTATGTGTCTGTACCAATGTTACATCAACTCTAACACTAACATCCCCCATCCTCCACCTGAGGGATATCGCAACAAGATGTTGGTGTGACTATTTATATAGTTAGTGATACCCAGACAACAATCAAGAACCGTTATTCGACCACGTGACCAACATGAGACTTTCTACGGTGACTATCACTCTGGTGGGGCTAACTACCACAACTCTGGCAGCTCCTGGTAACTCCAAACATGTCAAGTTCCCCTTCACCAAATCAACCAACGTTCTCAACTCACGTGACCCAACCAACCCTTCCATTTCTATTGGTAACGCTGCCGTCTATTACTCTATCCGACCCAGCTATGGAACTCCTCCTCAGTCGTTTGAGGTTCTTCTCGATACCGGCTCTTCTGATGCGTGGGTGAGAGCAGATGGATCTCCTGGCTCTTTTGAACGTTCCAAATCGTCCACTTACCAACAGTACCTTCCTGGCGACTTTGATATCGTCTATTACGGCAAAAACTACGCTACGGGAGACTTTGTCAAGGACACTCTTCATGTTGGAGACGTGACACTTGACAACTTCATTTTCGGATTGGCCAACCATACTGTTGGACCCCAGATCTTTGGAATCGGTCTCAAAGGAACTGAGTCTACCAAGAGTGGAATTAGATATGATAACTTTCCTGCCCAGCTGGCCAAACAGGGTTATACCAATACCAACGCTTACTCTCTGTATCTCAACTCGAGATTCGCTTCATCAGGTACTGTACTCTTCTTATGGGGGCTGTGGACACTTCCAAAATTGAAGACGGTCTGGTCTTGTTACCTCTTTTGAAAGAACATACCTGGGATGAGGTTCCAGCCAGATTTCTAGTCACTCTGGACTCTATCGAGTTTGCAGGAGGGGCCAATGCTCTTCCTCAGCCTCGAAGAGTTCTTCTGGACTCTGGAACATACAATACTGTTCTGCCTACTTATACTTACTGGCAGCTGTTCCATTCTCTGGGTCTGCATTGGACTTCAGCTGGACCTGTGGCTTCTCAGAGCCAATACGACAAATGGACAACTGACAAGACTAGTCTCACTTATACTCTTCAGGGCAAGAAGGTCAATGTTCCATTGGCCCAATTGTTCATGCCTAGATCAGATTACGTCACCACCTCCAAGGGTCAGGAAAGAGCTTACAGATGGCCTGTTCAAGATAACAAGACCAATAACGGCTGGTTTATTCTTGGAGAAACGTTTCTCAGATCGGCCTATGTGACCTATGACCTTACCAACTATAGAGTGGGTTTGGGGCAGGCCAAGTATGATGATTCAGAGGAGAAGATTGAAGCTATTAGCTCTGGCGGTATCCCATCGGCAACCTCTGCTTCTGTTGCAGCTTGGTCAACGGATTATCCGATTACTGGAACTGTTGCCACGCCTACCTCTACTGCTTCTCTTGGACCTAAGACACAATGACGGGTGGACATGATCAAGTAGATGTACAGTTTGTATCAGAACACAATAAACAGTAGCTCGTACACCAGTAGTACCGAAACCATGCTCTGGTGTGAAGTGTGACGTCCACTATCAACCCTAGACTATCAACCCTAGACATTGTCATTGAGTCATTGTAGAGGTCCGCGAAGAAAGCGAATAACAAAGCAACAAGGCATATGAAGGAGATAAGGAACTGACAGACTTACTCAGCACGTCTTATGCTTTCCCGTGGTACCTCTCTTGAGTACATCAAAGCCCTATTAAGCTCGTTCTGTTCACTCACCTTCCGACCATGGTCGGCTCAGACATGTTCTCGAAATCAAGAAGACGGCTTCTGAGGAATAACAAAGCAGCTCAGGTACCTACTTTCGACCCTCCTAAATCACCCCATACCTCCCAATTCCGCCCAACTCCCCCCAATTTCCGTAAAAACGTCGCGCGAGAAAAATCACATTTTTCACCATGCGGAGGCCAACTTTTCCTCGTTTTCAAGAATTCCGCGCCGATGGTTTAGTGGTAAAATCCATCGTTGCCATCGATGGGCCCCCGGTTCGATTCCGGGTCGGCGCAATTCTTGGTTACGGCCATATCCTGGTGAAAATACGGCTTCCCGTCCGATCAGCCATAGTCAAGCACCAGAGAGCCTAGTTAGTATTGTAGTGGGAGACCATACGAGAATCCTGGGTGCTGTAATCTTTTTCCACCTCAAGCGGAGCTCAGAGGTGGTGATAGCTTTTTGTAGGCGGTTGGTGTATTCCCTTCTACTCCTCTTTTTCCTGCTACGTCTTTGATCACTTCAATACTGAGCTTTGCTCTTTCATTCGTTCACGACTAAGCCGTACTATTTACAACAACACTAACGCTTTCCAGCCTTCTTCTTCTTGAGCTCGGCCACCAGCTTCTCGCTCTTGTCGTCCTTGGCGCCCTTTCCGGCCTTGCCCTTCTTCTTGGAAGCCTTCTTGGGAGCCTCCTTCTGGACACCAGTGGGCTTGGGGGCCTGCTGCTGTCGAGCCAGAGCGCTCTGCTGCTCCTCCCACAGCTTGCTTCGCTGCATGTTGACGGCCGCTCGGGTCAGAGACTGCAGCCAGACCTCACAGTCCTTGGTGTTCTGGTCGTCTTCGCCGTAGTGCACGTTGAAGAGCTTGAGGGCTCGTCGCAGCTCGTCAATGGCCTCCTTGTACTGCTGCTCGTGGCACATGGTCTGGGCGAGCTGGAAACGCAGAGGAGCCAGCTGCTTCTCGTTGGCCACGTTCTCGGTGATGTCAATGGTCTTCTCCAGCCACACTCGAGACTCGTTCCATCGCTTGAGAGTGGTGAGCATGGTGATGGCGTTGGACAGCGAGGTGATAATGTCGGGGTGCAGATGAGTGCCGCACACGGTGACCCACACGGAAACAGCGTGCTTGATCATGTGCAGAGCGCCAATGTAGTTACCCACAGCGTGCTCAAACAGAGACAGGTTGAGGTAGTTGAGAATGGCGTCGACAGAGTCGATTCCAGAACATCGCTCAGACATGATACAGGCTCGTCGGCCGAGATCGGCAGCCAGAAGAGCCTCCTCCATCTCGTAAGCCAGGTACGAGGCCGTGTTGTAGACCTTGGTGAGCTCGGGGTTGACGGAGCCGTACACCTGCTCGGCCAGGGGAATGGATTCTCGCAGAAGCTGCAGAGCCACGTCCTTGTCGGTGGTGACGGAGTTTCGGGCAGCCTCCAGAGCCTCCTCCACCAGCTTGGATCGGAAGGTGGTGGTCTTGAAGACGGGCAGAATGTTGACCACGTCGGCCACGGCAAAGGGCTCGGCGCCAAACTCGTAGTCCTTCTGCAGGAACTGCAGACCCAGCTTGCCAGACAGCTCTCGCAGAATCTGGACGGGTCTCTGGGCAAAGATGGCGGTGTCGAGGTCGTAGCCAAATCGAGACTTGGCAAGAGCAGCCACAGCAGCCTTGGTTTCGTCAGCAGACATGTTGACGGAGTCGGAGACAGTCAGAAGACCGGCGGGGGTATCAAACACCTTGGAGGAGGAGCCCAGCAGCAGGTTCATGACGTGGGCAACGACGTATTTGGCGTTGGCGCCCTTCTTGGCCATCTCACCTCGAATCAGGTGCTTGGCAGATCGAACGGCAATCTCCTGCTCACACAGCTGGGCCAGGAACTTGGCCTTGGAGGTCTCGCTCTGGTTGGCAGCAGCAATCACAGTGGACAGATGTCGCATGGGGATACCCTTGGCATGCAGAGACTGGGTGAGCTGCAGGCCGTCCATGGGAGTGGTTCCAAAGCCGGCAATCACAGCCTCCACGTGCTCGGGAATGATAGTCTTGGCAACATACTCGGAAGCAGCTCGAACGGCGTCCTCGTCCTCCTTGGGGGCAGGAAGAACAAACGCGTCAGGGTTGAGGTAGAAGGGCTCGACTTCGAACTTGGCAGTCTCAACGTCCTCAGCTCCGTCCTTTTGCTGCTTCTTAATCTCAGATCGAACCTGGTGTCGGAAGTAGGCCTCAACAGCCTCAAATCGCAACAGAGTCAGCTGATGAGGGTAAGAAGGGTTGGCCTCAAGGAAGGCAATATCGACAGGAGCAAGTCGGTAGAGATCAAGCAGGTACTTTCGACCGTCAGTACCAGCAAGACCCTTACAGTCAGAAGCCAGGTGCAGAGTGTGCTCCTTCTCGGCGTCCTTGACAGTGTGAGTCTTGAGTCGGAAGGCAGCAGCGATGGGCTTGAAGGCGTCTCCAAACTCCTGCTCAGAGGCAATCTCCTCGTTACCGTCAACAGAGCCGTATTTCACCTGAGGAGGAGCGTTCTCGGGCTGTCGGAAGATACCGGGGACAGGAGACTGACAAACAATTCGCTTGCCCTGGTAATCAACCACAGTGGTGCACAGAGAGGCAATTTCGGGGAAATCAAACTGAACAAGCTGCTGAACAGCCTGAAGATCCTTGGCAGAAGCAACTCGAGCAGCCTCATCTCCTCCAATCTCAGCATAGGTGCCGGAACCATCAGCTCCAACAGAGTAAAAGATACCCTTGTGGAGGAAGATGTGAGAAGCCTCGGATTCAGAAGGGTTGATGGGCTGAATCTCACCATGAACAACCTGAACAGCTCCAGCCACAGCAGCCTCGGTGAAATCAAAGTAGGTCTTGTTGAGATGTCGCTCTCGAACCACCCGGTCGTTGATGGACTCTCGGGGCAGCTCCTTGAGAGACTGCAGGTCCTCGGACCACTCTCGGGTATCGTCCTGGCCCTCGAGGTTCTTGAGAGACAGCAGCTCCTGGTTTCGGGCCATATCGGGCCGTCGGAAGCCTGCGGGCTTGGTAAGCCAGGGGTTGGCCAGGAAACAGTTGGTGGGGGGCACCACAGACAGCATTCCAGCGGAGTTGAGCTCGGTGTAGTTGGAAGCAATCTTCTTGGCAAACTTGTCCGACAGAGACACCAGCAGGTCGTAGAGAGAGTGGTGCATGTTTTCGGTGGTGATGGGCACGTAGGAGATTTCCGTCTCGGTCTTCTTGCCCTTCTTACCAGTACCATTCTGCTTCTTGGCCTTGGTCTTGACCATCAGAGGCTTGGGAGAAGAGTCAAACGAGCCCAGAGTGGAGTTGGCCACGTAGAAACCGTTGGTATGGGCCACAATCTGGTACGACTCGCCCTCCAGAGTGGCACACTGCAGGTACAGAAGCTCGCCGTTGAGCTGCTGGGCCTGAGTGGGGGGGTTCCAGTGTGAGAGGTGCAGAGAGAGCAGGGCAGGGGCAGGCATGTTCTGTCGGTCGGGGAAAAGCTCCTGAAGAGACTTGGACTCCTCCAGCTTGAAACCGTGCATGGGAGAGTTCTCCTCCAGGGTTTGGGTAGACTGTCTGAGAGGGACATCGTCTTCAGAGTCGGACTCCTCGTCCTCCTCATCCTCTTCAGGCACGTCCTCGTTCTTGGCCATAGCCTCGGCCTTGGCAAGAGCCTTGGCCTTCTTCTGCTCGGCCTTCTGCTCGGCCTTGAGCTTGGCCTTGGCCTCCTTCTGCTCCTTGGTCTCAACAACCTCCTGCATGTAATCCTTGGGGGTCTTGTCGATTCCGTCGGTTCGGTTAAAGGCGGTCATTCCATTGTCCTGGCCCACGGCGGCATGGGAGTTGTTGGCAAAACCAGCCAGCTCTCGCACTCGGATCACGTGCAGACGGGCCTCGTGCTCGTTGTAGGGAGCGTTGGTGAGCTGGATGGTGGCTCCAGTCTCCAGACCCTCAATCTCGGCAAGGCTCTCGTAGCCGTCAATGGGCTGGCCGTTGAGGTTCAGAGTGAAGGAGGTGATGCATCGCTCCTGGACAAAGGCGTCTCGAATGTAGTTTCGAATCTCCGTGACGGATTCTTCGGGAGAAACGGAGAGGGAGAGGGGAGGGAGCTCCGGGTCGGGGAAAGTGACTTGGAGGGTGAGGACTGGGTTAGCGGGAGCGAACAGCGAATCGAGCTTGCTCGATGAGGTGTGAGCGGACACGAGAGAGATTGCGATGAGCGAATTGAGCGTTAGCTCAAAAGCGAAGAGCAATCGAACGGAACCAATAGTGAACTGTGCGTTTAGCACAGTGAACGGGAACATCCACAACACTAGTCAATTGACCCTAGAGTCGATTGAAACCTTTGAGAGCACTGAGAGCCTGTGACCAGTCCTACTGTTCTGTCAGAGACCAGAATTCAGTCAATAGAGTGAATAGAGTGAATCCACAGTATCTGATCACAGAAGTAGTTGATTTCGTCAAATGAACCGTCAAATTAAGCAAAATGACTTGAATCATCCAAATCGGGTGTTACTGAGCTGATGTGTCTTGATTGATGTGTCATGTTGTGCTGTGGTGGATCAGTTTAAGGTGCTCTTTTCAGTCTAGGCTTAGAGTGTAGACTGGGGCAATGTAGTGACATTTAGAACGTCGCAACAAAGACAGTCAATACACTCTCCAGAACTCCGGATCTGTGTCTGAGCAGTTTTGGACCATCTGACTGCTCCATCTGACTGCTCCAATTCTCTTTCAAACACAAACAGACCAATACTGCTAGTTTTGATCTACTGCATGTTACTCAAGTAGACTGAAGTAGACTGAAGTAGACTGAAGTAGACTCGCTCTAAACAAGATCCTGGACTCCACACAACACAACACAACTAATCCGAGCAAAACACAACACAACTGATCTGAGGCTGAAAATGGCTGAGGCTGAAAATGGCTGGGGCTGAAAATGGATGTGACACAAGTAAAGACAAACACCGGGTTACCTCGGCAACGCTGTCACTTCAACAATATCGTTGGATCAGCAGGAAACCGTGTTGGTCACCATTACCCAGATTGAGGGCAAAGTCCGTGTGGGGAAAAGACCTGTCGATTGTATCCTTTTTGTGTCACATAAAGTCGGTCGACAGACAGTGCTGTAGACACTTGGTCGTCTCATCACTCCACCACTTCGCCACTTCGCCACTTCACCACAATTTGTCGATATTTCAATCGCCTGGAAAATCCGGGGTGATGATCCGACTTGGGTCGATGTAATTCTGCTCATTGACAATGTCTCAAAAGCTGCTCTCAATCTCTCAATCTCTCATCCAACACTCTCATCCACCTCCTTCACACTCATACTCACTAGAAACCTCCTCTTGTTCTGAAGTCATGTCGATAATGGTTCCACAGATCACAGATCAGAGATGTCAAGAATGGAATTGGATCCCGCTCTCCCAAAGTGAAAAGTTGGGACGCTAACTTACCCGGGCCATGTTGAAAAACTCTGTTCGGCCAAGAGTCGGCCGACGAATGAGGGGGGAGTTTGTGGGTGCTGTAGTGGGTGTGGAGATTAATGAAAGGTACCTGGAGATACACCAAAGTCAGCTGATTACAATCGTACTTTTTTTATGTCAAAACCTCTTCTCTAACACCGTTTTAAACCACCCTATTTCACCCACTAAACTCTTGAACTTGATTAGGTTCACGTCTTCGGGTCGTCCCGTGACAAGCGGTTAGGGTTGGAGACTTTCCAAACATGGATTCAGGTACCGCCAGAGTGGGAGACGGTGGACTGCTCTTGCACTGGTACCACAGCTGACTAGCTCTACAATTTCTCAGGCTGAGAACCCCAACCCCTCCAGCCTCATTCCTGGTCACGTGATATCAGCCCCACCACTCACTCCCCACACTCCTTCTACACTCTTCTGTGGGTCCCCTTGTGTGTGTATGTATGTGCACTGTGTGGGGACTGCATACAGGTCAACCGACTTGAGCGGCATTTCTCGGGTGGGTGCCACAAACCGTACTGGCACTGCACAAGTCGATTTGCGGGGAAGCGGGAGAAGGTCACGTGATTGAGAATATGTCACGTGATGTGGTAGTAGCAAGTTCCGTCAGTAGCCGGTTTTGGAGTGAACTAGGGCATTCATGTTAGACTCCAAGTAGTCCCAAGTGATGGTAGTTGAAGAGTCAGTGCCAAAGTCGAATTCTCGGTTGTTGGTGGGTTATGTGGTATATTCGGGTCACGTGATGTCACATGATTGTGTTTTAGATCACGTGATGTCGTCGTTGGCTGATTTGCTTCTTTTTTGTTCGACTCATTGGTTCTCATCATTCACCTTTCTTTCGAGCTATACTAACCCGAATTTGTGTGTTTAAAACAGAGACTTGAGCACCGGGACAAAATGGAGAAATATGCACCAAAACGACAAGTGAATGGTATCACCGGATTCTCCCAGGTCTAGTGAGTCCAATGGTATCAGTTTTATTATGATAACTTCTCTGTGATACCGAATTTATCACCACCATTGATTCCACACATCTGCATTCAACCACACTAGAACATAGCACTTCGTGAAATCTCAAATGGGTACAGAAAACGCTCATAAGTAATACTGTTACAATGCCCTTACTCTCACGAGTATGGCAGGTCTTTCTAAATGACTCTACGACCAATAATCGTGAAGATACACCCTTACTACCCGCTCCAAGACCAACCACCTTTATAATAACCACAGGCCACAACCCAAGAACAACTACACAACACCACAACCCTAGATACGCCATCTACAGCTCCAGCTCCAGCTCTTATCTCTACTTGTACATCCACTACCACCACTCACATGACCACAATCTCCACTAGCCCACAAACCTCCCCTAACCCGTACAATCACACCCCTAGTCACCTTTAGCTATCACCATAATGGAACTCTAACCAAGAGACCTCTCCAAACGGCATGATTAGAAAAGCAGGCGACAAGAGACGTCAACCATTTCTATGACTGCCGTATTCATAGATCACGTGACCTGCCAAATTGGTCTCTTTTCTGCTCACACGACCTATAGCTGTCATGTATAGTTGTATTGGAGTATATGATTGGTGGAGGAAGAAGGGTTGTCAGAATAGGCAGTATAGGGTTAGGGTTGTTATCGATCCTATATATATAACCACGACATTCCGGTCATTCCACCAAATGTTTCATTTCACTCGTGGCACCAAAACTGGTCATGTTACCAGGACATTTTCATATGTCTTCGTTTCTGTCTCCTATCCATCCGTATTTAGTATTACCAAAAGTCTATTTTGACGCTAAGCCATATGCGTATTGAAACTGACATAAAGGGGGGTTATTGGGGGTTAGGGAGGTGCTACCGCTAATCTGACCTGATAGCCGAAACCGCCTCGTTTTAAGGATCACGTTGATACCCACATATCACCTATCCCAGTCACGTGAGACAAACTAGCCCCTATTATTTCCTGCTGTGATGATCCCCCACATGCACGTCTATTCCACCTTAGCTCGCGGTAGTGTGCGAGATTGCAAAAAAAAAAAATAGGTCTCCAAAGAACCCGACCTTGAACACGGCATATTGAGGTTGGTTACAGGCACTATCGACTGTGTTTCATCTTGTTTCAGCCTCAACCGAGTGGTTACCCCCTTACAACGGTTTGTCTGCAACCTACGTCACCCCGGCAACCCCTACTCGTACAACACACACACCTGTACGACAAGTACACACGATATTACAACACGAGCCGACGACATCATATTCGACACAAATACTTGCTGAAAGCCGCCACCGAGTAAACCGACATGCCTTCAAATTCAACGTCGAATTCAACCGACGCCTCGGACTTTGATTCGGACCTTCGTTACGACTATATTGCCAAGGTGATTCTGCTGGGCCCCTCGGGGTGTGGAAAGTCGTGTATCATGCACAGATTTGTCAAGGGCGAGTGGAAGGTGTCTTCTTCGCAAACGATAGGTGTGGAATTTGCGTCCAAGATCGTCCGTGTGGGCTCAGGGTCAAATCTCACCAGAATCAAGCTGCAGTTATGGGATACAGCTGGACAGGAGCGGTTTCGAGCTCTGACACGCAGTTATTACCGAGGAGCAGCAGGAGTGGTTCTGGTGTACGATACGGTGAATCGGTCGACTTTCCGACAACTTGCAGAGTTCATTCAGGACGTCAGGAGCCTTACATCGCCTCAAGTAACTATGGTTGCATGTGGAAACAAGGCTGATTTGATTGAGGAGGCAGATAGAACATGGATAGTTCCTCCGGCTGAAGTGCGCACGTTCTCGCAATCAAATCCAGATATCACAGTCACCACCTGTTCAGCCAAGACGGGAAAGGGGATTGAAGACTTGTTTGATAAGGTGGCAGCTCAACTGCTGACTAAGATTGAACTGGGCGAGATTGACCCCGAAGATATGAACAGTGGAGTCCAATATGGAGATGTGCCGCGGTGGGACCGGTCGACGAAAAGAAGTCGCAAAAAGGACGCCAAAAAGGGCTTTTCTGCATTATCGAGGTTCTTTGCAAACAGAGCTGGAGAAGAGGAGGCCAAGAAGGATCAGGTGGATAAAGAGGAGGCAGGCAGGGGGTCGTCCAGTTCACGCAAAAACTCGAATACGCCGTTGCTACGACGACCGAGTGTGGTTGAACAGGAACCCATTGAGCTGGATGGACGAGGAGCTAGCTCAAGGGTAGATGTGGCCCAGCAACAGAGATCGGGCTGCTGTTATTAGAGAGACTTATTTATAAACGTAATGGGATTGGATGGTAATGCTAGACGGGATGAGTGGTGGACTGTAGTTAGCCATATCGCAGATTATACGATCAGTAAATGGACGACTGACAGGTATCTCGATAGTTCCACTGACAAAGTGAAGAGGGATTGTGTGTCCCTGATGAAATGGTCCTAGGCTTACAACTGTGTAGAGAGATGCTCATCGTCTTGTGTCAGAAGAGTAGCGTCTGTACTGGGTGTACTTATACTTACGGTGTAAGGCACATCAAGGACGGTGTGGTAAATGACCTTAATGGTCAATGAACTGACTGCTTGTGCTTTTGGATCTGATGATACCCACAATAGTGACGTGTTAGTAGTTCCCGTTCTCATCTCAGCTACTGTGTGCAATTCTTCATGGTGTTCCAGAACTTCAAGTCTCAACAACGGCTTTAACAAATGTTACTTTAGCGAAAAGCAAAGAAGTGCACTTTTCTCGAAATATTACTACAGCCACACGACGAGGTGAGTACACATATGTAGAGATCTAGCACCGATGTATCTTTTCATAACTCTTCCGTTCCTTTTCCGTTCCTGGAACACCAGAATAGATACCCCCAATGGATGTTCCCCGTTAACTACCGTACTTAACAAATTACAATAAGCTGCACTTTATTCAGGGAAGCGATGCCTGAAGGCCTACTGTAAGACCTCCTATCGAGTTGCATCAAGTGAATCATATACCGCTGACCTACTAAAACTCATTCTGTCTTTGTACGAACAAATTTGCCGTACCTTCATGAGCTCCCGATCTGTCCCGTTCTGTTCTATACGCCATTAGCCTCCGTCGTAAACCTCGCTAATATCGCCAATGGCTCAATGTGAAACAAGTGTCTATTATCAAAGACGTATTAACCGTGACCTAGGTACGCTGATCGTTTGTCTTGTTTGACTCACACGTGCTAAGTCAATTTGATGATATGAGGAGTGTACGGAACTGGGTCTTCCGGTTCATGAGGCACTCTTCAGATATTAATCCACTCAGGTGTTCGCTCAGCTACTAGACTGATGTGTTTGATATTCCGCTCCGACGTGTACGTCGTCTATAATACGCTTCCCTCTCATTTCACACTTCACACCCATTTTAGCAGCCTTTGAGGTTTGAGATTCGAGGTGAGGTTTGGGGTTCGAAGTTTGAGGTTGAGGTTGTTAGGTTGAGGTTGAGGAGAGAGAGTCGAGGTTGGAGAAAGTGTTCATCAGGAGAAAAAGGAAATAGAGAGGGTAACGAGCAGTCATGCTGGAGGGGGTGGCTGGCATTGCGACTGTCATACGACTGTGGCAGTATGATCACTTTTGTGTGACTTAATAACCACACCTCCTTGTCACACAACCACAACTTTCACACCCGTTCGTCCACACACACACAAACAAGAGACAACACAACACATAGCCCAATACGAGATACGGACTTGTTTGTGTGTGTGTGCTGCTGTGTGTGAGCGACCAAGACAAGCAGAATCACCCTTCGTATGCCGCCAGGTGTGCCACGTGTAGGTTGTACTAGTGTTAGTGGGGCTTGTATGGAGATGGCTATATGTATTGGCGGTGGATACCATACTGTACTCCGTAGTGTACTCGTACAATACAGTAGACTTCACTACTCACCGTCAGCCCCTTTTTGACAGGCTTCTTTCCCCGTCATTTTAACCCATTTTAACGCACGCTCTTTATAGACTCTTCCATACATCATCTTTTCTCCTGTCATCACATGTTAGCTGCAGAGTGGCCTTGTAGGAGAGAGTGGTTGGGACACTGTAGATAGAGGATTTGACGGGAGAAAATAGCTGCATTATAATCAGCTAGGTCGTCCGGTGATTATCCATATTTTCCCGTATCTATCCCGAGTTTACTCCACCTCCTAAACCACCTCTCCCCCACCCCACTTTACGCTTCTCCCTCTCAACCCACTCGCTACGGTGTCGCGGACTCACGCTTAAGGTTCACGGTACTCGTTGCCTGCAAAACAAATTAACTACAAGTACTCCCATTCCGTGCATGTCGACATAGTCACCGGCATACGACTTGTCCACTCCAATGGACCCACTCGATATCGGCAACAGCCAGCCTCGCGAGGGTTGGAATCGGTGAGTACCACGGCCGGGAATTGCCGCCGGGAGCGCCCACTTGCGCGCTTTGAGCACAATTGAGTGGGGCACCAGGGCTCTTCATTGAGGCACGGGACAGAAGACACAAGACTGAGCAGCCCACTCCAGACACGTGTCGATTGTTGCCTGTGGTTTGCAAGTGCACAGAGAGAAGGACGACGGGGTGTGGATCGGGTGAAGAGCAGCAGCTGTTTGTGTCACTGGAGATGTGGCGCGATCGAGACGTACATCTGTGGCCACCAGTCAAGGCAGGAGGGCTGCCTTGATTGAGACCGTGTGGTTGCAGAGGTGGTGAAATGGTGACCACGGGGCTTACGAACTTGTTCCAGCCCTTCTCGAACTCCAGACAGCCCACCTCACCGTGCATTATCTGTACATGTGACTTGTCATTCGTTACAGGTCATGGTAGTGTGAGAAGACAAAGGCGTGTTGAATCGGGACCATGATGGTGTTGGAGCATGCTGATGCCCTCTGACAACAACATTCCGTTTTCTCCGATCTGTTCCACCAACAGCACCAGTTCTTGTTCACTCCACCTCTACCTCACCTATGACAGTCACAGTGTAATCCGCACCTCCAATTGACACCCGAGTATCTATTAGCGACACAGGTTGCTGTCCGCTCGTGACCTACGGCCACTCGCTTCCGTTACTAACCCAGCCTCAACGCATTCTCCAACGACGGAGTCTCGCCCACATCCGCCTCCTACAACCACGATGAGCTCCCCCCATCTCCCACCTCTCGAACCGCATTCACAGGCATCGATCCGGACTACGAGTTTGCGCCGAAATGGGAACCCGGCCACGGCAACAACAACTCGTCCATCGATGACCCTCTCTACTCCACCCTCGACCCTCACGCTCGAGCCCATGCATCTCTGAACCGTTCTGCCCCAGGACCTCCTCCCCCTTCAGAGCATCAACAACAACTACCACAACAACAGCAGCAGCAGCAGCAGCAACAACAACGGCCTGCTCCAGAGCGGCCTACTGTCATCACACCAGTAGGTACACATACTCCTTCGGCCGGAGGATCGCGTGCTGTCACTCCCATCAGCACCAACGTCGATAGACGCCCTTCCTATGCGTCTCAGGGTACTACCGGCTCTACGGGCTCCAAAAAGAGTATCCCACAAAAGGTCATGGATCTGTTTGTGTCTGACGATACCAGTGCCGATTCTGATGGCCATTCGTCAACATCGAAGAAGCACCACAAGGTCAAGCTTCCTAGACCGTCCAAGTCCATGTTTTTCTTCAAGAAACATGATGATGACGATAGCCGGTCTGAACATAGCCGGGACCGATCGGAGCGAACGTCTCATCCCGGTGATGGACATCAGCTTCGAGCCGCTCGATCGTTCAATAAACCCGACCAGGGTATTTTCCACAAGGCCGGATCCTCAAACCATTTCGACGACTCCAACAGCATCCACAGAGCCAGCTCTCATTCCACTCTGCCAAGTGGAGATGAAGATGATACGCTCATTGCTTTGGCCCATAAAGCCAAGAAGAGCTCCAAGAACATTATCGGCAAGGTTTTCCGTGAGTACAACAAATGAACGACACCCCTCTTTATCACACTAACACAGACCACAAGGACAAGAAGAAAAAGAGCCACACTTTCGACGGGCCCATCAACCCGCTCGAGTCTCACACACAACCGTTCAGAAACGCATCTGTGGCGTCGGTGCCGGAACCCCATGCTCCGAAACAACAACCCACAGTGCGGTCGGCAAGTACAGTGTCACATCTGGACCCACACAGAAACCCGTCGACGGGGTCACGTGACCACATGGCCTCGTCGTCACGTGAACAGGTGCTCAACATGATCAGCAAACGGCCCTCTCTGGCCAACGCAAACTTTTACAATCTCGATACTGACCTGGACTCCATGGCCGGCATTGTCGAGGACGGAGGCGCTTCCAGCTCTGCAAACTCGTCGGCTGTTCCTCGACACGCCTCCACGGGCTCCGCCGCCGCCGATTCCATTCCCGGCATGCCTGTTTTGCCCGGAGGCAGCATTTCTGGGCCTATGGGAGGTCCCATGGTGGGCGACCGTTCGTCCGTCAGTACTAACAACACCAACATCAACAACATCAACAGCAACAGCAATAACAACAATCTTGCTGTTCCTGGCAGCAACAACAACAGTCAGCACAATTATGTGTCTGGAGCTCCTTCTGGTAACACTGCCAATGCATCTGGTAACCTTGCAGCTGCACCTGTTATCGGTGTAGGAACGGATCTGTCGTTCATTGGTAACGATGATACTGCTCCTCAGACCAACGCTGGCCAATGGTCTGCTCCAGAGTCCTGGGCGGTTGCAGATACAGGTCCTGGCTCTTCCAAACTGGAGCCCGAAGAGATTGTGGAGACTTACGCAGACCCTACTCGTGAACAGTACGGTTTGGAGACCAATGTGAGCACCCACATTCCCGGAAAGCCGCCAATGAACTACTTTGTGCGTATTTTCAGACAGGATGACTCGTTTGGAACCATTGTGTGTCCCCTGGAGACGACAGTGTCTGAACTGATTCAGATTCTCGGTAAGAAGTTCTTTTTGCCGTCTGTCAAGGGGTATCAGTTGTGTGTTCGAATTGGAGGATTGACTCGAGTCCTGGATCTGCTGGAGAAGCCTCTACTCTACCAGAAGATTCTCCTTGAGTTCATGGGATACACCGAGAAGGATCGGTTGGTGGAGGTGGGCCGAGAGGATCTCAGTTATCTGTGTCGATTTCTCTTTCTGCCGTCTTCCATCCAGACCTTCACTCCCGAGGAAGAGGCCATCATGTCTCGTGACTATGTGCATGCCGATCTGCAGAATCTGGAGCTGCAGACAATCCCCATCATCTTCTACCAGTTCTCCAACGAAATTGAGTACCTCGACGTGTCCAACAACCCCAGTATCAGCATTCCGCTGGATTTCATTCAGTCTTGCATCAATCTGAAGAATCTGCGGTTCTCCGGAAACCGATCGCGGTTTTTCCCGGTCAACATTTCCCATGCCGTCTTTCTGGAGTACCTTGACATGAGTCGCAACATGATCAAGGATGTGGCTCAGATTCGCTTCGAGCGAATGTCTGCATTGACGACGCTGGATCTATCGTGCAACCAGCTGACTCGGATCAACAACAATGTGGCTTTGTTGAAACAGCTGCGGCGGCTGTCTTTGTCCAATAACAACGTGACGGACTTCCCCATGGCCGTGTGCAACCTGCCGAACCTGATTGAGCTGGATCTCTCGTTCAACCGGCTGTCCAGTGTTCCTGCCAGCATTTCCAAGCTCGGTAACCTCGAGCGACTGGTGCTCAACAACAACTACATCAGCAAGTTGCCCAACGACATCAAACTGTTGGTACAGCTCAAGGAGCTGGATGTGCGATACAACCGACTCAGCAACGTCGATGCTCTGTCGTCTCTTCCCCTTCTGGAGGTTCTGTACGCCTCCAAGAACCAGATCACATCGTACGAGCACAACTTTGAGTCGTTGCAGTGCCTCTACTTTGACAGAAACCCCTTCACCGAGGTCAATGTGTCCAACGTTCTTCACACCCTGACCGTTTTGCATCTCTCCAAGGCCAAGCTGTCGACTCTTCCCGACAACTTTTTCGATCGGCTTCCCAACCTTGAGAAACTGGTGCTGGACAAGAACCATTTCGTGTCTCTGCCTTCTTCCCTCGGCTCTCTGAGGAAGCTGATTTATCTGTCGGCTGTGGGCAACAATCTGAGTGTGCTGCCTTCTTCTATTGGTCAGCTGACTACTCTGCAGTTCCTGGATCTGCACAGTAACAACCTTCGAAAGCTGCCCGATGAGATTTGGAACCTCAACGTGCTCTCCACGCTCAACGTCTCTTCCAACCTACTGGATTCTTTCCCCAAACACAAGTTCCACGTGTCCAGTGTGTCTTCTGGCGATGCTTTCCACAGAAACCTGGAGAGCGAGTTCGATAGCAACTACGAGATGCGAATCCGACGCCCTTCGGCCTTTAGCATCACCTCCACGCTGAGCCCTGGGGAAACTAGCAGACGTGGTAGTCTGGCGTACAGCAGTCCTAAGATGAGTGCTTCTCCCATGACTTTTGCACGAGATGCACCTGTTTCTTCTCGTACCACTCTCGCCAACTCTCTGTTGATTCTTTCTCTGGCTGATAACCGGCTGAACGACGAGTGTTTCGAGGAGTTGTCTCTGTTGACATCGTTGCAGGTTCTCAATCTGAGTTACAACGAGCTGATGGATATTCCCTATGGAGCTCTTCGACGTCTCAACAGACTCACAGAGCTTTACTTGTCTGGAAACAACCTGACCTCGCTCCCCGCTGACGATTTCGAGAACATCAAGACTCTCAGAACTCTCCATGTCAACGGCAACAAGCTGCACTCTCTTCCTGCAGAGCTGGGTAAGATCCTGCATCTGACTGTACTGGACGTGTCCTCCAACCAGCTCAAGTACAACATTTCCAACTGGCCCTACGATTGGAACTGGAACTGGAACTTGGATCTCAAGTACCTTTCTTTCAGCGGTAACAAGCGGCTGGAAATCAAGTCTGCTGCCAACAATCTGATGCGGCATGGCGATGGACAGGAGCAGAAGAACCTGTCTGATTTCACCGTTCTTTCTCAGCTCCGAATTCTCGGTCTCATGGACGTTACCCTGACAACGCCCTCGGTCCCCGACCAGACGGAGAATTGTCGAGTTCGAACGTACGGTTCCGAGCTCAACAACATGCCCTATGGTATGGCTGACTCTCTTGGTCAGCACGACAACCTGTCCATCATTGACATGGTTGTGGAGCGTTTCCGGGGCAACGAGAACGAGGTGATTGTCGGTATGTTTGATGGACGTAACGAAATCAACCCTCGGGCCGGTAACAAGGTGGCCAAGTTGCTTCAAGAGACTTTTGGCGCCTTGCTTCAGGATGAGCTCAAAAAGATGCGTGACGACGACACCATTGAAGATGCTCTGAAGCGGTCTTTCCTGGCTGCAAACAGAGACATTGGAGCTGCTGCTCTGACCACTGCAGAGTCTCATACTGCCCACAGAAGCAGTACCACCACCCATCTCAACAAGCAGGATGGTCTCACGGGATCTTGTGCCACTGTTTGTTACATTTCTGATAACAAGCTGTATGTGGCCAATGTGGGTGATTCCATGTGTATCTTGTCCAAGGGTACAGGAGAGCATCGTCTGCTCACCACTCGACACGACCCCACTGAGCCTGAAGAGCTTGGCCGTGTCAGAGCTGGAGGAGGGTTTATCTCTGCTCATGGTAAACTGGATGGAGTCTGTGATGTGTCACGTGCTTTTGGATTCTACAATCTCATCCCCCACATTCAGGCACGGCCCGATATCGTGTCTATGGAGCTCAACGATTCCGATGAGCTGCTGATCATCGGTTCCAAGCAGCTGTGGGAGGTTATGAGCTACGAGACTGCCGTCGATATTGCTCGAACCGAGTCCCAGGACCCCATGCTTGCTGCGGCCAAGTTGCGAGACTTTGCCATCTCGTACGGAGCGTCCGACAAGCTCATGGTGATGGTTCTGGGTATTGGAGTGAAGCGGCGAACCGCCAACCAATCCAATCTCATTTCCGGCCTGCCTCCTGTTGGTGAAGATGAGCTGTTCCAGCCCTACAGAAAGCGACGGGACAAGTCTCTTCTTCCCGAGGACTCGAATCTGGCTCGTCTGGGCTCTGAGGTCGATCCGCCAGAGGGAGAGATGGCCATGGTGTTTACGGATATCAAAAACTCCACTCTTTTGTGGGAAACGTATCCTATTGCCATGCGATCGGCCATCAAAATCCATAACGCGATTATGCGACGTCAGCTGCGAATTCTGCGAGGTTACGAGGTCAAGACGGAAGGAGATGCGTTTATGGTGTCGTTCACCACGCCCACATCTGCTCTTTTGTGGTGTTTCTCAGTCCAGCAGCAGCTTCTGGCCGCTGATTGGCCCGCGGAGATTCTAGAGTCTGAAGAAGGCTACGAGATTCGAAACGATGAAGGCAACGTTGTCTTCCGAGGTCTGTCCGTTCGAATGGGTATCCATTGGGGTTCTCCCGTGTGTGAGCCTGACCCCATCACCCGTCGAATGGACTACTTTGGTCCCATGGTCAACCGAGCAGCCCGAGTGTCTGCTGTGGCCGATGGAGGCCAGATCACTGTTTCTGCAGACTTCATTTCCAAGGTGAAGAAGCTGCAGAGTCTGCGGGAGAAGATGAACGCCGAGAATATCTCTCTTGGCGAGGCCTTCAACGATGAGATCACTGGACAGGCAATTACTCAGAACCTGGACATGCTGGACTCGCTGGGATGGATTGTCAAGGACATTGGAGAGCTCAAGCTCAAGGGTCTTGAAAACCCCGAGTTTCTGTCGCTTGTGTACTCTGCTCCTTTGGCTTCTCGTCATGGTATGCAGGAGGATCTTCTACACCCCAAGAAGAAGGCTGGAGGTTTCACCAGTGACCTATTGTCGCAGGTGTTGGAGATTGCGCTGCGATTGGAGCACATCTGTGCTCGTATCAACGGCCAGTCTCGACCCGTGTCTCTCAAGGACATTCAGCGGCACTCCATCCAGCACATTGCTCCTACTCCCGAGTCCGAGCTTGGTGTTTACTTTGAGAACATTGTGACTCGAATTGAGAACGCCATTATGATGCTGTGCATGCGTCACACTGTTGCCAGAGCTGGTGGATACGATCCCATCAACATTGACAATGTCAACACCTCGGCTTCTACACATGGAGTTGAGATTGGCCAGCTGTTGGACGCCATTGCCCAGCTCACGGGTATTCAGTACGTTCCCGAGGCCCAGCGGTACGAGCAGAGACAGCCTGAGATGGAGAGCACTGTTCGAGTGGAGGAGTTGAGCTAAGAGAAGAGGTAAAGGAGGAGGAGGAGAGGGAGGAAGATGAATGGAACACTAACAAAACTACACAAAAAAGGGGACCAAAAGGAAACCAAGGAAAAGGAATGGAAAGGATGGAAAGGAAGGATGGGAAAAGCAAGTATGAATGTATTGTATTTTTGACTGTGAGTGTAGAATGTGGTCAGTAGTAGGCGGTAATCGGTGGCCACGGTGTACTCACACTAATGGCTAGTGCATTCCCTAGTAGCATCGACAGGGTGTTTAGAGCGGAAATGGTGGTCCAGTGGGCTACAGGGTTAGTGCAGTAGATTATATAGTGCCGTTTTAGACGATGTACATTTTGGGGGTGGTTGGTTGTGTACAGGCAGGGTTAGAGTGTTGGGGAGATGGATAGGTCCCTTAATACTTGTCTGTGAGGGTGATGAGGGTGATAAGAAAGGATGTTATTGATACCGTTAGAATCAGCAGGAGAAGCTGAGTTGAGTGGTATGACGTTTATGGCCATCCGAGTTATGGATCGTGAGTTGTGCGGTGTTGTATTCAACTTACGTATACTTCGATAAGTAGGTGTGTGACGTAAAACAACAGGTTATGAGTATGTGTGTCAGGGATTGTAAATACTGCAGAGACTGAAGATATACTAGTACTCACAACTGTCATGATGTGTGTGAAAGTATCTCCACTGTGGCGTTAGATGGATTATTTATTACTGCAGTTCTGCAGAGAGCTAAATCCGAACATCACCGAATAGGGGATGTGCCTAGAACATGGAGCAGTGATCGGAACCGCCTGAAAACTCGAATTTACATCCATCAAGCCCCTTCAAATCGACCTACACCTTCAAACCACACCCTTCTGCCTTCATAACCTGTTTTACCATCCACCCTCTACTGCCTTCATTTGGCAAACTCTGTCTTTATAAGCTTGCGAGATGAAAATAGACCACGGGTGCGACTCAGCGAAGACATAATTACAGTAATACCACAGACCACAGACTGTATTTATAGCAAGGCAGTGTGGAAAAAGTAAGCAGACGGAAAAGCAGCAGAGTATACAAGTAAACAGCCTTGAGTGTTAAGTTTGTGAGCCAACTAAATTGTATATCTGTCTTTGCTGTCAATGTTCACTGTCTCTGTGTAACTTGACATGTTCCACTCGACATCTGTCTGGATGTAACGTATGTGCTTCATGGCCCCCCACACACCATGAGGGAACGTCCTGTGACTGTGGCTGGTCAGAGTTTTCAGAGTGCATCTATCTGAGACACTAATAAGATGAGCTGAATGATTTGTGATGTTGCTGTGGTTACTCACTTCGACATCATCATACAAGTATTTGTAAGATACACTGTCAGGCCACACCCACTCAACTGCCACCCCCTCTTGTTGTCTTTTGTTGTATGTCATTGTCTTGTGTGTGTGTGTGTCTACAGCCTACCTGTTCTGTGTACAGTATGCGGGCCGTGCCGTATTTCCGATTTCGGGTTAAATGACCGTATCTGGCTCTAGAAGCGAGATATCGCAGTACCGAGTCTCCCAGTATCCTCCCTGGCACCTGACGATGCTAAAGCAGCTTTTCAAGGCCCGAAAAGACCCCGTTTAGACCGGTAAACAACCCGTCTAAAGTTGATGGCTATAGATGTCAGTCCAAATTAGGTTCCGTGGGTGAGATATTTTACCCTCTTGGATCAGGGCATTGTCGATGTTGGTGAGTAGGCAGAATTCTGGAAATATACCCAGAATTCGTGAAAATAACGACTCCAGAATACCCCATTTTCTCATGATTTATTCCATCACCGCATCACCCCCTTACGACTCCTCTGGATCCCCACTTTATGCACTCCCCGCATAAAGGTGCATGTATCGACTTGAGTAGAGCTTAGCGCTACACTAGACAACGTCAACAGTCCATTTTTTTAGTGCCGTTCTTTTGAGCCCGGTTGAAGCCTGCTACCGTGGTCCCGTCCCGTTTCTCTCTCGTTCTCTCAACCACACGACACCACACTCATACACACACAACGTCAGGCATGAAGTTTGCGCTCTTTCTGTCCATGGCATTGGCCTCTGCTGCCACCAATGACAGTCTCAACGATGTTCTGAGCTACGCCGGCGACGTTTTTGCGTCCCAGGCCTCGCCCGCCAGCCTGTCCAATCAGGTCCAGAGCGACTTTGCGGCCGCAGCCACCAATGTGGTTGAGAACCCGCTTGTCCAGCCTGTTCTAGGGGACTTTCACACTGTTCTGAATGCTCAGAACGGAACCAACGTTACTACCACAGCTGCCGATTTGCTGGACAATATTGGCAAGCTTCTGGGAGGATTTCTCAAGTCTAACGATACTGACCAGCTGCTGGCTCTCATTGGACGACTTTCTTCCACTACAGAGATTGACGATGAAGCTATCGATAAGATCTTCGCCAAGGCCCAGGAAGACGTGGGAAACAAAATCGATGCGCTCCTGCCTCAGCTGGGAGGTCTCCTTAACGACTCCGGAGTCCAGGCCAAGGCCCTGGGTGTCCAGGGAGGAATCAACCAGTTTCTGGCTCAGGCTAGACAGCTGAGAATGGGCAATACCTCTACTGTGGACATGATGAAGAACACAAAGCTGGGTCTCGGAGAAATTGTCACTCTGGACGGACAGGTGCTTCTGCTTGGTCCCGGAGGTCAAAAGGTTGTCTCTACTATCGGCCCTGCTAACACTACTTCTTCCAGTGAGGGAGCTTCCAATTCTGCTTCTGCTACGGGATCAAGTGGAGCTTCTTCTGCTGCTGCCTCTGGATCTGCTTCTGCTTCCGAAACTAAGAAGAAGAACGCTGCCTCTAATCTTTCTCCTTCTATGGCCATGCTTCTTGTGGGCATTGTCGCCTACCTCATCTAATCATCTAATTGTATAATTGATTCATGTATTGTATGTCCAGTGTAAACTGCGACCTATGATGAGTCCACAGAGTGGAATATCGTCACTTCTAAGCCCCACAGAGAATTATTTGTAACTATCCGGCATAACACCGTATTATTCGTCGATATTCACTTTTAAGACATGTCTAGAGACTTGAACACCTCTTTTAAAAGCACTCCACCGCCACAATTACCACCACTACCTCACCCTCTAGCAATATCAATCCTTCGAACAGCTCTCGACTATCTCAACTCACTCTTGCTTACTCAGCCATTGCTTTTTGTACAGTGTCTGCATTGACATTGTTTTGGTGGGCTTTGGCTGTCAAATAGACTTTGACCGCCCTCAGTCCTCAGTTCGAGTCCCTCAAATGAGTAATACAAACCACCGTAAAACGCGATCTACACGTGTAATACCAGTCTTATAAGCCCGAGAAACTACTCCCCAACCACCATAATCATTTCCAACACCTCACAACCCACTCACCACTCACCACCTACCCCTAGATTCGGACGCGTCTCCCACCCCTTCATTAAACCCCTTTTGGGAACGCGTCCAAAGTCTAAAGTGCTCCCAACCAGCCATGCACGAAAAACCACCCGAAGACTCAAAACCTCCGTACCACAAACCACACAAGACCACACACGTTCGAAACTCGACAGAAACACCGTCAACATGTCTGCTGGAGCTACCGTGATGGCGATTGACGTCAACTATGACCAGGCGCGAGAAGATATCAAGTCGTTTATGGGCGAGTTCAAAACCCCCGAGTCCATGTTGGACGACCTCGAGGACCACGACATGGAGGACGATGGCCCCGAAAAATCGGGTCTCAAATACATGGATCTTTTGCAGCGGGTGGCAAACCGACACGAGGAGACGATCCGAATCGATCTGGACGACCTGCGAGCCTGGGAGAAGGACGCCAATGTGAACATCGACCAGCCTCTGGCCCAGAGAGGCCACTCTTTACTGGAAAACATCTGCAACAACACGTGGCATTTCCACGACATTTTCTGCAGCATTGTCGACGAGCTGATGCCCCAGCCTACACGTGATCTGGGTGCGGATGCCGATGCTGTGGACATTCTCATCCATTCACGACAACAGATGCACGACAGAGCAGAGAGAGCTCGAAGAGAACGACGGGAAAACGGAATGGCCAATGCCGACGACGATCTCATGGACGAGCTCAATCCTGTGCCCTCGTTTGCTCCCGAGCTTCTCAGACGGTACTCTCTGTACTTCAAGCCTCCCTCTGAGGAACTGGAAGGAGCCCCTACTACTGGAAAGTCGTTCCGAGTGCGAGACTTGAAGGGAGCTCAAATTGGTCATCTGCTGACCGTTCAGGGTATTGTCACCCGAGTCTCAGATGTCAAGCCCAGTGTCAAGATCAACGCTTACACCTGTGACAAGTGTGGTCATGAAATCTTCCAGGAAGTGAAACAGAAGACTTTCAACCCTCTGGTTGACTGTCCCTCCGCAGACTGTAAGGAGAACCAGACCAAGGGTAAGTTGTTCATCTCTACTCGAGCTTCCAAGTTTGTGCCCTTTCAGGAGGCTCGAATTCAGGAACTTACTTCTCAGGTCCCCACCGGTCACATTCCTCGATCTGTGACTGTTCACATCAACGGCTCTCTTGTGCGTTCCCTGGGTCCCGGAGACCAGGTCTCTATTGCAGGTGTGCTTCTCCCTGCCTTCTACACCGGATACCGAGCTCTGAGAGCAGGTCTGTTGACGGAAACATACGTGGAGGCTCAGGATGTGCGACAACACAAGCAGAGAGACAGTGGCGAACTGGATGCTGCTTCCCTTCGACGAATTCAACAGATTCGAGCCGAGGGAAACATTTACGAACACATGGCCAAGAGTATTGCTCCTGAAATCTACGGTCACGAAGACGTGAAGAAGGCATTGCTTCTGCTACTGATTGGAGGAGTCACCAAGGAGCTGGGAGACGGAATGAAGATCAGAGGAGATCTCAACGTGTGTCTGATTGGTGATCCTGGTGTTGCCAAGTCACAGCTGTTGAAGTACATCTCTAAAATTGCTCCTCGAGGAGTATACACTACTGGTCGAGGTTCTTCCGGTGTTGGTCTTACAGCTGCTGTGATGCGAGACCCTGTTACCGACGAGATGGTGCTGGAAGGAGGAGCTCTGGTTCTGGCTGATAACGGTATTTGTTGCATTGATGAGTTTGACAAGATGCCCGACTCGGACCGAACCGCCATTCACGAGGTGATGGAGCAGCAGACCATCTCCATTTCCAAGGCTGGTATCTCCACCACTCTGAACGCCCGAACGTCCATTCTGGCCGCTGCTAACCCTCTTCAGTCTCGATACAACCCCAAGTTGTCGCCTGTGGAGAACATCAACCTTCCCGCCGCTCTTTTGTCTCGATTCGATCTGCTGTTCCTGATTCTCGACAAACCCAACCGAGAAACCGACGAGCGGCTCGCGGAGCACGTGACCCATGTGCATGAGACCGGCCGACACCCCCAGATGGAGTTTGAGCCGCTTTCTCCCGCTGCCATCCGGCAGTTCATCGAACACACCCAGACCATCCGACCCACTCTGTCGGAGGAACTCAACCAGCACATTGTCAACGCCTACGTCAACAAGCGTCAGGTGCAGAAGCAACAACAGGGCTCCAAGCAGCAGTTTTCGTTTGTCACTCCCCGAACACTTTTGGCCATCATTCGAATGTCTCAGGCTCTGGCTCGACTTCGTCTGGATAACCATGTGAACGCTCATGATGTCGAGGAGGCTCTGCGACTCATGGACGCATGCAGAAAGTCCATCGACGATCCTCTGGACGACACTGAGACTCGAGAGTCCATTTCGTCCAAGATTCTGGCCATTGTCCAGGATCTGCAGCGAGAGATGGCCACCCAAGAGCTGGACTTTGACCGTGTTCAGCAGCGAGTCACCGGAAAGGGATACACTGCTGACCAGCTGAACGATGCCATTGAGGAGTACCAGAACCTGTACTTGTGGCAGCTTCACGATAACGGTACCAAGCTGGTGTTCTTGTAGAGAGGGACAGGAAGGATGACGGACGGATATTTATGTTGTATAGTAGCAGGTGGGCTGGAAAGTGTACTTTTAATAATTAATCAATTGTTTATGAGCAGGTGGGTGGAGGAGGAGGTGGTTGAGTACTAGTTACAAGTAGTTGTTGTTCTTGATGGTCTGTGCGTCCTCTGACTGTACAACAAGAGAGTATTGAGCTGACTAAAGTGAATTTGTAGCTAGAGACAGTTAGCACGCAAAGCGGAAGCTTTGAACTATTTAGAGCAGCTTGAATCATTCATCACCATGCCCCAACCGGTTCAGTATTCGTCAACGTCAGAGCTACAAAATCCTCTGTCTCATGTTGATAGACCTCTAAGCAAGAACGTAGGGCTAGGCAGAGTGGGTCAGAACACATCTGATTCATTGCGGGAAAGAATTCCGTCCAAAGCTCTACACGTGAAGCATGTTCTGATTTGTGTAAAAAACTTCCATCCTCCGCTTTCCTTTTTCTGACCATCCTCTTAGACTTTCGCTTACACCATATAAGCCTTTGATTAGGCAGACTGATGAGACAGTGCTGAGGTAAAACACCATCTCGGAAGTCAATCGAGAATATTTGAGGCTGGTGAAATTGACGATATGTGGGTGGTGAGTCAGATGATGTTTCTTTTGATGACTCAGCGTGATTATGAAGTGGTGGGGTACAGTATGAGTAGTGTTTAAGAGTTCCTATGGTTCCAAGTATGGGGTCGTACTGTACATACACGTACACAACATGGAGTTTCTCGCACGTCTCAAAAGAAGCCACACAGATGCTGTATTAGACATTTCTCATCGTACACTGACAGCATGTTCTCTAATTTGTGCTCTGCCTACACCCCTGTTATCTCATTACTCATATCATACATGCCATTAGAATACAATGCAGTTATACTTAGGTGTGTGTGTGTGTGTGTGTGTTTGGTGTACACGTCCAATCCTCCTCCCCATTACTCCCACTCTTCCTATTGCCCTCCTCTGTCGCCTATCTACTGAGCGTTAATACTTCGCAGGTCGTCTCTGACGGGATCAAAGTACTCGTGATCCATGGCCTCCCGGGCCGTCAATCTCTCCTGATGGTCGTATCTCAGAATCTTGTCGAGGAAATCAATGGCCGTGGGGTTAGCAATGGCCTGGGTGGCGCTGGTGACAAACTTCTCCCACGGTTGCCGGGGGTATGTGCCGAGAATGTCGTTGTAAATATCGGGCAGCTTGAGGCCATACTTGGTGAGACACTTGTACATGTCAGAGGTGCCCAGAACCTTGGCGATCTCCACCAGCTGGTTCTGGTTGGACGAGCCGTGGAAAAAGGGGTCTTTTCGGAAAATGATGCCCGCCAGAGTGCATCCCAACGACCACAGATCCAGCGAGTAGTCGTACTGCTGCAGGTCGTACAGCAGCTCGGGGCCCTTGTAGCATCGTGACGCCACACGGACGTTGTAGTAGGTTCCCGAGTGGTAGAACTCGGCCAGACCCCAATCGATAAGTCGCACCTTGCCTCGTCGAGGGTCGTACATAATGTTGTGGGGCTTGACGTCTCTGTGCATGATTCCCTTGGAATGCGAGTACTCCAGGGCCACCAGCACCTGGTAGATGTAGTATCGGATGTCGTAGTCCTTGAACTTGGGGAAGACCTGTCGGAAGTCGACGTTCTCCACGTACTCGAAGATGAGCGAGGGTGTTTTGTTGACTGGATCACGCACAACGTCCAGCAAAGACACAATGTTGGGTCCGGCCGCCACGTTCTGTAGAATCTTGATTTCTCGCTTAATCTTCTTCTTTTTCACGGGCTTGAGCACCTTGATGACGCACTGTTGCTTGTTGACCACACACACGCCCTGAAACGCCTCCGAGTACTTGCCCCGGCCGATTTTGCGGTAGATTTCGTAGTTGTCAATGTTGCCCCAGGTTATCGTGAGGTTGTCGTAGTCCCAGTACTGCTGGGGCATTTTGGCGTTCACGTCCGCAAACACCCGAGCCACCGAGTACGGGTTTTTCGATCGCGGTTCCATGCTCATGGTGGGATTCGGTCAGCTCAGTCGTTTTCCGTCGGGTTGGACAGATGGAAGACTCTGGCCTAAGGGGTGGACTTTTTTTATCACTATCATGCACCCAAACCCTATCGTTGGGAGGAGTGGGTCAGAGGGTCTCATAAAAGGGGTGGTTATGGGGTAGCTGTGGCGGATGTTAGGGTATTGGAATGATCGTGGAGATGGGGGGAGTAAGATGGCTGTGTTGGTTCGTTTGTATCGTCTTCTAGTCCCTCGCAAAACCCATATTATCCCTGACCCCCTACAGTTCATTAGGTTCAGCCGCAGGTGACGACTGTTGGGGTTAAGAGTCAAATAATATCTATCGGCATTTGACGCATGTACGAGTACGAGCGATACGTCAAGGGATGTTGCAATACGAGTTGTCGACTGTATTGGCTGATGTTGCTGCTTACTAAATGACTCACGACAGTTGATTCTTAGTAATGCCACTGTCTAAGAATAGATGTGGTGCTGTGAGCTGCAAATAGCGTAGTTGCAATTACTTGAAACTTTCAACCTGGCGGTTGATACGCTGGTTAAGATTGCCGTGAGCCTAACGAGGAGCTACAGTACAGCCCGACTTCAATAGACATGGCAGCCTAATCGTACACACGGTACCACATCCTATCGCCTCTCTCGACGACTCTTTGACCATGTATCTCTACTTTCTTCCGCGCTAAATGATGGGATCCGTCCAATCCCACACTGACGGACCAATATTGGAGATATCGAGAAGCCGAAAACATCCTCTATCGAGGGAGTTCAACAGCATCAAAACGAAATATCGTAAGGGCTAGTCTTGCGTTGCTCTCATCACCCATCTCTTGGACTTCGTGTTTCTGCCAAAACATCAGTGGCGGCTGTCACCTTAACACCTACAAAGTTCAGAGAGGTAAAGAGGAACTCCTTCATTAGTGCTGCTGTAGTGATTATAACTGGCTGAAATTTGAGCTGGGGCATCGCAATACCCTTATAAGTTCTGTTTCAAATTCTGGAGCCCCTCAGCCATCAGGAACACTCTCCAGAGCACCCTCTATCACCCCATCCATAACCCAAAATCTTCACCATGCATGCAACTCAAAACCGTCTAATACAATATCAGACACGGCGGTCAACACCCTCCACGGGCACTCTCAGAAACACCATTACACCCCTTCAATGCAGCCAAGATTCTAACACCTCATCAATAATCACGCATACTCTCACCACGCAAAATGCCCGAGCTCAAACAAGTCTGGAAAGGGTATCTAAATCTCGAAAACCTGGGGGACACGCCAAAACACGTCAGTCCACTACGCAAACACACACAAAAAGTCCCCGTATCATTGTGGGACTGGCACAAGACGAATCTGTCGTCACGTGACGAGCTTGTGGCCGAAAAACTCGTCTCTGTGTCGCAACTACCGCTCTGGATGCTGGTTCAAGTCTCGCCAACTCCCCTCACGTCATTATGGGTGTCATGTACACACGATGAGCTTCAAAAGCATCTTTCTCAGCTTCTACAAGGCGACTCTGGACTGCTCATCTCGTGTAGAGAGTCTCTGTATCTCATGCACGCGTCAGAGGAGAACAGAGTGGCATTAACACTGTTAGGAGACCCTCTGGAGTACGCCAAGATGCTCAAGGAGCTGGTGAGTGAATCGACTGTGGCTCCCCAACCAGCAGTCGTCACATTACAAAAGGTGGTTCAGGCTGCTATGCGGCTCAGAGGAATCAGAACGGACGAGGAGGGAAGACAGGTATACAAGCATGTGCTCGCAGCAGCAGAATTCAGTCTGAGAAGAGAACTGCGAGAAGCTGGAGTGGAGAAGATGAGAGATAGGGTGGAGAACATTTTGTCTTTGTTGTATTAACAGAAGACGTCTCTGACTCGCTCACACAACTGCATAAGCATTTAATTAATTTATTCCAATGGCAACTACTGCCACAGTTCATCGTCATGTGATTCATTCTATAATACATCAAGTACTTGTACGTACTTGTGAGTACGCACCTAAACAGGGTTAGATGGCTGGTTGGTGTTTCTGTTCACCATTTCATAACCCTCCTCGAAGAAGGTCTTTCGCAACTCTCTCCACTGACTGGTCCATGTACCTAGAATGGTCATCAGGACTGTCGAAGTGGCCTGAATCAACCACCAGAGACCGTTGGTGGGAAGAGCTCGTGTATAAAGAGTTGACACAATGATGTTGATAACATGCAAGGTGACTGTAAAGTCTAGGGCTAGCTTGGATCGTCCCACAATGACTGTCATTGCCATTACCGTAAACACAGTATCGATCAACCACAGCATGCTTATCGTCCATCCGATAGTGTTATCGTATCGAACAGAATGCCAGTCGAAAATGAGGTCCAACGTGAATGCATCTCCAGAAACCCAGCACGTAAAACCCACCAGAATCAGAATGATGGAGTAGTATATCGTCTGGAGAAGGACAATCTGTTTGAGAAGAGAGAGAGGAGTTAGTGGTTCTGCTCGGGGCATTTTTTGTGGATGTATGGGGGTGATGAATGTATGAGGAATGTGTGAGAATTGAGAACCGGTTTAATGTTGGCGATTCAGTGTTTGGTCGAAACTGATGCTCTAGAGGTCGTCTCGATAGGGGGGCTGAAGATCCCGTGATGCTGGATATTCTACCAGAGAGTCTAGTCACGTGGTTGAGAGGACTCTGAATCGATGACACGTGATGAAGATGCAAGTCACGTGATTCAAATGGCTGCGGTGGCGTCGTTAACCGATTGTTATCAATGAGGTTCAATGAGGTTCGATGTGTTTGTGATGTGTGCGTCTTGCCAACTGCAGAAACGAATGGTCACGTGAGATGTCGATGTGAGTCGCTGAGTAAGCCACTGGTCGAGTTGTTGGGTGAGTGATAGGGGTGTTGTTGTATCTCAGACAGCGGGGTACTGGGCTGAGTAATAGCGTGTTCTTCTGATCAGGTAGACAGGTGCATGTTCCACGTTAGCTAAGATGAACTCTGTTTATAGTGGTCGTAAGGGGGAGTGTAGATCACATGATTGAGATGAGATAGTGAGTAGGTAAGAGATTATTTGAGAGTAAAGTGGCAAAAATAATAGCAGCTGTCTCTATAGGTTTTATAATAGCTCCTCTAGAAGATGAGATAATATGGTGTTGAGGTGAGAGTGTCCGTTAAGTAAACCAAGCCTATTCTTCAACCCTTAAGGCTGAACTTTTAATTAAACGGTTGGAACATTTTGTTCGAGCCGACAATAGGGTTCTCTTGACCTCTTCCAATAGGGTCCTTCTAAAACCCCACAGATAGCTCCAAAAAGCTCCCTAACGGAAATAGAGGCTCACATAGACTACCTAAACTGCCAGACAAAATCTCATATCTCCACCACCAATATAACGACCTCCAACCTCTCTCTCTCATCCTCCTTCTATATTTCCACCCCTTCCCCTTATGTAACCTAATTTTCACACCACGATAGAACGTTTCAACGACGTGATTTTCATACTAGCGGGAGTGTTAGCCGCGGTTGATGGTGCTATCAAGGCTGACTAGTAGTCATATCATAAGGGTCACGTGACCAGGGCATTCTTTCTACGTTCTGGTCACCTCCCCTCCACCGCTTAGTCAGCTACTAGCTCCAATCTTAACACGTATTTTTAGAATTTCGAGGTACAGCGTGCATCAATCAAATATCGTACTGGGTGAGAGCTTGAACCAAGGACACACACAACATTATCACCAGTCTGATATAACCCCGACACGGCTACAGTCATGGCCAAGAAGAACAAGAGCAAGAAGGCTGCTGCTGCTGCTGCTACTGCTGCGCCGGTTGTCGCTACCAACGACGCTGTTGCCGAGGATACCACCACCTCCAACGTCTCTTCCTCCGATGATCGCTCCGTTACCCCGGAAACCGTGGAGACCGCTACCAACGGATCTTCTCTCGAGGATCAGGTCAAGGCTCTTCAGGAGCAGCTTGCGACAACCACGAAACGGCTGGAGGTGGAGCGAGACGTGGCTGTGAAGCGAAAGGAGGCCGAAATCGAGCAGTTGAAGAAAGAACACGAAGAGAGTACTAAGAAGGATGAAAAGAGCCAAGGCGACACGGAGGAGAGAGTGCAGTTGTTGCAAGACCAGGTTGAAAGCTACGATAAGAAGCTCGCTGGTTGTGTAAAGGAGGTGAAGGTGCTGAGGGAGCATCTTGACAAACATCAGGAGGACGTGCCTAGGCTCACAGAACAAGTGGAAAGTGCTAAAAAGGAGACCGAGGAGGCTCGAAAGGAGGCTGAGGAGGCCAGAAAGGAGGCTGAGGAGGCCAAAAAGGAGTCCGAGTCGTTGAAATCGCTTGAAAAAGAGGTCTATGAGTTGAAACAGAAACTAGAGGAGGCTGAATCGGCGAAATCTTCTTCTGACGAGGTGGAACAACTACAAAAGAAGATCTCTGAACTTGAATTGGCCAAGTCTGACGACAGCACAACCACTTCGTCAGAGATCGTCTCCCTCAAGGAACAGCTGGAGGCCAAGACGGAACAGTACGACAGTCTTCTGGATCGAATCACACAGATCAAGTCTACTCTAGGCGAACGTCTCAAGTCGGATGCCGCTGAATTGGCTGATACACGTGACAAGCTGGAGAAGGAGTCTGAAAAGGTGGGTCTTCTCAAGGACGAGCTTATTGAGCAGTCTCAGGAGAGTAAGAAGCTCAACCAGGAACTTAAGCAGGCTCGTCAAAAGTTCCAGAGTGAGATTGACGGATTGTCACGTGAACGAGATCTGCTCAAACGTGAGATTCTGGTTGTTCAGGAAACAGCCAACAAGTCTCAGGGTGCTTCTTCCAAGTACGAGATTGCTCTTTCTGAGCTCAAGACCGTGAACCACGATCTGGAGAACCGAAACAGCGGTCTGCAAGACGAAATCAACGCTCTTAAGAAGTCTGTGCAGAACTTGAGCTCGGAAAAGTCGACTCTGGACAACCAGGTGGAGCAGCTCAAAAAGGAGAAGACTTCCAGCTCAGGAGAGCTCGAAAGACAGATCCAGGAACATAAGACCGTGTCTGATAGTCTCAGGAAAGACCTGGAGAGCGCTCTCAAGGAGTCTGAAGAGCTCAAGACCGGATACAAGAAGCTGGAGGACAAATTGGCTTCTGCTTCGGACTTTGAGAAGGAGTCTAAGGACAAGTCTCTGTTGATTGGAAAGCTGAGACATGAGGCCGTGATTCTCAATGAGCACCTTACTAACGCTCTCCAGATGATCAAGAAGAGCTCAGAGGGTGATACAGTTGACAAGCAGCTGGTGTCCAACCTCATTCTGTCCTTTGTCTCGTTATCGAGAGGAGATACTAAGAAGTTTGAGGTGTTGCAATTGATCTCCAACTTTCTGGAGTGGGACGAGCAAGAAAAGGTCCAGGCTGGTCTTTCCCGATCTTCTTTTGTCACTGATGGAAAGCTCGAGAAGAGCAGTAGTTCTACTCAGCTGAGCGGACAAGGAGGAGATAGACAACCCGCGGTTGGTTTCTTTGGAAAGTTTGCCGAGTTCCTAGATCGGGAGGCCAGTAAGAAGTAAGAGGTGGGTGGACGATGGACACACGACCTAGAAGGAGAGGTCACGTTACTTGTCACGTGATGGTTGAGATGTGATGGTAGCTATAATCTGTCACGCAATTCAACCAGTCACGTGACTAGTGGGGTCAGTGGATGCTCAAAAAGTGTGTCTACTGGCAGGTACATAAAATCAAGTGTATGATATTGCCTTTGTGTGTCAGTACAGTAAGCAGTGATTGCATTGATAATCTATATACATGTTTGAGGGCCACATGGTCCTTTATTTTCCAATACAAAACTTGCTGAAAACGGCTCCTAGAACCTCCTCAATACCAATTCCCTGGCCAGTGATCATTCCTATACCTTCAGCAGCCGAATTGAGCTCTTCTGTAGCAAAGACAACACTTTCCAGATCATACTCCATGAAATTCTCCAATGATGGAATCACCGTGGCAATCAGATTATCCTTGACTCGCTGACTGGCAAGTACAGGGTCCGAGCCCTCAATAGTGGTGATTGTAGAGAACTCTGAGGAGAGCTTGGAAAGAAGAGATTCGAGTCCAGAGCCAGAAACACAACTCACGGGGATGATGGAGTCTCGTGGCAGCCCAATCTCCTCTACAAGTCTGTTTTTGAGAGCGTCAATGACATCATCTGCTACCAGATCAGTCTTGTTGATAGCCACGACTATTTGCTTCTCCGCAGCATGCAATTGTTTGAGCTCAGCAATAATGTCGCTGCTGTGGTTCCCGTCATCTGCGGGGAGAACTGCCATGATCACATGACTCTTCTGGAACCTCTCTCTTGCTCTTTTGATTCCTTCTTTCTCCACCATGCCCACTTGTTCTCCTACTCTCAAACCAGCGGTGTCTCCTAGGACCACCTTGTATCCTGCCACATCCAGACCAATCTCAACAACATCACGAGTAGTTCCGGCTTCTTCTGAAACGATAGCAGCGTTTCTTTTGGCCAAAATGTTGAGCAGAGACGACTTTCCAGCATTAGGTGCTCCTAGAAGAGACATGACGATACCCGAAAGTAGAATCTCTGACCGCTGAACTTGTGCCAGATGATTCTTGATGTCCTTCAACAGCATACCAACATTCTCCTTTGCCTTCTTGACCAAAACTTCTCCACTATCAATACCCTGATTATCATCTGAGAAGTCAATCAGAGCAGTCAACAGAGCCATGTTCTCCACGATTCCTTCTCTCCATCCCTCGTAGACCTGTTTGCTGTGTCCAGAAGAGCCCTCTAGTGATGCCTGACGCTGACTCTCTGTTTCGGCTTCGATCATGCTTCCTATTCCTTCAATCTGAGTCAGATCCAGTTTTCCATTGTAAAAGGCCCGCTTGGAAAACTCTCCAGGCTCAGCGTATCGAATAGGAAGTCCACTATTGGGCTTGACACGCTGAATAGAGTCCAAAACAGCTCGCACAACTGCCGGACCTCCATGAACATGAAGTTCAAGCAGATCTTCTCCCGAGTAAGATTTCGGTCCATTGAAGAACAGGGTCAAAGCATGATCCAGAACCTTTGGTGGGGAAGAAAATGGCTGCTTCAATGTGGCAAGGGTGGCTACACGATGAGGCGGCGTTTTGGTCCGATTAGTCAGCTGTTTATAGACAGTACTTGTGTCTGGTCCACTGACTCGAATGATACTGACAGCTGCTCTCCCCGAAGCTGAAGAGAGCGCATAGATGGTGCTCTTTGTGTTTCGCAGCATTTCTATCTGTGACAGTCACGTGATATAGAATTGGTGGTATCCTCTAAGGGTATATAGCGGTGTATGGGAAGAGAGGTGTGAGACTGGAGAGGTGTGATCTACAGTGCACAGAAAATTGAAATTAGAGTTCATGGAGGCAGGGGAAGATACCGGGAGTATTTGTTGCTGTGGTAGTGGAAGGGGGTCACAGAATTATTAGTTATACCATCAGAATGTGCTCGTCTGATTTCCCTACCTTCTTTTGTCTACCTTCACTCCTTGCTCTATTTCTTCACCCTCCACTTCAACCCTTCAATGTTCGATTATGCATGAAGATTTCAACCTCCCAATCTTGTCTCTCTCTCTCAACTCCACACTTTAGGGCACCACACAACACAGTCTCTGAAATGCGCGGTTTTCGACGAATTGCGCCGATCCAGCGCTCAATAGCCGCTGTTAGCCGTCTACAACCGATCTCAGCAAACTTCCACACCTCGCCGGCCCTCAAATCACATGAAAACCCCTTGGGTATCCCGAAATCACCCGCTTCAGCACCTAGAATCCCCAGAAAGACCACAAGACGCCCTGAACCGATAGCCGGGGTCAAGAAGACCGTCGTTGTCAGCTCAGCAAAGGGCGGAGTCGGCAAATCGACCGTTTCAGTCAACACAGCACTGTCACTGGCTAAAAGAGGTCTCAGAGTAGGACTCCTTGATGTGGACATTTTTGGACCCTCCATTCCCACAATGTTCGGTCTATCTGGTGAACCACGAATGACAACCGAGGGCAAACTGATTCCCATGTCGAAATTTGGTATTCAGGTCATGAGTATGGGCTTTTTGGTGGATCCCAATAAGGCTGTGGCATGGAGAGGACTACTGGTACAGAAGGCTCTTGAACAGCTTCTACAGGATGTGGATTGGGGCACGTTGGACGTTCTGGTGATGGACCTGCCACCGGGAACAGGAGATGTTCAGCTGACTATTGCTCAGACTGTCAAGATTGATGGAGCTATCATCGTGAGTACTCCTCAGGACGTGGCTCTTGTGGATGTTATTCGAGGTCTTGATCTGTTTGAGAAGACGTACACCAAGGTTCTGGGTCTGGTACAAAACATGTCTGTGTTTGTCTGTCCCAATTGCAACCATGAGACCCACATCTTTGGTGTTGATGGAGCTGTGACTGAAGCCAAGTCACGTGGACTGGGAGTTCTGGGCAACGTCCCCCTTGATCCCCAGATCTGCTCGCAGTCAGACAAAGGTGTACCTGTTGCTGTGAGTGGAGGTGTTCAGGCAAAGTACTACGACAAGATTGCCGAGGGTGTTGCCGAGCAATTGGGGGTGTAACATGTGCGGCATTGACATGTGACGTTGTCATGTGACTAGACGTCGTATCACGTGACGGATCACGTGACTGTAAATACATATATTTATCGATTGAGAGAGCAGTGTAGCTGAGCAACTGTTTGTTAGAGCTACGATAGTTGGTTCATTGAGAACAATAACTACATCAATACATTAAGTGTCTATAAAAGGAAGACCATGGCACCGGCAATGGCGGCAGCCATAGAGAAGCCGACGGTAGATGCACCGTTGGCCTGCTGAATGCCATTCTTGGGGTTGGAGGACTGCTGAGAGCCAGTAGTGGGCAGGGGTCCGTTGCCAGAGCCGCCGTTAGTAGGTTGAGGAGCAACGGGAACATTAGGGCTAGGGGCAGGGTTGTTGTTGTTAGCAGTGGGCTGAGGAGCAGGACCAGCAGTGTTGGTATCGTAAGGAACGGTAAGAGAGTAAGTGTTACCGGAGATGACGGCCTGGATCTCTGCGGAAATGTGGTTAGAAGGAACAACGGTAGTGAGAGTGACAGTAGGGGTGACACAGTTCCATCCGAACCAGCCCTCACAGTGAGTCAGGGTCTGGGTGACAACCTGGGTGATGTAAGTAGTGCCCTCGTTGTTGTTGACGTTGCCGTTGCCGCCAGTGGGCTGAGGACCTTCAACGGTGGTGATCACGTTGTTGTCAGTAGGCTGGGGACCAGGGACCTGAGAAGAGAATCCATTGTGGCCCTGAGTGGAAGGGTAGACGACGACAGTGTTGGGCTCGGGAGTGACAACCAGAGAGTTGGTACCGACGACAATGGTGGTAGGCAGGTAGCTGATAGTCTGGGTAGTAACGGGAGGAGGGCCAGCTGCGGTGGTGGTATCACAAGGAACGGTGATGGTGACGGTAACGCCCTCAACAACGGTCTCAATGGTGGTAGTGGCAGGGTTGGTGGGCACAACAGTGGTGAGAGAAATGGTAGGAGTGACACACTTGTTGTCGCTGCAGTGAGTGACTGTCTGGACCACAGTGGAGGTGATGGATTCGACTGAAGACTCAGTGACAACGGGGCCCTCAGAAAGAGTGGAAGTGAAGAAACCGCCGCTCTCGGAGGAAACAGGAGTCTCAGAAGATCCAGCAATCTGAGAAGTGGCCTGAGCCTGAGAAGACTCGGCGGTGGTAGAAAGGTTACCCTGAGAAGTCTCGGGGGTGGAAGAAGTGAAAGGGGTAGAAGAAGTGAAAGGGGTAGAAGAAGCCTCCTCGGAAGAAGAGACAGCTGCTTCACTGCTGGAAGGAGCTGCGGAAGAGGAGGGCTCGGCAGAAGAAGAGGGCTCTGCCGTAGAAGAAGCCTCAGCTGAAGTAGTAACAGCAGCAGAAGTGGAAGGAGCGGCCGAAGAAGCACCTGTGGGGGTATTGAAGATTCCGAGATCGGAAAAGAGCTTGGAGACTCGGGAACTACCGGCTTCAACGGCGCTTTCGACGCCAGCATCTGTAGTGAAGGACTTGACGTTATCAGTCAGCAGACCCCAGTACAGGGTGTTAAGGCTCTGCACATTGCTGATGGCCTGTTGGACATTGTAATGAGGCAGGTACTGAGAGATGAGAGAACGGGCTGTAGTAAAGTCCGGAGAGCTTTCGTAGGCATTGGCCGAGTTGATGACAGCAGTGATAAAGGCGGGGAAGGAATCAGTGTCGAAGCCAACGAGAACAGAGCTGCCGGCCTGATCGATAATGTTGTAGACAAGAGGGTTGGAGGCAATGTACTTGATGAGCTGGTCGACCTCCGACTTCGCCTGGGCGTCGTCGATCTGCGAGTTGTGGGCGGAAATGACTCCATTGGAGAAGCCGTCGATGGCGCCATCGGCAATGACGTTCTGAGCCTTCACCTGTTGCAAGGCTGCTGCGAGGATAACGAGTGTGTTGAACTTCATTGAGACGGCGATGATGGGGTAGCAGAAACGAAGACGAAGGTCTCCGGTGGATGCGTCTCAGGGTCTATAAGTATACACTCTCGCATATTGGACGACGTGCGTCTACCAGGGTCCGAAACGGCTCACGCCAGCGTAAACAACGGCCTTTAGACTCCGCTTAGCATGCAACAGCAAAGCCAGAGTTAGCCTGAGTTTGCGACTGGGGGTTGTGGACGAGTCATGAGAAGTGTTGACGGGGTGGAGGGGGTGTATCCTGGGTCATCAGGTTGTCCTCTGGATGTTTGTCACCTTCACTCCAACACCATATCTCACCTCACCTTCCGCATCCGTCAACAACTCGTATTAGGCATCGTCAATCAGTCGATCTTCCACATGGAAGGGCCTTGTCAGTAGGTTGACGTGGGCCCAATGCATAATCAGATTTGTATTTTGCATGAGTGTATTTTCTTCCCCCGCATGACTTTTCCGCATGGTGGGATGAAAAAAAGGCCAGGGTTCTAAATGACTGTACTACGAGCAAACTAATGGGCAGTAGTTCGATGAGCCAGCCGTGCTGTCAGTAGTAGTAGTGGGCAGATGGTGACGGCTGAAATGAGCAACTTTTGGTGTAGATCACGTGACTCAATCACTCCCACAAACATCACCTCTTTCCACCCCCATTTTCCCAAATGGTGCTTTTGCCTTCCAATTTTGCAGCCCTGTCACACTCTATTGCGCAACAAGCTTCTATACCCTTGTTGGCTGTCCGTATCCAGGTGGAGGAACGGAGCTAGATTTGGAGGGAGACCACATTTCGCCAAGGCCACCATTGTTATGATTTTACAGCAGCTTTTCTATTGGTTAGGTATGGGTGAAGAGGTTGCTGGAGTGACTTGGTAAATTTACCTACAGCCTTTGAAGGCTCGTCAACAACTCTTCAGTAACTCCCCACCAACTGACAGCTCTTAAACTACCTTTCGGTAAAGCACTCACACTGTAAAATATTATCGTTGATGAAAGACAGCTGCTTTCCGTACTAACCGGGGGGTACACACTTCGAATGACACAATAATGGAGCTAACAGGCTGGAAGAAGTGGCAGACCCCTCCTTGACCCATGAAGACTGCTCGTTAATAAATCCAGCGAAATCCGAGCATTCCAACATGTCTTAGAAACACTCGAAAGGAACCGTTGAGTACGTCGTAACTTCGTTGAGCTTAGAGTTGCGGATGTTGACATTCCTGAGGCAGGCAAGAGACAGGTTATAAACACCCACAGAAACGTGAATTTCCAGGTTGGCCCCGACAACACCGAAAAATGGCGACAATGAGGACTACCGTGGTATCGTTTTCATCGCGTTGATCTTCTGAGTCTGATGGTCCATTCGGCAGCTCGCTACCAGCAATATTGAGCAAGTACTGGGGAGCTCTGTCTGTACCCAGCGGCTAGCTGAGACATTCACAATAAGACTGTCTCAAAGCTCATTCTGGTCCCAATATGACATCTTAGAGGCGTTTTCGTGTTTCGCGACTACAACTTCAGGGCACCCCAGTCGTGGCTGCTTCGCTTAACATGGTGATGTTTACCTAATGAGTCTAGAGTGGTACAAGTACGGGGATACTGGACATGGGCTCGAGTTGACTGGATGTGGTTGCCCGGTGATAGCTGATTGGTGGCTCTATCGGTATAGTACAGTAGCTACAAGATCCCCACCTGATAAACATTCCAATACAGCAGCGCTGTTAGTGTCTTTGGCTACAGTGTCAACAACCAAGTCCAGACTAACCCCGGGCTTGTCAAAACAGTGGCGGCCGGAAGAAAGAGCTCCGAGAAATCGTTGACAAGGTGCAAGGACGGAACCAAGGGGACCTGTCATCGGCCTCAAACGACACCTCTAATCTCAGCTCCACGCTTTCGGCAATGGGTTCATCATTGGTCTGTCCTGAGTTGGCTTCCTTTAGTCGACTTAGCGACCCGGAACTATTCATGACACTGTGTCCGATAGTCGACCAACTTCTGCTATCAGGTTGGCAGTTGCCTGATTCAAACGATTGCCTCTTCACATGGCTTTGACAACACTAATCCACCAATACCTCTCAGCTGCTGATGTCCATCAACTAGCCCCGGTGTCCAGTTGTATGCCATCGTATCACCAAGATGACCTTCGTGTGATAATGCACTGTTGACCTAATCTACAATCTAAAAGCCCTCCATTGCCAAATCCGGAAGAATGAAGATGGGCTAGTCTACCCCTTCACGCCAACGTTCACCCTTCGCTCCATCAGTCTCATTTCCCATCTTCGAGTCACGTGACAGACAGGGCAATCTCTAGAGGCAACCTTTAGTGTCTGACTAACCAGCCATACCTCCATTTAGGGCTTCCTACCTGGTTATACTCAACCTAATCACCCTCAGTCTACTTTAGATCCGCTCCGAACTAAAGCAGGGGTGGCATGTGTGCTTGTGAGGGTTATAACAGGTGAAAATGGGGCCCGAGGTTGTCAGAGAACTGAAAGTGGCCTGATTCTCATCGTAAAAAGAGCCTTGGTTCACTCGTATCTTCTCTCTATTGGCTATTCATGCTTTTGTGACAACCTGTGACCCACGATGAAACAGACTAAACACCCAATCAGACACACAGATGCACTAAAACATTTGCTAGTCTATGTGACACTGGTTTTAGCGTGAAAACGGCTGTGCCAGCGGAGATCAATACTTGCTTGGTGTTTCAATTGCTTGCTTGTTTCTAACACGGTTCCTACTGCTTTTTACCATGAATACCACTGCTTATCGCTATCCCTTCCGGCCATTGCTCGGCAGGTCAGGGTCGTCCTAAAAATCGGGTCTCTAGTCGGAGTTGTCGAGTTGAAAAAAGTGCATTGGACGCTTTTGGAAGTGCTAGTATTATAACGATCAACTGTGGGTACTCTCAAAGTGGCTAGTATACGACAATCCACCGTTTTCAGTTGTAGTCGCGATGCAGAACTTCAGGAGTACGAGTACACTTCTAATCTGAACAGTCCCTACACCCTTCACAAGTCTCTCACCTGATCCAGGTCTTTTTTCACACCCCATAAATGAGCGCTATTATCCAGCTTTTCAACTTTTCAACTACACCTCAACTCTCTAGGGCCCTCTCTGGGTAATGTTTAGTACGCCTAACCGCCACGCTTACACCATGCTAGTCTAGCAACCTGCATCATGCGGGGTTTGGCACTAAAGCTGTCGAGATCCGGTCTAGACTCGACGGCCCTAGCTGTCAACGTGGTATTATCGAGTCTGCCAAGAAATGGTGCAATTTACCCAGAGCTATGGTGTTCTATACCCGGGTCGAGGGGAGCTTCGAGGTACAAGGGTTGTGTACTACTTGTGGCTAGTGTTGTATTCTAGAACAGTGTTGGTACGCTTAAAGGACCTCGAGAGGTTGTTTCCTCAAGTCCGACTGAGCCTGAAACATCATCTCCACTTTGTTGACTGTTTCAGGACATCGTCGTATGTCTACCAAAAGGATCAACGCTACTGCACCCCATGGTGTCAAGAAAATGGGCTGAGGTTTGACAGGGTCTTGTAGACAGATATTATGACCGTGTACGACGTAATTTAACTGGGCTGTTTGTTCCCTCTATCCGGATGTAGACACACGGCACAGATATCTTCTCTTTATACGAAGGACACTAACTAGCTACAGTAGCTGCCGTTCCAGCTAAAAGAAGACAAGGCCCGTTCGACTCTGAAACAGGCCCCGTCAACAATAGCCAGTAGTTGCCTCGAGCGCGCCATCTATCATACAGCGAGTCTTTTTCCAACTCATACAGCAAATCATACCAGCCCATGTTCCCGATATCGACAAGTATTGTTCGTGGATACCATGTATTGTACGAGTAGTCGTGACCCGGTCGTAGCCTTGTCATACTAACTAAATAGTGATTTTCCTAGATCACTCAGACACAGCCACAACAGTCACAAAAGTGTTCACGTATACGATAGCTCCTGGGTCACATCATAGTCTCTTGAAACACGACCTCCTCTTCAGTTTGCGCGGTTTGCTCACTTTTCTACGACGCTATATATCTGCTCTATGATGAGGGGCTATTGAGAGTTGGCAGAGAGTTGACCAAGAGTCAGGAGATCAGAATAAACCCCTGGGCTGGTCTACAGAACCGGTACATGACTGAATCCGTCGGTTATCTTAGACTGTTGTTCGATTGCAGTGGTATAGGTGCCGATGCAATAACGACTTAACTAAAGATCAACTAACCACTTCTTCCAGTCAACCAAAACGTCAACTATCGTGTCAACCCCATCACAAGCCCCAAAGTTCACGCTTCCAAAAAAGGGAGTTCCGGCAACCTAATTTGGACAGTGCAAGATCACAAGCAAATGTTAGCCACTGTCTGAAGGCATCACCAAACTCCTCGGTGGGACCCAGAATGTCGGTAAAACTGGTACCGTTCGAATCGCCATAATTTTCCAAACACAATGACACTATCCATTCTCTCATTGGAACACTTCCAGGCTTGCTACCAATGTCGTGTGTATAGCTCTAATCGCCCCCCAACTATATTATCTACAGCATGTGGTGAAAATTACTACTCCTTAATCATACAGTCTCGCCACCTCGCTACGGTTTGCTCATTATTAACATGTACACATAAATATTACCCAATGCAACCTATATAATGCAACCAGCCTGCTGGCTATTTTTTTCGTTTGTTTCTGATTCGTCTGGACGCTGTATCTGTAGTCGTTGTCGTCTCTTGTTTGATTGTGTGTGTGTGTGTGTGTGTGAAGAAGCGTATAGTGGTGGTTAACACCGTCGAAGAACAAACATGGACACGTCGGAGGTGGCGACCTCGCCTCTCTTTTCGAGTCCCTGAAGCATGTCCATCAGAGTGTTGTTTCGATGGCCTTCCTGGGCCATTATGGATGCGTACCACTTGTACTCTTCGGAGGTCCACTTTTTGCCCCAGTCCTCAATCTCCACATTCTTGCGTGCGCTGGAAAACAGCACCTCAATGTCTCCCACCGAGTTGAGAAACGACAGCTGCTCCTCAAAGGTAGGGGGAGTGGGGGGCAGCTGCGAGATGAGCTCACAGGTGTTTGTGTTGATCATGGACAGCGCCAGCATCTGTCGCAGAGCTCGGTCGAGGTTGGGCGAGATGGTCTTGGTGAAGAAAGACAGGTTGGAGGGGTACAGAAGCACCATGCAGCCGCCAGGCACAAGTTCTCGCATCCGCGAGTTGACAAACTCGGCAAAGGGAGGCAGAACATGTGTGGGAAGAGGGAGAACAGCAAAGGTGTAGTGGATCGATGCGGGAGGAGAAACCATGCTGGTGGAGGTGTTCATGAACGAGTACGACTCAAACACATCTCTGGGAGGGAGGGTATGAGGCAGTAGCTGGACTGTGGGTGCACTCAGGTAGTCTGTAGAATGTCTGGAAGACAGAGAAGTGGATCTAGAGAGTTGCGACTCGTTGGGGGAGCTGGCATGAATGTAGTTGAGAGAAGCTCTGATTTTTCGGTGGCCCATGAGATCGTCCTCATCGGCGTATTCTGGGCTCATGGGGTCAAACTGGTGTCCAAAGTATGACAGACGAGGTGTCAGAGAAGGAGAAGCCACCTTCTGAGCGTCCACGACATCTCCAGAACCAGCATAAGCCGGGTAGGCGGGTTCTGCTGCTCCATTTGTAGTGGGCACCCAAGAAGAGCTTGGGGGCGCTTGTCCGTATGAGGGAGGAATGATGGACTTGTGAGGAGGAACCACATGGGTCACGTGGATGCTAATGTCTGTGTTTTCTTGCAACGACTTGTATGTGTCGATGATCTCCGGGATGGCGAGCTGGTAGGCGTCTCCAATGGAAGATCGGACCGACAGAATCTTGACTGTTTGCTCCCGGCACTGTTTTCCAAGATCCACAACGTTGGCAGAAATGACATGGACCGCCTGCTCCAGCATGGACTGGCCTGGCGACTCGCAGAAGGGAGGCGAGGCCACATCGAGAGGGTCCAGCGAGTTGGTCTTTGTGTGCAGCCGCTCGGCGTAGTGCTCTAGCGTTGGCTGTGATGGGGTTTCAAAAGGGAATGACAGCATTTCTGAAATGGGTATGTTGTAGCTAGTCGAGAGATGTGCTTACTTAAGCAGTGTCTGTAAGCTTGTTGTAGTAACTGTCGCTATGAGGTCGAACGTGGTGTCGATTGTCACTTTACCAAGGTGGTGAGAAGTTTTCAAAAATAATTTTATCTGCTTCTTGTATCGTTACTGTTATGGCGCCGTATCCCTGGTTACTGTATGGTGGTGTCGTATGTGTGTGTGTGTGTGTGCGTGTGTGTGAATATGACAGAAGCCAAGTTGAGCAGTTGTAGTAAGGGAAGGACTGACTGACTGTCTGCTTTGAGTCGAGTGGTGACAGATGAATATAGAGGAGGTTGGTCGAAAGCTCGTTTGCGTCGGATGTAACCAATGTTCTTCTCAGGTGTCTGTGTCGCTCGTTTCGTTTCGTTCAGGTTGAGTGTTGGATCTTCAACAGCGGAAACACACTCCTTTATCCAACATGTGCCCAGTCCACTTTGCGTTTTCCATTTTTCCGCCCTCGCAGCTTTTGGCTTTCTCTTCCACTTTGCATTTCTCGAGTCCCAGGTGCTTTTGCTATTTCCCTCGATTCTGCGCGACGCATAAATTTAAAGTTGGCATTATCGAGCAATGTAGACTGGGTAAACGGCTCGATGAGGCTGTAGATGGAGGAATTGTGTCAATATAAAGCTGTAGTCTTGTTCAGTGAACTGAGGCGAACACAATGACCTATCTATCTTCTCCACACCTCATCCCCACCACCCATTGATCTACTCTGACCCTCGCATAAACTAGCATACACACTATACAATCGGACATTTGGAGAAAGACATAAGATTCACTCCAACTGCCTCAAAAGATACGGAATTCTTCGGGAGAAAGATCCCATTGACTAATTCGACCATTTCAAACACACCTACATGCTCGAAATCTCAAACCAGCGCCTCAAACACCCCCAATCACCCCCACGGACACATTACCGAATCCAGGCCTGCAAAACCTACTTTGCCTCCCAACTCATGGAGTTTAAATCAGCTGCTCCGCTACCCTATCCAGTAGTGCAAGCCAGAACATGTTATTGGCCTGTGATACGTGAATGGGAATAGTTGTGGCCACCGGGGATAATATTTTCGGCCGAGATCACGTGTAGCTACATGTCGCATTGTGAGAAGGATACGTAACAAACTCATAGGGTCACGTGACAGATCATAAACTAAACTGTGTGCTTCTTCCCCCTGCCTTTCTATACATACAGTCTCTCTTCTCTCTCTCTTTCTCTCTTTCTCTTCCCCTTTCCCTTACTGTCTTTTTCTCTGTCTCTTACTCTTCACACGTGACAACTCTAATAACCGAAACTTCTCTTGCCTCCAAGACGTGTAACTTAGGCTGAGCAATGCAAGGAATGTGCTAACCGAGGCCGATAGAACAGAACCTAGCCGATTTGCACATATATTGGTATTGTTAGAAAGAGCTAAGTCACGTGAATTCGGATATTTGCATGATTGTACAGTAGCGCAAAACCTCCAACCACTAACGACCAATCGCAACAATGGGAGAATTAGACTATACCCACCCTAAAAGCTACTTGTCCCAACCCAACTCTATCCCTCTCCCAACTAGGAATGTCCTTTTCCTAATAAATCCTCCAGGCGTTTACTTGAGGCTAATAGTGCAGATGGTGTATTTGCATCAATCGTGTATCTTGCCCTGTGGGCCATCACGGACGGCTCTAACCCCCATTGTTGGACTCGTCTTGGCGCAGTGAATACGGTCGTCAAGTCCGTTTTCTTCTCCTTTTCCCCGTGGACTTTGTCTAGTGGATTTCTTCCTCACCAACGCCTTACTCGTATTACTGCACCTGCCCACTCCAATCTGCTTCTGCCTTTCAATTTCTCTGAGACTTGCGCTCCCACCCGCCAGAACTCGCTTCACCACTATCTCTAATCCGGCACGTTTCCTCTCAACATGCCTAAAAGAGACTGGCTTGGTTTTGTAGAGAACGTCCAAGCGGCTGAAGTTAGAGAGTGCCTGCTAATTGCCTGCTAATTGGCGCAATCTAGGCGTTTGTGGATGCATCACTCATGTTCTCAAGCCGCTTACTAGCTGTACAATCTCTTTCTGGATTCGTTGCTCGGCTACTTGTGCTTTCTATTGTAGTCACGTGAACATGCCGCTAAGTTCCAGTGGATCCGTTGCTGGGATACGGTCCACGTGACTCTTTCACCGGACCCGGAAAGAGACTGGTTTTCTTTCCTCTTCGTTTCCTCTCTCTAGTCTTATCATGCAGCGGTTATGTTGATCATCATATCTGAGGGATTAACCGTTTGAATGGGAAGACGTTGGTGTATGGTCACGTGACACATTATAATATCTACCTATTCATTCGATCACACGATCTCCAGCCGTTAGCCAGACTGACAATAATATCCTGCCTATTATTATCTGTTCCTGTATCAGAACGTAGACCCTTCAGGTACACACTTCAGACGAACTATTAGCTTATCAGATCTACAGGCTTTATGGGTGGGCCCAACAAGAACCACAAACGAGGTGGGCTAGTCACAAACACCGAACACGGGCGTCTCCCAAAGTGGTTCTGTGGCTACTCATTCAGCTGCCCCGGCGTTTCATCTCAGCCTTGTGTATCACTTCCTTGAGAGCAATTTATGAAGTGTACATTAATAGCTGCAAGAGAGCTGTAAACACTCGTCTGGAACAGTTTGCAGAGCGCTTCTTATTTTGCGCATTTGCTTTTGGCACCTGGAACTACCTGGCTCACCAGTAAAGAGCTAGTGTCGGATGGTGTATTTGCTTTTTCGGCCCTTGCTCTGCTATGCTACTCACCTTGCTCTGCTACACTCTGGAAGATGAAACGAGCTAATGGCTGGGAAAAGTAATGACCAAAAAGAAACGACAGCTTGTGAGAGATTATGTCGAGTGGAGCTGTGGCTGAAGCATTGGTGGCTGTATACAGAAGAATGGAACACCGAGACACTCTCTCTCCAGAGCTGTAGAGCATGTACTGACTGTAGAGGACCCCCACACAGCTTCCACTTTACATTTAGCTACGGGACTTGAGAGAAGCGCTTTCCGTGAAGAGAGTTCATGAAGTGGGCTCTTTTCAACAAGAGGTTTGTGCTGGTTCTAAAGGCTCTGAGACACTTCGGGATGGTTGCAAGCTCCAACCGACGCAGAGATTCTGTAAGCAGCTGCGTATCCGGACAGAAAACAGAGACAGAGAGGTCTGCAGAACAGAGACAGGTCTGCAGACTGGATAAAGAGAATTATACGCCCATACTAAATCGGTTTTGTGTCAGGTAGTAGAGTTTACCCCATCACGTGTTAATAGTACAGCCTACAATCGATATACTCAGTGCTGGTAGGTTTCAGATGTAGTGCAGTTGAGTAGTTCCAGACGGTTGGGGAGGAGCTGTTTTCACCCGGGGAAGTTCACCAGGCTGTTCTCCCGTCCATTCCGAGTACACCAGACCACTCCCCGAATCTCTGACATTCCTGCTTCTCATTCCATCCATGTTGCTGCGTGACAAAAGCAACTGTAAGCACCCATAACTACTTGCAATTTGTTTTTGCGGTCCGATATTGACCCAGTGAGGCTGCTGTTGTGGCTGCAAATGTTACGACCAAACCCATGCACATCTCCCGCACGTTTTATCTGTGGCGACAGCGTCCGTTTCCGGCCCCGGCAGAAGTCTACTCTCTCAGCTGTCTCTCAGCTGTTAGTCTGTTTGAGATAGACAGATGTGGAAAGGAGTGTCTGAGAGAAGAGACCAAGAGTTTCACAGGCTTGAAACTGGCGAGCATTTGTTTCGCTGTAAAGCGCTTGCTTCACAAATTCCACTCTCCTGATTCACCTGCGACGCCCCCACAAAGAACATCCAACCAAAGGCCGGATGACTAAGCCCAATGCGCACACCCTGCATCTCCTCGGGCTAGGGGTCTTCTGCAAACGGCAGCTCTCCCTGGGTTGCTACAAAGATCGGCACAAAGACTAACAGGCAAAAGATGTCTGTTCGGCGGCGGAGAGAAAGGAAACGGGCTTAAACGGGTCCTTGGTGTGCAAAACTTTGGGGGAAAGAAACCGGATCCAAATCACGGGTCCCTGATCTACGCAGAGAGGGGCCAGAAAATGTGACGGCGGTTGTGGCGGACCCACTGAGGCTTAGCAAACAGATGCACATGAAAACAGACACGCTGCAGAACAGACCCCAGATTGAGACAGAGACACAGAAAGCTCTGGAAAAAGTTCAAGTGTAAGTCTACGTACATGAGTCCCCGTTGCCACGGAAACGATCGACCTTTCTGTACCCCCCAGCAACTTTTTCCCAGCCAAACCTTAGGTTCACAGTGTCTTAGGTGTGAATGAGCTGTTAACATGTGTTACAGTGGAGCTAAGGAGATGTAAAGTGGTTCAATCGATAGAGGAGACTTTCACGAGCTGAACGGTAGCACTCGCTAGCCCACACTCCCAGTTCTACCCTACTCAACAGCTAGATCGGAATCCGAAACTGACACGGGATTTTTCCAGCTAAATGCGAGACTCTATTTTAGCACTGCGCAGCTGCTGCACCACTGCGAGAAAAAAGCTTGAGGGATGCTAAAGTGCAGCTCAACGAGTTGGAGCAGCGATTTGCAGCCCGATGTGAGTCTTTGGATTAGCAAGATCGTTAGCAAGAAAAAAGAGGGGGGGCGACGTGATGGGGTCACGTGATGGTCGTGTATCTGATAAGCTTTCATTGTAGAAGCAGGAAGAAGCTCTGTGCCGACGTTCCGAAATCAGGCCATGTTGAGAAAATGAGAGGTTAGGAAATTCCAGCCCTGAAACAGCTGTACAGACGTTTCAGGAGAGAGAAGGGGAAAAAAGCACAGACAAGGGAGATCTGTTTCAGAGGAGTGAGTGACTCATGGTTGATTATGTAATCAGCCCACGCCCAAACGAGAATTGTCTGTTGCCACTAGGCATGAATCTCTCCACTCTACAGGTAGCTGAGATTCTCGAACACTTCTGGCCTCTAATTATTCTGTCATGTAAGGGCTCCTATAACAGATAGACGAGAAGGTGTATGTAGGATTAAGTTCTGAGGATGGTGTTGATGAATGTCGTTCAAAGCTGGTGTTCCAGATGAGCGATCAGGTTTAAAATGGAAACAGACACTCATTGAGACTGTATCATTCTTCATTCAACTTTTCAGCTCTTTTAGAGCACTAACAGCCACACTAGACACTACTATGTAAATGTTCACCAACAAGCGGAACTCAAATTCGAAAACTGTAGCAATGTTATGAAATGTACTTTTCCAGCTGCGATTGGAGGTCTGAGTGATTCCGTGACTACCTAAGACGGTCAGCTTGTCGGTTCCAGTCACGTGACCCTCCCTAGAGCTGTTTATTCGCCCCCTCAGGTCCTCCACCTGGGCACAAATCATCGACATTAACCTCTATCGATTAGAATATACGATCACAAAGAATACGACGATGAACCAAAATCCTATAGGGGCATATTTTCTCCGTCCGAATCCATCCAAAAAGCTAGTTAGGCGCGCGATGGTGATGTATAATGTGTGATAGTCGGTCCTGATAGTCGGTCCTCAGAGCAATGTTGATTCTCGGAGATCGACACAAGAAAGGTGAACGAGTGAGGGGTAGGTGGCGGGTAGTGGACAAGTTGGTGATCACGTGATGTGGCTATGGAATGATGGCTGTGGTCACGTGAGCTTGTGGAGGCATGTCAGGTGCTCCTGTCGGGAGCTGTAAATCCGAACAATAGGAAGGTGTTTACAAAGTCTGAGTAAGAGCTTAACTAAAGTTGATGAGGGCTGGCCCGAGAATGTGGAGATGATGGAGAGTGGCAGGTGGTGTCGTAGGCTAGCTGGAGACTTGGTTGCTTTACTGTTGAGCTCGTCTGTGTCCTCTGATTAGAGTGGTACCTTTCAAATCCAGATTCGGTCACTTTTGAATGAGTTAGACGCACTACCGTGGTACTCTACCACCCCACATCGTTCAGCCGTAGTTGAGGCATTTGTTGAATTTGTGAATTGTGGAGATGGACCAAAGAGGCAATGACTCTGTATTATGCACACTTAAGCGCCAAGTGGGCATGTGTCTTGAGCATGTGTCTCTTGGACATCTGACGGTTGATCCCGGGGTCGTATCTTGAATGAGATAGAGGTTAGGCATGGAGGTGTATTGAGAGCTCGGCCGAGGTCGTAGGGATTTGGGGAGTTGACAGTGTGATTAGAAGTCAAGTAAACTCTTAGCTGAAGCTGGTCTTGGGGTTCTAATGCTGTTGTAGAGGTCTTAGCAGCCTGTTGAGGAGGTTTTAAATGGCCTACGCGTATTATCTAGACTATGAGCTATCTGTACATACTATCGCAGGTCAGACAATGTCCCCAGCTAAGTCTGTCTCAACCACTCCAATGAATATCATGGCTTTAGATATCGATATCCTACCTTCTTTGGGCTGATCCGAAACCCGCCTCAAACCCGCCTTACTTCGTACAGCAGATACCCGAGCTCTTCGGCAGTTTAAATGGAGTATCATGCAGAGCATCTCCAACTTTGGTAATGCTCTCCAAGTCTATTAGAATGTTCGCTCCCGTTCAGGAAGAACTATACAGCCTTATGAGAGCAATAACGCCTGAGTTGTGGTACCTCATGTGGTAAGCAGTTCATGGTGAAAGAAGAGCATCTCATGACACAGTCCCTTTGATGTTTGTTCAAATCATTCGCACAGGATCTAGATCAGATCATCAGGTGTCACAGGCAGCTCGAATAGCTCTTCTAGACACTGAACCAAATGCCTTATTACCATTCATCGTCCATTAATATACATGTTTTCACGTGACCTTCATCGTCATTCCCTTCACGTGACCACCACAATGGTCACATGACCATCACATCTCCTCCTAACCAACATCTCTCTATTCCTCCTTCTGCTTAAAGCATATCATCAAGGGACTTCTCAGAGTCAGCCTTGATGAGCTCAAACATACCCTCGGGCATAATGGGCTTACCCTCGGCGTCAGTGACGTATCGGAAGGGCATCTCGGTGCTCTCGTACTTGGAGAACTTGAGTTCCGGGTAATCCACGTAGGGGATCTTATCAATGGGGATTCTCTCATCCACGACCTTCTTGGTCACTCGAACAGCGGTGTCGGTGGTCATCTGGAACTTGTCGAGGTTTCGGCCAGCGAATCCGTACTTTCGCAGCTCACCAGTTCGATCTCGAGGAGGATGATCACCGAGGATACCTCCAAACAGGTAAATGTCAAACTTGTCTCCATCTTCAGGAGAAAGGGTCTGTTCGGCCGAGGGATCAAGCAGACAAACTCGGGCCTTGTCAAAGCTGGGAATGACAGGCTCGAACTGTGTGATCTCAGTCTCAGTGCCCTGGACCTTGGCCTTGATCAGGTTCTCGGGGAGGACTGTACCCTTAGGCAGAGAAGAGAGGTAGAACTTGTCTGAGCCGACATCAGAAGCAATAGCGGCGTACTCGAGCTTCACCCAGTCGGAGAAACCCTCCTCCATGTGTTCGATGACAAAAGTAGACATGGTTAGTTGTGTTCTGAACGGTGTTGTGTGGAGAGAGTCGAGATGGTGAAAAATAAATCAGAGATAAGATGCACCCGAGAAGCTTATTTGGGGAGGTGATGGAGGGGGTAGATGTGGGTTGTGGAAGGATGTAGAGAGATGCTGGAGAGGCTGGGGGTGATTTGATCGATTTAAAAGCCGATCAATTGTAGATTTCTCAAGTTTTATGACTTTCTGGTGACTTTTGGTGGTATTGAGTGGTGCTTATTGGTATACGTCGTCATACAGCATAGTTTGGGTGTAAGGCACGAGCTGGGGGTATGGAAAAGAGATGTGGTACTCGTGTTGGTGATCAGTAGTGGTCATTAGCCTGTTAATTGTCTCATTTGGTGTTTTTATTGCTTGGTGTGATATGGTATCGCGCGTAATTCATCATTCTTAGCCATCGTCAACTATTACTTGAGACTCAGGACAAGAAGCTGGAATTGTGGCCCCATGGTGAACTAAAACTGGGTGATTTACTTCACATCGGTTGGGGAAGATTTTTTATGCCACCATAACAGATACTCTCAAGAAAGGGTATGTGCACAGAAACACAAACACAAACACACAGTAGGTCTCGAAAGTTGTTAACATCGGTCTATCTGTCATTCCATCCTTCAAACAACACCACCCATCATCTCTCCCTCACCACATAACTTCATCTGTCACACTTGCATAACCCTAATCCACTCTGCATGAATCTATGCCTGCCTAACATCAGCTCTGTAGAAGACACTCCTACAACACCTACAACACACACCACAGTCTACAGCTATTGCCATGGTTCTGGAAATCGACAATAGTTACAATGCGACGCACATTCCGACGTACCCGTCACGTGAGGAGCTGTCGCTCATTCCAGATCAGCTATGGAACCTCCTAATCCAGGGCTGGATCCGGGTAGCTGAGCAACACTTGATCCGGGTCTCAGACGACAACCAGCGAGTGGAAAACGCCGACATTCTCGAGATCTCGACTTGGATCGACTCATACCTCAAGAACACAGAAGGAGACAGCGACACAGACCCTAAACTCAACTACCTGGTCTACCAACTGTGTCTCACATGTCCGTTTGGAGTTGTTCTGAAACCCCAGAGCGCCTGGCGGTTTGTGCTACGATACTACGCCAAAAACAGTCGGCCGGTGCTGAATCTGCTTGGAGGAAACCCCGATCTGGCTGAAGTTGCGGCTATGGGGTTATTGGAACATGTCAGAGCGTTCCCCAAGCAATATACACAGTATTACGACACTGAAGGAACAGGAGCTAGTAATCTGGTGGTGCTTCGATCTCTACTCGATACGGGCAACAAGGACAAGCTGGAACCTCTCAGTCAACTGTTTGTGGGCCAAAAGTGGTTGGTGAACACTCTGGCAGCATTCCCCACAGAAACCAACTACTCTCAATTGACACAAAAGCAAAAGGATCTGGCCAAGGCTCTGTTGTACATTGTTTCCACGTGTCTGCTTTCCATTCCTTACATTTCATATTTCGAGAAACTGATGCGATCCGCCCTGTTTCTGGATCTCAAGAAAAAGTACCATTTGGCTGCTGTCCTCCTATGTGCCACCAACTTTGTGGATTTGATCCAGGTCAAGTTTTCGCAAGCTGCTGGCTTCCAGGGCGTCTTGTCGGTGCTGAACATTGAGAGAGACAGACTTAGTGAGAAACCTCAACTGAGATTCCCCGTCACCAAGACAAAGAATGATTACAATGATTTCTCCATCACCGAAAACGCGGGAGCTTCGTCGTCAGCAGCAGCAGCAGAGCCAGAGCCTTCTGATGCTGATGCTCATACTATCATGGACATGTTCCCACAGTTCAATTTGGGCCAGGCTAAGACTCTCATTCAGCATCATATCACTACGGAAGGAGCCATGGAGTACATTTTAAGTAACCCCGATGTCATGGAGAATCCCAGCTCCATTCCAGAGTGGACCAGTGGAGCCTCTGAGGCCGCCGCTCCTGATATGGACACCAACATGGACGAGTATGCTCCCATGCCTGTTCATGCTGCCCAGTCCACACCCAAGTACATCTTTGGTAAGAAGGAGATTTCCACGTCACTCAACCCTGACGAAGATACAAAGTCTGCCAACCTGCAGCATGCTCTGCGTATGATCTATGAGAGTGATGAGGACGAGAGAGACGACACATATGAGGGAATGGAGGGAGCTACAGAGGAGGATTCTCAGGCCAATGCCAAGCTGGACAAGATTCAACAGTACCTGTTCCAGCTGTACTCTTCCAACAAGCAGGTGTTTGACAAGCTCGATCGTAAGAGCAAGGCTCGAGCGGAGCTCAAGAAGACGACCGAGTGGTCCGACGAGCAGATTGAGGGCTGGGCAAGGATGCTGGAGCGGAACCCTCGTCAGTTCAAGATGCTCGAGAGCAAGCAGCTGGAGATGGGTGTATCCAAGAACGACAAGCCTGCGGCTGAAGAGAAGAAGGACAGGGAGAAGGATAAGGGCAAGGGCAAGGAGGTTGAACGACAGCTGACTCCAGAGCAGGCTGCTGCCAGGCAGAAACAGAAACAGGCCCGAGACAGACGGCACAAGACCCAGAACAAGAGCTCGACGCATCATAGAAAGAGCGGGCATGATCGGAAGATGGGCAAGGCCAACTTTGAGTAAAAAAAAGCGGTGGACCAAGTACGCATATGTAAAATGATAACAACTATTTAATAGAGTGGCCCATCACCAGCCCATCACCACAGGCAGCTCTTGTAGGCAAGAGGTCCTCCATATTGAGTATCTGGAAACTCTTCAAGGTAAGCAGCCATCGCTCTCTCTGCTTTGGTGTAGTCGAATTCCATTTCACAGTCGCTGTCGTATTCGTTTTCGAATTCGCTTTCGATGTATTCCCTCTCATAAGGGGATCGCCATTTGGTGTAAATTTCCCCACGATGATAAGCCAGATCCCTCTGTCTGCTCCTATCAAGACGATGATCTAGACGGTGATCTCGCGTGGGTTGAAGGGCGTATGTGTAGGGAGTGGCCAGAAGAGCGTCTATATCCACCACGTCATAAACAACTGGTAGGTGAGATTTGACTCGTCGTAGAAGAGCCTCCGTTGATCTATACTCCTTGGGATTAGCGTAGGACATGTTGGTCCACTTAACCTTCTTCACTTTGTTGATGGTTGCGATTATACCTGACGATGGCGACAAAGAAGAAGACTTAAGGGGCGATGCCGGGATCTCGTAAAAGTCAAGCAGATTGACGTATCGATCTTCTTCGTCCAGTAGACTGAGATCTCGCAATTCTTCAACCAGTACTTTCAGTAGGACATTTCCCACATAGGCAAATCCTGCTGCTCCCTTAGAGGTCACGAACGGAACAAACAGTCCAGGCACCAGTTGAGGTGGGCCAGGTACGATAATGAAATGCAAGAGCCTGGGCTCGATATTGGAATAAGTTTCTCCTGTGAGTAGGTCGTAAAACTCATAGGTGCAACAGCCCCAAATAGCCATGTACCTCTCTCGCTGTAAGATTTCCTGTTGTGCATCCACTTCCACCAATTCCTGGTTCACTGGCATCACTGGAAAGCTGGTGTTGCAAGCAGTCAGAGCCTGAGTATCGTACTTTTGAGCCGCCACTTCATGATGTCCCAAGATCTGACGGCTTTCTCCTAACTGCAAAAGTCTCTGGTATCCCATATCGACCCACAATTGAATGAAGAGGCCTTCAAAGTAAAAGAAGAGGTATCCATTGTAAAACAGAAAGGTGGAGCCGTTGTCGTAATCACAGGCGAGAGTGGGTAGATAGCACAGTATCACGTGTCGAAGGTCTGGGGTCGGTTCAACGTATGTCAAGCAAGATTTGAAGCCCGTCTCAAGGTCAGCATCGATTAAGACATCTTCGTCGTAGTTGACCTGGAAATAATCGCTCTCCGGTACATAGATTTCCTGTGTAAGCCCCTGGTATACATCCATACAGCACTTTTGACCGTACTGATAAGCTTCCCACTTCACTATAATCTCCTTATCGTGTGCCGTGATACTCTTGAGCATTATAGCCCCCATATCTCCTGGTAGTAAAGTCGTATAAGTCACTCCATATCCTCTTCGGGGTCTGATAACTGTCAGCAGAGACTCATCTTCAACAATGTAGTTGCCTTTATCATCTTTCAAACACATGTCCTTGTGTATGAGACACTCTTGTTCGAGGTACTCTGATTGGTCGTTGATGCTGACAAGAAGTAGATTGTTGTTCTCTGAAAGGATTTTGATGTTGGTTGATGAGTCGTCCATGAGGTAGATTTCGGGAAGTGCAGATTTCGGTTCTTCTTCTTCTAAAGACTTCGTGGCATCTGTTTTTTTGTCCTCCTTGCACGACCTCGTCTCCAGTGATCGTAAATCCACCTCAACACCTTCTCTTTTCATGGTGGTTCCTTTAACTGACGTCTTTCGATCAACGGAGAACTCCACATCGGCAAAAATCGGAGTATCAGACTCATGGCGTTCGTCTGTGAATTCCCACGGCGCGCACCTATGTTCCTTACTGGGAGTCTCCATGGCAGCTCTGATATCGTCAATGACTAGCCATTTCGACGATGTACTGAGACTTCTCTTTGTTCTTGACACCATTACTCGTGCACAGGTATCCCAAGAGGTGAGTTCGGTTCCCAGTTCGTTCAATCTGAGCCATGGAACTCGTTGCAAGACTTTTTGACGAATCAGGGAACCGTCCACTGCTTTCCAAAAGTCGAAGAATGATCTGCATGTTTGACTGAGAGGTAAACAAGTCTCCAGATCGAGCAGTGAGAAGAGTCGCAGTTTTGTTTCGGGTGTTAGGCGGGAAATGGCAGCGTCTTTTTGATTCCGGTCACTGTCAGACATTTTCTCGGAGTTCATACACGGAAGTTTTAGATGAGCTGTTTTGATCTGTGGGGTGGTGCAGGATCATGCATGGATTAGGTTTGATTGGGCGGGTGGTGATAAGAGGAAGGATGTGAGTGTGGTTACTTTGAGAGGGGGTGACTGGGTGTATGTGGTAATTGGTTGATTAGGGGTGTTCAAGATGAGTCTAGAGGGTCTCAGTGTGACTGTAGTTTCTCGAGCTGACCTTGTCAACTAAGAGGTGTGATGTTGACAGATGTCGGCAGGCATTTGAAAAGCCAGTTGGGAGTTGTCAGGACTGGAAAGAGGTATAACAAAGGTTAAACTAAAGCTAAGTAGTGATACTTTACGGACTACATCACAGTAGTATGAGGGGTCCATCCACGAGAACCAGTAACAGCAGGACCATCCCAACATATAAACTTCGTCCCACTTGCATATAACCCTAGCCCAACCCCCAATAAACAGTATAACCCTGACTAACCAATAACCTTTAACCACTAACTAACCCTTTAACTACCTAACCACTGACTAACCCTCTAACCATCTAACCATCTAACCATCTAACCATCTAACCATTTAACCATCTAACCATTTAACCATCTAACCCTTTAGCCCTGATATACATTGATTAGCTGAAATGTATTTCCCTAGAATCAAAAAAAGTAAATCATAAAACAAATTCGTACAAGTACCAGGTAGTCTCCATCCAGCTCGGCCATAAGGTACGTTTCAGATCTGGCAGGTTTGATGCCCCTACTTGTAGCTTCCATCTGCAGCATGTCGTATCGTAGTTGGGGATTAGCGCGGTTCATCCAATCTCGATACTGGGCGTTGGATGTGAAACATGACTCAGAAATGGGATGAATCCTTTTCTTGTCCTTCTTCTCTTTGTTACAAACAGGACACCTCTTTCCACTCTCGTGGGACCCTCTCTGACGCCCCATTCGTCCCTGATTCACGGTGGAAACAGCCTCAACGGTGTTGCCCCTCGTGCGCAAACGCGAAAGCTCGGTAATCTGCTCCTTCAGCCTACCCTTCTCTTCTTACCCCCTATCACACTTTTCCCAAACGGATAGCATGTATTTCAGATGCACCATCACCATGAAGTCGGTCCTGTCTGTCTGACCAGCCTATCAAGTTTGATTTAATAGTGCGTCACCCATCCCGGAGGTAGCAAAGATCACAATCATACCTTTGAACCCGCTTTTACGTAACCTGCTAACTAGCCGCTTGCTCAATAAATCATCATCACCACTTGCTCTTTAGTTAACACAATTTTTATGCATGTGTACGGGAAGCCTGTTTACACACACGGCTGCCGTCTAAGTATATTGAACGTCCCAAAGGAATCGGCATACCTGTCTGCACACACATCTCCCGTGGAGTTCTACTACATGTCCTAAAGGTATCGGCAAACTTGTTTGCACACACATATGCCGTGTGACTATATCAAATGTCCCAAAGGCATCGGCATACATGTCTGCAGACATATATGCCGTGTCATTATAATAAATGTCCCGAAGGCATCGGCATACTTGTGTGCACACACATCAGTGGAGAGAGGAACGGGAGCAGCCCCTACGTTCGTCACAGTGAAGTGTAGCCCTCGGTGAGCACCCTCTCGTTGGTGCGGATGCACTCTGAATGTCAGCGCTAAACTGTTGTGATGCCATGCCAGTGCTACTGTTTGCGCCCCTCCTGGCACAGGCATCGGAACTTCTGAAGTGTCACTGCGTGTACTTCCATTGGCGGCGCACTTCTTAGAAAGCTCTGCCGATGGTGAACATGCCCTGCGTTTGGCGACACGGGTTCTTGCTCTGCGTGCTGTTGTTTCGGGCAGTTGCTCTGTGTTCGGAGCGGTTAGGTCATCAGCCTCTTTTTTCAGCGTGTGGCGATGGTACTTGGGCAGCTCGTACGGATCGTAGGATAGGTCACATTTATATTATATATGAGAGGGTCGGGGTGGCGCCACACATTCAGTCTGTATTCGCATCCTGTTTCCTTGTGACAGCATTCGAAAAAGCCCACCTGCTTGTTGTCCCTCTTTGGTCGTGACTTTTTGAACTTGAACTTGAAACCAAGGGGAAGTGCCCAGTCATTCAGATGCTCCCAAATGCTGTTTACACCATTGCCTAGGGTGTAGCCTTCGATGAGGGGGGGGGTTAGATCCACCCCTAGTGAATTCATCAGGGCAGCTCGCCTTGTCAAAGGGTAGATTATCGTTGCGGTTGTGGTAGTCGTCGTCGTCGTTCATGTTGAATGTGGAGGTGTCGAGAAACAAACGCGTTAAACGCGTCATGCATTTGGGAGTCCGGGTGTGTTGGTCGCAACTCAGTTGAACACGTGGTACGCTGAGGCTCTCGTCGATGTCAACCTATGGTAACCTCGAGTGCGGAGCAGCTGTTGCCTGGTGTGTGTTTTTATGATAACTTGGAGGAGGACTGTACTTGTACTTGTAAGGTACAGTGCGCCTTGTTTCTGCCAGTTGATTTGGTCACGTATGTTGAGAGACCACTTAACCTACAATGTACAGTACAGTACAAGTACATTGGGACATTAGGAAAACACCAGATTTTGAGAAATCTGCCAAGGGGGTACCCTTTGCAGATACAGGTACTTGTACAAGTACTTGTACTCTCAATTTCGTCATCTATAGCAACGCACTGATCTTGAATAGCACACCAGTGGAACGGGGAGGCGTTCTCCACCCATGTGCGCGTTCATGACGCGTGACCACTGTGTAAGCGCGACCTTCAGAGCTCTGCGTCACGATAGCTACATACTATGATGATGTTCTTATTGGAACAAATGAACACGATATTCGTAAGAGATCTAATTAATATATCAGGGTGAGTAGCTGGCCCCTTCAAGTTGTTTCTTTGGCGGGGACAACAACTAACAGCGCGTTGTTATTTTACACTTCAAACCCTGAAATTCGGAAAGGGTACCCCCTTTGAGAAAGTCTCGTTTTTTGTCATTTTAACACTTTAGCCGCTTTCAGCCATATTGCGTGGAGAGTGGTGTGGTGGAGAAGAGTGCAGACGGATGCCCTATTTGGCCTGTTTTATTTTTTTTACATTTTGAAGGTCATTACTGTCGATACCGTTCTGACTTGTCTTGATCTCACACGGTATTATGAGTGTGTACACTATTATGCCGATGCTTTTAGCACATCTAGTAAAATTCAACGGCAGATGTGTGTGCAGACAAGTGTCCCGATGACTTTGGGACAATTAGTATAATTCCACGGCAAATGTGTGTGCAAACAAGTACGCCGATCTCTTTGGGACATGCTTTAACGAACTTCTTTAGGCAAAGACCTCCTCACGGGGTTTTTGCCAAACTCTTACCAGTAAAACACCGAAGCTGTCGACCAAGACCTGAGAATAGGTTCTTGACAAACCCCCAGCTAAAAAACTGTGAAAGCTTTGCGAAAGATCTGTGAGAGATACACTATTAAGAACATTCGAGGAAATCCAACCGAAACAGCGACAGACCAACGACATGATGGGAAGCGACGGTGGACCTTTGACGGTCTGTGCTGATAGGGGGAGAAATGAATGGTTTTGAAGATGTCCCCACACACAAGGGAGAACTGTGTGATGGCCTTAAGATGGTCCTAATTGTCGCCGAGGCTGTGCCTAGCTGGATCTTCTATGAGAGCCCACGAGCCAACTCTGAGCTCGGCCAGATCATTGAATGTAGCAAATACAGCGTACGTACGTACTGGATACAGAAGAAGTAATGCGACATGTTCCTGTCGAGGAGTTATAAGTAGGCACATTACACCCATCAGGAAACACACGATCTCTACTGCGACAGGCGCAAGCCGACACACGTGTTTCCTTCTACATCGCACGCGTACATACTGTACCTATGGAAGACCTTTCCACACCATTGTAAACACCGAACCACAGAGATCTGAATATAGGCTGTTGCACCGTACCCACTATATGATCAGCGATCCCTTCTACTCACTACTGGGCTCGTAGTGCTGGCATCACCCCTTGTTTACTCTCGAAGTGACCCGACTGCATCACATCTGCACCCGGGACACATCACATCTGCAACTGGGGCCATTTTCTGAACCCTCTTTGGGCTTTGCAAAAACGTCCGCACGGGACATTTTATTAAAATTTCGTCTTTAAAAAAATTACAGTCTTATTCTTCATGTCATTTTAACCCGACCTACGTTTTTGTAACTTGTTATACACACAAACCTGAGCTTTCATTGATGTTTTGAGGGTTAGCTACCACTATAACTCTTCATAACGTTCTTCGCCTTTTAGTGTTTGATGGTGTTTTTTGCCATACTAATTAGGTTTTGGGAGGTTTTTGTAGTTCCTGCTGACACCTGGTCCCGTCCATCCACGGTTAATGTACTGTCACCAGGAGATTCATTACACAAGGCTCACGTACAAACATCACACAGAAGATCATTAATCAATTGTAATTAGATAGAAGACGACAACAAGAACCGGGGTTGAGTGTCAGAGACGAGAACACTTCCCAGGCAGGAGCTGAGCCTAGCGTGCTTGGGTATGGGTTGTGTGTGACAGAGACAACAGGCTTGTCTGCTTCTTGTGAAGAATAGTCGCCAGGACACAATGCTGAGATGTCTGACGCCATGACATCATTGTCCTCGAATGACAAAGACCTGAATGAACAGCTCGTCACGATACCTGGGTTAATGTAGTAGTGTAGATTGGTCTGCCAGTGACAATACCGTTCCAGTCGAACGAAGTCGATCAAGAAGCACAGGCTCTCCAGAGCATCAGGATGATGGCGAGCGCTGACGGTACCCTATTAGAAGGGACCTCATTGACAAGAGGGGCATGGTCACATACAGAGAGGGGGAAGCAGGGATGTACTCACGGTGGCAGGGGAGGGCGGCTGAAGTGGTGGGTCGAGCCAGACTGTTGAAGAAGAAGAGAAGAGGATGGAGGGGGTAAGGGGCCTCTATATAGACAGCGGGGTCTACTTGTGTAACTCATGCACTCTTTAATCAAGACAAGCTATCATAACAAATGGATGGTGGGAAGTGTGGCCTTAAAGGCCTAACAATGTGTTTATCCCAACTACACAAACGTTCTCTAGAGAGTGCTCTACTTGTACAACCAACTTCCTCTTCTACTTGGCTTACCGTGTGGTACTTCTATTTACATACCTTCCTTAAGTAATCATTAGACATTAGTTAGACTATCTCCGTTACAAACCCACCCAGTTCTTGGTCTCCACGTCCAACACACCGTTGAGTTTATTACTGTATGTGACAAGCCCAAAATGCCCCATTCCTCCTCTGTCCATGTGAACTCCAGCCCCACTCACTCCGGTATCGTCGCCGCCCTCGTCCACTCACATCCAATCTGAAACTGAACGATTGATGCGGCTAATAAAGAGCCTCTATCGCCTTCCTGCCAAACCGTATATCCTCAACTGGCATGGTTACTGTTTCTGTTCTGGTCTTCAACGGGTGTAGAATGGCATAAGCAGTATCATAGCTCGTGTCTACTGTAGTTGCCAGTACTAGCTACGATTACAAGTAATAAGATATGATCTCTAGGCAGCTCTCTGTACACCCGTCTATCTACCAGCTTCTCACTCGTCTACAAGTACCACACACCATGTCTCACTTTTACACCGCCTTGATAAAGTTGAAGGTGCTGTATCAGGTTAGGCCGACCCATAACCGAAGATGCAGCCCAGAAGCATGACAACGTTATCAGCCAGTGCCTGAGTTGTATCCGAACACCTGAACTCGTAACACATCTCACCATCAACCACCAAATCACCACCTCAACCAACATGCCCGAAAAATCCACCGCCACTGAAATCCAGGCTGACATCTCGGCTGCGTCCAAGGATCTCTCCAACAACGCCCCTATTGCTCTCAAGGCATCAGGAGTCTTCTTTTCTGGCTTGGCAGCTGGAGGAACACTCATCACCTCGCTCTACCTGAAACCAATCTTCAGTCAGGTGACCACCAACGAAGCCTACAACGTATTTGATCTCGTCTACGGAGTCGGTAAAGTCGCCTTCCCTCTGTTTGCTGTTCTGGGCACTGTCTCTTTCGGAGGAGCTGCCTACCTTGAGTCTCAGAGAACCCCCAAGACTGTGACTCCTCGAAAATGGTACAATCCCTCTTCTAGCACAGTCCTGACCTACTCCGCTGTCTCTCTGATCGCCATTCTGCCTTACACTCGAATCATCATGTGGCCCTGTCTCACTATGCTGTTTGACCGACGACAGGAAGTTGTCAAGGGCCAGGACATTCTTGATCTGCTGAATCTCTGGGCCACCCATCACATTGTCAGAGTCGTGCTGACCACTGCAGGTTTCCTTGGTGGTATTGTCTCTTTCCTGAAGTGATGAAGCTGGAGTATAGTATGTACAAGTGGCGTCACGGCCCTCCAATTAACCGAAAATCAATGACCGTATATAATTAACCAATTACCCTTCTGTTTCAAGTAGTCAGGCTGGATCATTGGTGGTCGTCTTACATGTACAGTACATATCAGTAGAAGCACATCTGCTCTAGTCTACGGTGTCCCGAGAGAAACAATGTACAGGAATAGACATCGTCAAATGTATCATGTGTATTTTCTAGCCTGAATGCTACCCAAGGCCCAGTGATTGTCCATTGCAGAGAAGGCTGGAAGTCCTTCATGTGTGACACTGTTCTCATTCAGAGGAATCCTCCTGCCTTCCAATAACGGCAAGCTAGCTCGGAAACACCCGCAGTCTCCACCTGCTCATGCTCTTCATCTCGCAATGTTCTCCACCACAGCCTGCTCCTGAGGCGTCAGTCTCTGCCAAATCTCATAAAACCCACCCACATTATTAGCGGCCACAGTCTGGAAAAACTGTTTTAGAACACTCATAGTCTCCTTGTTATCAACCAGATCAGCCTTTGCGTCATTTTGAGCCCAATGGACCAGCTCATCAAGTCCATCGAGCTCCTCCCATTCGTCATCTCCTTCATCCACCTCATCCACAGGCACAGTATCGTTTCCTCCAGCATTAGACGCCTCCTGTTCCTGTCGATTAATGTCGTTCTCACACGACTTGAGATCCTCAATCAGCATCTCGATGATCTTTTGCTGGGCGGAAATCTGCTCGTAGGTCTGCATTCGCTTGGCCATGGACCGGGTGACAACTACACCGGCCTCAACAGGCAGAGGTCGGCCATCAACAACCATTTCCATGATTCGAGGATCAGCCAGCTTGAATAACGCACCAAGAGCAGATACAGAGGGAAGAGAAGAGGTGGATGAGTAAATGAACTTCTCAAACCAGTTCTTCAACAGAGCCTCCAGACCAGACTGAACACCCTTGGGTGTCTCGAGTTTCATATCAGCTAGTAGATTCACCACACTCTCGGGAGACTCTTCGATAAAGTGACAAAAGACAAGAATCAGATTGGTCACCTGAAGAGGTTTATCAGCAGTACCTAGTCGTCGAGCTGTAGCATCAAGAATCTCGGTACTGATGGCTCCAAGCTCATTATGGTACTTGTCAATGACTGTGGTGATGAGCTTTCCAATGAAAATAGGAGCATTGTCTCCCAGAGCAGGATTAAGCAGGTGGGCAATGTACTGAACCACCACTTGTCCTCCAGACTCGTTGCCGACCTTGTAAGCGGCAATTTCAGCCGAGGCTCGCTCAACAAGAACCTGAAGAACAGTAGTTGTCGATTGCAGGACATCAGCATCGTCAGATCGCAAAAAGGGAATCAGAGCAGGGAAAAAGAGGTTCACAAATCCATGGGGAAGAACCTCAGTGGGAGAATTGTTCACCAGATTGGTCAAAACATCCATAGCAGTCTCAGAAGCAGAAGTGTAGCCTCCTTCAGCCTGGTTGAGGAACTTGGTGATGTAGGGAGCACACTGTTCGGCGATGTGAAGGTAGTCCTGCTCAGAAACGTCTCTGGACATGTGATCAATAGCCGAAGTCACCTGTTCTCCAGTCTGCACGTTACCAACGTCATCTTCAACGATATCAAACAACAGAGGGATCACATTGGGGACATTGGGCTGCTTTCTAATAGCCACAACCAGAGCTTCACATAGAACAGCAGGGGTATCATCATCAGCGTCAGGAGCAAGTCTAGAAACGGTCTGAACGATAGTAGCACCACTCACATCAGGAGAAGAGTCCTTGATGAGTGCCAGAAGAGCTGCACAAGCCGCCAGATCACTGGGATCATCAGGTTTGCAAGTGTAAGGATCACACAAGTAGGCTCTAGCTCTCAGGATAGGTTGGTCTGAAGTAGCGCTTTGGGCCACGAGGTCTGGAAGGCTTGCGCGACCGTTGCACAGGTACAACCAGGACTCCACGTCCAGCCAGTTGTTGTGGGGAATGTTCCAGTTGACGGTGACATACTCACACCAGGTCTCAATCACCTGTAGAGCGTTGTATCTGAGCGAGGTTCCCAGGAACAGGTCCGATTCTTCCGTCACAAACACGTTGAAGTCCTCCCATGAGTCAATCTTGGGTCCTGACAATGTAGCACACTTGTGAACTGCACGAGTCCATTCCTCCATGTACGACGACTTGATGTTTGTAGCCACAGCTGTTTGCGAAGATGCAATGTCAATGAACAGCAACAGCTGAGCGAGGAATGCAACCAGCTCGTCATCGGGGTTCTCCAGAGTCTGTCTGTAGATATCGGCGGCCTTTTGAAGGGTGTCCAAGCATGCCTTGAACACTGGCAAGATATTCAGGGCAAAGGGCTTGGGCGCAAAGTTTCTGAAATCCTGGAGAGCCAGCACGATTTCCTTGTTGAGAGCAAACGCGTCCTTGTTGATGTCTTGTTGCAGAAGAGGCACAAACAGCTGGCACCATCCTTCGATGGCCTGGTACACAGTATCGTTGTTGGTGTCTGTCATTGCAAAGAAGTTTGTAGAGACTCTGAGAACAGCGACAGCTTCACACTTGACGTCGTTTCGAGGGTACGAAGCCACCACCTTGTGTAACATGGTCATGATCTGGTTAGCAATTCCGAAAAACTGAATCTCGGACAGTGTATCTGCAAACAGTTCCTTCAACAGCTGCAGACCACCCATGGGCGCGGTTCCAGACTCGATCAGTTGGACCACCTGGTCGATAAGAGTGGGCCATTCGTCGGGGAACTCGCTGAAGGCGATTTTGGCGAGGCACTGAGCTGCCAGGTTCTGGGTGTCGTGATCGGCCAAAAGAGGTCCAATAAGTGCATTTTTCACCCGATTTTTCACATCTTCGGGCAGAGGGTAGCCTCCAAACTCCTCGTAGGCAATTGACCAAGTTTTGAGAATCACTCGTCGCAGCAGGTTCAGTGCCAATTGTCGTGTTCCAGAGGTGTTGGAGGTGTTCTCCGATTCAGAGATAAGAGCCAAAGCAAAGTTGGCAGCGTGCTCAGGAGACGTCAATGAGTCGAGTTGGGCCTCGGCAGCCTTGATCCGCGCGTTATCCGGCGCCTGGATGTCCAGCAGAAGCTGTTTGATGGACGTCATGGTGTTGTGTGGTTGTATTAACGTGCTGGTAATTAGCTTAGGGGTAAATCATTTACGTGATTCTGTCATGCACGCTAAAATATAAGGCGGATAGGGTTACGCGTTAGGGCGGCAGCAAGTGAGAAAGAGGAGGAGGTCAAAGAGGTGGAGGAGTGGGGAGTTGGGAGTTGGGAGTTGGAGGGAGTATGTTCAGGGTGGGGTATCGATGGTGGTGACAAACGTGGGGGAGAAGAGGTGTAACTTCACGGATAATGGTCTGACAGGTTTATTGATAGTATCGTTAGATTCAGGAGATGTTTCTCATCATTTTGATACTATGTTGAGGGTATATTACAATGCTTCACCTGGTTCTAGTTGTGGAGACCCATCTCTCTCCTGAGGTCTAGCTAAAATGCTAAGTGAGGCTTAGGATACCAACTAAACCCAAGTAATCCTTGGGCAAGCCGCGTATGTCATTCAAAAGACGCAATTCTCAATCGAATTAAACAAAATCTTGTTAGTCCGCTATTTTTGCCATTATGATCATATCTCGTTACTTCAAATTTCACTAACACATCACTATCACCCACCATGTCCATCCCTCCCCCAACCTCATCTCACCGATAAGGTGCATTGATAACCGTTGCATTATCTCCGATCGATGATATTTTTCATGTCTCACTGGAGGGTGGTTGAATATGGTATCGTTAGAATCCTTAGGGCACGGGGAGTAGAATGGTGCAGACGTTTTACTATCTCGTCTAGCAAATACTCGAGTTATATCACTTCTTCCGCTTTCTTCTGGACATCACCAGTTCAGGCCAAAAGCGTGAGATCACAGCAACATGACAAACATGTTACACAATGCCGTCCCTGACACCCACCTAAAACTAGCTAGTAGTGAAAACTGACACTCGGGGCATTATTATATCACATGTCAAGTTTGATCATAATCTCCTTTTGCTGGGCCAACCAACATTTCACCAACAAACATGCACTTCGATGCACTCATTCGTCATATCTATTTACAGCTACAACTACATACTGTAACACACATTGTGTGTCAATTGGCAATGTCAGGAGCGATACTGCCATTCCATCACTGCTCTGTAGTCGTTAGTCATCAGTTAAAAACCTCTACTACTTCTCTTACCTTTCCAGTCACTACTTCCACCTTCCACAACCACTTACAAGAAGTCCAACAAGACAGTCCAACAAGTCCGATAAAGTTCTATATGACCGCGCCTCCTTGGTTTTTGATGGGGGGGTGTAGAATGGTGTAGAGGCATGGGAGAGATGAGATTTTTGACCAATAACAGTCTCCAGCTCTACTCTAGTCACCTGACAAAACCTCACACCCCTCCAATCACTGCAACACCCATTTAATGTCCTCTCCTCCTACACCTAACCCTATTGACACCTCATTAATAACGCTCAAGGGCTTAGACGCAGCATATACCGAAACGTAGTACAACCCAGTACGTACACGACACACAACTTTCTACAACATGTCTTCAGACGGAGCCTCCCCCTCGGAAATCCTGCTGGACGCGGCCCGCCGAAACAACGTGGAGCAGCTTGAGAGCGTGCTCTCTGGCGGCGCGACTCTCATCAACGAGTCGCGTGACCCTCTGGGCAACACGGCTCTCCATCTGGCTGCCGCCAACGGAGCCTACGACACCCTGGACCTGCTGCTGGACCAGGAGGGCGTCGAGGTCGACCCCGTGAACCGAATCAACGGCGACACTCCACTACATCTGGCTGCCCGGGCCATCCCCAAGGCTCCGGAGGTGTCAGTGGCAATCATTGACATGCTGGTGGATGCTGGCTCGGACGTGACGCACAAAAACAAGGAGGGTCTCAAGCCGGTCGATCTGGTGTCGGAGGAAGACGCAAAGTACGGAGAGAGTTTACGGGCGGCCGAGATGGCGTTGTTGATGGGAGATGGTGGTGAGTATACATCTGAGCGTGTGGAGGTGATGGTGGTGGGGTGACGGACAAACAGTGACGGCAACAATGTGACGGCAACAATGTGACTACAACATTGAGGACATGTGGTCAGTTGGTTGCAAGTACTGAAGGCAAATCAAGGCAGTCGCCTATTGCAGCAATGAGCTGGTTGCTATATTCATTGTGATGTGGTCAGATCAGCCAATTGCTACAACTGGGACGATGCTCGGCCAGCATTGTGATTTGGACTGGTCTTCAGAGCCGTCTAGATCATACTGTGGTGGACTGGACAGTGTCATGCTCTGGAAGGATGATACGGTATGCGGGAACAGGTACAGGATCCTGGCGAGCTGCGGAGGTATGATCGAGGCCGTGGGAGTCATGCAGAAGATCAATTGGGGCAACCAGGATGATGTGCTGGTATCTGCTAGTCTGCCAGCTCAATTGATCTTATCTAAGATCAACAACACTACCTGCATTGAACTGATCTACCTTAGCCAGTTGTGATATCCAGAGCATTGCCAGATATGCTTTACTTGAATCATTTTAGAACGGATGGACTCGGTGAATCGACTTGCGCAGTCGCTGTGTCTTTGGTTTCTACAGTTGCTATTGTTGCTGCTCCAGCCGTCATAGTTACAGTACCTTCAAGCCTGTCCAAGACTCTCCACTAAACACTCCTCACAGAGCACAAGCAACCCCTCTTCCCCTTACTAACACAGACGACGCTGGATTCATTGGCGAAGACGACGACGATGGAGCGGAGTCGGAATAGACTCCCCGGTCCAATACAATTTTGTAGAAGTAGATGCATATATGAGCAACCAACGTGGGGGCCGTGGAGAGTGGCTGGCCGGTGTGGTGTATGTGTAGCAAGAAGTATTGGCGACTGTTTGTTTTGATGTTGCTGTGGTTACAGGTCAGTGGGTGTGTGTATTCACAACATGAGTCGGTCAAAGTGCATCAATTGTCATCCGAATGGGCTGCAACTCGTCTTGTGTTTTCATCAATGCATTAGTGTGTTCTATATCAATTTTCAATTGTCCAGCACAAAAATTGAGCTAGCTAGTGTCCTTTTGTTGCTTTGTTCAAGAGTCCAACTAAAGACAAAATGTTAGTCGGCAATTACTTGACAGAACTCATATCACCATCTCCGGTGAGACTGAAATTATCCCGACAAGTGCAATGCCAAGCATGAAGAGCTGTATGGCCCGTTTCTATCTTCTCTGTCCTTCCAGCACAGCATTTGGCACTGTAGTAATCGTCATAATGTGAGTTTTTCAACAGTGGCTTAATCGCTGTCCAAATAGCTTGTCGTGAGACCTTCGAGGCGCTCTTGGAATTCATATTTGTCGGCTTATGACCCATTTTGACCCCGTTCAAAACTACCTCATTGCCAGTATTGATAGTCCAGATAATACTGTTAGCAGAGGGCTTTCTTCCAGGCCCTTGAGAGTAGGCAAATTTCGTGTCAGAGGTGACAGTAGTGAAGTACCGAGGTCTAGAAACCGGTCTATCCACTTCTTCTCCTTCTGCTGTTCGTTTTGTGCCGCTTTGTTCAAGCCTATCTCTAAATGCTCTTTTGATACCAACGTCATTACCCGCTGGTAGAACCAGTTCATCGAGATAAATTTGTTCAAACACATGTTCCACCACTCCCATGACAATCCCAGTATACTGTTTCATTGTCAGCTTGTCACTGCAGCTTTTGGATAGAGTCATAGGTGAGTCTCTTCTTCCTGGCTTGGTACGTACTCTTCCTGTAGTAGTGTAGTATTCTCTTCCTCGAAGCACACAGTCTTCAGGAGCTGTCCCCCAATCATCCTCAGCATCATCCTGAACACACTCATTGCTAGAATCTCCACAGGGAAGCTCACTGATCCATAGACTGACCTTGAACTTCGCTTGCAGTCGCTTTTTCCCACTCTCAGCAGTATCGACATACTCTGACTGTTCCTTCTTGGCCTCCTCAATCAGGAACACGTTGAAGGCGCGTAACACAAGAATCTCAGCATGCATATCGTGCAACAGAAACCCGTTACTACACGATAACTTTTCGTCTGGAGTGGCCTTCACGCCTGTACAAAGAGAAACACAGGTCGATGAGTCATCCTGAGTGTTTGTGAGCACTATGCCTGCCAAAGTCGTCCATTCAGGCACATTGTTGCTTCGAATTAACGGCTTTCCTTTTCCCGGTAACGAGTTGAACTGGTCTATTACCACCTGGGGTATCATGCAGATGGGGATGTAACGGCTGTGGATTGGGGTATGAGGGTTATTCGAGGGTTGCTCTAGATGTTTCCAGATATGAGAAAAACGGCTGTTCAATCCGCTTTCTGGTTCAGCTGCTCAAAGGGGGTATATCTTGTGGTGGTGTTGTGGAGAGTGTAAGAATCGAGGATGAAAAAAAAGTTTCATGTTGGAGTTACTTGATGCTACAGGTGGAGTTGTAGCATTGAGTGGAAGACGCTATTTCGGACGAGGAAATGAGTGTGGTAGCTGAACTGGGTATATCACGTGACGCGAGTACGATGATGTAAAAATAGTTCCAACGAAATCACTGGAATATTGACATCTCGGCTTTTTAGACGTCGATCTGCATCTAGCACCACAGACAATAGTCCAAACTGGAAATGAGGCATACCAGTAGATTCCCCTTGGCTGTAGCAGCAGATTCATGTACTGGTTCTACCGGATAAATCCCGTCAAGAGCGGTTTGTACCCTTCACCTCCAACCACTCATAGTTCGGCAAATCCAATTACATAATCAGCGTCTGTTCTAGAAGGGCCAAAAATGGTCCAATTGGAGTGGGGGAAGAACGATTGAATAGTTCTTGCTCCGTTCTATAGGTTGGTAAGACTACGTCCACAGTCTGACGCCCAACCGCCGTTTTAAACCCCAGTCATTCACCCACCTCGTTAACCTCCCAACTTTAAAATCAATTTACTGCACTGTACGTGACGCGTCTCCTTTGATCTCATCAACACATTACGCAACACCACACACACACAACACAATGGACGCTAAGGAGTATCTGACTGTGGCGATTTCTGGCGAACAGCTTTCGGTCAGTTATGCGATGCTGAGCCGCAAATTCGACATTGCTCCCAAACAGGCCCGACAGGTTCTCACTGAGTACGTGGAGTCCAACAAGAGCGACAACACCTTGCATGTCACATACTGCCTCAGAGGCGTCAAGAAGCACGGAGTGTCTACCATTGAGCTTTGTGACGGTTCCGATATTGACACAAAACGAGCCGAGTTCAACGAGCCCGTTTCTCAGCTCATCTACTCCGTTTCTGCCTCTCCTACAACAACAGCCATTCTCTACAACATGGCTCTGGAGGCGTCAGCTATGGGTTCGGGTCCCAACAAGTTTGCCATTGTGAGCCAGCTTGCCGAGGGAGTTGATTTGACGCCCACAAAGCCCGTCATTAAGGACGATTCGCCTCCTGTGGCTACTGCTCCTAAGCCTATCATTACTACAGCTCCTGCTAAGAAGCCTGCGGCTAAACAGAAGCCCAAGCTGGATTTCTTTGGCGGTGGTAAGAAGAAGGAGGTGAAGGAGGTGAAGGAGGAGAAGAAGGAAACGACACCAGCTAAGGAGGAGGTGAAGGAAGAGGTCAAGGAGGAGGTGAAGAAGGAGGACAAGAAGGACAAGAAGGAGGACAAAATCCCTGTCAAGGAGGAACGAAAGACGACACCGCCCAAGGGCAAATCTGTGCTCGATGCAGTCAAGGAGGGCAAGAAGAACGAGCCCAAGCCCAAGGAACCCGCACCCAAATCAAAGAAACAGCTGGAGGCCGAGGAGGCCGAGAAACAGCGTCAAAAGGAGCTGCAGGCCGCATTGTTTGCTGACGATGATGAGGATTTCGACATTCCCGTGAAAAAGCAGGCTGTGAAGAGCGAAGAGCCCGAGACTATCAAGGAAGAGCTGCAGGAGGATCTTGAGACGGCCAAGAAGGAGACAGAAAAGGAGGCAAAGAAGATTGCTGGTGGAGAGCTCGATGTGGTTACCGAGGATGTTGAGATGGGTGATGACAATGTTGATAACAACGACAACAACAAGGAGGACGTGGAAATGAATGACGTTCACATGACTAACGATGGAGAAGATGTTCATACTACAACCACCGCCACCAAGAAGAGAGGCAAGAAGAAGGTGATCAAGAAGGTACAGGAGTTGGACGAGGACGGATACGTGACCTACAAAAAGGTGGAGACTTGGGAATCATGTGATGAAGATGAAGATGAGTCTGGCATTAAGGAGGAGATCAAGAAGCAGACGGCTAAGAAGGAGGTGAAGAAGGAGGTCAGTAAGAAGACGGAATCGCCTGAGCCAGGGGCAGGGGCCAAAAAGGGCAAGAAGGCGAATAAGCAGAGCTCGCTGATGAGTTTCTTCAAAAAGTAGATCAGTATTAATGCATGTTAGAACGAGTGGTGAGCGAGTTGGTCGCGGTGCAGCTGACTAGCTGACTATTGCCTTTGTTGTAGGGGGCTTGTGGTAGACAGTTGTAGACTACTCGTACTGGTACATTCTGGACACTGGTTGTTGTAAGTATATTACGGTAGATGCAGTTAAGAGGTCAAGTAGATATCGTGGACCGTTGTAGGTGACATAGAATCATGAAGGTAGCTGTGCAGGATTGGTGGCTGTGTATAACACGCCAGATTACATGGTCGGACGATTGTGTAGCTCCTGACAACTACAATGGTCTGCTTCTTTAGCCCTGTCTCCCTCCCAACAGTCGTACAAGTCGTACCATGATACAATCGTATTGGTCGTACACCTTAACGTACGATTTTGTGGTATGACAATTTTAGGGGGTTATAGTCACTTCTTCCGCGGCCTGGTTGTTCTGAAAACTTCTCCACCATCGTCTACAGTGATCTCCTCTGACGTTGCGCCGTCCCCCTACCGATCAGATAAACATTATCAGATTCCCAGTGACGTCATACAACACTAGTTCTAGCCCCCTGAGAGTAACTTACAGACCTGCACAATTGAGACCAGGACTTCTCTGGCCACGCTGAAACACTAGAGACCCTACACGTGATCTCCGTACCCGTCCAATGAGACTATCTAATCAAACTGAGATTGCAGAGGGTGAGATTGTTCACCAGACGTGAGTACAACCACAACTACTGTACTTGTACTCGTACTTGTACTCGTAGGAGCAAAGACACCAACAATGAAATCTGTGAAATCTGTCAAACTGCCACACTCGGCCAACTCTGTCAAAACAGCTCCACTCCACCCACCTCTTTGTCCTCCCTGGAATCCATATGTTTACCCCATTCAGCATTCATATGGAAGCAACCGCAAATCGGCACATCCACTGGGGCTAATTACAACCCAAACCGGAAGTGTGATTGCCACATTGCCATGGAGACGATATTGATCGAGAAATTATCGCCAGAAATTATCATATCCGTCGAATCTGATAATATCGCCGATTGGGGGGTGTACCTGATGCACTCAAGCACGAGCACGAGTACTCACGTACCTGTCCAGCCACCATCCCCACCTCAACCTCCATTGCTACACCCTCTTCCACACCCTTCTCTGCGAAAACAGACAACCACCTGGCATGCATACACGCTGCAAAACACGCCGCCACCAGGAATGCGCGCTTTACGTGTTTAATGAGCTACGCGTTAGACTATAGAGTTGAGGGAGAGAGGTGGATGTAGAATGTGGTTGGATGTAGATATGAAGAAACCAAGACAACTATCATACTCACTGCAGTCACGTGATCACAACCATATAATAAAATCCCCACAAAACATGTCTCAACCCCACTTTGAACCGTCCCTTGCTCCCTCGTCCCTCTCAGCCCGCCTCAACTCTAACCTTGCACTCGCTTGGGTCGTATCCCATCTGATTAAAATTATCAGATGCTCATGCATCCCACGTGCATACCCTTAAAATGCCAGGTTGGCAGCAGCTATATCGCACTTATCTCGCCAGTCGCTCATCTCTCTGAGAAACGGCCACGGGCAATGGATTCGCCTCACTCACGGCTACACAGCGGTCAGTTTGTTTGTTTTATCCCAGTTCGGGAAGGTCGTAATTGGGGCCAGGTAATTAAACTCTATTCCAGACGTAGACATATCGATGTGGTGGGTGCAAATGGGGTCTTTCGGGAGCTTCAATACTCTAGCTGGAATCTACACATCTACCCGGTCTAGACGATACCCTTAAAGTCTCGTTCGGAGCAGTATCGCCAAAATTAGAACTTCAGCTAGGTTTGGAGATTATTTAGATAGTTGTTTTTGGGGATGAAGAAGAACAGCAACCAACTATTTATAGGTACCAAAACGAAGCTCTTGATACGAACAATCTTTTGCTCTTACTCTCATTCGTCCAGCTCCTCTGTATCGTCCACAATACTCCATTGAATGATTTCCCACCTATCGTCATACAAAGTAGACCGAAGAGCCGTTGGGTGCATTTGTGACGCTAATCAAACCGAAACTTGCGCTCATGTCCCTGTGTCGCATTCTATAGCATGTATGTTTATGGGTATCTAATGTAGCGTATTTGGGTTTATGGCTGTGTATGGGTTTGGTTTTGAGATGTAGTTAGCGGGAGATGTAGGAGTCTGAGAGAAAATGTCAGTGAAGAAATCGAATCAGCTGGTCTTCAGCTTCTGATTCATACCATAAAATCCCAAATTCCCCCAACACTCAACCCACAGACCTCTACCCCCTTCTTACAAGCATAAATCTCCATGTAAACGCTAATAGTTTTGTAAACAAGACCATAGACGACTTTTGAAAGCCGATCTTTGTAAGAGCACGCGTCCTATACACTAAAATAGGGCCAAAATTGTGTAATTTCAACTTCTTTTCTGCATACCTCTACTCCTTCCGATTTCAGCCACTATGTCCGCCTCTCAGCCCACATTCAAGCCACCAAAAAAGCTAGGTTGGCGCTCTGCATGACCTTGCCTTAGCCTGCAGCCACTTTGATCGGCTAACTTTGGAGATGTGTATAGAGGGACAAGTATATAAGAGAGGGGAGGGTCCCCCAGTGTGGTATCCCCTGTCTCATCAGTTCTTCACACTCCTCACACTCTTCACACAAACACAAACACATCCCACTGCCAACCCTCTACAGTAGTCTTTCATTCGACTCGACTCTTCTCATCTAGTAACCACACCACACACACACACACTTCACAATGCTCCGAATCGCTGCTCGTCCTCTTGTCAACACTGCTCGATCTGCCCGCGTGAGCCAGACTCTCCGAAACCACTCCACACACACCTCGCATTCGTCCAGCACTCTGCTGCTGTCATATATCGGCTTTGCCTTTGCCGGCGCCTTTGTCTGGCCTCTCAAGGAGTCTCTCCGACACTAACCATTTCCTCATCAACCAACCACTCATTATCATGCCATAATTTATCTATTCATTATTTAACTGGACCTGTCTGTGCGAGAATGTACTTGTCGTAATACTTGTCTCTTTGCACACCCACAAGGTGTTCCGTGGGATATCCGCGGTGAGAGAACAAGGTGTGGAAAAGAATGACGGACAAAGTATCCCTTATCAGAGCCACAAGTGTAGATAGCAGTTGTCTGGTAAGTAGCTACAATAGCAGCTGTGAATCTACAGAGCTCACAGACACAAACTCACTACAGTATCGTATCGTGCTTGTCGTCACCGTTAGCCCCTGCCTCTCAGCTCATAATAACCACTTGCAAAACCACGTCACTCCTGATAGTTGCATCATCTGTAGCTAACGCAATAATTACCCAACATTGTACCTGATTGTCCACATGATGTCAACATAGAGTTGCAAACATAACCTTGGCGGCGGGGAGGGGGGAGATTGGGGAGGGGCTAAAGAGGAGATGTTTGTGAGTAATGGTGGTGATTTTATTGGATGTTTCTGTTCTTTGTGCGGTTGCGGTCAGATTTCTGTATTCTCTTCACGCATACCGATTTCCAGTCACCAACCAAATGCATGCCTAAACACCCCATATAAATCACCCCATTTCCTTGTCTCACTTACAATCCTTAAAGTTATCACGTCATTTTAAGCGGGACATGTGAGGATCGAACTGACGAGTACAATGTGGGGTAAGTAATTAGTTGTGTTTTGGTCCAAAAATTAGTTGACACTTAGTTGACCTTCTGGTAATGAAGAACGAAGTAATACCACAAAAAGAACAAGGACAAGCGTAGCATCACAATGACACCAAACAAGCCCATATTTTGCAATGACAACACTCTCTACCACCAACTTCTCCACACCCTCACAAAACTAACTTCACCTAACCCAATGCTTGCTATACCAAGGCACCACCCTGATCTGATGAAGTACCGAATAAATACGCCGGATCAGAAATAGAACCTGAGCATGTTCTTCCCCCAATCTCAACAAATCCATTGCTTTTTTCAGAATTCTCTCACCTCTAAAGGCCGCTAAACCATCTACCAAAAACACCTAAATAGCCTCCCACCCCGCCATCTCTCTCTCACGCCTGCAAACTCTCTGGACCGGGATCATCCTTCTTACTCTCCACCAAATCACCATCATGAGCCAGCGAATGACCACAGAGCAGGCCGCGGCCCTGGAGAAGAAAGAAATGCGGGAGCAAAACGCCCCCAAGGAGCCCAATGGCGTCCCTCTGGACGATGTAGCTCTGCAACAAAAGGGCGACTCTCAGGCAGCAGAGGCTCCTGGAAACACGGCCAACTATGGAATGGTCGAGTCCGAGGATGATGTCCCCATGCCCAAGAATGTTCCTCTTGATGACGTTGCTCTCAAGGAACATGGAGATGTCAAGGCCGCCATGGCTCCTGGAGATAACTAGACTGGAGCTGGCAATGGATAACGAGAGATCACGAGATTAAGTGCTTGAGCTTTGAGCTTATCACACACATCTGATAAGCCGTACTGGCATTGTATAATACGAGTACACGATTAAGATATGAGTTATGATTGAGGTTGTGTTGTCTGACGGAGACTTGTTGTAGTTACTGTATCTTGATACTCTTCATTAATATATATAGTTAGTAAGACCAGCTCAATCAATTTGGTCACCCTCTAAGCCTTCACTTCGGGAAGACCAAGAAGACCTCGAATGGCGTTTCGAGAGTACAGAATGGTATCTCTGACGTTCTCAATGGTGGGGAAACCGGCAGCCAGCTGTCCTCCAATGTCCTTGAGAGTGTTCTGGAGGTTCTTGAGATCAGCAGCCCAGCTCTGGGCAGACCAGTCGGATGTGAGAACGGCGTCGGTGAACTGCAAGATGGCCAGACCGGCGGTGGTGATGAAGCTCTTGAGTCCGGACTTGATGAAGATGTCGGCAAAGATCTTGGTGAAGCCTCCAAGACCGTTGTAGTCCTGCAGCCACTTGACAAAGTTGTTGAGGAAGCCCTGGGCCTGCAGAAGGAAGGTGGAGATGGCGCTGTTGAGGGTCTTCTTGTCTCCGTTCCAGAAGGCGGTGAAACTCTGGGCAAAGAACTTGACACCGTTGGTGGTGAGCTCTCCAAAGAGGTCAATCAGCTGGAGGACATCGTTGATGGATCGCTCCTGGACAGCAACAGCGTGGAAATCCTCAATGAACCGCTTGGTGATCTCGTTCTGGTTGTCGGAGGGGAACTGAGCAAGGTGACGAGAAGTCACAAGGTGCAGTTTGCTCAGAGTGTCATCAGCAGCAGGAGCAGCAGAGACAAGAGAAGAGAGGCAGGCAGCAGTAGCGAGTTTGGAGATACGAACCATGATAGAGATGATGTGGTATGGATGAGAAGAGTGAGATTTTCAAGTCTATATATACCATACCGAGTGTCGGAGTCCATAGCCATGTTGGGGACTCTACAGGTTAGTACGAGAACTGGTATCACACTACAAGTACAGTTGTGTACTAACAGGGGTATGGAGGGGTTGTGGTGATAAAAGATGACGAAATAGAAGCCTTTGAGTCATTGAGGGGTCTTTCAGAGACCTGGACTTTGCCATCATGTCTCTCGTCGCCTAGTAGTCCTCACAACGGATGAATAGACAGATTTACGAGCACAGAACAGCGACAATCTCCTCTACTACTCAAAAACAACTTCCCTCATCACCTCCACTGATGAAACAGCTAACCATTGTATTTTCTCGTAGTCTGAGGGTCCAACATGTCGACTTAACGACTTCTCATCTGGCAACTATACCCCAGTATCAGAGTAGCTCTTGGGCTATTTTAGCCTGGGTAGCCATATTGAGAGTATTGAGTGGAAGAGTGGTGGGGCAGTGGTATTTCATTGGTGAAGACAGGTATTTTTTTCCCTTCACAGCACACTTTTGATGATCTCTCTGTACGCCGTTGCATGCCTGTTGTCGTATACTCTCGTATCACCTCGTATGTCTCAACTCTGCCCTGGATAGACAAGCACCTTAACCCAGACATTTCTCTCGGCAGATGGACCGCCTCAAAAGACAGCAAGCTAATGACCAAGCTAACGGTTTCACCAATATAGTCCAACTTGCAGGGGTAGCTCGCTAGCACGTGCTAATGTTTGACCTGGCTCATAACAACCTGTAAATAACTACCAGTCACGTGACCAACACGAGAAGGTGGGCTCCCTTTCAGACCTTGATGTCTTTAAAGAGTGTTACGTCAAGTCTTTGATTATCCTGTATCTCCATGGACTTTGTACTACTCGTACTTGTAGGCCTCGCTAATGCATGTGGTTGTACCTTATCAGTGTGTGAGGAGGAAGTATGTGTAATTAAGATAGTTAAGACGACTCAAGGAGAGTAAAGACCTCATATTCGTATTTGTTTTGACGTCTACAACAAGTTGGAACTCTCAGATTCTTCATAGCTCCAAAACTGACCAAGTTGCCCTATCACTATGGGTCACCTCTCTTCACACATATATCATGCTACAAACCCCACATGAGCTAACGATGCTAGGGAGCTGCCATTTTGGGAACATTTTAGTGGCCTAGATCTGGAGCGGCCCATGAGTCTCGTTTTTATTACTCCATATGGGTTTTCGGTTGGTACTAAGGTGAGACTAGCGGAGTGGATCGGTAGATCGTTGAAGGGTGTCTATCGGTTATTGTTGCTCAGAGAGGTGGATACAGTATGCGGTATTTGAGTGTTGAAGTGAATCAATGAGAATTGAAGAGAGTACGGTGAATGTCAAATTCCAACTTGGTTGTGTCTGGTACACATCATCAACCTCCGATCTTCTCGACACCCGAGATCTAGGAACTGAAACATGTCTCACTCAAGGGCTGTTGCCGTAGATGTGAGACAGCTAACCGAGGTTGGGGGTTTGTGTGGTGTACGAGAGCTGGTAGTGTATAGAGCTTTCCAATAATATTGGTTTGTTTGTGACAAGGGTTCTCAAGCCTCGATTTAGCATCGTGATCATCTTCGAAACCACCCAAGTTTCATAAGCAGGCTACTTGTCTGGGCAGGAGTACATTTGTCAGGATCTACAGTCTGAAGTGAACGTTTCCATGAAAATAATTCTACCTGTTGTCACTCAAAATCAGGCCCCCAGTTTCCTCATGACATCTCCATGACAACAATCAACCAAACTGCACACCGATCTGATCTCAACTTCTTACACACCACGTTTCAACTCCACCAGATACCCACAAGGCCACTATTGGAGATACCAGCCCGCTGACGACCAACTCATTAAGCCTCGTTGACTGATCGCCAACGACAGAGACTTCCCTACTCTTTCCTATTGACGGTTGCAACATCGCTGTGCCTGATTTCTCTGATAAATGCGTTCACCAATCGACACCACACCCACAGGCGCTGCCAGCATGTCCGACAACCAACAATGACGCCTGGATGTCCCCATCGACAGCTTTGATCTCATTCCACCGGGCCAACCACAGCATGGCATACACCCACGATATGCTTGAGCCACAGCACTAAAGCAGACCACTTTGTGACCCTTTCTTGTTGACACGTACAAGTACCGGTACCTTCAAATGGCAGGGCTTGTGGCATCGATTAACGCCCATGCTTGCAACCACAAAAATCTCGTTTGAAAGACATCTGCAGGGTTCTGGCTTATGGTGAGGTATATAGTGTGCTACATCTGTACATTATCAGATCCTCCAGCCAGGTCTGGGGATCCTACCAACCCAGTAAAACACGTGTATTCCGTGATCCAACAACAACCATCTTACTCAGCTCATCTGTGGCTCTCGAAAGAGACCAAACACTGCTCGTGTATTGTGGCCGTGTCTATTTTGGAGTTTTTCCGAAACTCTCTAATCGAGCGTCAGTTACTGGTCGATCACCATTTATAGTTATAGAGCAAGTGGTAAGCGAGGATTGTGGGGGTGGTATAGAACCGGGGGAAAGCCATGAATCCAAATGAAAACTATACCACCGTAATCCCCTCACTGCGCCGATTCGAATGGTACCACTCACTAACACTTTCCACCTCTCAAACACCTTCTTCCACCCTCCCCCTGATGAACCTTGAAGATCGACGTGGCTGAGCGGGAGTTGCCTAAACTGTGTGTAGATCAATGTGGAGAACAGCTATGTGAATCTGGCAAGTCCGTGGCTGGGCGTGTGTTCGAAGAAGCATCGATTACTCGATTGGGACACGTGATCTCCAAAGTTCCACGCTTCCAGATGCCGTTCCACGCTTACATATGAAACGTGAATGTAACCTTGACGAGAAGGAACAATACAAGGGGTTTATGGAGTAGCTGGTTTGATGAGGAGTGGGGGGTTTTGAAGATTTGAAAGTGTCAATGAGGTCAGTAGAGTGAGGAGAACCGATTGTCGCTTTCAGATCGGAAATCCGTCTACTCCTTCACCTCCAAAAATTACACTCCTCATGGTGTCCACTTGCTGCACACTCTGCATGAACACGTCGCACTAACTTAGCTGTTGCATGGTTTAGCTACAACAAGTCGCTAAAGTACGCGTCCAAGGGTCTCCTTCTTCTCCACATCAACACAACACTCTCACAAGGTCCAAAATGTCACTTATCCAACTCCAATGCGGCGCACAAACGTATGACTGGGGCAAGCTTGGCTCCAGCTCGGCCGTGGCCCGATTCGCCGCCAAATCCGACTCTTCTCTCACCATCTCTGAAGACACCCCTTACGCCGAGCTGTGGATGGGCACTCACCCTTCTGTGCCTTCCAAGGTGCTGGGATCCGACACAAACAGCAGCACGACTCTGCGACAGCTGATTTCCGAGTCGCCCGACAAGCTGCTGACCCCCGCCGTGGAGCACAAGTTTGGCCCCGAGCTGCCGTTTCTCTTCAAGGTGCTGTCGATCCGAAAGGCCCTCAGTATCCAGGCCCACCCCGACAAGGAGCTGGGCGCCCAGCTGCACGCGTCCGACCCGGCCCATTACCCGGACGCCAACCACAAGCCCGAAATGGCCATTGCTCTGACCGACTTTGAGGGCTTCTGTGGCTTCCGACCTCTGTCCGAGATCGAGCACTTCCTCGAGACCGTTCCCGAGTTCCGGGAGCTCGTGGGCGACGAGTCCGCCAAGCAGTTTGCCGCCGAGCGATCCGCTGACCCCAAGAAGGCTCTGCAGGCCCTCTTTGGCCGACTCATGCGATCTCCGGACGACCTGGTGGCCTCCAAGGCTGCCGATCTCGTCAAGCGAGCCGAATCCGAGGGCTCCAAGTTTGCCGGAGGCGCTCCCATTGGCGGCACTGATCTGGCCAACCTGCTGGTGCGACTCAATGGCCAGTTCCCCAACGACATTGGTCTGTTCTGTGGCGGTCTGATGCTCAACTTTGTGCGTCTCAACAAGGGCGAGGCCATGTTCCTGCGAGCCAAGGACCCCCACGCCTACATTTCCGGCGACATTATCGAGTGCATGGCTGCCTCCGACAATGTTGTTCGAGCCGGCTTCACCCCCAAGTTCAAGGACGTGGATAACCTGGTCGACATGCTCACCTACTCCACTGCTCCCGTTTCTGAGCAGAAGATGGTGGCCCAGCCGTTCCCCCGAGCCCATGGCGCCACCGCCAAGCTCTTCGATCCCCCGATCAACGAGTTCTCCGTGCTGGAGAGCGCTGTGCCCGCCGGAGAGACCCAGACCGTGGACGGTATTGAGGGTCCCTCTGTGGTGATCATTTCTCAGGGCGAGGGCGAGATCACCGTTGCCGGCGAGTCCAAGAAGCTCGAGGAGGGCTTTGTCTTCTTCATTGGTCCTGGCGAGAAGGTCGAGGTCAAGAGCAGTGGGAAGGAGGAGTTGACTCTGTACAGAGCTTTCTGTGAGGTCAACTAGAAGGTTGTGACTGCAACCGACCAAAGTTGAGCTGACTGGTTGGGATTGACATCTTGATCAGGACAGTGAGCTGGACACTAACACTCTACATATATAGTAAGACTAGTAATAGATGGGATTTGGATTGAGGTATCGTATTGTGAAGCAAGAAGTATGTAGCTAATCACTCTGGTGATCTAAAGTACACTTTGGTTGCCATTCGTATAATACATCTCTTGTCTATTACTACCAAGAGCCACCTGCTTACACCATCCTATCATCTCAATATGTTCAATATGTTAACCATCTATAAATTTTCATGTTCCTAAACTGCCTTAACAGCTTCAGTTTCGCTTGTTGCCCTGCTTCCACTTTTTGATTCGTCGCTTGAGATCTCCTCGGCTCTGCTGGTAAATGTTCAGCTCCTTATCCCAGAACATGCCATCGATATCGTCTCCATGCTTGTTGATGAGCTGCTCGATCCACGACATTTCTCGCTCGGACTGAATGTGAGGGTTAGAAGCGGCCCGCTCAGCTCGCTGTTGCAGAATCTTGATGGTCTCGGTCTCCTCCTCCTCTTCCTGCTCAGGCTTGTCTTCAAACCCGGTCCATTCCTCCTCCTCGTCATCACTGTCAGCCTGATGATCCTTGCCGTAGATAACCTCCACAACCTCGCCCTTGTCATCTCGAACAATAAAGGCCTCGCCAGCACTCAGCTTGGGGATCTTTCGCTCGTTGACCACCATGTTGTTCTTCTCCAGCGCCTCCCGCTCCTGCTGCTCCATCAGATCTCGCAGCTCCTGATCATGTGGGTTCTTGCCCTGCTGAATTGTGAGCCGCAAAGACTTCTCCTTGAGATCCTCCTCCAGACCCCGGATCTTTTTGGAACCCGTCTTGGTGGCAAGACCGAGCTTTTTGTAGTTCTGAGCCATGGACAGATTCTTGTCCCATCGCTGCCGAATAATGTCGGAACCGGTCACGACAATCCGCTTGTGATTGTCCTTGTCTTTCCGGGTCACCTTGGTGATCGATGACCGGTTCATCTTACGTCTTCGCACTCCAGAAGGCATTTTTGGTCGATGTGTATGTTGTAGTGTTGTGGTTGAAAGATGGTCCTTGAATGTTTCTGCTGCATAGAAATCTTTTTAAGCTTCTCCATGTACTATGCATGTACAACCCGAATCTTATCTCCTAGACGAGGTGAAGAATAATAGAAGAATGGAATGATATATCATTATATCAGCTCTTCCATCGTTTTCTCCGTACCTGTAGCTCCATTTTGACACTCTTATCGTGTAAATCTACCCACTTTTCACTTACAATCTTAATCACACCCCCTCTTTCAACCCCAACAACTCGTCGAATATTTCTCAAAAACCGAATCAGAGCTCGTCATCGTTCTCAGCTCACTCTTACCTTTCGTCTCATACCCATATCTCCTTACATCCACCTTATCACCAAAGTCATCGTGTTGATGGCAAATAAATTTTCACTACTCCACATGAACATCGCCAGAATGACGTTTGAGGTCGCCAAAACAGTCGCCAGTGGCTCCGCTGCGCGAACAGCTACCCTTACCCTCTCTAACGGCAATTCTATCGCCACTCCGGCTTTCCTCACCACTTCTAGCCGAGGATGTGTGCCCAACTTGACCCCTGATAACGTCAATGTGGACAAGCATGTGCCTGGAGCTGTGGTTGTAGGATTGGAAGACTTTGTGGAGCGTCCCCAGGCTCCCTTGCTTCTGAAAGATCTCGGCGAAGAGCCTTCCCGATCGCGTTTCTCTCTGCCTGAAGAAGTCAACATCATCTTACAGACCCGACGACCAGCAAATGTGCTCCCTAACAAGCCTAATGGCCAGAACATGCTGTCCATGTACTCGTCTGTTGGTGTGGTTGACATTGACATTGATCAGTTTCCTCTCATGGCCAACGCTGTTGCTCCCGAGGTCTTTGTTGCTCCTGCCGATACATCTGGTCTCAGTACTTCTGGAGCCTGTCCTGGATCCAACAAGGTCAAGAAGATGGTGATGCGATCTCAGCGGTGGCTTGAAAAGTGTGTGGCCGAGGTCAAGGTGCCTCTTTACGCCTCTGTTCTGCCTACTCTGCCTGTTCTTCACCAAAAGGAGTATCTCAAGACTGTTGTTGAGAACCAAGATAAGATCAACGGTCTGGTGTTTCATACTCGAGCTGAGCATTCCGAGTTTCCCGATCAGACCATTGATCTCAGTCGATTCGATTCTACTCGAAAACCCACAGATTCTGCTGCTGCTGAAAGTGCAGCTCGAAAGGCCGCTGCCCAGGGTCCTACTGACGGAAATGGAAACCCTCTGGACGTGAAGACCGAGCATCTGACTGGCCCCAAACCTGTTCTGGACGAGCTCAAGACTCTTGGAATGGCCAAAACAGTGCCTCTCTACCACTCCGGACAGTGTGATACTCCTCAACAGATGCTTCTTCTCATTCAGCAGGGATTTGATCTGCTGAGCGCATACTCTGTCGATACCTTTACCGAGGCCGGCGTTGCTCTTGATTTCACCTTCCCTGCCACTCCTGGAGCCGTCTTTGGCCACAACCTGTGGGATCCCAAGTACAAGAACGACTTTTCACCTCTGGCCGATTCCAACCAGGCTCTCAGTGCACCCCATCATCGAGCATACCTGTACCATCTGATGGACGCACATGAAATGTTGGGCCAGGTGATTCTCCAACAGCATAATCTCGAGATTTACAACCGGTTCCTGTCTGGAGTGAGACAGAGCATTGAGGCTGGTTCGTTTGATAACGATGTCAAGGAGTTCTTTGAGGTTTACGGAGACTCCAAGGAGGTGCTCAAGTTGGTGGAGATGGGAGAAAAGTTGCAGGGTAGTCATGGAGCTGATAAGGATCGGTTCTGAGCGAAGACAAGTGACTGAAAAGGACTACAACAAGTCCCGGGAATATATAGACGTTTGAGACTGAATCTTTCAGACGGTGTGTATGTATTCATATGTATTTTTAAGCATTACAGTGATAGTGCAGTCATTCTGTTGTCTCTATAATGGTCACTACAAGTATGGGCTTGACTGTAGTACAGCAGAATGTGTCGTAATGTAGTCCCACCTTCACACGTATCATCTCGTTCATTAAATAAGTTACATTTAGGCAATGACCTGACCACCGTTGACCTTCTTGCCGGTCTTGGCGATGGTGGCAAGGACATCGTCGTAGGAGACGGCGTCGTCGGTCTTGACAAGCACAGACTGCTTCTCGAGATCAATGTCGACGGAGGTGACACCCTCCTTCTTCTGCAGAACTCGGTTCACGGCGTTGGAGCATCCTGAGTTAGTGGGTTGTGGGGATCGTAGACTAGGCGACGCTGTAGCGCCTTGGTTCGACAGTAGATCATAGGGTAGTCCGGCAGCCGTGCCTTCAATGCCGATTATATCTAGCCTCGGAGCATCACTGAGATAGATCTCATCAGATCGTTTCGAGGACAGCTAGCAGTCAGGCGACAAGGACACTGTCAGAAGATCAGACTCTGGCACGGCCATACTAGTAGAGATCGCATGGTCGCGGCTGTCCATTCAGCCCAGTAGGTCGGTGTTGACGATGTGTAGCCTCTGATGTAGCACAACAGCAGCAACAAAACCTGCCAGTGTCACCAACGCCAATGGCCAATGAATAGTCAGCCACAGATAACGCCAGTCTCGCAGATCCATTGGCACTCTGAGCAGTTCTCGTTTGTATCATGACCGGTGTCGTGGACAAACCAGCCTAAGACACCATCTACATCTGTCACGATCCAAAACGCAACACTCAATTGATCTAATCCGTAACTCGACCAGGCATCACTGTCACAATGTCAATGTCACCAGATAACACTCTGATCCAGTCGTCACCGAATGAAAACGACGTTACCCCAGCTTCTCCGATCTGTGTGATCCGTTTGTGTCACACTTCCTCCTCCTCTCATACTCACCGGAACAGGACATGGAAACGTCGTACTTGTATTCGTGGGCCATTTTGTGCGTGTTTGTGAAGGTGTTTGTGAAGGTGTTTGTAGGTTGACAAGTTGATGATCCTCTGGAGCTGCTAATATAGTCTGCAGCGAAAAGAGCTCAGCGGAATTTAACCTTGGGGGAGGGCATGACGCTGCATAGACGAGCACTTTTGGTGAAGTGATTTCACGTGACGGGGGGTAGTGGAGGTGGTGGTGGCTGTAGGGGGTGATGAGTGGTTGTGGGTGTGTATGTATCACGTGATTATAGTACAGAGACCTTGATGATTCTTTTCGTCGCATTTTCGGCCACACACCGAACTCATCAGATTACTAATTACGCCATCTGATAACTGTTGTGACAGGCTTACAAATGCACCCTAAGCAGTGCAGAAAGCTAACCCAAGAGTTGGCAGTTGTACACTGTAGCTGGGACTCGTGAAATGAAAGTCTGAAAATGATACTTGTAGATTGAACTGTACAATACCGACAGCTATAGCAACGTGACAAGGGTGTTTGAGAAGCCACATATAAAAACGAGTTATAGGCCAGAGAGCCGTATAGACATGGCTTGTTTGTTAATGACAGGGTCAAGCGGGTTATTTCGTTACAAACCTGGGTGTCAAAAAGCAACTTTAGTGTGGTTCATTATGATTCACAATCCACGTGGGGGCGGCTCCAAAACACCTTATCCAACCGCATAAAGAGCTCACGAGAATAAGAGGGATAAGAGAGACAAGAGAAAGAGACAAGGAGGGCGATATTGGCTGATAGGGCCAGAGAGCGGGAAGAGAGAGACAAGGGGGGACAAGGGAGATACAGGGAAGAGGTGGAAATTAATGGCACAGGTCAGAAGAGTTGTGAGCTGGAGATGAGAGGTGTTATTATGGCACTCGTACAAGTAGCCTCTTATCCTAGACTGCCGGTTTAGACATGTGACTACAGAGTGACTTTGTCATGAGGGCCCGAAGACTGTAACTCATACTACTTGTAGCTGAGAATTAGACTGTGGATCACCTTGTCAAAGGGTCAGACCTGTTCCTGTCGGGAACGACTCCAGCGGTTCACACTGTAGCTATAGCCTGTTTGAAAATGAAGGTCTCCGAGCAAGCCACAGTAACATGCTCACCATCATACCAAAACTGCCACCGTTGCAGGGACGTGTAGAATTAAGAACAGAGCCATAGGGCCAAAGTCTGGACACCTTAATGAGAGGATCTAGGAACGATCGTCAGGTACAGTACGGTACGAGGGCTCTACTTGTAGTTCGCCTTTTATCGTATCCATAGATGTGGATGTAGTACGCTTGACAGAAGCGACCAAGACTTGTTGAAGTAGTCAACTTTTACTACACGTGTGAACACTACGGCCTTCTCCGACGAATATCCACCCTCCACGAAGAGACCCTCCGAAATACCTACCGGTACTGCTGGTTGCACAGCATTGAACTAGCCTCATCCAATCGGCCGACTCGGAATTTAGAATCGACTGACAAAGCAATCAATCTACTTGTAGTGAGCCGCTTCGTATCCGCTTCTTACCCGCCCTCGCTCAGCCCACCTCTTGCACCCCACCATCTCTAGACTCCGTCCTTGCATCGTCTCTGCGACCAGTCTCGACTCTTCAAGTATGTCCAGACCGGGGGTCAAGGTTTATTGTTAGGGTCTGGACTGCGGGTGTCGGAATCGAACCCGGGTTTGTTGGCTGCCTGGGGTGGGTTGACAGAAAGAGCAAAAATGATAGGGCCGCTTTTTCCAACTTTTAGAACCTGTCCATTCCCAGAGGTTGCCAAAAGTGGAGCCTCGGGGCGCACTAACGGAGTAACTAGCGGTCGGTAATGAGGAAGGTGGACCAGTGCAGAGTGGAGATAGACCGGTAGGAGGTGGATTTTTTGAAGCAGCTGAAAATCGACAAAGCCGAAAAGCAGCTGACCGCCCGCCCGAAAAGCAATGCTTGTTTTTGTCTCAACCATCGCGCGTGTGTCGCCCCCTCTTGCCGTATACGTCATAGGACCGCATATAGGTGGCCACGTATAGGCGATCGCAGACGACCGCAAAAGCCGAGGACTTGAGAACTGTGCGTATTGCACCCGCCGCTTCCACCTTCTCTGCTTGTCGTTTTGCTGTCATGTCATGTTGTCATGTTCAGTCTCATGTGCGTCACATCACGGACACGGCACCATGATTTTTGACCCTTGGTCACGTCAACTGTCTGTGTCTCTTTTTGGCTGTCACAAGCTGCCAAAGGCTGCCATAGGCTGCCATAGCATGGGCTGTTGGCTGCCATAGGGGCGGACTTATACCCAAGCGTCACTAGTGGAGTGTCTTGTGTGGTGGTGGTGTGGTGTGGTATAATTCCGCCTTACTGTATACATATGGTCAGTGTAGCAAGGACATCCCACTTTATAGCTGGACTGAAAATGATCAAGAGTCACTACAGTACGTACCAAGTACAACCCCCCAACTACACCACCACAACTACACCCCCAAAAGCTAACCGTCGTATCACTCCACAGATCAACCTCCACCCTTCCTTCTTCGCCTCTCATGCCGTCTGCTGTCAGCTCTTTGTGTCTCTTAGCTCTCGACTAAAATCGACACTTGTCTTTGTGACCGCTAGCTCGCCACTAAACACTCACACTAAGGGCTACTCTGGCAGTAGATCCAGACGACTGCCGCTAGCAGCAGGTATTTGTTCGGCCACCGGGCCAATCGGGCCACGCTAAGGGTCTCCAGGCTCTTTGTGTTTGCCAAAAAAGCAACGGAAACGAAAAGCAGAGCACAAGCAGCTAATTACTGTAGCTGCTGGTCCAAGCCAAGTGTGGATCCCACCCCCATGGTGCTGCTGCAAAGGGTACAGACAGCTGCTGCTGCTGTTGGAGCCCCCTCCCTTCGCTTGCCGCTTGTGTGTGGTGCGTTTTCGTTTGTGTGCAAAAAATCAACCAGCCTGTGCTTGTTGTCGCAGCAGTTGCTGCCAAACGGGGCTATGCCAAAATGGGGCCGTCCCACCGGGTTGGGTTGCGTCCAAACAAGCAGTCGTCTGTGCCTCCGGGGGAGGGGTTAACGGGACAACCGCCAACGACACAAACCGAATCGAAAATATCTCCACGCTTTTCTCTTTCTCTCGCCAGGGCCAAACCATGCTCGCACCTCATCACACCGTTGCAAACTCACTCCAACCGGTACTCTAAACCAAAACTTTTTGCTCATCAAGGATTTCAGAGTTGGAGCCAAATTAACAAGAGTGTATTTATGGTTATCAACAGAGTTCAGACGGTGGTGAGGAAAGAGGGCTGTTCTACAGGCTGAACGCGTCCAGATATCGGAGTTTGGACCCCACAAATCCACTCCACCACATCTGATAATACCTCGGTTCAATTTTCAGCGCAATCAAACAACCATAAGACCACTTTTGGAGGTGCTCTCACCTTTGAACAACGGCCTAGCTAATACAAGAGAAGAGATGCACACCACTTCAACAGCAACAAACTGGCACAGCCCTATTGGCAGGGGCGCCCGGATGAGGAGAGAGACACACACACAAAGAGATCAGATAATTTGGCCCATCACATGACTGGGTGTTTCTCAGCTGTGTGTGTGTGTGTGTGGGAAAAATACACCAACCACTACAAGAGAGAACCCTCTCTCTAATGTCTTCCTCCAGACTTGTCTGAACTCTGCCCTGAAACTCAACTCTATGAAATTCAAACTATATGCCAGTCCAACTGTATTCCCAACTGTATGCCAACTATAACTGTTTAGTTTGATTAGCTTAGGTTTGGGTGGTGATTTTGAGGGGACTATATCTGGCCAACGAGAATACCTGTGTTTGATTTGACGTGATAGATTCATTGAAAATAGTCCACTATCCCCCCTGATGAAATATTACACGTGTGGCGCCTCTGTGTCGCCAAAAATCGCCTCCTCAATTCCGCCCCTGTTCAAACTAACATATGCATCACAACAACGAAACCTCAACCGAAAATAAGTTGGAGTTTTATCCAATGTGGGGAGTGCTTTGACTTAGAGCTTAGACGAGACACAAGAGGTAGATTGGATCAGAGTGCGATGCCCGTCGGTTGTCTGGAATATTACTCATGTCTTCCCGGGCACTTGTACCATGCAGCTTGAGATACGCGTATGTACTTGTACTTTGTAATGTCACATCACGAGTCTCGAACTGGAGATGGGAGTGAGGCTGGTTTAGAGTGGAGAAGGAGTCTGGTTTCGAACAGTTTGATTCCTAAGGCCATGAGTTCGATCTGAGGATGTGTCAGCGATGGCGGGAAGAGGTAGACAACGCGACAGCAGCGTTCTATAGGTACTACGTAACACAGGTTCGAACACCACCACACAGGGTTACATTGAGACCTTGGAGCATAGACCCAGATCTGAACTGGGCTCAGCTGACATTCCACAGTCATCCATAGGTAGTATACATCTCCTCAAATCACCACCACTTCTGTAACACACTGTATCACTCCTCCCCAACCACCCATAACTGACCCTCTTATACTACACACTATATTCACCACTCTAAATACACACCCTATAACACCCAACACAAGAAGACTTTACCTAATTCACTCTTTAGACTAAGTACAACATCACACCAGACAGTCCCTCAAAAAGTACTTCACCAACGTCCAGAAACTCCAGGAATCTCACAGAACAGTCTCCTCGATCAGGGGAGTTCACACGTGCAAAAATCTTGTCAATCGGACAACTCCTCGTCGAGTTGAACGCACCCTCTATTCGGGTTCATCCTGCCACCTATCACCACTTGTCCAAAGTCGTGACATTGAACATGACTGAACAGCAGAACACCACAGAAGAACACTACAACCAACACTACAGTGAGTATACAAGAGGTACAGACACAGACTGAGGGACTCCACGGTGTACAGACACAGCGGGGTGTGTTACAGCACAGTGCACTGACACAATCGGTTGTCACTTGTCGATTACAGCAGTCTGTCTGGTTACTACTCAGGACATTCGTTCGCTCGCATTCGTTCACTCGCTGCATTCGCTTACTCGCTACGCTCGTTGCACTCATGGCTCGTTGCACTCATGGCTCTCTCCATGCTGTGCGTTCGTCAAAAACACCATCCGTTACTAATACAATCTATAATAAAAAAGCCCGGCTGCATCCTACAGCCCAGGCACTCGTTACTCCACCGGCTCACCGGCGGTTTTCGCTCGCATTCACAAGCATGTGTGCAACAGCACGGACTCAGCTACGCCAAGCCTCTCGCAGCTCACCAGATCGGCTTACCAAGAGGGGTTGCTGTAGTTGCCGCCGTAGCCTCTCTGGCCAGCGGCAAGAGGACCGTGGGGGGCAGGGGCCTGTGTGGGGGTGGATCCGGCGGGAGTGGAGCCCTGCGAAGCGCCGCCCTCAGGCAGCTTTCGGGGGTCCATGGCGGAGTAGTTGGAGGGAGCACCACTGCTGTACTCGCCGCCAAGGGGAGGTAGCGAGGGAGAGGCTCCCTGGCCAGCGCCGCCCTGGGACGACTGGGCGTGTGCGGACGAGGCGCCGTTGGCAGAGCCCTGCTCGGGGTGGCCAGGAGCGCCCTGGTTGTAGTAGTAGCCGTGGTGGGGCTGCTCAGCTCCTCCGGCAGAGGCGTGGGCGGCGCCAGCGGCTCCTCCAGCGGCTCCGGTGGGGGTGTTGGAGCCGGAGATGCCGGGCAGAGCGGTGGTGAAGGGTCGGTAGCCGCTCACGTAACCTCGCTGGTCGCCAGAGGCAGCAGCAGGGTCATAGTCGGCAGGGTAACTCTGGGGGTACTGTCCGGGGGCCGACTGGGAGCCCTGGGGGTGCGAGGGGTATCCCTGGGGCCGTCCGATGGGCGGGGGCATCTGTGGCTGGAACTGCTGGTTGTAGTAGGAGCCCTGGCCATAGTAGGGCATCTGCTGGGGCTGGGGGGGCGCCGAGGGGGTGTTGGAGGCGGTGGATCCGGCTCCTCCAGAGTTGGAAGCTCCGGCTCCAGCGGCTCCAGATGCTCCTCCGGCTCCTCCGGCGTACATGCCTCCGTTGTGGGAGTATGACTGGCCGGGGGTGGTGTTGAGCGAGTCCGGGGGGATTCGGAAGTTTTGTCGCTTGATGAGCTCCTCGGTGATGGGCAGTTCTCGGATACCCTCGGTTTCACTGGGGGTCATGAACTTGCCGTTGAGCACGTCATCGGGCTTGTAGTAGGAGACCATATGGTGGTGGATTCCCGACACCACAATGGAGATTGTCTTTTTGATGAGACCGTTCTCCTTGAAGCCGTAGGAGTCGACGAGAGATCCCACGAGGGATCGTTCCGACGAGGGAGAGGGGCCAGTGGAAGCTCCTCCTCCTCCGGGGGCTCCTCCAGCAGAGCCGTCGTAGTTGTAGTCACCGTAGCCGCCAGCGTTGGTGTTCTGGCCGGGGTAGGGGTTGTATCGGGTCTGGCCGGGGGCTCCTCCTCCGGGAGCTCCTCCGGCTCCAGCTCCTCCAGCTCCAGCTCCGTTGCCTCCCCGAGCTCCTCCAGGAGAGGGCAGGGTAGGAGACGAGTCTTCAATCTTGGTCTTTTTGGCGGCCCGTTTCTTTTCCCCAGGACCAAACGGCTTCTCCAGCTGTCGGTAGACGAGGAAGTTGCCGAGGATACGCGAGGGGGACCACGAGATACCGTCGGTCCATCGCTTGATACCGGCTCCCTGCTCGGAGAAGATGAAGACGGCGCCGGACTTGATGATGCCGGCCCGTTCTCTGTCGTGGGGTCGTCGAGACACGGGCATGAGCAGGCCGTTGATGGTGGCCTGGAACAGCAGGAGGGCGTCGTGGATGGTGCCCACGTAGCCGTTAAAGGTGGGTTGGATAGACATGTTTTGTGTCGAGACGAGTTGTCTGTGGTGTGGTTGAAATCGAACTGGTGGACTTCGCGCTCTCGGGTTTGAGTTTATGGGTCACGCTGGGTTTAAGTATGGTGGATAAAGGGTTTGGGTAAGGTTAGAGTTTTTGAGGAATGAAAGTGTGATTTTGGGGGTGGTGATCGAAATGGGGGTTGGGGGAGGATTTTATGGGTTTTGGCAGCACCATTATATACTCCTGATTGAGGGGATTACAATGGTGCAACTACTGAGTCTGTGGCACATCTGTGGACGCCGTTCCCTCCCACCCCGCTCACAAATATTGCGCACTTAAAACCGTGCAACTCAATGCAGAAAGAGGATTCACAAAGTGGCAAAAAACACAAAGTCGAGGGGACACAAAGCCCGCACGCTAGACGCACACTAAACCTGCTGCAGACCAGACGCACCCAAAGGTTCCAGTCATTTCTGACAAATGGAGGTGGGAGGAGGAGGACATTAGAACGCGGTGGAATATGGGGTTGGATGGGGAGACCAAAACGATATAAGGAGTGACAACAGGTGATGAAGAAATCCTCGTAGATATCACGGACATAGCTGTTGTTGTAGTTGCCACAACCACCGTACAAATACCACCACTCCTCCCATTCTATAAATGCCGCAAAGAATGACAAACTCGGAAGAGAGAAGCAAACCACGGACTCGGTCACTTTCTGTCTGTCTCTTGGAATACTCGTCTTCCTTTGTTGTCAGGTGTATCGGTGTATCTGGCAGGGGCGGCTGGTCAAACGAAAAGTCGAAAAAGACGATTGTCAACGATGTTCACACCAGGGCTACAAGCTACAAGTACACACAGACTTTGGCTGTGGTGGTGAACATTGAACAACAGCCTTATTCAAAACCGTGTCCCAGATTCTTCTATCTCAATTACCCTACCTAAAATATTCACAGCCATAAACGTGACCAGACGTAACACTTCACCACCATGACAACAACCAGCTGTTGACGATGATGTCCACCTTTCACGCTCTCACGCTCCTCCGTCCATCTCGTCAATAATCAGTACAAACCCAGACCGAAACGCACAAAACCACAGACAATCAACTCGCTCACAAAGTTGCTGCTGGTGCATCTGCCAGAAAACCAATCCAAGTCTAGGTTGCACCAAAACCTCCAAGTCCATTATACCGACCACTGCACAAATATATACAAGTGTACAACAGACACAATACCACTCGGCTATATAATGAGTTTGAGCTTATAGTCGTGATGATGGTACGAGTAGAGCCATCACATTAGCCATGTCGTGAGTCCATAGTATCATCCCCACCATTTCCACATCTCCTCAACACCACACCATCCACTCCAACGCGGCGTTTTGACAAACCGGTCTCTTTTTTTTTTCTTTCCGCCCTTTTCGCCAAATCGAGTAGATGCGCTACCCTAACCCTATTTTCCCACCCTCGCCAAACCAACCACCACAACCCTAGCCCTATTTTATTTGCTCCCATACTATTCAGATTCGCTTGTACATACCACTAATAGGAAGCTGTAAGTCAGGTGATTCCAGCGGTGCCCTAATATCCCCACCAACACCTCTTCTCTAAGATCTAACACCCCATATCACACATGGCTATCACATCCCTAGCCCTATTCGAAACGAAAAGCCAACGTCTTACTCCCAATCAGAGCCTGCCCCAACCCTGTCGAAAATAACCGAGGAAAACTTAACCCTGTTTCATTGGCCACTGATAACAAACCCTTGCCGCCATACGTACACAAACAAGCCACTCTCTTCGCATGGGGGGCAGCCGAGATTCGGAGCTCGGTATAAAAGCTGACGCCGCCAGTGTCGTAGGATACGTCACGTGATGGAGCTAATCACGTGATCCGGCCACACTATCTCCAAAACCAAATCCACTTAGACTCGTCTCGATAATTAAGCTGGGTTTAAACTGAAAATTGGCACATGCGAGATTGGGTTTGGTCACGTGATGTCGGTGGGGGCGCTGTTCTGGGACGTGTTTGTATTCATTTTGTTCGCCTTGGTCGGGTGGGTCGAATGGTGTGTTTGGATTTGTTGTTGGGTGAGTGTGGGCTGCGATATGAGCGTTTTTGTGCTGTAGATTGGTTGAGATTGAGATGTGGAGATAGGAGTTGATTTGGAGGTTAATTGAGCTGTTGGGAGGTGGCTGGTATGTTTAGGGGTGGTAGGTCACGTGTTTTGGGAGAGAGAAAAGGGAATGACTGATTACTTGGGCTACAGAGGAGGTAGATGATTTTGGTGTTGACGTGTGTGGTCCTGTGACTCCGGTGATTCGAATGGTACCCATTGTGGTGGTATTGATAGATGGTTGGCCAGATATAATGCCATGTTCTGACATTTACAGTGATAACCTCTCTAAGGTTATAGCACTTGAATGGGGGTAACATATGGTGTCAAAATGACGAGATTACGTGATCGTCCCAATGGAGTACCTCAATGGGAGTCTAGACGGTCACGTGACCATAATCTACCAACCTCCATGTCTCTACGACCTCTTCTCGCCATTCTACGTGCACATTCCCTCGTCGACCCCCACACCACGTGACAGAACCCCACAAGCCGTCCGAGCTCAACCTAGACGTTTTTTAGAACCACTATCTAGCATTACAAACTCAATCAAAAGGCTTGAGGTAATTAATTAGTCTCCCTTGTTGGAGTCAAAGCAGTTCTAGCTCTGAGAGCGTATTTTAGCGAGCCCATGAGTTTGTATGTTTGGGCGCCATATGTCCACGTGATTCTGCGGTGTTTATAACGAGGGGGTTAGTGGGCGGAAATGAAAGAGAAGAACGGATTTGCGAAGACCGACGTACGGGGAGCAGAATAACCAACTTCTTATTCCGATTGGACCAAAACTGACCATTCTATAACCACTCTTATTGTTCAATTAACTCAGAGGTCCGAAACTTACACTCATGGACATATCTAGACTGGTCTCTGGTCTAGTATTGTAGCAGATCGAATGATGATCATAGATACAACGCCACCGATAGCACCCAAACGATAGATATTATGTGACGGACCGTATTTATCGCTCGTCCTAAACGGTTTAGTGCTAAAAGTTGTCTCATTCAGTTTTCCAGTTTTCCAGAGTGTGTTGCAACTTGAGAGAGAAAGTACCACCATGATCAGATCACGTGCAAAGACAAAGACCAACAGACCTCGGTCTCCAAGGTTCCATTCGCCAGTGTTTATTTTGCCCACAAACCCTGCCGATCGAAAAAGTGAGTTGAGGTCGTATTCAAATGGTGACATTGAAAGTGGGGGTTCTCAGGAGTCGACAGATATCTCTCTACTGTAGCATATCTAGGACAGCTCATCGCCCTAGATCTCACCGTAGAAGGCTGCCAGAAGGCTACCCCCCCTGCATTTCATCGTGTTATCGAATCTATAGCGCCGATATATGTTGTCCAGCGGTCTAAAATGGGACTAAAAGGATTCTAGCGATCCCCCCCCAAAATTGCCTTCACACACGCGTTGCGCTACAAAAAAAGTATCGTGTGTTTTGTGGGTGGTGTAGATGTCGGAGCGAGGTAAAAGTTGGATCAAATTGAAGCCTGAAACGAGAGCAATTGATTCAACTAGCTCAATCCAAATTTCCTTCTCTCTGACTAGTTTCACCCCGCCTCCAAAACCTCACATCCACACCTCACATCCACCACGCTTACTTACACCCAAGTAACCCAAATGGGGCAGGTGGGGTACCTGTAATCGTCGGTAATTGGGTTGCACTAATTACTTTTGTCCAAAGTTTCGCTGGCAAACCCTCTCAACTCCAGCAGGCTCTCCTTTCTCTTATTTTTGTGAACCCTGTTGACGAGCTACAAACTCTGCAAGCACACAATGAAAATGCATGAGGTGGTGTTATTTGTCTACCGCTGTCAGAAGAACGTGGAGTGCTCCGATTGCTACGAAAATTTGCACAGCACAAGATACTGACGTACACTTTTGATTTTCGCAGTTTCATTTCTATCAGGCAGCGGGTGCCCCAGATTGAGACACTATTGAGTGCTTGTATCTCGTTACAGTCAAATAACTTTGACTCAACCCAAGTCTGAGGGGTTTAAAAGTACATGGGGTAGTGCGGCTTTTCTTGTAAAGGGTGTGAGGAATGGTCCCATGTGCTTTACGGCGTATTACGGTGGTGGCACAAGTATACGGGAGACTACTTGTGGAGACGTGACATTGGTGAGTGGTTGAGTCATGAGTCATGTGAGGTACAAGTGTAGAACCTGGTTCTGTGTATCGTACACCCTCCCCCCACCAACGCCAAGTCTTCCATACACTCTGTATAAGCTTACACCTGGATAGACAAGATGTATATGGCCGAATAATACTTTGAGCGTAGAGTGTGTGTGGAAGTGTGAGTGTGTGTGTGGAAGTGTGAGTGTGGGAGGTGAGAGTGTACTTGTAGAATTTGATCTTGTTCTTGAGATTCGACAGTATGGGCTCTGCTACCCTTACTGGTACAGATTGTTCAACTGCCCCTCCCTCAAACCACCACAACTTGTCATCCACGGACGCCACGGAGTTGGGGATTCCTCCGATCGATTGCGGACGGCCGAAACCCCCCAGAAATCCAGCTCCTTCCGCTTCTGCCCTGTTTCTCTCGTCCCGTTTTTTCATTTTCAAACTCTGTTGACGAAGCAACGAACATAGCCCAGACAGATATGCAAGTTTGCTTAGAGTTGAGGTTAGGGCGGGGGGCTTGAGAGATACTCGGGGCCGCCGTCGTCGTGTGGAATGAGGGCGGATTGCGGTTTTCACCGGAGGAACTTGTTTGGAGCTCACACCGTGTCTTTTCAGGGGGCTCTCCTAATCGGGTAATAGTTGTTCCATTGTCAGGCACTCCAGGCGATGCACTACTAGTCTAAAAAACACGAGATTTGACAGGTCTCTGCTCCCAGAACTGTTTGTGTGCTCCATTATACACAGAGTGCCAGAGTATGACTGGCTCCACTTTGCTCTTTTTTTTTTACGTTTCGCTAAGCCTTGGTGCCGCATGTTTAAAAGGTGGGCGGATTTTACGGTGGAGGGAATATTGGCACGGAATGAATGAATCTCCAGAATAAGGAGCAAGGGGTCGTATGTACGAGAGTAGACGCCTTTGTGATCGAAATGAAGCAGGGCCAGATAAGCGAGGAGATGAGGGGCGAGGGGAGGACAACAACCAGGTGGTCCTGTTTGTACTGTACTGAACACAGACAAACCTCCGAAGAAATCATAACCTACGACTGAGCATTATCTCAAGCTGTTTGCATGTGCACTGACAACCCTATCTTTGTATGGGCCAGCCGGGAAGCTCCTTCAGACGAAGTTGTTTGTGCTGTCAATGAAGTCTATCGTGATGGTGAGGTGATGAGGTGGAGTTGGTAGGTGGGAAACCACAAGCGATTTTGGTAGACAGGTAGGGGGTTTGAGGGTACGATGATGATCTCCTGAACGAGACGAATCGATTGGTATATCTCTCATGGCGATAGGAGCCCTGCAGCACAAACTAGAAGGACATCCTTCTTCCCCCTACTCAACCATTACTTAAGAACAACCAAGTAAAAGTTAACACCCGGTGAGCTTATCCAAGTAAGTTGGAGGGTTGTCCCCAACAAGACTCCAGGGTCCAATTCTAATCCTCGACAGTTAAGAATTTGCGGCGACAATGGAGGACCGGAAAGGGAATCAGGGACTGAGTTGGGGGGCACTCAGAATGGTCCTGGAGTCATCTGACGTTGTTTAGTGATTGTGATGTGTTGGAGATCCCGTAGTATTGAAGCGACGGATAAGAGGCTCTTCTCAGTAACGTCTTTTAGTGTCTGTACACTATACAGCCTGAGTCTCAGCTCTCTAAAGAGACTCCATATGAGCATTTCCATTTTCGGAGATATATTTTTGTGATCAACTTTTGCAGTAGAGACGGAAAGCGATATATTGTTGGCTTGCTGGATAGCCACGGATCAGGAGACTACGACGGTTGTCTTAATAGTTCTTCACGATGCCTCTGTCAGAAGTTGTGCTTGGTCTCGGACTACACACCCTCATGTGCTCCTAATAGAACCCAGTCGAGCCAAAAATCCTCAGATTGACTCAGAAGCTGATTCATTGTAGTCCTGGCGGCTCTCTGATATCTCAGATATAGTGTCCTATCTTTCAAGTCTTCTACAGCTCCCTCGGTACCTATTCTTAACTCTTGAACATGTATCACCCCACACCATGACTAATCAACCAGACATAGCAATGTAGCTCTTCCTATCAGTTGTATAGCAATGAGATGCATCCCAGACACACTACCCGTTGTCTCTACCTATCATTCGGTGCAAGTATCTCCAATATCTATCGGCTACCAAAAACTACACTCTGGTCTCCAGTCGACAGTTCATACATCCAGCAAAAACCAATTCTCACAAACAACGAAGATTCGGTCCGAAATCTTCAGGTCAGAAGAGACACATTCAAAGTCAAGATCACCGCCATGTCTCGATGCCCCAAATTCTACCCCTGATAACCTCTTTATTGTGGGGTAAACTTTGGAGGGGCGAATCTACAAGTACGACATCATCTTTCTTACGCTGTTGCCTAAATGTCCAATAAATATTTTCTATACCGACCAATTAATGCACCGACATCTGATCACAAAACACTCCTCAAATCGCCATGACTGTCTGTGCGCCAGGTTCTCTGCTCCTTCACAGTCTTCACTCTATAATTGAAGTCGCCAAACCGCTGCTCTCGAGCATCATAGTAAAGATCATCGTCGTCGTACAACTCCTGCTCAGAAACAGGCTCGACAATCTGAGTGACAAGATCGGTGGCTCCGTAATCACGTGACTTGGGCGAGTCATCCTCATTCCTCCACTGATCGAAAGAATCGTCAATTTCGGCTATCGATGCAATCTGTAGCAACTGTTCGGAAGCAGCAACTACAGGAGGTTGTTGCTGACTGGCCAACAGAGCACTGTGCTCTGTGGGGTCACGTGAAGACGAAGAGTCTCCGCTCACATCGTGTTCTTCACGTGACTCGTCAGCAAGCCAGTACTTGCCTCTTCCACCGTCTGTGTATCTCAGACCACTCATAATCTTTCTGACTCTGCTATCTGCGTCAGGATGGTCCACAATGACACTTTCCACGCTGTCAAAGTTTCTGTAATTGTACCCTTTGCCCCAGAAGGTGCTTTTGAAGTCGTAGACCAGGTCCCCAATGCCTAGAACGTCTCTGAGAGCCAACCAGAGTGGCAAACGTGCAAATCCACAATCTCTCTGGCAGTATTCGTCATGAGGAAAAGCCCACATGTGAAGAAGAGCAAAGGGAGTCATTTCCAGACACATGAACCAGTCCTGAAGGGGAGCAGAAGACTCTGGTTGAATGATACCCATTAGCTGAGCCAATGCCAAAACAACCCCTTGCCAGTAGGAGAAGAAAATGATGAGTTTGATGCACAGAAACTTGGGCCAGGGGTTGTAGGGTTGTAGATCTGTATGTAGACACATCCAGAAGATTCCCAGAGCGTACAAACTAAGAGAGACACTGACATTGTAGACGATACCTATCCATGTGTATCCACTAGTCAAGCTGATCTCTCCTTGTTTGTAGACTCCCAGAATCTTACAGATGAAGATTGCCACGGAGATAACTGGTTTGATCCACACGTATTGTAGAACAGCCCGTTTGACTGTCAGAAACTCATGTGGATCGGAAATGTTGACTCTTCCAAACAGAGTATGAAGAGGAGCTCGTCCCTGGGTCGTGAAAATGATGTTTCGTTCGCCTCCTAGTAGATTGGTGAGCAGCGAAAAGAATGTGTAGAGAGTGAAGGCCTCGTAGATTTCCTTTAGAGCTGACAGAACAATATTGAAGCGGGCCAGGGGTCTGGAAAGTCGATCCTGGGTTTCCAACAATGCCAGCCATGACGAGAGAGCAAATAGAGGAACCAGGAACAAAATCCGAATCACCAATCGCTGATCAGCAGGTCGTGTGTATGTGTAGAGTTGTAGGAGGATGGATATCGTCGAGATGAAGATGGCGATGAAAGTAGACCATGTGGCGACACTGATAAGGTATTGTGGTAGCATGTTGGCCAATCAGAGACGTGAAATGATGCAAATGGAGTGGCGTTACAAAGGTCAATGTGACTGTTGCTACTTGTGAGCCGCACTTGTCGATTGATGGTTGCTGCGGTTACTGCGGCTGCTGTGGCGTCGTCCGTAGATGCTGCTGCGTTGCCGGGGTTACCGTCGAATGCTGGGGGTGTGCTGTTTTAACCGCTGTGGGTCGTAACGTCGAAATGGCGTCTGACTACGCCCTAGCCTGATCCCGTGATGGTGTAGTGCAGAAATGTACTTTTTCCCACTGTAGATAATATAGGGGTAGAGTTTGGGAGAGTGGGGCTGTCGGTGGCGAGAATCTGGAAAAGGGGGATTTTCGGGACGAGAGTAATATTTATGGAATGGGGAGATTGAGAGGAGTATTCAGGTGTAATTGGGGAAGCTGTGGGATAGATATTGGGTGCAGTAGATGAGGTGTTATGAAGTGGGGTTAGCAAGGTTGTTAAGGTGTGTTAGGGTTTGCTGAAGTTTGTTAGGAATGTACTTGGTGAATGGGGAGGTGGTTTGTGGGTGATCTATTGATGGCAACTGTCTGAATTTTTAACAGTGTATTCTGGCCACCATTAAGAATGATCATGTCAAATTTTACAAAGCCACCTACTCTCCGCCCTGAATAAGACACCACTGCTAAGATTGCTATGGGTGGCGAAAACAGCAAGTCTAGGAGGAAATGAAGGAGTAGTAATTGGATCAATCGGGAAAAACAGAGGAAAATATGAACAGTAGTAATACCGCCTGGAGCTTCCTCTCTTGGAAAATTCCACTACAAGTAGTTATTCTCTGAAAGACCTTATCACGATATTTCTGCTGATAGTAACCACATTGCATGAGTGAAGAATGTGTTTATCTCGGAACTTTTGGTGGGCGAAGTTGCTGAAAAGCTGACAGAGTATTACTGTAGAGTAGTTAAGCAGCTTGGAACAAGAACCATCCAATTTCATCAACTATCTCAGGAGTTACACCCCCATAAACATCCCCCTATGTAACTCAAATGCAGTTAAGCTGCAGCAGAACAAACCAACCTCCAAAAAGTTATCACCACTTTTCAACCCACACAAAACATCATCTTTTGATCCAAAACTCATAGGAAGACACACGTGACCGATCCAGCTGACATTTAGATCACGTGACACGACACATCCGAGCCGATCGACACCTATCCAACACTCCAACTGCATATCTCGACTAACGTCTCCGACAACACTCCCTTTGCATAACCACATAACCAAACGATAGAAACCACGTGAGGCTTGATTATCACGTGACCGCATTAACAGACAACCTCACAACCACTTTTCAGCAACACAGATTCACCCAGAATGGTCAAAATCCGAACATCTCGATCAAAAGCTCCTCCAGCTGGGTTTGACGATATCTCCGACATTTTGCAAGAGTTTGGAGACAAGCTAAAGGACGCACAAAACGCCCCGACGGAAGGAAAGAAGAAGAATCAGCTTCTATGGGACATTTATCGAATTCACCATCAAAGGTCTCGATATGTCTATGAGCTGTATTACAAGAAGGAGGCCATCACCAAAGAGCTGTATGCGTATCTGTTAAAGAAGGGATACGCTGACCAGAATCTCATTGCCAAGTGGAGAAAGCAGGGATACGAGAACCTCTGTTGTTTGAGGTGTATTCAGGGCAAGGAGAACATTCATGAGGGTACTTGTATCTGTCGAGTTCCCCGAAAGGATATCAAGGATGACAAGCCGGTGGAGTGTGTGACTTGTGGATGTCGAGGTTGTGCTTCCAGTGATTAATCGGAAGGATGAACCGAGCGGGTTTTCGGTCAGAAGAGACAGAGGCCTTGTCAGAGTCTGTGACTCGAGTATGCTGTGATCTGCCACAAGAGCTCCGACACGGCCAGCAGCTAGACCATAGGCAGCCTTTCTATGAAGGCCCAGATACACACTGCCTGTGAGTTACTGACTCATAGGGCTTGTGTTTTTTTAAACAGGAAGTAGTGGTGGCTCTGTGATGCACTACGATACATCAACTCAGAGAAACTGAGAGTGTCTACGAGCTCTCAGAACCCCAAGACGCAGGGGCGTACATACCTGAGGTGCATTTGACACACCCAAGGGAAGGAAAAAGGATGTCGTAAGACTTTGTAATATAAGATATGGATTGGGTATGACCCAGGAAGGGCATTTTAGCCATTATAAACCGATATGTAGATGGTAGGAGCCTCGAGCGGGATTCAGATGATGATCTACCATGATCACACCCACCTGCCCACCCCTGGAGCGGATCATCAGCGCAAATACTTGCAATACAAGTACAATAGGTCTACCCTCTAACTAGATCAAAGTATACAAGGCTGAAACACTTTGACCAACCCCCCCTGGAGATACTCACGTGAGAGTCCCTGCTTCAACCCAAGGTGGACCTAGCTCAAGCTTGACGTGCAGGGGGAGGGTTCAGATTGTCGGGAAGGTGTAATTTTCTTGCGTCACAGAGTTCGGAGTTAACATTCCAAACTCAGCCTTAACGCCGATTAGCTAAGTTGCTTGCCCCCCCTTTAACCTCACACGACATGTGCAGTCTTGAATGAAATACCCTTCTCCTTGTCCTTACAGTTGGGTTTGTGTAACTCATAAAGTCGTCTCTTCTCCAGCTTGTGTTTTTCCCTTCAAGCAGGTCATGTGACTTCAGAAGGTTCTCCACACATTCGAGGGTTGCCATATTGGGGCAATAGACATGGAGTTTTGCTAATTTTATTGGCGCAATCGACTAAGCTCACGACGCTGATTCCAGTGGGTCTGGATTTGTGTCATTCGGCTCAGTTTGGTCCGAATTTATAGAAGGTCTGGACCACATCACTTTTGACATGTTCAACAGCCGGCATTCCAAACACCCAATAGCTTAATTCCAGCCCAGAACATGAACCCGGAGTTAAGAGATATCATCACAACAATGGTTTCGGACAGCTAAGCGAGCGGTGCCGTTGGATTCAGACGGCTCGGTTACCCCTCTAGTCGAATTTTGGGACGGATCGGGCTATTTCCAAGGGTTCTAAGCCCTGCAGTGGATCCATGAACGTGCTAAACGAGCTATAGAGGAACCAATATGACCCGTAAAATTCAGGGGACCAGGGCAGGTTACATTTTTCGCCCAGATTATGAACCACATTGGTTTGATCAGGTCCGAGATGCCACATTCCTTTCTATTCAAAGTGGGGCTTGCGTGGAGTGTCCGTGGAAGGTTGTGATCTTGTGAGACAACAGGGGATGGGATTAGCTAAGCGCAGTAAGACCTGGAGCAGGAAGAAGTCACGTGAGAGCTGTCATCTGTGAGATACCCGGATTCACAGACCAGAAACCACGACCCACCAAAGAACTCCCTACAACCCCGCCCAGTCACTTTGCCCACTCGATTCCCAACCTCATTGCACTGATAACCCCCCTGCTGCATATTTCGCTTAATCTCGGTTGAAGTTGTACTAATAGGAGGCCCGATCGGGTGTCTCAAAAGCCGCTTTGAATCAATTAGCTCCGTTTCGTTTTCGTTTTCAAACTACTCGTCTTTTTTACGCCGTTTCGTAAAACTGCTCTTGGTTGCAATAATGGGCAATTTATAGACGCTGCCTTGAGAGACCCGGTTTCTGGGACAAAAAATATCGACCAATGAAAGTCGACTTTTCAACACGTCAGAACCGCCTCTGTGACAATTGCCCAGTGTCAGATTGTTCCTGCGCATGATCTTGATGCCGTTCAAAGTATCTCCGATTTCATCGGATCTAAAATCAGGTCTACATTCCCATAAAGTGCCCCACAATACTCGTGACACTAATTTAGCGCAGGGATCGAGACACTAGCATCTGTAACAGTTGTTGAATAGGTCTAAACCCCTCACAAAGGTCAACGGTTACAATAGACCTCAGCTATGAAGAAAACCGGGTAGAGAGACGCGAAAAACCTCGCCTTACCGCGTTCCAGCTTTTCCCTATCAATCCTGGAGGTTCTACATCAGCCAGAGGCTCTCCAAACAGGGTCCACAATTACTAGCGCGTGCAAGGGTTCAAAATGGTGGACGACCATGCTATAAAAACAGGTCCTATGCAATAAAAACAGATCCTATGCAATCAACAAGCCTATTGTTGCAATCCAGTCCAAACCACCTTAGGCCAGCTGGTGCGGTTGAAATCCCATGTCACACTACTGAATCGACAAACCCCAAGTCAAAACAGCGCAACTTGGAAATACCAAAACCCACTCAGACGAGGGTATGTATTGATACCCACAGACGATACACGTCATAGACAAGATGGTAAGCCCTGGATAGTGGACAAGCGCCTATGAAACATTCTCCCATGGCTACATACACACGACGACACACACATCGTCTAATATCAATGCCGAAAAAGTGGGCTAAACTGGTCTTGTTGTCTCTCGGGAAGTTCTCGAATTCAACACATTCCGGACACCGTTTGCTTAGGCACATGATGAAAGCCCCAAAGTCTCACGGCTTCATCAGCCTCTCATCTATATATAGTCCCCGACTTTCCCCTCATCACTCCACAGAAACAACAACTTCGTCATCCTCTCACCCAAGTCCCTCGCTATGAAGTTCTCTGCCTCTGCTATTGCCCTCATGGCCACCATGGTCATGGCTCTTGTCACCAACGACCCCGCTGCGCTCGCCAAGCTGACTCTCCCCACTGTCTTTGGAGGCCACCCCGTGAGTTACCAAGATCCTCAGATCGCGGCCTCCAACATCAGGGCTGCTACCGAGGCGCTGCCCGGGGCGATTCTGACTCCCAACTTTGCCCTGCCCGCCCCCGGCGATATTGCCAAGACACCCACCAACGAAGAGCTCGTCATGGGACTCGAACTTCAGCAGAAGTTTGTCGCAGACAAGGGTATCGCTGATTGGACCACTGCCGTCAGCCCCCTTGCCCCTGCTGATGCCATCAACTGGGTTCTTGACCAGAAGCCCAAGCCCCTGACAGCTATGGACTACGCTCAGGTCACTCGAACTGTCTTCCTCATGTACGAAGGCCAGGCTGCCGCCCGTAACACTGAGCAGCTGAACCTTGCCAAGATCATCGTCGACACTCTCCCCATCCAGCCTGACCCTGACAACAAGGAGAACCCTGCCGACCCTACCGATCCTAACAAGGAGAATCCTGCTGACCCTACTGATCCCAACAAGGAGAACCCGGCCGATCCTACTGACCCTAACAAGGAGAACCCTGCCGACCCTACTGATCCTAACAAGGAGAACCCTGCCGACCCTACTGATCCTAACAAGGAGAACCCTGTCGACCCTGCCGATCCTAGCAAGAAGGAGGATCCCACCAACCCTTCCGACCCTACTGACCCTAACAAGAAGCAGGATCCCACCAACCCTACCGACCCTACTGACCCTAACAAGAAGCAGGATCCTACCAACCCTACCGACCCTAACAAGGGAGACCCCTCCAATCCTGCTGTTGACCCTTCTGTTCTCGAGGACATTGAGAAGAGACTCAAGGAGATTGAGGAGAAGCTGAAAGAGCAGAACACTTCTAACCCTGAGCTGGAGAAGCAGATTGATGATCTGAAGAAGCAGCTTGAGGACCTCAAGAAGTTGCTTGATGCTTCCGAGTCTGGCAGCGACTCCAAGACCCTCAACATTGCCGATGAGACCTACGCCCTGTGGCAGGCAATGCAGGCGTTGGCCGACAAGGTGGCCAAGGAGGCTGGTGACAAGAACTCCGACGAGCTCCGAGAACTCGCTGAGAAGTTGCAGGCCCAAGCCGATGCGTTCCACGATCTGTGGCTCCAGCTCCAGGGTGGCAAGCCCATCTCGCCTGTTACCCCTACTGACCCCAAGAAGAACGCCGATGGTGCTGCTACCAAGGATTCCTCCAAGGCTGACAACTCTGATAGCAACTCCAACTCCAACTCCAACTCGAACTCGAACTCGAACTCGAACTCCAACTCCAACAGCAACACCAACTCCAATGTCAACGTGATTGTGATTGGCGGTAACGGTATCAGCGGATACGGCAATGGCACCTTCACTACCATGTACGTCACCGATGTGCCTTTCACCTCTGTCGACGACAAGGGAGTCACCCACACCGGAGCCACCCAGTCCACTGTCACCACCACCGTCTGTAACAAGTGTACTCAGGCCCCTGAGGTTTCTGGCGGTGTTGACAAGGTCACTGTCTATGTCACCGACTGCCCCGTCACCTCTGTTGATGCCCAGGGGTCCACCCACGTTGGTACTACCCAGAGCACCGTCACCTCCACTGTCTGTACCAAGTGTGTTAAGCCCTCTGAGACCACCAAGGCCGCCAATGGCGATAAGTCTTCCACCGGCGAGAAGGCTTCCACTGGCGAGAAGTCTTCCACCGGCGAGAAGGCTTCCACTGGTGAGAAGGCTTCCACTGGTGAGAAGGCCTCCACTGGCGAGAAGTCCTCCAAGGGAGAGTCCGAGTCCAAGGGATCCAACCCTGCTGCTTCTCCTGCCGGCGACAAGGCTCCTGTTGCTGACACCAAGGGTTCTTCCCCTGCGCCCGCGGCTGCTGGACTCAAGGGTGACACCACTGTTCACCTGACCCTGACCCAGACCCAGACCATCGGCAATGCCAGCCCCTCCAAGCCCGCCCAAGCAGCTGCTCATGGCAACCCTCCTGCCCAGGCCAACGGAGCTGGTAAGCTTGTTGCTGGTGCCTTTGCCCTTCCCATGGTCATTGCTCTTCTGTAGGCGACCTTGTAACTTTCTTGTTAGATTAATTGATACCTCTTAAGTAGATGGTTAAGTAGATGGTCGAGTAGATGGGTGAGTAGTTGAACGAGTAGATAGACAACTAATAGGAGAGTAAAGGGAGAGTAGATGAGCGGATAGTGATGGAAGTACAGTGTACGAGTACATGCTGTAGTACTATAGCCGAATCAGTCGAGAGTAGAGTCGAAGAAATGAAATTGGTCGGAGTTTGCTGAAGGCATTAAGGGGGCGTAGGATATCACTCCTTTGATGTGCTGTGTTAGATCTCTCATTTGAGAACGACAAAGAGTTTTCATGCTCACGATGTTATCACACTATGTCGAAAGAGTTGTAAGCCGTATCCCAACATGCTGATGATTCAAATATCATAGTCGGTGCTGTATGTTCACCGTGTGGTTGATGTTGCATTTGGTTGGCAACCACTCAACTATCAATTTAAGATTACTGACATTTTTGTGACACTACCCACAACAACTCTAATCGCCCCCTTTACACGAACCACAGACACAAACACAGATACAGACACACGACGAGATACCATCACAAGATACACCAGCACAAGATACCAACACACCAGCACAGGATACCATTGATTGACACGAGTCATGGATGTACGCTTTCAGATACCAGACAGTCCATTTGAAGCAGTGAGAACGATAGTGATACCGACTGACCGACCTTTGACTAACACAGCCCCTGACGTTCACAATGACAGCCCTTCAAAAAACCACACAGACACACACCAGTATGTACTGTACTCGTACAGGTCCTTCCACAATAATCCGAGCCCCAGAGCTACCAGCACTTCTCTGGATTTCACACTACAGCTTCCTGCCAGATCTTTCATGCCAGCATCACCTGCTAGTGGGGATGGATACACGCCCTTAGAAGTCTTATCATCTCAGAATAGATCACTACCATACAGCTACGATACCACCATTTACAACACAGACACGATTACAATGAGAATAAATTGATAAGTTAACATAATGATCCTGTCGCTTACAGAAGAGCAGCGAGAACGGGGAGAGCAGCGAGAGCACCGACAACCAGTCGAGAAGCTCCGTTAGCCTGAGCGGGGTGGTCAGCGGGGCCAGTCATTTGAGGAGACTGGGGAACGGCGGACGAGCCAGCTGTGCTGTCCACACGGAGGGTAGACTGGGGCTGAGACTCAGCATCGGAACCATTGCCAGAGCCAGAGCCGTCAGAACCAGAGCCGGAGCCGGAGCCAGATCCGTTGCCAGATCCGTCAGAGTCAGAACCGTCACCGTTGCCGGAGCCGGAGCCAGATCCGTTGCCAGATCCGTCAGAACCGTCGACCGTTACGACCGGACGTACGACGGACGTACCCCGTTTAGGGTCCCCTAAAGGGTACTTACCCGGGTACCGTACCGTACGTAACCGTACCGTACCGTACCGTACCGGTACGTACCGTACGTACGTACGTACGTACCGTACGTACGTACCGTACGTACCGTACGTACCGTACCGTACCGTACGGTACCGGTACCGGTACCGTACGTACGTACCGTACGTACGTACCGTACGTACCGTACGTACGTACGTACCGTACGTACGTACGTACCGTACGTACGTACCGGTACCGTACGTACCGTACCGTACCGTACCGTACCGTACCGTACGTACCGTACCGTACCGTACCGTACCGTACCGTACCGTACGTACCCGTCGTCGTCGCGTCGTCGTACGTCGTCGTCGTCGTCCGTCGACGTCGTCGTCCGTCCGTCGTCGTCGTCCGTCGTCCGTACNCCCGTTTAAGGCCGTTTCCGGTCCCGGTTACCGACCGGTAAGGCCCGTTTCGGTCCCGTTCCAACCCGGTTAGCCGGTTTCCCGGCCGGTTCCGTAACGTCGCCGTTCGCCGTCACCGTAGCGTTCCGGCCGTCGNGACCGTTTCGCCGCACGTAGCCGTTNCCGTCACCGTTGCCGTTTCGGCCGTCAGTACCGTTTCCGCCGTCAGTGCCGTTGCCGTCACCGTTGCCGTTTCCGCCATCAGTACCGTTTCCGCCGTCAGTGCCGTTTCCGTCACCGTTGCCGTTGCCGCCATCAGTGGAAGTGGCAGCAGGGACAGTGAGAGTGACAGTAGTCTTGTTGTCGCCGGTAGGGGTGGCAGTGGAGCCATCAGTCTTGGTCTGGTCCTTGTTGGTGGAAGTCACGGGGGTGGCTCCGGTGCCAGTGGAAGTCTTGGAAGCAGCTCCACCATCGGTAGTAGAAGCAGCTCCACCATCAGTGGAAGTCTTGGAAGCAGCTCCACCATCGGTAGTAGAAGCGGCTCCACCGTCAGTGGTGGAAGAGTCGGCGTCACCAGTGGTGGAAGCAGCAGAACCGTCAGTGGTGGAAGAGTCGGCACCTCCGGTGGAAGAAGCAGGAACACCACCAGTGGAAGAAGCAGGGGTGCCATCAGTAGTGGAGGCAGCACCACCATCAGTGGAGGAGACATCAGCGCCACCGGTGGAGGAGGCAGGGGTGGAATCAGTGGTGGAAGCAGGCACACGAGTCGGTAGAGGAGGCAGTCAACNGTCACCGAGGTCGGAAGAAGCGGAGTGCTGCAGTGGTAGAGGCCAGCACCTCGCAGCGAGGAGGCAGGGTTCGGACAGTCGAGTAGAGAGCGGANCGCCGATCGAGTGGAGAGCGGTCACGTCCGTNAGTCGGAANGGTCAGGTNCCGNTANGNGTGCGNGNNGCTCGACGTGAGGTAGGAGTACGCGAGGTCGCGTCGTCGTCGTAGGTACGGTAGACGGACGACGGTACCGTACCGTACCGTACGTACGGTACGGTACGGTACGGTAACGGTACGGTACGGTACGGTACGGTACGTACGGTACGGTACGGACGGTACGGTACGGTACGGTACGGTACGGTACGGTACGGTAACGGTACGGTACGGTACGGTACGGTACCGTTACGGTACGGTACGGTACGGTACGGACGGACGGACGGTACGTACGTACGGTACGGTAACGGGTAACGGGACGGTACGGTACGGTACGGTACGTACGTACGGTACGGTAACGGACGGACGGACGGTACGGTACGGTACGGTACGGTACGGTAACGGTACGGGTACGGTACGGGTACGGGACCCCTTTTTCCGAAAGGTTCGGGAACGGGTAAGGGGCCCAAGGGCGAGTCCATCGGGTTAAGAGGGCACGGTTAGCCGGCGACTTCCGGGAAGTACGGAAGGGCAGCATCAGTGGAAGAGGCAGGTGCGCTCTCGGTAGAGGAGGCAGCATCGGTAGAGGAGGCAGGGGTGCTCTCAGTGGAAGAGGCAGGTGCGCTCTCGGTAGAGGAGGCAGCATCGGTAGAGGAGGCAGGGGTGCTCTCAGTGGAAGAGGCAGGGGTGGCCTCAGTGGAGGAGACAGGAGCAGAGCTCTGGCTGTCCTGGTTAGTGGTGGTAGCGGGAATCTCGGAGGTAGCCTCGGAAGAAGCAGGGACAGTGGAAGAGGGGTCGGCAGCAATGGAGACGGTGACAGTGACGTTAGGGTCATTGACGACGATTCTGGCGTCGAGAGCATCCTCGGCATGGCTGGCAATAGTCTGAGCCATGTACATGTTGAAGACAGCTCGACGGGAGACCTTCAGGTCTTCGGCGGTGTAAGGCTGCTGCTCGGCCTTGCCAACAACCCACTTGATGGCGTAGATGGGGAGGGTGGGGTTGACGGCGTCGTCCCACTCTCTGCCACTCTCAGCGGCGTACAGAAGGACCTGCTTGAGTCCTTCCACGAGCTCCTCATGTGTGGGAGGGGTGGCAAGGTCCTCGCTGTTGACGAAGGGGACGTCCATGTCGTTCTGAAGAGCGAGAGCACCAGCATCGGTGACAATGTTGGCGGCTGCGAGACCAGGAATGATTTTGGCGTAGGCACCAAAAATGTGAAGATCCTCAGGGGTCTCGAGGTAAGCGAGCTGGGTGGGGTCGTCAGTGACGACGAGGCCAAGTGCGAATCCCAGGAAAGTAGCGAGAGCAAGGAGTGAAAACTTCATAACGAGGGACTGTGGTTGGGTGAGGAAGCTGCTGTTTCTACCGAGTGGATAAGCGAGGGTATGTGTTTATATAGACTGCAACCCGGGGCTGTCATCTTGCAGGACTTGGCCCTGTGCAAGTACTCACATCTGGAATGTGCGCAAGTTGGCAGCCCTTTTCCCAAGACGGAAGCGGCTTTTGTTGTAATACTGTAAGGTACGGTGGCTTTGTCTTTACGGACATTGAAAATGTTTAGGACGCGCTCGTCGTCATATTGATTCTTCGCAGTTGCATTGGAGTTGTAGACTGTTTACTGTTCCCTGTCTGTCGCTAGAAGTGCTTTTTACATATTTTTATCACAGCCTACTTACACGGTGAGACCATCAGGCTCATAGCAGGGACAGTCTAATGGTTTGGACGTCACGGGAGGAAAGTCTCTGAACGTCAAAATCACCATCACTTTGCGCTCAGCAGACGCATTGTTGACAGATCCATATTTGCAGCAATATTCTGAGCAAACGCACGGCACGCGGTAAATACGGGATTACATGCGCTGCGGGCCTTGTACGTGATTCACAGGGGGGTGACGTAGAGGAGATCGTTGACAGAGGGGTAGCAAGGGTATGTCACGATGCTCTTGCTTGTTGTTTCTCAAATCCTTAGACGAAAAGTGTTTCATAGGTCTTGTATGTTTTTTCCGGTGAAGATCCATTCGAATAATACAATGACGATCACAGATACAATTTACATTTTGCACATGTCTTCCAAGGGACGGAAAGTTCCCGCAGTAGTTCATAGCCTGCATGAGGGCTGCAGGTGTCAAAAACCCTGCAGTGGGAATACGGGAACCTTTACGATTCTTAAAATCCCAGTCATCCTGCGTCACGCTGCATGTTAAGTGTGTCATCTCTAGACATCAGGGAGTGCCCAAGCACACTATTATACTGCTGACAGTATCCCAATAAAGATAATTTCGTCCTCTCAGACTTATGTCACACCTATAGCCATCAGCGATTTATTTGTGGTTGACGTTAGGGTTGTATGCAGGTAACTGGTGGCGATCAAAGTTCAGGGTCCAAAGTTGAGGTACCCCCCACATACGCCGCATTGGGAGGAGTGCATAGGCCCTTAGGTTCGTATCTACCCGCGATCTTCCAGGCCCTGCTAGGGTAGATCCGGGGAAGCGGAGGCGTAAGAGTGGCTGGAGTCTATTTCAGGAGCAAGCGGCACCAGATGCACGAATATGTAATCGACTTTGACGTTTTGATGTCGCTGGATTGTTCGTTGTAATGTGGGGAAAGATTCGGGGGAAACACGGATGCGCTGTCTGACACGTGAGAGTACATCCAGAGTAGACACCTGATGACGGATTTGTGGTCTCTATACGCTCGCTCTACCTCTAGCCACCATGTAATGTTCTCGATTGCAGCAGATTGCAGTTTTTTGCTCGTGTGAAGTTACTCTAACCGGTTATGGATACTGTTGCAGTCCACAGAATGCACCCTGCAGTTGCTCATCAACTCGCCCAGTGCATTTACTTGCATTTTCTAGCCCCCTTGCTCTCTTGCATATTTCAGCCACAGCTCTTCGCGCTCCCATCAAGCGCCGAGTTCTTCCCTACAGTATAAGCCATGCAGGGCTCAGTATGAGTCAAAAGATATTAGCTCCACATTGGCTTGAATCCTAGCTGTTAGGCCTAAGTCACAATCAACAGTCATTGAATTATTTGACATAATATTATCCCCGCGACCGTTGCCATGCCCTGTACAATTGAGATCTCGCATGGCCACTGAAAAATAGTCGATCCTTGCATTTGAATGCATCCCCATGCAGTAATTCCCTGGTTAGACTTCTTATAAACTCCCGTAAACAGGTTTGCGGCGCATATAAATGCTCAATTGCGCTGCAAGGTTCCTCAACAACAAGTGCAGGGCAAAACAAAAGCCACAGGGCCTTGTCCATTGCAAGACAGGGTCTATTTTGAGAAAAAACTACCCGATACGGCCACCCCGCTCACCAGGGTCCAAACCCCATCTCGTAAACAGATCTTCATTGTGGTTGTCATTGTTCGAGCTCTGAACGTGTCTCCAGGATGACTGTACGATGCTCTCCATAAAAAACTACGGATTACTGTAGCTAGCTACAAGTAGCTTGATTACTAGAATACATTAAATACATTAGATACCTTTGCACATGCTAGTGCAACCACCGCCTCCACCATGAAACTTTGCTCCGGTCCCGATGACCTGCAATCCGACGCTCCTTCAACCGCCTCTGCCTACAGTAGACAACGGCAACAATCATGTCCCGCAGACGGGCTTCCGAAACAAGGGGGAAGCACGTTCGAATAGAGGGCGGGATACGGAGCACGGCGTTGCCAGGAGTCCGGAATCTGCTGGACCACACCTGCTGCTGCAGAGAGGAGGTGATGAGGAAATCGAGAGACCGCCACTCGTTGACGGTGGCAATATCACGAGACTCGAAATGGGCAGGGTCACGTGATTCGGAGAACCGCCGCTTGCCGTTGGTAGCAGGCACTGAAGAGACAGAAGCCTTGGTAGCTCGGTCAAACGGAGACAGGATTGAGTTCTGACGATTATGGGTGGAGGGATTCTCACGTGATGGATTGTTGTTGTTGCTGTTGTGGTCCATCACGTGAGTGTTAATCCCTCCGAGGTCGCGCGACTCGTCATGATCACGCGGGGATCCGAGATCTGTAGCTCGTGAGGTTGAGTCAGGAGAGGCCGGAACACTTGTGGTCGTATGCTGCGAAATGGTAGTCTCACCCGACGTGTCACGAGGCTTGGGCTCCTCACGCGGCCGGGTAGTATCGTATGACTGTGTGTAGGCCTCCCGGGTGGAGTCACGTGGTTTGGTGGTATCTCCTGACACTCCACTCTGAGCACTCGACTCTGTCTCATCAAATTCGGGAATACCGTATCGAGAAGTGAAGTCTCGGGAATGTTGATCATGCGGAACTTTCTCGGTCTTGTGCTGCTCACGTGATCGATCACGTGATCCATTGAGACCAGCTGCACGAACATCAACCTCGCTGAGCTCGGAAATGATAGACATGTCGTCGTCGTCATCATCATTGTCTTGAGTAAAATCCGGGACGGAACTCTTAGGAGGCTCCAAAGACACTTGTCGTAGCTTGCTGGTCACGTGAGGAGGTTCCATCATGGACTTTTCGGCTGCGTCTTGAGCCACATGACCTCTATCGTGAGTCACACTCACGTGACCCTCGTCAGTCTTTCTTCTTTTGGCCAGTCGTTCAGCTCTGGCAGCTTCAATTCGAGCCAGCTTTTCCTGATCACGTGCGTTCTTCTCCCTGATCTCACGCTCAACCCGCTCACGTGCCTCGGTAGTCTTGCGCTCATGTTCCTCTTGGTCACGTGCCCTTTGAGCAGCCTTTTCAGCGTCACGTGCAGACATGCTATGAGTCTTCTTGGCTGCCTCAATTATCTGAGCCATGGAAGTGTTGGGCATGGTCAGATCGGCAGGGAGACGGGGTTCACGTGGTTGGCCGCCTTCATGAGATTGAACTTCACGTGACTTATCCCCCTCACGTGACTCACGAGCCTGTTTGGTGTGCTTCTTGATAGCACTGGCCTTGATTCGATCAAGAGAAGTATCAGCCATTCGATGCTCACCGAGCAGATCACGTGATGGACCGGCATCAGCCACAGAAGTAGACTTATCAATAACATCACGTGACTCTTCCCTCTCATCTGCGGGCTTGCTGTGCCTTTTGATGGCGCTAGCCTTGATACGATCGAGACTGGTATCAGCCATACGATGTTCACTCAGAAGGTCACGTGCTCGATCGTTTTTAGGCTCGCTGGACTCACGTGACTCATCAGCCCCACGTGACGACAACTTGTCTTGCAAGTAACGAGATCTGAATCGAGACGAGTCTGTAGAGTCACCAGAACGAGCTGTCTCTTGTGATCGGAAGGAGTCTTCGTGTGACAATCGAGATTGAGCATCATTGACGTCATGTGACGACTCACGGTCGTTGACATCACGTGATTCACTCTGCCCCATATCCTCATCACGTGTCTCAACCTCAATCTCAACCTCTCCAGAGTCTCCACTTGAAGACTCAATTTCCTCGACTTCCTCCTCGGCTTCAAAGCTCTTGTTCTTCTCTCTGTTGCTGGTAAAGTAGTTGATGTTTGAGAAGGACTTTTCGTGGGTTGATTTGTCACTCTGGTCACGTGACTCTTCGTCTTCCTGTTCTTCTTCCTGTTCGTCATCCTGTTCTTCTTCCTCCATCTGCTCCTCAGGTCCTGCCTCGAAGGACTCCTCGAGAGCAGAATCAGGAGCACCTCCTGGACTGCCTCTGTCACGTGAGATACTGATATCATGTGACCGGTCACCGGCGCCGATGCTGCCTGCACGTGACACGCGTGATCGGTCACGTGAAGGAAGTGGTGTTCCTCGACGAGCCCTGGAAGTCTCATCACCAGGCTCCTCGTCATTGAGAGGAACAGACACTGTAACGGGCCGAGAAGAAGCAGCTTGGGGTTCAGGCTCGTGCGACCTGCTTGCACCACGTGATTTGTCGGCTTCACGTGACAATGCACTGAACTCGGTGTGGTTGAACGAAACTCCCTCAGCTTGAGTTTGGGAAACTTCAGCTTGCCATGACTCGAGTCCAGAAGCCAACCGAGAGGGTCTTCTTGTGGAAGATGCGCGCTCACGTGATGTAGAAGAAGGACCACGTGATGTAGAAGAAGGATCACGTGATAATCTCGTGACAGGAGGGGCTGCCTCTTCCTCTTCTTCCACTTCAGTGACCTTGTCCTGTGTAACCACAACCGAAGGAATTGTAGGAACAGGCTCAACAACCACCGAACGTAGGTTTCGACGCATAGGCCGAACAGCTGAAGAGTTTTGGTCACGTGATTGGGGTAGAGTCTGCTGGTCACGTGAGTCAGGCTGATCTCGAGACTCAATCTCTCTGGCTACACCGGCAAACAACGAGTCTCGGCCGGGGTTGAGGTCATGTTGAAGCGAGGGGATTGAGTAGTCACGTGACATGAACGTTGTGCGAGTGGTATCACGTGGTTGGTCACGTGTAGTCTGCTGTACTATCTGCTGCTGCTGCTGGACCTCCTCCTCAGGCTCCTCCTCCTGAACTGTCATCCGTGTCAGGGTCGGTTCACGTGATCCAAACCGCGTCTGAGTGAATTCGCGTGACGCCCCAAAGCTCGGCTGAGGTGTCGTTCCAAAGCCCGGGGTATTATCACGTGTGTTTCCAAAGTCCAGCATTCGACTGGGTTGTCCAAGACCTCTTGACTCCACCCTGCGAGGCTCTCCAATGGCGTAATTTGAAAACTTGAGTCGGCCAATCGATTTGACGCTCTTTGGAGTCTTCCTGGGCGATGTAGTAGGCTTAGGAGTGCCTATAGGAGCCGTCCATGTCGGTCGATCCGAATATGTTTGTCTTAATGGCGTTTGATGTGGATAATTACTCATTCTGGGGCGCTGAAAAGTCGATTTATGTGATCACGTGATCCCAAAGAGTGTCGGTGAAGTGTCCGCTTGTCGATCGGATGTCTGGTTCACGAGTTGGAGTCACTGTTTTGAAGTCTGGAAATGGAGTGCTGTTATATTTCTACGCGTCTCCAACATGCGTAAGATATGGGTTAGGGCGGGGAAAGCCTATTTGGGGCATATCAAGGATATAGAGAGGAGGTGGTGGTATTTAAACGTGTCGGATGAGGTGTTGGGAGTAGAAAACCGGATAAACAAGATATGCAGTTATAGTAACTAAGCGACCTGAGTTGGCGTGAGTATTTCTAGCAATCTTTGAGCGAAATGGGACACAGTGCACTCCATAATAACCGTATTGAGACGAAACCAGAAATAAAAGAATCACCAGAAACGGGGCTTTCAAACGATATACTAAAGTACCACCTCTGAGGGGCTCACGAAGAATCCATATTTATCGAGGTGATCTCCAACTTGAGTCGTCCACTTATAAAGTTCACACTGCAATACTGCTGCCAAAACCCTATTATCTTGGATGACTAATCAAAACGCGGCAGATATCCAACTCCCGATTGCCGCGAATGGTTCAATTTCCGAGCTCGATGACTCAGCATATTCACTCATGATTTTGCTCATACGCTTGGCAGGAATAGACTCCCTCGTATATCTAGGTTAGGAGTCAATAAGGCCTGTTCACCAGTTGAGGTAAATTTACGGCTTCCGAAACGACGACTATCAGTAGCCGCCGATATGACAATGTTGTTCCTATGACCATTTCTATGATCATCATTTTTTGGGCCCTGAAAGAGCTCGTATTTGTGCCCAATACGCTTGTCGCCACAAAGCAGATATCGCCATCTATTTATATCTCACGCCACCAGGGACTCGAGATATCTCGCCATTGTGCTCTTGGCAAGCACAGCCCCCATGCAACCGGTGGCTAAGGTAAGGGACCCGACAGGAGATCTGTATAGCTGAAGGGCTTGGTACGATAGACAGGAAGGGGATACAGGCAGGGGCCAAGACGTCTTTATATATACTTTTCTGTCTGCCCTTTTGTGTCACTCGAACATCCTCTGTCTGTATATCATCATCAGAGAAAACGACGACAGCCCCAACACCCTCCCACCATTGCACCTGCACACACTGTGGCAAGCCAGATATCAATACGTATGTGCGTACAGTCAAAAGTAGGTTTCGGGGTTAGTGTATGTACCGAGGGAGTGTTATAGTGGCTCGGGGAGTGAGATATTTGGTGTTTTGAAACTATTAACCAACTTCTAGCCACCTGTTTAGTCACGTGACCACTTTTCAGCCTTGTATTCGCTCCAGAACCTCTTGTTTGCCACCCCTATTATCTGGTGGCACGCTCATACATCTCCCAATCTGTGAAGTCCAAATATGCTTTCCATTTTAATCCGCTTTTTTAGCACTACAGAACACCGTCCTTCTACGTTCTACTGTACACCACAGAAATTGCATAGTGAGTATCGAGAGGAATTCGGGCCTGAAGAACTGAGGAGAAGGAACAGAGCAAGATATGAGAGTCTCATGACGACGATTGGACGTGATACGACGACAAAAAAGCGACACAAAAGGCTCAAACGTCGTCTGGTGGTAGGTGGCGAGTGACTTGAGTAGTGTGATGGTGGGGATAGAGACACAGACAGAAGGAGGTGGATGGGAATGGTGTGAATGAGGCAGTCGAGTGGCTAGGATGACGTGTCCTGTTTGTTGTGGTTGTCGTGATGTCCGGAATGGTGGTTGCGCTTGCGTTTGTGCTTGTGGTTGCGATAGTGGTGTGTTTGTGCCAGTTGTGTGTTGGCTGGTTATGTGGCAGCAGGAGTAGTGGTGCTATTATCAGTGCCATTTGGTGCGGTCCAGTCGACGGCTTCAGATGAGCCGTCCATACGGACAATCGCCGATGAGCTCGCTGACGACGTCGACTCTGTCTGTGCCACACACTGAGCGGTGACAGGATGCGTGTCAGGGGCCACAACAACGTGTACGGACAGGAGGTGGAGTTGGGTGTGGTAGGCTGCGAGTGGGACTGAGAGGATACAGTCCACGCTCAGTCGCATTGCTCACCATTGCTCTGCACTCGTCGTACACCCTAGGACCATGTCTGAAACACGTGTCTCAATCCACGAGCCATCACACGAGCACCGCCACCATCTCCTTGGATTGAAGCACATCGATGGCACAGGTGAGTAAGCCAGTTTCTGACTTACTGCGACTGATTTTGAGCCATCAGCCTACACTCACGACAATCTCATCGAACAATGAGGTGTGTGTAGTTGCTACACCATGCACTATGCAGCCTGCCTCTTTACACAACATCCTGTTGGCGATATCAATGGACTCTCCACCATTTCGACTACTCCATCCCGTTCGATCTCCCTCAATCGAGTCTCACAAGCTAAATTTCAATCTGAGACATGCAGAAGGTCATTGTGGAGAGAGGAAGTGCAACAAGGGATGTCCAGCCCGCCTACCAGTGCTGAACACGCCCCCCAGGGCAGTTACCACCGTCACAATCATCGCCATTCCACTTTTGTCAAGTCCCTTCATTTTCTCACTTGCGACATGTCTCAGTCTCAGCATAGCCACTGTCAGGTTCACCTGTCAAGCTTTATTAGCTAATCCACTCTTTCTTTTCGCTCCTCTGCCCATGACGCTGCGAGGATATAGGTCGTTCTGCATCCTCGCTCGCCCCTCAGGCCTCTGTTCTCCCTTATCAGTTGAACACGCTCATCGAACCAAAACTAACCCAGATGTCACTTAACCCCGACCCACACACGCGACGACGATCGTCCAGTATACTGCGGCACCTTGAACCCGAAACCATCACCGAACAGAGCGACCAGAACGCGCTGCCCAACCTCAACGCCACCTGGGTAAACAATAAGGGCGCGTGGGGAGTGCATTTTTTCATCATTGGCATTCTCAAGATCTGTTTCGATCTTATCCCCGGCGTGACCCGCGAGCTGTCCTGGACGCTCACCAACATCACTTATGTGATTGGCTCTTACATCATGTTCCACTACGTGACTGGAATCCCCTTCGAGTTCAATGCCGGCGCTTTCGACAACCTGACCATGTGGGAACAGATCGACGACGGTGATCAGTACACACCCGCAAAAAAGTTCCTTCTCGGAGTTCCCATTGGTCTCTTTCTCATCTCCACCCACTACACCCACTACGACCTGCACATGTTCATTCTCAACCTGCTGGCGTGTCTGGTGGTAGTTATCCCCAAGCTGCCCTCTTCCCACAAGCTCCGAGTTGGTCTTCCCGACCTGTCTCCGGATACTCCTTCCACTTACTAAGCTGGTGGGATGATGGCTAGCTTAACTGGCGGAATCAGTCAGCATTGCTGGCGCTGCGGGCCGGCAACTATGGTTGCGGCTCGTTCTATGAGAAAATTATAACAGTGGAGGAATGGAAATAGTGAATTTGTATCTGAGGAGAGCCGTTGATGCCGTAGACTATGTAGAGAGGCTACGAGTAGAGGTTATGGTGTACATCATAATCATTAGTTATATCTGTACTGCACTAGTACAGAAGTGTCAGTGTGACCATGTTAGTGTATAGTGGTGGTTCTTTGGCTCTAGCTAGTCGTCCTTTGGAGTTTGCCATGAGTGACTTCTGGACTCTTGGACTAGCTGAGATACTGTTAGGATGAGAGCGCAAAGCAGAGGAGGATCGAGCACTCCTCTGAGCTCAATCAATGAGCCAGTAGAATGCCGGAGATAGCAGTGTGGATGCCCCGTACGTGGCACCAGGACTTCGCTTGCCTCCATCGATTAGACATAGCGTCAGAATAGAGGGTGTGTGTGGAGGCTTATCGTTGCAGTCGATTCTGTTCACTCTCTTAGAACTCCCTCTTGTAACATCTGAAGAGCAACATTGCTGCCTGTGCGTCAATCACACTTGAGTGTTCTCCTTGTTGAATGTTCAGGTCCACGCATTCCTTCATCACGTGTTTCAGAGAAGGTGTCTTGCATCCACATACAGTTTTGAAGTACTGCGGCTTCTGAGTGTCTCTGATATCGCCTCTAGGATGGTCCAATCCGAGGACAGCCAGATCGTTGATAAGAGCATGTCCGATAAGAATTCTTCCATTCAGCAACCGCTTGACCCGTTCTTGGGCCTCGGGAAACGATATTCCATTGGCTACCTTGGCTGGCGTCACTCCACTGACCCACGTTCTCCAGTCCGTGACCCGTTCAATCGGCTTGACATACTCGTCCATCAGAACATGTCCGTAGTAGTTGACTATGGAGACTCTGGCGAGAATCGAACGGGCTCCGTTGGGTCCCACGCCCACAAACTCGCAATCCAGCGCAATGAACTTTCCCGGAGCACACTTCCATCGCGCCAAAACGGGCTCTATCGGCTGAGGAGGCGCATGCAGCACTTCTTCGAGCCCAGCATCGTCAGACTGCAGAATCGCGCCCAAAGTTGGTCGAGTCGGATCGTTCTTGTGCACACGAGCCCGTAGAGGGATCTGTAGCGCCTGGCACTTGATGACTTTGCTCTTAGCGACGTTTTTCGCCTTGCTGAGCCCCGGGTCCAGCGGGCCAACGACCTTCTTTTTCTCGGATTTCTTCGCGCGCCACGCCTTGGTGCGGTTCCGTTTGGCGTCTCCAGGCTGTGCCTTGGCGCCTCCGCCCTGCGTCGACGCCTGAAGAGCTTTCCAGTTTGGAGACAGCGACATGGTGGTGGAATAAATTAGCCATCAGAGTATGCCTTTGAATGCATGCCACCATGCATGGTGATGTAATCAGATATAACTGGGGGATAGGGGTGATGTATGGGCAAAGGTAGGCAGGTGGAAAAAATACTATAATGGAACGAGTAGCTGACCATGGAAGTACCATGACTAGTTTCAAAGACTTTAGTCGCTTATGTAAGCTAAACCAAAGGTCAAGTAAAATTTCAACTATCTAGAGGGGCTCAAGTAAGTCTCAGTCACCTTATTTTTCATGGCGACATTAGTGGTGGATATGTTGGGTGCACAGAACGCCACACGACATACACAAACCAATCACGATTACGGTAGCTACGACACAATTCCAAACAATTCAATTAACTAATGGGACGAATCACTTTCGGCTTGATTAACGACAAAGACCTGCTTTGAAGCATTAACCTCAACGTACTGGTCCAGAAATACACAAGGAGCGTCCATCTTGCCAATCAGCTTGACGATATGTTTTGCTGCTTCTTCGGGAGTGAAGTTTTCCTCAAAATCGAGCGGGATCCCCATGTATCTAAATAGAACGGCGTCTTCGACAGTTTCAGGGTGCGTGCTGCGCTGATTCAGTTTCCGGAGCTCTTCTTTGGCCTCCCTCAAGCGATTTTCGACAGCAGGTTTCTCGGCCAACTTCGCCTGGACATCGGCAAGTGACACAGATCTCCGGGCTTCTTGGATCCAGGTATTTGCCTCGTGGTTGATGCGTTTGATATCCTTGAGCCGCTTTTCCAAGTTTGCAATCTTTTTCAGAGCGTCTTGAAACGTGGTGCTGGCATTGATCTCGTCGACTTCCTTTTGAAGTTGTGCTCGTTGAACAGACTTCTGTCCCAAAACTCCGTTAAGTCGCTCCAACTGCTCCTGTGATGACTGGAGATGAGCCTTGTGTCTGTCTAGCTCTTCTCTGAGCGAGTTGACAGTGCTCTGAGATTCCTCCAGATTTGCCTTGAGCGAGTTGTAGGAAGACGCCCACTCTTTGTGGTGTTTGTCGGCATGTTCCAACTTTTCCTCCAACTTTTCCTTGGTCATTCTAAGTGGCCATTCTTCGCTTCGAAGTTCACCCACCTTCAAAGTTGCTTCTTTACAGGCCTCGTTGTTGCTTTCAGACACCGACAGTAGCGACTGCGCTTTGGTCTGGAGCCGGTTCAGCTTTTTGTCCCATCTGCGCTTGAGCTTCTCTTTGTTGGCATTGTCGTGTTTTAAGCTGACCATACGGTACTGAGAGTCGCAGTCGAGAGGATCGGCACGATCATAACAGGCCTTCAGGTTCGGCTTTTGAGTCCAGGTGAAGTAGAATCCACTATTGCAGAAAAGAGATGGGTGCTCGAGAACGATACCGGGCTCGACAAACTCTCGCTGCACGACAATTCGATCAATGCGATATTTGTCGATGAGATATTTTCGAAGAATATCACCATTGGCGTCAGGAGCAAAATCGAGAAGTGACAACACGGAGTCAGTCACATCTTCCGGCTCTACATCGACTTCCTGATACTCGACAATGTTGTTATCTTGGTAACTTCCGGGACTGAACTCGGTGAGCTTTTTCTCCATAATGTTGTGGTCTCGCCTTCGAACAACAAGGGTGACGGATAACAAGTTGTGGCTGAGGAAAAAGCTGGTAATAAGCCAAATGAGCAAATCGGGAGTGCCATCTTTGATAGATACGTGCCTGCTAAGGGGTCCCACGACATTCTTGCACTGGGTCTTCTTGATAGCATAGAAGGATAACGACAACGCAGAATGCCCGTGCATGAGGCGGCGTATGTCTTTGTTTCCCTCTGCCTTGATGAAAGCGATGAGCTTGTAGTAGTCGGTCTGGCAGCTTTCTTTGACATACTCGTCTTTGTATTTCTCCTCCTCGAAAGCTCTCCTGATGAAGTTCTCCTGCAGCCAATCCTTCTCGGCATATCGATGTTGTTTCTGGGACTCATCTGCCACCTCTTTTTTCGCATTCTTGTCATCTTCAGCCTCAACGATTGCCGCGGCCGAGCTCTGCAACTCAGATTCAGTAACAGTTAGGGCAGTGTCTAGAACGTCTTTGACCTGTTGAGGGGTCTCGAATGACAGCTGGTCCTCTGACAGGAAAGGCAACTTTGCAACGAGTATCTGTTTGGTTTTATCCGGCACGGCGTCGACCTTTTGTTTAATATCTTGCAGCATGGCGACGAACTTCTGGTTGATTTCCTCCAGCTCCTGTGACGTACTCGAGACTTTGTCTTCAGCCTGGGAAAGGCTGGTTTGACAGCCGTTGACGTCGGCCTCACATTTTTCCGTCCGCTCAGTGGTATCACCCTTGCTCTTTTCGAGACGTTCAATCTCAAATGTGTGTTTCTCCACTTCTCCTTGCAACGCGTTTCTCGTATCTAGGGTGTCTTGGATTTCCTCCTTCTGAAAACGGTGTTCCAGGAAACATTCCTGTACTTGGAGCTTGAAGAAGCTGTCCAGCTCGTCCTTGATATCCTGTATGAGTTTCCGTTGTTGCGCAATGTTGTCGATATTCTGCTTCTCCTGAAGCCCGTAAAGTATTTTGGCGTCACGAGGACGGAAACATGACCAGACGGAGATATAGAATTCAAAGATATCCTTAGGAAGCGGATTGATGATGTTCCAGATATAAATGGACTTATTCTTCTGCTGGTCGGTCAGGTTGACCAAACGTTCGGATTCTTCGAAATTTGCAAGGCAGGGGTCGGGATAGGTGGTTGTGATGGAGGTGTTGTTTTGGCGAGCTCTTTTCTGGGTTGGACTGACTTCTGCTATTTTCTTGTCTGGGCAGGCAACAGAAATTTGGCAATAATTTTCCTGCTCATCGGGAGTCTCTGAACGGTCAGAATCATTCGAGTCGTCGACAGGTTCTGGGCCATCCATGCCCTTGAGATGTTCTAACTCTCGAGCAGAGATCTCGTTGTAGCGGGAGTTAAACTCCCGGCGTTCGATGTGAGTGCATTCGAGGCTGATTATTTGCCCAGAGGCGAATTGTCGGTTAGAGGGTCGCTTTCTGGTCATAGTTGGTGATGGGTAGAAAGGTGGGAAGCTGAGGACATGTCGATATGAGTCGGAAATGGAAGGAGCTGTGGCTTCTGGAGGGGTAAGGGCCGCATCTTAAGCTTCTGATAGACGATACAGCGGAAAGTTGACATGTCCACGGCTACGATAGGAGGGATCGGTGTTGAGTAGTATTGATGTGTATACCCTCCATTCTACGTCTTGCTTCCTGATCTACCCAGTGCAAGTATCTTGAAGATAGGGAGAGCCATTACTATAACAATTGAGGAATCAACACTGCGGACATGGTCATGATTATTAGGCGGTATATATATGAACTTTGAAGTATTGCTCGGGAAACTGCAAGAACGTCAAGTCAACACCTTCCTTATTGGATGATGTGCATACATTGACCGGAGCAACTCCCGGTCCGTGACAGGGTATTTAACCAAGACGGCGTGCAACTTCCTGCCTCGCCTCTGTCACATGTTTCACAGAACTCCTTTCCAGTGTAAGTGACTCCACAGCGATCGTTTCAAATAGACTCGCACAATCAGTGCATTATCGATGTACGTTCCATTGGAACAGCGTTGAGTAGTAGAGCGTGAAAACGAGTCTCAAGGGTTTATTTAGACGGCCTCCGAGCAAATCAAAAGTCCCCTGGCTCATTACAGGCTCCCTCATGTCAACTTTCATTATCTCTTCTAATATTGCCAGGTGAGCTCAGAATTCTCCTGTCATGTCTAGGACACATTTCAGCCAACCGGAACCCACTCAAAGTAGTACCAAAATGGTCACGTGAAGGTGCTGACTTCAGTGGTAGTAATTGCAAGTTCTTCAGATTCCATTCCAGCGAATGGTCTTGTGCACCAAGCTGCCCCTGAATAAGGTGTCTTTCGTTTGTGACATTTCCGAGCCGCACGCTAAGGGAGTGCAATAACGTTTGGGGAAGTCGATTCTTATGGAACCAAGAGCTAGGACTCCTCCCGCCCCCACCAGCTGATAAGAGATAACGGAGCTTGCTTGAGATCGATCTTTGTCGTGCATATTTGATATACACGGAATGAGTAGGCTCCAGGTCTCGTCTTCGCTTCTTGCTCCTGTCACGGTCACTGAAGTAGTGAAGTGAATCAAGACTAGTAAATCAATCAGTCGTATCATATCAAATCAAATCCAAACCATTCATTCCAAATCAATACAGTCTACCAGTGAAATACCGAAAGAGGGGTGAGTCCTCGAACTCGAAAGTGGGGTGTGTGTGTTTAGTGTGTTTGCTGTGAGGGTTGTTGGCGTAGGGGGCCATCAAGGTTCTTGCACAATTAGTTAGTGGATAGGTGTAATTGAAAAGGTTCCGGCCCGTTTCCCACCAGAGGCGGACGATTCCAGACCTTCACCATCTTCTCAGCTTCACTGAACTAGCTGTCGGGAGTTTTCCCCCCAATTCTCAAGCCTTTTAGGGGTTTTCCCCAACATGCAGTCTAAGTGGTCTCACCCCGCAGTTGCCCTACCCTCAGTTGCTTAATCCGAGCCTAGATCACGTGATGTTGAAAATCCAACAACCAAAAAAAGATGTGAATAAGTCGGGAAAGCCACACATTAACTTGCCGAAAATGAAATCATGTCCGAAAGTATCCAACTGTCCAACTTTCATCCATGTATCCCTTATTGCAAGTGTCTACTGTCAGAAACAAGTATTCAGATCACATGATATAAACTCCAATAGTACAACCCAGGGTGCCACGAGAGAGGGGTGAGACCTAACAGCCGCTCACTCCTCCAATACACCTCCCATTACCGGAGTAGAGGGGTGACACTTAGCAACCGCTTACTCCTCCAATACACCTATTACCGGTGTTGGTACGTGTAGGCGCAACTCCTCCAGGGGAGGGCACTAAACTTTCTAGCACAAATAGTAAACGGATAATTGTAATAAAAAACGGGTATTGTAAAAAAAAAAACCGAATGGGAAACATCTCGTTGAACCGACTCTGGTCGGCCCCGGGAGGGCCGCGAGATCGACTCCCGCTAGGAACAGTGCGCACACGCCCTCGATCGAACTTCGTGTGCATCGTCGTAATTGAATGACTTACGCGTAGGTACAGTATATGGACTTCAACCCAACCTTCGTCTTCGATAGACACTATGGGACCGGTTCCCTACCCCACCCCCCACGGGCCCTTCCCGATGGACAGCTGGGAGTAAGTTTGATGACTGGGGTAAAATCACCGCTACGCAAGCAGGGCTGTTCGGCCTGGGATATTTGAGGGCGTCAACCCCTCTACCCCTTGTCAATTACGATTATCCGGGGCAGCGGCTCTTTCCAGTGACTAGTAGCTAGTTCCTGGCTTAGAGCTTATTTATACTGTACTCCGAACTGAACAAATTGAATTGTATGCACTACAGTGCTACAAGTAGTGCGCGGCTTTCTTACTTCATATCGACTTGCATCTAACACTAACCCTCGTATGTTTCTAGTTGTTCCACGGCAGACGTTATCATTTGACAGAGATGAGCGGAAGTCGATTACCGGCTGATTTATAGGAAGCCATGGCCACCAAAAGAGCGGACACTAAAGCTATTAGCCAGTCAGAACAACCATCATGTCCAAGGAAGACATCACATCGACTGTACCCTCCTCAGAGGAGTCAATTATTGGTGAGGTGGAAGAAGTCCTTCCATCCACTCGATGGGGACGCTTCAAGTACGGCTTTGGACCTTGTGATAGAACCCATCTGGACTTCACAGGTCTGTCTCCCATGGAAATCACCGCCCTGAAGACCGCTAACTCCCCTTTACAAAGAAACCTCAAGGGACGACATCTGCAGATGATCGCCATCGGTGGTTCCATCGGCACAGGTCTGTTTATCGGGTCTGGAAGCACCCTCAGTAATGGAGGTCCTGCCGCTCTGCTGATTGCCTACGGAATCAATGGAATCATGCTTCTTATGACGATGCATGCTCTCGGAGAGCTGGTTGTTTGTTTCCCCGTTTCCGGAGGCCATTTCACTCTCTTTACCCGCTTCATCGACCCCGGCTGGAGCTTTGCAATGTCTTGGAACTCCGTCATGAGCAATTTAGTCCTCGTGCCTCTAGAGCTGGTGGCTGCAGCCATGACCATCAACTTCTGGAACGAAATCAACGGCACCACCATCAACCCCGCGGTCTGGATCATCATATTCTGGAGTCTGATCGTCGCCATCAATCTCTTTGGAGTCCGGGGATACGGAGAAGCCGAGTTTGTCTTTTCTATTCTCAAAGTCACAGCCATCTGCGGATTCGTCATATTCGGAATCGTAATGGCTGCTGGAGGAGGTCCTTCCAATGGAGCTTTTGCCGAGTATCAAGGAGGCAAACTGTGGCAAAGCCCCGGAGCTTTTGCCAACGGATTCAAAGGTGTCTGTTCTGTTTTCGTTACGGCAGCTTTTGCATTTGCAGGAACGGAGTGGGCAGGTTTGGCAGCAGCAGAAACCGCGAATCCCAAAAAGATGCTCCCCAAGGCCACCAAACAGGTCTTTTGGCGAATTTGTCTATTCTACATTGTGTCTTTGACACTTGTAGGACTGCTGGTTCCTTACGATAACGAAATGCTGCTCAATAAGAAATCTTCCGCCGACGCTGCAGCTTCTCCCTTTGTGATTGCCATTCGTCTGGCTGGAGTTAAGGGTCTTCCCTCCGTCGTTAACGTGGTTATCATGATTGCCGTGCTGTCTGTTGGAAACGCCAGCGTCTACTCCTTCTCCCGAACTATGGCTGCAATGGCTGAAGCCGGCCAGGCGCCCCACATCTTTTCCTACGTTGATCGACGGGGACGACCTATTGCTGGAATTGCTGTGATTCTCTTTTTCTCCCTGTTTGCCTTCATTGCAGCAGCTGGAGCAGAAGTTCGAAACGCCGTCTTCAATTGGCTCTTGGCTCTCTCAGGACTCTCTTCTGTGGCAGTGTGGGGGTCCATTAACTTTGCTCACATTCGGTTCCGACAAGCGCTCAAGTACCGAGGACGAGACACAAGTGAATTGACCTTTACCGCGGGCTTTGGGGTATACGGGTCATGGATCGGTTTGATTCTTAACATTCTGATTCTCATTGCCCAGTTCTGGATCGCTCTGTTCCCTCTGGGAGGTAAGCCTAACGCAGAGGACTTCTTCTCGGCCTACCTTGCTGCTCCCGTCATCTTGGCCACTGTCATTGGGTACAAGATTGTCAAGAGAGATGGTATCTTGAGGATTAAGGATATCGATATCGACACAGGACGACGAGAAATGGACCTGGAGAAGGTGAAGGAGGAGATTGCCAGGGACAAGCAGGAGCTGAGTCAGAAGCCGTGGTGGTATCGGGTGTATAGCTTTTGGTGCTAGAAGCGATAGTTGTAAAGACCAATCTTATTTGTTCGTTTGTCTGTTTTGTATTTGATCAATTGACTGTTCAACGTGACCTAGCCCCAGTAAATTTGATGAGTAGGACATCATGTACCGCATTGTGCTAGACTGGTACCTGGTAGGAATATGGTAAAACAGACAGCCAGGGAGAGTCCAGAGCTGCTTAGGATCGTGCTGACTAAGCATCCAACCCCTGCAGTGAGTCCAACCGAGCCCGGAGCAACATAGCAGCCTTCGTGGCCAAGTGGTAAGGCGCAGCACTAGTAATGCTGAGATCATCAGTTCAAATCTGGTCGAAGGCATCATTTTTTTCTCTCTCCAGCTGCCGTTTGAGAATCCATGACATACGGTTGTCTTTTTGCCCATACAAGAGCTGTACAACCTTGAGGGGTTATGATGGTGAAGTGAGGCTGGCTTAGCAGAACATTACTGAAATCCCAATAAACCTCGCGTCACGAGACCAGGATTGGGTCTGTTTCTCGTATATCGGTTTCGTTAACGTGATTTGTATCATCCTGTGGAGTCAGCATTGATCAGTGTCACTTCGGTCTGCATGCTCAACATCCCACCTTAACCTTGCAGACTGTTTGTGCACCTGTCCTCTTAACCATCACTCCATACTTGCTCACATACACCCACACCTTCTCTGGCTGACAACATTGAAACACCATTTTTATTGCTAGACATAGATACTCGCTCGATACCCGCTGACGTGTACAATTTCGGACACAGACATTTGCTACACTGATCATCTTCGCTTCACCACCACTTTAACTGATACCTGTTCGGTGATACCAGTCGTGATACCATTATTGCGATACCATTTCTATTGATCAAATCAACAACGAAAGCCGATCACTGAAAACGACCACAAACCACGCCTCTGACATCGATTCCCTCGCATCGCTCGTTACCCATTCAGATCGATACCCTATTCAAGTAGGCCACCGCAGTCAAGATGAAATTACTGACCATCTTGACCTCGACACTGCGCGTTTTGTCGGTGCTGGCGCGACCCATCCATTCGGCCCCAGTCCACGTTTCTGCCGCAGCCGTCCTCGCGCGACGCTCGGAACCGACTGACGACAGCTACAACCAGTGGTACCAGAGTCTGAGTGAACGGCGACGCAAGCTGAACATGGCGTCGAAGCAGATCCAGGCCAAGCAGCACAAGGAGTCCGCCAACCGCATCAAGCACAGCACATCGCAGAACTTTGATCTGGAGTATGAACCAGACTGGCTCGATGGACTGGTGATACAAACCACAGGGCTAAAGGTGGGGAAGAACTCGTACAAGGTGCCCCACAACCGAGGAATTGATGCGCGACGAGGAGTTCCCAACAAGCAGGTTTTTGATGCCGTCAACGAGCCCGAAGATGACGCCAACTACTTCTGGGACCCCACTTGTCCGCGGTACAACCAGACGGCCCAGGAAAAGATTCCCAACTACCCTCGTCCGGGGGTCATTGACCCTCCCACTCGTTCGCCTGCTCGAGGAGATGTGGAGGCCAACAGCACGGGTGACAAGGGCCGATCTGATGAGAGGGGCAGTTTCAGCGATGGCGGAAAGAAGGGAGCCAAACCCGTGCAGTTTTCATCTGATGCCGGGCTCAGTTTCAAGGCAGGCAGTAGTACCAGCCTTTTCATTGCTGTGGCGTACTTGATATGTCTGCTATGAGTCTCTGACCGGTGGTTTCGGCTGGTATTGTTTCTTCAAGAGCTGTTTATGTAGCAGGTAATCGGTATGTAAGTAAGGGATGTACACTTATAATTGTGAGAGTAGCAATGGGCCACAGACAAAGACCCCATATGGAGTGATGTAATAATATTCTACAGGTAGTCTGTAAAATGCCACACCCAATGCGTCTTCGTGTGGTCCATAAACTTAATTCGACCCAAGTTGGAATCGAACCCGCAACCGTGTCAAATATATGGAGGGTCAAAATTCGAACACACAACCTGGACCTAAATTAGCCTGCTGCATTCTCGAGGCTGGCGCGTCACACACAGAACGATACAAGACTAGACAGCGGTCTATTGATACAATGGCGCCCCCTACAGTGAGTATGAAGCGCGAAAGGAGGTATTTGTGGGCATTCGAGGACGTGGATTCAACATCGAGCAACAACCGTGTCTTCAGCACTCTGTCCACACTAACACCAGGTCCAACGACAAATAAAAATCACAACCACCCAGGAGGTGCTAGACGACGTGCCTCCGCAGCAGGAGGGATTCCCCATGCGAAAGTGGGCCATCCAGATCTCCATGCTCAACGACAAGGGCGAGGAGGTGCCCGCCACGCTCTTCGATGAGGTCATCTACCAGCTGCACCCCACGTTCGTCAACCCCAACCGAACGTTCAAGAAGCCTCCGTTTCGAATTGAGGAGCAGGGCTGGGGAGAGTTCGATCTCAAGATTGTGTTTGTGCCCGCCGACAAGGGTCCCAAGCAGTCCGTCACCCACGACCTCAACTTCCAAAAGTCCAAGTACGAGGTGATCCACAACCTCAAGTTCCCCACCAATCGGCCTGGTCTCGCCAAGTTGCTGGCCGAAACAGGCCCCGTTCCGGGCTACGCTGCTCAGGCGGCTTCTCCGGCACCAGACACCAAGCGTCGGGCCGAGGAGGACGACTCCAAGCTCAAAAAGAAGAGCAAGGTGCTGGAAAAGTCCAGTGTGGACCTGGAGCGGCTGGCTGCCGGTCTGCAGAGACTCAAGGAGGACGATCTCATTCGAGTGCTGCAGATGGTCACAGACAACAAGACGTCAGACATGGCCATCAACAACAACGTCGATGAGGGCGAGTTCCACATGGATCTGTTCACCTTCCCCGACAATCTGCTCAAGAGTCTGTGGGATTTCACAAAGCGACGGTTCCCCGATGTTTAAGCCGCCTTGTTTGAGCAGATACAGCGGAGGAGAGAAGATAGGAGGTACCCTTAGAGTCTGTCAAACTGCAGGCTCTTTGTATATTAGTATATTAGTAAGATGTTATTGATTGTTGAAAAGTAGATGAGATTAGGAGAGTACAAGCGGCGTACTAGTAATGATCAACACAGCGTTCGTAGCTATCCGTCGAGCTCCGCTAAACACTGAGCAGTTCATATTCATGTTACAGCTCTTTGGTTATGGACATGTAGTCACTCAGCAACCAACACGCGACTTAGTAAGCAGTCTGTTAACGGCAGGTATAGTGATATACGTAATGATTCATTCAAGGGGATGTATCGTCTACAATAGTCGTGCAATCTGACCGCTATGTCTCATACTTGTTCCGACAAGGTCTCGGACAATACATACAGAATATATTATCTCATCATCACCAGCATCTAGTGGAACCGTATCTCTAGTGCGTACGGTCGTTAGCACATTGTTTGTGTCTGGTATATGCCCATGAAGACATGGCCTCATGACATTGTAGGATGGGGTGTCCCTGTTAGGATGTATGGGGTGTGCAACAGGTCAAGCTAACGAGACGGTTGTTGTCACTCCAGACCTTCGGCCAGTCGTTCCTGAGTCATTCCTGGGTCGCTCCCGAGTAGTTCTCTATCCCTGCAAAGCCTTGAATCGCTCTCTCATGTCCATCAACAGAGCCTCATCATCCTCATCCTCCTCATCCTCCAACTCGGTGGTAGGAGCCTGGGGAACAGGAGTGACGGTCTCCTTCTTGGGAGCAACCTTCTCCTTGGCCGGCTGGGGAGTGCCGATGGCGCCGTTTGTGATTTCGCCCAAAATGCCGTCAATTTCCTTCTCTGCGTCCTCATCCACCATTTCGTTGTCGTCCAGAGTGTCCAGAGTATCTCCGACCATCTCGTCGATAATTCCGGACTTGACCAGCTCCATGGACAGCTGCTGCATAGATCCCATGAGCTCGGGAAGTCGTACCAGCTGGTTCACCTCCTTCATGACCCCCGTGGACGTTTTCATCGATCCCTGGATCTTCTGCAGCGAAAACGCCTCATCGACCTGAAGAGACACGGAATTCAGTTGTGCTTTGGACGTGTGTAGCCGTGCTCGCTGCTTCTTGACGCCGTAGATCTCCTTGGCCAGAATCCGCGCACTTTTGACATCGTTTCGTTTCGCAGAAGCCTTGATCATCTGCTTGGTCTTTGCTTCCGATGATTGCAAGGACGCCAGCTGGCGGTCGATCTGCCGCTGGTTCTGACGAATCAGAGACTGGCACGTCCGCCGCTGCTCCGCCGGATCGGGGCCGTATATCGCTTTTTTGATGTAGTTCATGACAATGAGAGATGGTGGAGATAGTGTTGTGCGTCTAACGTTATCGTGCAGCCAAACTGGTCAACTGAGAATAGAGTGGCTGTTAGTTTTAGGAGGGGTATATTTGAGTGTTACTGAGAAAAGCGATAAATGGGTGTGTTTTAGTGATTACTGGTTATGAGTGGTTATGGTGGCGGATTATGAGCTGTTCAACTGACAGGTTATGAGCTATGTTTAGTGGCGCACGTCAGAGTGTGATTTATGGCGTGTTGAATTATCGAGGGTAATACCGAATAATCTGAGAAAAAATTGGAAGCAGCTGAATCCGCTTAGACACATAATATTTGAACGTAGAATACCTTGAAGAGCAACTTGTTTCACCGAAACATCCTTCCTGGCGGCAGTTCTTCCCCCTCATAGTGCAGCCAGTCATTCTTCGGACATTCCAATTGTGCTGGTGGCGGTGAGCTTGAAGTGCTGCTGAATAGTTGAGGAAAAGCAACACAAGTATAAAAGAAGAAGAGAGCTGCGCAAACCGAATTTAGACGAATTTCTGTATACCTTACACTGTCTGTTGATCACAGGACTGACTCAATGAGGACGCTCTCTCTTCAACTGCTGTCAGCTTGTGTATGACGTAAGCAGAGTTGGAACGTAACGACGGCAAAGCCCATCACAGCTGAGTAGCCGGGGTAATTGATGTGAGCAGTTCATAGTCGTAATACCTCCATAACACCTGATTACTAATCTACAACAACTCCACTACCCTCAGTCATGCTATCACCAGTAAATGCAGTTATAAAGCTGGGGTCATCATCACAATAAATCCATTTTAGGTTTCGTGCGACGGTAGAATGGAGGAGAGTTGTATTGGTGGTTGTGAGCCAGCTGAAGTGCTCGAAACTTGTTCACGTGACTTATCACCCGTCCAAGAGTCCCCATTTCAAGTCACGTGCCTCCATCTATCTTAGTCAGCCTGTTAGCTGCCATCCCACTCACCTACACCGTGCATGCTGCACATTAGCTTTTCACATATCGTGCCTAACCTCACATTGTTTTTTTGTTGCTACACCAAGACAGCTCCATGTCCGACTATTACAGCAATGTGGAGCCTGGGTTGGGGTCTGGGTCCGGCAACGACTCGGGCCGGCGGCAGACCGACTCGGACGCGACCATGACACTTACTAAACCCGTGGGAGACGTTACCAAAGACAACACTGACACTAACGACCACAACAAGGAGTACGAGACGATTCTGGATCTGAACGACGCGGAGCAGCTGCGGTTCATTGCCGAGCAGCTGGAGTCTTTGCATGGGGAGGGTGAGAAGACGGACGGCAACGACGAGTCTCAGAACGACGACTTTTCCATTCAGCCGGCTGATTTTGATTACACAGACACATCTCAACAACAACAACAGCAGCAGTCTCAACAACAACAGCAGCAGCAACAACAGCAGCAACAGCAGGTTCAGTCGCAACAGCAACAGGTACAGTCGCAGCAACAGCAAATATCGCCGGACGACGAGTTCAGATACTCCATCGACTCACGAAGACAACTACTGATCGACTCGTTACCAGTGCTCGACAACCTGGCCATGCAGATTCTCAACACCGTGGGCCGCCAACCGTACCAGACGACGCTCACCATGGTCACAGAACCCGACTCGGAGCTTGGTCAGAGCTTCTCCATTCTCATGTCGTTGTTCGACCAGACCAAACGGCTGTATTCGCAGTCGGAGCCCTTCATTTCAGGCGTGTCTCTGGGAATAAGAAACAGAGAACAAAAGAGCATTGTACAAAAGGCCAACATGGCCACATTCTGCGCCGCCGTGTTTGGGTTCGCAGAGGTCGGCTTTTACCATCTACACGAGTTCTTCCTCGACTCGTTTGTGCCCGATAACATGCGACTGTTGAAATCGCACGGAGCGCTGTTCCTCGAGCTCAAAACACAGGCATACATCTCGGCCATGTCGCAGAACGAGAAGTCAAAGACGGAAATTCTCAACGACTTGTTCCCCATGGATCTGGACCGCATGCTAATCAACCGACGAAACTCCAAGAGCCTGGCTCCTTCCGAAGTCGACTTTGTGTCGCGATGTCGGTCGCGTCGAGAACGACTCTTCAACGCCAACTCCACCTCGGAGCTCTCGGACACGTACAGTTGGCTTTCTTTCTTGAAGGAGGTCGTGGAACACGTTTCAAAGGTGTACCTGGCTACTTTGGTCAGCAAGAAGACTTCCACACAGGGCTCGGGCTCTATCCCCTTGTTTGCTTCCCCATCAGCTAGTGCTGCTCCCAGCGGGAATAACTCGGTGGCACCTTCAGCGCCCACTTCTCCCAGAATGGCTCGAAGACAAAAACCTACTAATGAACTGTCGATGCCCACAGAGGAGGACGAGGAGGCTGCTCGGTTTGCAGCTGCACGTCCCAATGTGCCTGTTAGACGACCCTGGAGCAAGGCCGAGGAAGCTGCATTGATGAACGGTCTCAGAACAGTGAATGGACCTTATTGGTCGCAGATTCTGGAGATCTATGGACCTGGAGGCACGGTTTCGGAGGTGCTCAAGGACAGAAACCAGGTTCAATTGAAGGATAAAGCGCGAAACCTGAAGCTGTACTTTCTGAAGGCCGGAGTCAAGGTGCCGGACTGTCTACAGTTTGTCACTGGTGGAATCAAAAAGGGAACTAGAGGACGAAGAGGAGGAGCAGCAGACCAGCGACAGAGGGTCCAGCCCCAGCAGGTTCAGCAGCAGGTGCAGCAGCAGGTTCAACAACAACAGCAGCAGGCTCAGCAGCAACAACAGCAACGGCAACAGCCTCAGCAACAGCAGCAACAGCCTCAGCAACAGGTTCAGTCCCAGCAGCCGCACCAGCAGAACCCTAACATGCAGTTCCAGCTGCCCAACATTCAACAAATGTCGCAGCAGCAGCTGCCTCCTCTGAGCCACGTGCATCCCGAGCTCCAGCAACAGCATCAGCAGCATCAACAGCAGCAGCATCAACAGCCACAGCACCAACAGCCACAGCAGCAGCAGCAGCAGCAGCAGCAGCAGCATCAAAACTCGCATCAGCAGCATCCACACGATAGAACGCATGAGGAAGACTCGATGCGGGCGGCCGAGGCAGCCGCGCAGATTGCAGCCAGTCTGTCGCATCTGGACGATGAGGATAATACCCTGATTCAAAAGGTGGGGGCGTTTATCAATAATTAGAGGTTATTTATATGTATCATAGGACTTGAGGAGGTGTTGTAGGGTGGTTGACGTGGGTTCGTGTTCGGTAGCACAAGCAGAATAATGGGGCAGTAGAGGACTATTGTTCAGACAGTTTCATGAACACCAATGACTGCCCGGTGGTGCTAGCAGGTCTCTGTAAACATGGGTTCCCCACGGGTTCTAGCTTGGTTCTAACCGAGACCTATGCAGGGCCTCCTAGCATCATAAAGAGGGTCTCAGACGTGCCGTAGCTTGATGCTACCCGTGGTCGATAAGGGCTGAACCCGCACTGGTCTATAGCTACAGTAGTTCACGTTGACGACTGTTCATTAATCCAGCCCATATCTGTGAACCTGACTGTCTGTGCGATTCCAGTGATCAAGTCAGTTCAAGTCAATTCAGCTCAATTCAGCTCATGTAATCCGGGGCCATCTTCTCTACTTGTACATGACGTCATGTTCATCGGATGGGATCAGAACAGCCAGCATCAGCTATTATCGGTATGCAGTCTAATGAGCTGATAGTGTGCATATTTCTTCCCAGTCGAACCACATCATAATACAGCAGTGGAAGACAGTAGATATTATACTGTCAACAATAGACGTGTGTAATATAATGCGGTATCAGATATTCTGTCCGACCGTTGTACAATGGAATGTCACATAATTTGACGTCGTTAATCGGCCCTACATTCACATCTCAGACACTGTTCATTTCCCTCAGAGACCCTCGATGCATATATCTCTGCATGTTCGTGCTTACAACAGGGCTTGTTCATCGGCCGTTTGTGTGTGCGTCTGTGTCGATCATTTTGGTAGCTGGAGCGAGCGACGGATTGGTCGGGTGGAGATGGTGACATCTAGACTCACATAATGTGACACTGTGACACTGTTTCAGTGTGACGTTCCCGGTTTGTAACCGCTTGACTGACACTGCCCGAATACTGTAATTACCCGAGTCCGTATGTCTACCGTGACATTGACAGTGACATTGCTCCACCCCTCACAATCGGCGGATCACCCCTCCAGGTGTGAAACCAGCCATCTCGCCTGCAGGAGATCTTATTGTCTGTGTCTTGAAAATGGTGAGACCGTGGTGGAGAGTCCTGTACAATGTCCCAAAACCATCACCTCCCAGCCAGCCCCCCTACATGGTCTCCGAACCTTATCTCCAAAACATCCAGGGACACAAAGCAAACAAACTTTCAACATGTAACCTAATCACACAACCTCCCCCATCTATCGCCAGCCCCGTCATTTACCAACGGTCAAATGCTGGTCCAGAGTCTCGAAAATGACCCCGACCTGCATAAACGATGCATGCGAGCTGCGAGAAAGGCTTCTGGCTGGTGCTCCGGCCGATATGGGCGTTTCTGGTAGTGCAACCCATCACTGGGCTAGCCAGGTATAAAGACGAGACAGTAAGACCTTTGGAGTCTTTCTAATACAAGCAACTTCTTGACTCACCACCGACTCTAACTCGACACCAACCTCGACTTTCGTTCACTCTTTCACGATCGTCACCATTACGACTTATTCATTCTTTCATTAACCAAGTCGTTACTCACATTCCTTCAATTTCATTCGAGTCTCAGTCAACACACACACAAGTCAGCTATCACAACAATGTTACAGTTCCTCTTGCTGCTCAATCTCGCCCTTTCGGCATCTGCTCGAGTCATCCACAAAAAGGTCACTGTCGTCAACGACGTGGTTGTCACTCCTTCCACAACTAGATACGTGACCGTCACCGGAGGCAAGTCTGATCATGTGACCCTTGACCAGACCATTGAGTCCGTGGAAACCGTGTTTGTGGCCCACACCGTGCCCACCACCGTCATCACCGGAACTCTCATCTCCACAGTCCAGTCCATCATCACAGCCAACCCCGTGACCCAGACCGACTCCTACCCTACCACCTCTGGAGCTCCTCAGATCAACTTGGACACTCTCACCGAGCCCAAGACTCTGAACCCCTTTGACGGAGTTGTTACTGACGCCGAGGCTCTCCCCACCGAGTCCACTGTCGCTTCCAGTGCCTCTGCTACTGCCTCTTCCACTCAGTCTTCTTTCTCTGTCTCCATCCGGTCTTCTTCCTCTGCTGGTGTTGCTGACACTCCCGCTGACTCCACTCCTACCGTGGACTCTTCTAGTTCGGTGGCTGCTTCTTCTGCCGTTGCCTCCTCTGTTGTCTCTTCTGCTTCCGCTGCTGCTTCTTCTTCTGCTGCTGCCCCCAAGCCCAACACTGGAGGAACTGCTCCTCCTGCTTACAACGGAGACCTGTTCTCTGCCATTGACACCTCGGCTCCCCCTGGTGTCTTCAAGCAGGAGCCTCTGAACATCCAGATCCCCAAGGGAGCCGTCAAGGAGCTCGGCCAGTCGCCCGTCCACACCAACAAGTTCTACTTTAACATGTTCCTCGGCGACCGAACCATGCCCGTCTACACTCAGCCCTACTCTGTCTGGTGGTCCAAGACGGATAAGTTCCCCGGTGTTGGTGTTTCTTACTCTCAGGCTAAGGATAAGGTCTACGGTCCCCAGAAGACCAACCCCATGGAGTACATGCTGAACCCTGTGGGAATCATGTCCTTTGTCTTCTCCGCCAAGGAGTTCACGACCGACAACATGGAGATGCAGGTTTCCGATACCGACACCTTCTCTGCTACCACCACTGTCTCTACTGGTGACGGCTCCATGCAGCTTCCTCTTGTTCAGGGAATGGGTTTTGTCACTGCCAAGTACAACGGTCTGACTCCTCTTCTGCTTACTCAGGTTGGTTTCGATTCCGTTGTCAAGGGCAACTCTCCTGTTGACGGCACTCTCAAGTACGTTGCCAAGCTCTTCAACGGCGTCACCTGGACCATCTACGTGACCACCTCCGATCCCGACTTCAAGTTCCTCTTCCCCGATCCTCACACCATCAAGACTCACTCCACCCAGCCCTGTGTCATCCAGATGGCCACTACTGGTGATGCTGACTCTGATGCTGGATCTGCCGTCTCTGGATACGACAAGGCTGCCGGCTCTTACCCTGTTTCCGCTTCTCTTAACGGACAGGCCAACGGTGGCTCTGCCCAGTACTCCATTGCCTACAAGACCGAGGGATCTTCTGCTTCCGGCTCCACCCTTCTGTTTGCTCTGTCTCACCACAAGAGCTCCATGGTTTCTCAGTCTGGCGCCGTTTCTGGCCCCAAGATCCAGTCCACCAACAAGGGTCCCATGTACGCCTACGTTTCCAACGCCCTGACTCTGTCTGAGACCCTTGAGACCGATCTGCAGTTCCTGCCCTGGTCTCAGGTTTCTGGCTTTGCTGGTAAGGCTACTCTGACTGCTGCTCAGCAGAAGCTGATTGCCGAGGTTGCCAACTCCGAGCTCAAGCAGGAGATTGGAACCCAGACCAACCTGGACACCAACTACTTCTCCGGAAAGGCCCTTGACAAGTTTGCCTACATTCTGCTGGTTCTGTCCGACATGATTGAGGACGAGACCACCACCAAGTCTGTTCTGGCCCAGCTCAAGAAGGCCATGGCTGTCTTCACCAAGAACACCCAGGTTTCTCCCTTCATCTACGACACTCTGTTCAAGGGTGTGACTTCCGGTGCTGCTCAGGCCTCTGGTGACTCTGGAGCTGACTTTGGTTCTCCTTACTACAATGATCACCACTTCCACTACGGTTACTTCCTTCACGCTGCTGCCGTGATTGGTCACGTTGATGCCAAGTACGGAGATGGCCAGTGGGTCAACGAGAACAAGGACTGGGTCAACGCTCTTATCCGAGACACTGCCAACCCCTCCAAGGATGATTCTTACTTCCCCGTCTACCGATCTTTCGACTGGTTCTCTGGCCACTCTTGGGCCAAGGGTCTCTTCCCTGCTGCCGATGGTAAGGACGAGGAGTCTTCTTCTGAGGACTACAACCACGCTTACGGAATGAAGCTGTGGGGTAAGGTTGTCGGTGACAAGGCCATGGAGGCTCGAGGAGATCTGATGCTGGCTGTTATGAAGCGATCCATGAACGACTACTTCTACATGAAGGACGACAACAAGATCCAGCCCGAGCAGCTCATTGGCAACAAGATCCCCGGTATCACTTTTGAGAACAAGCTGGACTACACCACCTACTTTGGAACCAACCCCGAGTACATTCACGGTATCCACATGATCCCCGTCACTCCCGTCTCCTCTCTTCTGCGAGACCCTACTTTCGTCCAGCAGGAGTGGGAGCAGAACGTCTCCCAGTTCATTGGCGACGTCAACTCCGGATGGCTCGGTATCTTGCACTCTAACCAGGCTCTCTACGACCCCAAGAGTGCCTACGAGTTTTTCTCTCAGGACAATTTCCAGACTCTTTGGCTTGATGGAGGTGCTTCTCGAACCTGGTATCTCGCTTACTCTGCCGCAGTTTCCACCTAGATGGAATCCGCAGAGCAAAGATCTTGAAGATTCTCCTATTTATTATTATGTATGTATATTTATGACCTTGATTATTGACTGAGTGATTGTAGACTGAGTAGATGCTTGTGATTGTGTAATCTTTAGTGATATCTTATCTTCGGGCACGGTTACACTGCAAGACAGAGAAGAAAGAGCTTCGAAATAGCTCTGATTAGAGAGGTAGTATAACTGAAAGAGAGCCCTTGATTCAAGGAATACATTGGTATAAGAACCACCTTTCAAAGTGGTGTATTCAAGGACTAGGGTCGTAATCAAGTAAGTGCTGAGAACAGTGACAAAAGCTTGCCAACTACGATACATGAAACATCGATTTCCACGGATAAGCAGTTTCCATGGAGAGACACGATTCGTCTTCAAGGTCTTGCCTGACTCCCTGAGCACTCCGTACTCGTACATCTGGAAACAAAGCAATCATATCACTTTAATCATCATGACTCAACTTTAGATGAGACAATACGACCGTCACAGAATGGCGAATATAACAGCAATAATTATGGGGACTTCGAATTCGTCATTCGTCATTCGTCGTCGAGTTGCTATCGTGAAACGTCCTTGTCACATTTCCAAGCCACTTGGATCACACAATTGATGTTCCTTGTTACCGTCACCCATATGTTACGCACGGAGTAAAGTCTCCTGATCGGAGCCCGTGAGCCCCGTAAAAAGAGGAGGTCACTCGATCGCAGATGTATTACCTAAAATGAACAATAGCAAATCATCTGAGACCTTTTTCCCATTCATTCGCCGGTAAAACCAATTTGCCTAGTTCCCGGCCGGTTGTGTGGCTTGTATTGGGTTTGGGCTGGTAATAAAAGTTAGCGCCATCAATGGTGTCAGTTGTGAGGCTTGACTTAAGTTGCCGTGATGATACGGGGAGCAAAATGGTGATAATTGCACGTTGCTGGATGGGGCAAAAAAACCAGACGACCTCGGAGAGGGTCGAACTCTCGATCTTACGATGGCGGCCATTCAGGTGACTAACAGTCGTACGCCTTAACCAACTTGGCCACGAAGTCTGGAGCGATGCACGAGCTTAAATTTGGCGTAGGGAATGTGGGGGGTGCTTACGTAAGCAAAATTTGGAAAGCGGTGAAAAGTGGTTGTTTGAGAGTGATGAGACTTCAGACGAGGTACCAACAGCTACAATGGGCTGGTAAGAGTCTAGTAGTGCAACTGGACAACCACCCCACCCCTCAATCAAGCCACATTGAGTTCTGTCCAGCTGATATCTGGCATGAGTGATGCAATTTCCCCGGGTCGTTTCTGTCCTCGTGGGCTGGTGGGTGGAGACAGGTGGAGACGGGGACTGGCCGGCGTTAGCGATGGTTTAGGGTGTGGAAAAAACTGTTTTCCAGAAGCTCTTGTCTTTGTTCCATGGAGACGTGGGAACGGAGAAACGTGTGAGACAGCGTGGAACTTTGTCCCATGAGATTAGCGACAAAACCGGCTCAATGAGGGGGCCAAGCATTCCAAAGATTCCAGTAGCGGGTTGGAGTATCAGGTACGTACCAGGTACGGACTATAGCTCCGTCGCGTGACTGTCATGTTTAGATCCACTTTTGTCCGTTGTCTCAGAGATATATGCAACCGCGGACGGTCCAGGCTACCGACTGATATTATCGGCTTGTGGGTCGGCTTGTGTATCGTATCTCGGATATTATTGTTTGTACGGAGTACAGCATCCCTCGGCCGTTTGATTGGTGCTTTTAATTACGGCCCGAATGAAATTAATACTTGTAAGCCCAGCCACAGCCCAGGTCCCTGGCTTTTGCACAGAGTTCAATTTGCAGCAGCCCTTCTTGCCGTTATTAATGGCTGGCCGAAACAAAAGGGCGATAATAGGTGGACAAACAGACTATAGAAGGGAGCACAAGGAGAACAAGAGAAAACGAGTCGTGGGGAAAAACAGTGGCTTACATACGTCATTTGTATGTACATACGGGTTTGGAAGCAGCCCTATGTTATCTAATGTAATTGAATGTAATTGTGGGTGGTGAGGGGAGCTGAGTGAGAGAGGATTAGCTATGCTCCCCATTGTATCACCAACACCACAATACACACCATACTTGCACTATGTGCTCTCGATTGGTATGGGTACGTCGTACAGCACGGCTTGGAAATAATTTATCTACCCGGGTCACACTGCATGGGCCGAATTAGTCCACTACGGACATTCAACGGTGTCGGGTATAGCCGAGAGTATACCGTGGTTCAGCCATACCCGAATCTGCCGACCGGGTAACGGCCTGAGACAGTGCCTGAGCAAGAAGCAAGCCAGTAGGGAAAGTAAAGGAAAGAAAGGGTGCTCCCTGGATAAAATCTTGCAAACCTAGAAGCTTGGAGTAAGGAGAGAGAGAGCGTGTAGACTCTCTCAGTAGACTCTGCCATCGGCGTCTGATCTGAAATCTGGGTCTCATTCAGTGTGGCGTCGGTAGGCTTTTCAGTCTTAAGGATATGCGCTCATGTGTGTTTGTTTAGTATGAAGAGTGACTCGTGGTTCGTGGCTTGACTGGAGCAGCCAGATTGTCACAGCAGCCAATGGAAATGGTGAAGCTGAGATTGTACGAGTAGACAAGGGAGAACTCATACGAGAGCAGACCCCGTACACCAGCTCGTAAATCAACACACCAGCCGACTCCGTCATACCCCACACACCCCTGATTATGTACATTCAAATGACGCATGCAAAGGCACGCCCTGTATCTATAGGGAGAGGAGAGTGCTGGCTGTACTCTCGGCAGTATACACTTGTATTTCCTCTGCTCGCCAAGTAAGGCCATGTTCCCTGTCCGGCGATTCCTGTTCTCAGAGTTCAGACCCTCGTGATTAGGGGCTGAGAAAAATTCTCTTCTCCTCAGACAGAGGCGATAGCCACAGTGGCAGCCCGGTCTAGTGTGGCGACCCCCCTGGTTTGTATGGTGGTGATGGGAGGAGGGTGTAGACTTGTAGACGTGGCTAGCACAATCACGCAATCGCGCCCTTTTGCATTTTTGCCCACGCTAAGTTAGACTTGGGCCCGAAGCAGAAAGACTGCGGGCAAAACAAAGGGAGGACCCTTATAAGGTTGCATCTGATTAAGCCACAGAGTGCAATAGACTTTTGCTTACAGGAAAATCGCCATGCATGTGTGATGGTGTAATGGCGTTCCAGCGTTGAAGACCGGTGAGATGTTGAGTGTGAGGGAAGCTATGGAACAGGGCCCAAAGTTGGGAAACATAGAAAGAGCGCCTCGAATAGACGATTCCTCGAATTTCTCGCCGATCGGACGCTTCCTCGCAAAGTTGTACGCTTTTTCGTTTCGAGATCGAATCTGTGGCTGAAGCCACTAATTCAAAATCGATACTTGAAGAAGTCACGACTATAGCTCGCAAAACAACACTCTTTCCTTCAACACACCATAGCCCAAGGCAGAAATACTCTCAACAGTACTGCAAAGCGGCCTACAAGTGACACAAACACACCAACACCTCTCAACTCTCAAACCAGAAGCTCGCACGATCGTTTGACACACTGAGCTTGTCACATAAGTTGCAACTGTCACTCTGATTCACAGGCAAGCCACAACCCATTTACTCAGACCACCATACTGAGGCTTGAACTCTACACCTGTGGCTGAAAGCGACGATTGACAGCACCGTGAAAATACTTTGAGCTGTATATTAAAGTCGCCAGGCCCAGTTGAACCCATACATCATCCTTCATCTCAACTCTTGTCTCTCTCACACAACACAATGACTTCTCCAAGCTCCAGTCGAGAGCCGTCAGAGATTTACCCTCAGGAGGAAGAGGTGGACTACTTCTCCCCCGACTCTGAGGACCATGTGTACCTTCCCCAGTACCATGCTCACAACCCTCGAGTTCGAGATTGGTTCTACAAAAACGTCTTTTCTCACCCTGGACAACGTGTTAAGAACTACACCCTGTCGCTCTTCCCCATTGCTCAGTGGATTTACCGATACAACCTCATCTGGCTCACATACGATCTGATTGCAGGCATCACCGTCGGATGTGTGGTTGTGCCCCAGGGAATGTCCTACGCCAAGCTAGCAAACTTGCCCCCGGAGTATGGTCTCTACTCGTCTTTTGTCGGAGTCCTCATCTACTGTTTCTTTGCCACCTCTAAGGATGTTTCCATCGGTCCGGTTGCTGTCATGTCGCAGCAAGTCGGTCGAGTCATTATGCATGTTCAAGGAGAATACCCCGAGGCCTCTGGACCCATGATCGCCACCATGCTGGCACTTCTCTGTGGTTCCATTGCCCTTGGTATCGGTCTTCTGCGTCTTGGTTTCATTCTCGAGTTCATCCCTGCCCCTGCAGTCATGGGTTTCATGACCGGTTCCGCCATCAACATCGTCACCGGTCAGGTGCCCGCTCTTATGGGTATCGACAAGCTGTTCAACACCAAAGACGCCACCTACATGGTCATCATCAACTCGCTCAAGAACCTCAAGCACTCCAACTACAACGCCGCCTTTGGTGTCGTTGCTCTCTTCATCCTCTACGTGATCAAGTACTCTTGCCAGTACCTGTCCAAGAGATTCCCCAAGTACAAGAAGGTGTTTTTCTACATTGAAATCATGCGATCCGCGCTCATTATCATCTTCGGAACCCTCATCTCTTGGGCTGTCTGCCACCCTCACAAGAAGACTGGAAAGTTCCCCATCTCCATCATCAAGACTGTGCCTCGAGGTCTCATTCACACTGGTGTGATGAAGGTCGACACTACCTACATGTCGAAGATGGCCTCCGAGCTGCCCGTTTCTACAGTCGTTCTTCTGCTTGAGCATATCGCCATCTCCAAGTCCTTCGGTCGAGTCAACGACTACAAGATTTCTCCCGACCAGGAGCTTATTGCTATTGGAGTCACCAACCTTGTCGGAACCTTCTTCAACGCCTACCCTGCCACCGGATCTTTCTCTCGATCTGCCCTTAAGGCCAAGTGTGGTGTTCGAACTCCTGCCGCCGGTATCTACACCGGTGTTGTTGTTCTGATTGCTCTCTACGCCCTCAACACCGTCTTCTACTGGATCCCCAACGCCGTTCTTTCTGCCATCATCATCCACGCTGTGTTTGATCTTGTTGCCCACCCTCGACAGCTCTTCCACTTCTGGAAGATTGCCCCCATCGATGCCGTCATCTTCTTTGTTGCTATTATTCTAACAGTCTTTGTCACCATCGAGGCCGGTATCTACTTTGCAGTCGCCGCATCTCTAGTCTGGCTGCTCCTCAAGGTCGCCTTCCCCGCTGGAGACCTCATGGGCAAGATTGAGATTGTCGACGTTGAAGATCCTCTCATCGTTCAGCAGGCTGCCGATGTCGAGGAGATTGCTGCTGCCGAGGCTGCTCGAAACACCAAGCTGGGTAAGGTCAAGGGTCTGATCAACAAGGCTGGTAAGCTCATTGAAAACGGTCCTGTTGTCGATGATGACGTTCAGCATGGTCTGCCTCTCCTGTCCCCTTCAGAGGTTGAGAAGTCCACTACTGCTGCCGCTCTGTCTCACGTGCCTCGACGAACCGTCTGGGTGCCTCTGTCCCGAAAGAACGTCAACCCCGACATCAAAATCTCGCCTCCTCGACCCGGAGTCATTGTCTACCGATTCACAGAGGCATTCACCTACCCCAACTGTTCTAGACAGACAGACAAGCTGGTGGATGTTGTTCGAGAGAAGACTCGACGAGCCGAGGGAGTGCGTCAATACAAGACTCTCGGAGAGCGACCATGGAACGACCACGGTCCTCGACATCCCAAGGAGTCCGACACAGTCGATCTACGACCCATTCTGGAGAAGGTTGTGCTTGATTTCTCCGTCGTCTCTTCAACAGACTCCACCGGTATTCAGAACCTGGTGGATGTTCGAGGAGAAATCAACCGATACGTCGGCCGAGAGGTCGAGTTCCATTTCGCAGGTCTTCTGTCTCCCTGGGTCCGACGAGCTCTTGTTGGCTCTGGATTTGGAGGAGTGCCCAAGGGACAGCATCTGAGCAACTACCAGGTGACTGCCGCCCGACGAGCCACTCCTCTGGACCGACAGACTCTGCCCAACGATACCACCATGGTGATTGAGGGCGACTCTCTGTCCAACGACTCGGACGAGGAGTACACGAAAAAGAAGCCGTTCGATGAGGAGGAGGCCATTGGCGGCCAAGACACAAAGAGTGTGTCTTCTTCGACGCGGGATGACAAGGAGTTTGGAGGCTACGTCCCTGTGGTGTCCACCGACACTCCTTTCTTCCATCTGGACATCCCCGACTTGTAAGCATCTTCATGGGAGGCATGGGAGGACTAACTATTTATTGCATTAATCAAAAGTATTTGTATGAAAAAAGAGGGTGTTTTTGTATTGTAGATGTATTTTAGAGCTATCTGATACGATTCGACGATATACAAGCATCATAGAGTGCTGCTCGTGTCTCTTCATTAATGATGACTCATCACACCGCTTACTAACTCCCGGAAATTATCATGCAAAGTCCCATGCAGATGCGACGGCAAAATTTACACTTATCGAAGCGTCATAAGGGCAGGAAGATGGGTCGTAAAAGTGTTGGAAATGGGGAATTTCCCGAGAAGAAAGTAGTTTCATTTGATTCAGAGAGCTCTCAGGATGACTCTGCTAGTATTCCAAGTCCACAACGATTTTCCTCGAATTCTTAGCAATTGTTGCAAGTTCTTTGTTAAGCTCTTCTATCTGCAGACATTGCATATGCACCTGGTCACACATTCCAAACAAAGTGTAATCGTCTTCTGTGGAGAAAGAGCGGTTTTACTGCACTCATATTACTATCAATTTACTGCTCTAAAACCAGCCAAAAATCGCACATCAACAGCCATGCTACCGCCCGAGCTGGTGAACATCTTGCTACAGCATCTGGACCTCTACTCGCTTGTTTCTCTGGCTCAAACATGTCAGTCCTGGAGCTGTGCCATTGCAGAAGCTGACTATCGATACATGCTCCTCCAGAGCTGTCCTTTCTACCAGCTTGACAACTCGAATCGACACTCATGGAGAGACTGTGCAACTGAGTACCTGCGCCGCAACCGACTCAACAGTCCCAAGGTCGACAGCTCTATCATTCAACAGCTCCAAGTGCTTCCGACCACAAACATCTCATTGAAACAAGATGAGCTATTGCCACCGCATTTTTACTCTTTGTGTAAGATGGAACCGACGACTCAGGACGGGTGGCATGATGACGTACCGCTGCGACACTTTGATAGCGGCTTCAGCTTTCAGGGCGCTTTTGTGTCACTTCAGGAGAGTGAGGGGAACACTACAACATTTGAGGAGGATTACCATTACGACGACAGCACGATATCCAGCAAGTTTGGTATTAGCATGAGATTCCCAGAAGGAGGAACGGAAGGAGGGGGACACAAACAGCATCGGGTTCTGGCGGTGAGAGCCAACATGAAGTGCATAGCTACTATCGTTCGTTTCGAGCCGAACGAGTATCGCATTCTGGTGAAGTACAACGATAGTTATGGCACTGAACCAGACATTGACTTTGGAGGTAGTTCAGATGACTGGCTTTACACTGTCGGATTCTGTCCCTCCAAACTCACCTCTTTCGACCTCTTCCTGGTCGAATCTTGCATCTTTGTGTATGTTCAACAACGAGGACATACTGGAGCTCTTCTTGCTATGAACAACGGAGTGTTTGAGCGGGTGCTGTTCAACGACAAGTACGTTTTCACTTCGTCACCTGACATGTTGTGTGTGTTTGACTGCAAGATTGCCATGGCTGGAAAGCAAGTCATGCCAGAATTCATGCGCTATCTGTTTAACAGAACGCCTGTTCATGCCACTAACATTTGTCAAGACCCAGTCTACAGCAACTATGTCGGTCTCTACAATGCGGCTGGAAGCATGACTCATCTGATCGACTTTGCCTCTCAGAGCATAGTTGATATGACCGCATTCTACTACACGTCTTTGGTAGCCGGTTTCTTTGCGCTTCCAGGATTAGTAGACGGGCAACTGGTGGTGTACAGGTACTCACGGCAGTTCCTACAGACGCATTTTGGCGAGCATATTGACGTTCAGACAATGATGACTAGCATTAACTGTCTTGTTGACGCTCCTGATGTTATAAGACCGTGTCAGACTCCACAAACAAGAGTTCCAGCTCGATCTAGAGGAGTTCACAGGCATAAGGCACATAGACGAGTGGTCGTCTAGACGCTAGAGTGGGGGATTATTTATATATTTATAGCGATGAGATATGATTATGACAGAGCAGGCGATGACAGAATGGGGTGGCACTACAGTCTGGTGACAGAGGGGGGACGATGTGACTAGTAGAGTGATAGAAAACACACGGGGCACGGCGCATAGCCAACCACGTAGCTGTAAGAGACGATGTTTACACTGTCTGACTTCTGTGTTTGTACACAAACGTAGAGTACTACACACTGTAGCTACATACTGTAGCCCACTATTGCATACCAGGAGCCGTCACTAGATGTACATTCTAGCCACCACCTATCTACAACCACAACCACTTGCTAATATACAATCTATTAATGCAACCAATCCTCCATTTCCCTCCTCTACTTTCTGACAATCCCCTTCATGCGTTTCTTCATCTTGACCACTGGCTTGGATACCTTCTTTACCGCCGTATCCACCTTTGCCACCTCCACTCTTTTGATCTTTTCACCCTGAGCGTTTCTGAACACTTCCTTTGCCAGTTCATCATCTAGCAGATCCTGTTCAGACACGCCACTGTCCTTATCATCTCTCTTTCTCAGCTCTTCCAACACATCCACATCTCGTCCAATCTTGTTCAGACGAGCCGTTCGTTCCTTGAGCTCCTCCAACCGTTCAATGCCCTCCTGCTCGTCAATGTTGGCCTTTTGCCTTGCCTCTATTTCCGCCATGACGTCTCCACCTTCTGTAGTAACTGCACCTCCGAGCTTGGAAGGATCGGGCATAGCCTTACCCTGCTTCTTGAGCTCCTCCAGCTCTTTCTCCTCCTGTTCCAGCCGGTCCAGCCGCTCGTCTAGGGTCTCTTCCACCTTCTTCTCGTCTCTCCAGGGCTCGTAGTTTCGCACGGCTCCGTACTCGGTCTGATAGTCTGAGTTCTTGGGGTCTGTCTTGAACCTGATCTCTCCAGAGCATCTAGGACAACGAATAAAGAACCGAATGATCTTGACGTCAAGATACACCTCGTCAGTCACTTGTTTCCGAGCGTTGAACTTTTTGCTCTTATAAATGTATTCTCCACAAGCTGTGCATCGCATGGAGAAGGGCACCATGAGCCGCACCGTTGGCATGGTGGCCGATTTGGAGTCGGACACCTTTTTGGCGCGCCTCTCCAGCTTGCTGGGATCGAAATCTGGCGGGTAGTATTTGTTAATACCTTTTCGATCCGACATTGTGTGGTGGTGATGATGTAATGATGAAGTGTGAAATAGACTGCTGATTTTCTGTACCTTGAAACTTTATCAGGTGAGATAGAGATGAGAATGGGGTTGGTCAGAAGTGGTTATTGGTGAGTGGGAGACAATAGAGAGATGACCTGTGAGGTCAGGGGATATGAATGGGTAGCATGTTTAACTGTGGAGCTGATCTGAACTGAACTGCGTGTTTTAGATGGGGCGGATAGTTAGCATGGCTCTTTACTTGGCTCTTAGTTGACTATGCTTCTTATAGTTGGCCTTATCAACAAATAATTCATCACTCTTCTCCACACCGTGAACCACACAAGTATTGACAGCTCCAGCACTCTCCAGATGCCTCATACTGCATTCTTTCGGGTCACATGATTCCACGCCTCATTATCACATCACATGACTCCAGGCCCCATTTTGGCATCACATGACTATCACCACCAACTCACTTCACGTGACCATCACTCTGATACATCATTCTCCCCAAATCCAACATGATCATTAATGTAATGGAGCGGATAGCGGAACTCAAAAAGCCGTTGCTTGGCACGACAAACATTTTCCGTTCTAACCAACCATGAGATGGGATGCCCGTTATTAACCACAACAACGACATCGTATTCTTGGCTTCCACGTGTTTGCGCCAGAACAGCCAAGAATGTGATGTCACCACGTAATTTTTCTCTCTAGAATTATGGGCGTAGACATACAGCTGAAGATCTCTTGTTTGTGTGTGTACTCCGGAACTTGTAGCTTTGTTTGGGTGCCGCGGAAGTCGTCGTATTACTCCGATTCTCGCCAAAAGGAAATTTCCCGTCCGCCAGCTCCACCTGCAAATACCCCATACGCTGATTAGAGTCTCGCTAGAAGGTTGCCCATAAACCTCACGAAAATACGGAGCAAAGTCGCTAGAAAAACGAGAATATACGCTAGCGGAAAACCAAGACAGTAGTTAGATTGGGAATATCCGGCTGTACAGTAAGATACCAAGAAAGTCCAATAAACTACAGCTTTCACGCTCCCAGAGACGTTTCTATACCCACATGGAGGACCGCATATAGTTACCTATTTGGATTGGGTAACCTTGACCACCTTTAAAACTTGGCCAACAGAAGGTACAGCAGCAGTAGCTCCCCCCCGTACACTGCCCCATGTGGTTGGCAGCCCCTATTATACACCTGGTTACAGGTTTTACAGTGGCAGCTATTTTTTTTACCGTGCTGGCCGCCGTTGGAGGATGCGATGAGCAATCACATCAGCTCTGTGATCGGCTGGTCATATCTCCCATCTCCTTAATTCTTACTAAGCACACGTGCAAGTCGGCCGTGTACCGAGTCTTTGTATCGAGGCTTACATCTATCATCCATCGTGTCAACCAATCTAGACCCTCCAAATGCCTCAGGGCGCAGAGTTGCTTTTCCAAAGCAAAGATGCTAAAAGAAGGTTGGCCGGCGCCGGTCTGAGCATGTACAAAGTGGGTGGTGCGTTCACCATGTCTCTCCCATGAGTTTGGTTGTATTTTTGACCTTTTTTGCCCGGGGCTGTAGTTTGAGAGCCACGGCGGCTGCTCCTTGACTTTTGGCCCGTATGCAAACCCTACAGATACAGACATGATCAAAATGTAAGGGGTACCGTGCGTACAGTGCTGTACGGCTGACAACAGGGCCGGTTCGGTATATAGTGCAATAATACTACAACAGTCGTTTCGCAGAGGGTTAGACTCTTCAGCCGCGTGGATATGTGAGCAGTGTCAATTAGTGCAATGGGTGGCCCCTACCAGGTACTCGTACTACACCAATACGGCTCTTTCAATATACAGCTATAGTAGCATCGCATGCCACATCTACAAGTGCACTAATCGTCGTCGCTACTCCAACCAATCAACTCTATTACTTTTCAGATCTACCACAAGGACGGTCACACAAGGAAGACTATCTTACAGTATGTGGGTGGATCTTATGTCGTTGTCGTTTCGTCAGTGTCAAAGCCCACATGAGGGACGTGCCAAGGAGTAATTATCGGGTCGGACGGGGGCAGATAAGGGGCATGAACAGGTCATTATTTTTTGTCCGCAAATCCCGGTCCACTCTGCAAAGACGATTATTATACCCTGTTGTCCTCAAATATTCGACTTGTAAGGTGTTCCCTGATAGTTGCCTTTGGGTAAGTCTGTAAGTCACCTATCCCATTCAAGGTTCAACTTTGTGCACGAGGAAAAAGCTTTGGCCAAGCTCTTCAGTATTAATAGCTGCATATACCCGGCACACCCAGGGCTCTGGTGTGACCGACTTTTGACTTGACCTGTCTAACTCATCCCTAACAAGACACCTTACATCTCAGAAGCGAAAACTAAAAAAGTACGAAAGGAGTAATAAATTCGACAGGAGACGGATAAATTCACGTTTTTCCCAACCGCCTACTCTCCGTCCGTCGCGCCCCTTCGCCCCTAGAGCTGCCTTCAGGCCATTTTGTGTTCCCACACACCGGTTCACTTTTTGCTCTTACTACTCTCTATCGTCGACCATGTTCTTGGTGGACTACGCTAAACGGGCGTATCGCAAGCTGCGACACTTTCGCATCACCTTCATTGTCGTCCATTACTGCATCATCATCGGCTCGGCCATCTTCGGCACCTTTCTCTTTTACCCCGTCAAAACCACAAAGTACATCGATGCCCTGTTTCAGTGTGCCTGTGCAGCGACCCAGGCCGGGCTCAACACCGTCGATCTCAACTCGCTCAAACTGTGGCAGCAAATGGTCCTCTACTGCATTTCCATGTGGACCAACCCGATTGTGATCCATTCAGGCGTCGTCTTCATGCGTCTGCACTGGTTTGAAAAGTCGTTCAAGGATATCAAGAACCAGTCCAAACTACAGTCCAAGCTGCGACGAACAGCAACGACGCTAGCTCGACAAGACACGTTGGAAAACGGTCTCTTTCAACGCCCTCCTTTGCGACACCAGAACCCTGGCGTGACCGGGTTACCTGGTAGTAGTGGTGACGACGACAACAACAGTCATCACCATAGCAACCACAACAACAACCACCACAGCGACAGCAGCGATGAAACGCCACATTCAGGAAGCAACGACGACGACAACCCCAACCTCAACAAGGAAATCACATTTGGAAACCTGCCGCACCCGAAACGAACCCATTCTGTCGAGCCTGAAGATATGTACCGGTCCATCAACCTGCTGTCTTCTGAGCATCCCGAGGGACAGAGTGACAGTGACGACGATGGACCTGCTCTTGTCATTAGAGGTCCCCGAGATCGACCTGACCGAGATGACGACGAGGAGGACTCACCTGAGATCGAGAGAGCTCCTCGAGCCATCTCCTTCTCCACCCAGGAACACCCTCGTGCTCAGAAAACTGCTCTGGAGCAGTTCAAGGAGGAAATGCGTGAGTCGCAACGACAACTCGACGCTGAGCATGCTATTGATGAAGGTGAGTCATCAGACGCGACCCAGCCCACCTCAAAACCCACCTCCATCAAGCGGGAAGACATGTACTACCGGCAGAACCCCGATTCTGATTCTTCCGAGGGTGACAGTTCTGTCAAGAAGGTGCGTTCTAACGTGACTGTTCACAGACCGTCTCCTGACGATGACGACTTTGCAGGTACCAGACCTATCAGCAGACGAGCATTCACCTTGGACGGTGAACATGGTAATGACGAGAAGCACCATCATCATGAAGGAGGTCCCTTTGCCAGTTTCAAACGGACTCTGACATTCGACCGGTTCCTGTCCAACCGAAGAAGAAACTCGGATGGAGCTTCGTCCAGTGGAGCCACCTCCAACAACGAGATCAACAAGACCATGTCGTCCAATTACTTGTCTTGGAGTCCCACTGTGGGTCGAAACTCGGCCTTTGTCGATCTGACCGAGGAACAGAAAGAGGAGCTGGGAGGAATCGAGTACCGAGCTCTCAAGGTGCTGTCCAAGGTCCTGGTGGCCTACTTTGTGGGCTTCCATCTCATGTGTGCCATCATGTTGCTTCCCTGGGCCATCTACATGCCCAAGTACAGAGACTACGTGTACTCATGTGGTGTGACGCCGACGTGGTGGGCCTTTTTCACAGCCCAATCCACGTTCAACGATGTGGGATTCACTCTGACGCCTGATTCCATGGGCTCTTATCAAGAAGCCATCTACGTTCTTTTGACCATGTCGTTTTTCATTGTCATTGGTAACACTGGTTTCCCTGTCTTGTTGCGGTTCATCATCTGGATCATGTTCAAGCTCTCTCCACAAGACTCTTCTCTCAAGGAGTCTACTGGTTTTCTGCTCGATCATCCCCGACGATGTTTCACCATGTTGTTCCCATCCACGGCCACCTGGTGGTTGTTTGCTACGCTGGTGATTCTCAACTCCGTCGATCTGGTCTTCTTCATCATTCTAGACTTCAACGCGCCGGCCGTGACGGAGATGAAGCCCGGATACAGAGTTGTGTCGGGTCTGTTCCAGGCCTTCTCCACTCGAACGGCAGGTTTCACGTCTGTCTCCATTGCAGAGTTGCATCCGTCCATCCAGGTCTCTTACATGATCATGATGTACATTGCCATTCTGCCCATTGCCATTTCCATTCGAAGAACCAACGTTTACGAGGAGCAGTCTCTGGGTATCTATGGAGGAGGAGAGGATGAGAGTGAGTACGAGCGAGCCCCCACTGCAGATGAGGAAGCCGAAAACGAAGCCAATGATCCCGAGCATCTCTACGAAGGCAAGAAGAAGAAGCATCCGTCGTACGTCACGGCGCATCTTCGAGCCCAGCTGGGATACGATCTGTGGTACATCTTTTTGGGGCTTTTCATCATTTGTATCTGTGAGGGTACCAAGATCAAGGATGTCACCGATCTGGGATTCACCGGATTCACCGTGCTATTCGAGGTGGTCTCTGCTTACGGTACCGTCGGCATGTCTATGGGCTACGATGATGTGAACACGTCCTTGTCCGGCAAGTTCACCACCATTTCCAAGCTCATTATCATTGCCATGATGATCCGAGGCCGACATCGAGGTCTGCCTTACTCTGTCGATCGAGCCATCATTCTTCCTTCCGACGAAATGCATAGAAAGGACGATGCTGTCACTCGGTCGCATCTTCGACGAGGTAGAACCATGTCTGCCAACTCCAACGAGCTCACAGAAACCATGGGTCTGCCTTATCCTATGAGAACGCATACCATGATGAGTTCTGCTCCTGGCACTGCAGGCACTACCGGGGGAGGCAACGAGTCGTATCCTCTGCGAGGCTCTTCTCATTCTCGCCAGACTTCCAATGTTTCTGACATTGGACCTCGGGATCTCTATCCCACTGTGCCCTCGTCCCCCATGCCATCTGTGGACTCGGCGTATCTCAAGCGAATGGAGAAACGAGAGCAGGAGGAGCAGGAGCAGAACAAGCTCAAGAAGGAGCTGTCCAACAACGAAAAGAAGCTGCACAAGGACGAGCAGGGTATCGAGATGGACTCGTATTTCCCCGAGCTCAAGGGTCCTGGAGGATTGGATCTCGCAGATGATTAGGAGGAGAGGAGAAATCAGGATTAATTAGCATATTTATAAAGCATATAGAATAAGTATTTATCATTACCATGACCAGAGGAGTTGTAGTGATTGATGGGTAGCACTTGTACAGGAAGTTGTGTTCAAAAGAAGACCAGTACCAGGTACGACTTTTGACTGTCTTTAATGTACAGCCATTCGCTCAGTATTGATACCCCTTTGATCGCGCTTAGCCTGATGTTGGTTCCCTCAGAAGAAGCCTGGCGGGGTGGTACACTGCATTGCCCCAAGGTAACTAAAGTTCAACTAAAGTTCAATTAATGCGGAAAAGCAATTCTTAGCTGATCAGCTCATTTCATTAAGCGCTTGAAACTAGCTGAGCCTCCGAGGAGGCTGAATACTGATGAAAGTGCTGGAAACTTTCTGTTGTTCCCCTTCCAATATTAGACCCTCTTTGTTTCACCAGACCATATTGTCTCTATACTTACTGTCTCATACTGGCTGATTGAGTTGCGCATTCTTCAAGCACAAGGGATGCCTGTCTGAACATGTCTCAATGAGTGGTTTTCAGGTGAAACTAAACGTGCCCTTACCTATGAACGTAGACATTTGCTCCCCATGGATCATCGTAGTTTGCCACGCCTCAAACACCCAATCCACAACTCAATCAAGTATCTCCAATTCTCACACGTGCGGGGCTGGGCCACGATAATGTAATTACCGTGGTCAGTGAACTCCCACCACCAACCAAGTGACGTCATTCATCTGAGACATTGGAAAACTAAAAGATTGCCAAGAACTCAGCCTCAAAGCCGATATTAATCGCGGTCTTGGCGCCAAGAGAATGTGTTTACGGAGGTGACGGGGAACCGAGGTTTCACGTATTTCGTACGTGTTTGCACGTATATTGGCTGTGCCGTATACTTCCAGAGCCGTCCTGAAGTTTGAATCAGCCGCTCATAGTTTGTGGGGTAGTTGGTTAAGGCTAAAGTGCATTTTAACCGAAGCTATTGGTTGGACCTTCCCCATTTAGTAGTTTTGGTCTTAGTGCTGGACTGAGGTTGATCGTTCTGAAAGGGGCTCAGTTTACCGCGTTGAAGAGCCTCTACAAATACGACATCTCCACGTATACACTGCGGAGCTTCTTCCCCTCTTGTCGTATGTACACTTCCTCTTTGTTGTGCACTCCTCTTTGCCGTACAGATCTCCCTTTGGCCGTTCTCAGTTCCCCATAGTTCCCCTCTACCCCATTTCATCTACCCCGTACCCCATCTCCCCTCCCTTCTTCCCCTCCACCGACTGTACAAAATAAATATATTAGTTACACGTGTAGTTTGTCAAAACTCACTAATCTTGACTCCACAACCCGAGGGACACTCGGTCATGTTGTCGTCAATCACCCAGCTCTTCATGCACTCAAAATGTCCATAATGACCACACGCAAGCATACAAGCTCCCAGACCCTTGACAGTCTCTCGACACAGGACACATCCGTCCAGAAGATTGTGACACTTGGAACAGTACCAGTAGGCCTTCTGCTCAGAGGCAGCATTGGCTTCTGACAGAACAGAACCACACGTGGGACACTGCTGGTTGATGGAAGTGTTGGTCTGGCCCATGTGGTAGATAGACTTGAACTTTTTGCAGCTGTTGATGAGCTCAGCCAAGGCTACCACACACTGCAGCTTCTGCAGCTGAGTAATGTAGCAATGTAGCACCTCTTCGACCATATTGTCTTCAGGGAAGGCCGAGGGATGAGTTCGCGAGAATATGAGAGCAATGATTGCACAGAATTGCACGTCTCCATCCGAATGGTAGTATTCGTTACTATCCTTGAGAAGCTTCAGGGGTGACCAAGGATGCTGCAGAGACTGAGAGAAGGCGACGAACTCGTCCAACTCGAAATCAGAAATGTAGTCGGGGTTCTCTGGGGGCGTATAGACCTCTTCAATCGACTTCTTGGGCGATTGAATGCCCTTGGTGATCACTGAAGGGGTGGACATGACTGCCGAGGGAACAGCAGCGGCAGCCAGGGCAGAAGCAGTTGCTGCAATCGAGCTTTTGTTAGCAGGAAGCATATCGTCATCTTCAGATTCAGGGGACTGAGACCGATGAAGAGCTACTCCACCTCCAAAAAAGTCCTCGCTGTCATCAGTATGAGAATGCGAAAGAGAGTGATGAGAAGAGGCGAGATTGGAGACTGAGGAAGCCAACGAAGCGTCCTTTTCCCGTCCCTGATTGACCTTCTCACGATCCTCGACCATGAGACTTCGCACCGATGAGTTACTGCTGAAAGAACCCTCCTCAATGATACCTGTGAGTAACGAACGTGCCTCAGGGTTGATGCCCTTGCCGTTCAGAATAGACAGAGCCCCAGAAGAGGTTGTCGCCCCGGAAGATGGAGTCGAGGGACCGGAGAAGGTGCCCTCTTTAGATCCCACAGTTCGAGAAATGCCCAGATGGGTAAACTTTTCCTGAGCAACAGGAGAAATGGCTTCTTCTGAGTTACTGCCAGACTCGTAGGATCCAAAGGCGATATCGGAACCGGCAGAACCGGCAGACTCAGCTGTGGTAGGACCGAAAGAAGGACGTCTCTGTGAACTAGACCGTGAGCCGCTCTTAGGAGTGGTAGGAACTGCCACAGGAGACGAGATTGACCGACTTGTCAACAGAGTGGGTCGAGTCTCACTGTCTTGAGTGACAGTCTTCTCTAGAGAGAGTCTAGAGGTGATTGAAGCAGCATCAGAAATTACAGGAGCATTGGCAGGCCGAGGTGTGCCTTCCAGTGACTTCAGCGAAGACAGAAGATTGCCAGTAGCACTGTTAGGGGCACTTCCCCGATCCAAGGTATTCTGACGAGTAGGGAGATACAATGAACTGAGCTTTTCGAACTTTTCCCGCTTCTCTTCCCGTTTCTTCTTCCATTCTTCCAGCTCCCATTCCAGAGACCGATGCAAAACGAGCCACGTTTGGGCCATACGAGGCCGGCCAATGGCTTTAGCTACTCGAGCGTTATGAATGCAAATGTCGAGAACGGTGAAGGTCTCTGTCACCTGGTAAGCCGCATTGTTGGCAGCCAGGGAGATACTCTTCTCGTTGATTCCCACGTGAGGAACCTCGTACAGAAGCTGATCAACAGGCACATCTTCCTTGAGAGTATGCATTTTGGGCTTTTGTTGAGTTCGCGAGTTGAACGAGAGTCGTAGTGAGACACGAGACCCCTCCCGTTCACGTTCATGAACAGAAGCTGCGGATGAGCCTGGAACTGTAGAGGGAGCATTATCTTCGTACTCATGCTGGTTAATGACATTGTTGCCCTGAACAGTCATCAGCAAACCAGTAGTCGACCAGGTATTGGACACCTTGGGGAGCTGGTTGATCACAGGCTCTTCATAAGAGATATCTCTCTGAATGAACTTGTTGTCACGTGCAGCAGTCCACAGTTGCGTTCCAGACTTCCATTGCACCTCAGTTAGGCGAGCCTCATGGTCCTCAATAACGATTCGAGGAATGTACTTTCGTCTAGGTGACCAAATGTGGACTCTGTAATCGTAAAGATCCATGGACGACGAAGCAATATCGCAATCAAGGATACTTTTGGGATTGAAGGCATGTTGTTGCCATCGGACCTTATGCACACCGTTGGGGGTGTTGATCACGTGATCTGGCACCCTGGCTGTTTCTCCTGCTGCCATGTTCCAAATCTGAATCTGCTTGTCTCGTCCTCCAGTGACAATGTAGTCAAACTCATCATGCCAGTCGAGAGTAAGACCTCTTTGTGCGTGGGCGTTCATTCTTCGTTCTGGCGCAGAAGGATTACGTATGTCCCATCGTTGAACGACTCCCGAGTCGTAGATCATTGCAAACTTGGTGCTGTCAAAAGGTGACACCTTGAGTTCCCTGCAAATGTCTCCGTTTTTGACGAATTGAGCCAGCGGCTTTTTGTTGGATGATCGCATGTCCCATGTTTTCGCAATACCGGCCGAGTTACCCGATAGAAGCATGTGAGTGGCGTGTGGATTTAGTCCCAGAGAGTTGATGGACGTGTTGTATTCGTGTAACTGGTATGATGCCTTTGAGGTGGTTGAATCGGCATTGTAGACCTGAATGTGACCGTTGGTCTTGCCCAGAATGATGTATTTGGCGTATTGTCGCAGTCCCCACTTGACCACGGAGACCGAGCTCAGAGGGTGTTTCTCCTTGTACCCGGGGCTTCCAAACAGGTCGAGATGTTGGACGATTTCCGAGTCTGTGACGTTGACGATTTGCAGAAAGTCTCGGCCGGCAATCACTGCCTGTGACCAGTCTGGTGACGGGCTCATGGCCAGGATACCGGACTTTGTAGTGAATGAGAGTCGTGCGGGTTGATTCGAGGGAGGTTCCACGTGAGAAGGCGCTGATGTTGGTGCTGAGGTGGGGACAGGCGTGGGACCTAGATTGCGGCCATACAGGGCCTTGCCAAATCTTGCAAAGGCCGATCCGCCAGCATCGGAAGAGTTTGGTTGTGGAGATCCACCTGACGAAGATTGATTTTCGGGCGAAGAGCCATCAGAGGGCGGATTGGACGATAACATGGGCAGGTTGAAATGCCCATGCATCAGTTTAGCCAGGGAGCCCTCGTTGGAGCCCGCTTGACTGCCCTTGTTGCTCATGGAGTGTCGTGGGGTGTTGTGAGATGTTGTGTTGTGTGATTCGTGTGTCTGTAGCTGTGCTCTAGCTCTTAGCACTATAGAGCTCGAAGCGTGATAAGCAGTTAGAGTTTGGAGGAAAAAAATGGGGTAATGTGGAGAGAGTGAGTAGAAGGGTTTGGGGGGTTTGAGCGAAAGAAGAGAAGATGGATAGAGACGAAATCAGTTCAGTAAATAGCAGGTGAGCTTTTGGTGAGCGGGAATTGCTGTCTAAGGTGTTGTGGTGGTGTGGTTGTGGTGTGTAATTTTTCAAGTAGAGTTGCTTGGCAAGGCTAAGTATTATTGGTGAGGTACCGGGTCACTTGGATTGTCTCGTGAATGGAGGGCTCTTGTGGTCATCCTTTTATTCATTGCGACACAGAGAGTTGAACATCACATGATTTCTATTGCAAAAGTGCTCTCTTCACCCCTTCTGTCGCTTCTGTAGAGGCTGATGTCACCATTCTAGACACTAATATTCGTGTGGTGATCTAGGGTCTTGAATAATAAAGCAAGCGGTTCAAACCTCAAGGTATTAATAATGATATGCATTTTACATTCGTATGTCTCTATTTATGGCAACGTCCGTATGTACAGCTTGTAGTTCACTGTAGAGTGTTCTTTCCTCCTGTGTGTCAAAGAAACGTTCTGGTGTGGTCTGGAACACCTAAAAATAGTCTTTGTGCGACTGTCGAGTTTCCTTGGGACAGAGTAACAGAAGTCGACTATGTTGCACCTTTCTCGTAGTCCCGCAGACTCAGTGCAACCACAGCTCTCTTGAGCGTGGCATCGTGACATTGTGGCCAACAATAGCTGATGAGTACCCAAGCAACCAAGTGATAGAAGCAGCGACTCGTGTCATGGGCAGCGTCTCTGCCTTGCCCGAAGTTCCGTTCCCAGACTGGCTCCCCTCACTCCATCTTGTCCACTTCATTGTCCACCTAGATAAACACCACATCGCCACTCTCAACATACTTAACGATGATGGAGTACTTGATGACAACGATGCTGTCCTTGCGCAGCTTGACGGCATCATTTCCAATAATAATCTTTCGTCCTGTATCTTTAACCACTCGAACGAACACAGGATGATCCATGTTGGGCTCCTGAACCATACTTGCACTACCTGAAGAGTCGTTCATTTGCTTCAGACTGTCCGGAAACGTGTTCATGAACTGATGTGTGTAGAGGTTCTTCAACAGCGCGTAATGACGGTTCAGATACATCCGCTCGGTCTGAGACATGTTCATTCGATCCAGGGGAGACGACTGGTAATACTCCATGCTGTTGTCGATCTTGAGCAGCCGTACACGCAAGTACGACCGAATGAGGTACTTGATCCGTTCCAGCTCCGTCTCCACAACAAGCAGCTCCAGCTTCACGTCGGTGTCTGGACTCATGTCTATCGACTTCTCCTCAATCAACTCGATCTGTAGCTGTACTCGTTTGAGAATCCGGAACAGCAACGCTTCCTTTGTCGGTAGCAGCGTTGGCGACATTCGTTCAGTCACCCACGCCAGCGTCAGCTCCTTTATGTCCGCCTCCTTCTCCTCCAAAGAGCCCATAGGGTCGTCGCGTGCTCGCACATTGTTGATCAGATCATCGATATCATCAGTTTCGTCGAGGTGTGATGGACCTACTGGATCTGACGTGTGTGGTGGTGAATGAAACGACGAGTCGAGTCCGCTGGGAATATCCATGCCGTCATTATGCAAATCGTCCTCCTCCATTGTTGTTATTCTATCGTGTGTGTTGATGCGTGACGAATATTTGATGTGCTTCGACCTAATTAGGTTGACGCGTCGACGGCGGCTTAATGGCGGGTATCTGGGAGAGAACATCAGCCCAAAAAAGGTTTGTTTGGCCAAAGAAATTGGTCTCTGTGAAATGCGCAATGAGAGCTACTCATGTGAAATAAACTGGCTAGCTCTCTTATTACCGCCTCTGTATCGAATATCGAAGTTCTTTATTTATGTATAGTACTTGAGACACCCTCCCCAACCCTCCGAACCTCCCCAGATTTGTTAAGAACCTCCCACTAAATAGTCTAAACTCACTTGACCTTTATAATGCGTCACAACTGCACTCTCTATTTACTTCCCACACTGCTACACGAACACGAACACGTCTAACACCACACACCAGATTTGCCTGAAAACACACAGAAACTACCTGGAAATGAGCTCGAGCAGACGCAGCGAGATTGAGGCCAAACGGGCCCGAATCGCAGAGATGCGAAAGGCCAGAGAAGCTCTCCAGCAGCAAGAGGTGAGCCCTACACAATCGCAGACACAAACACAATCAGGGGGTTTATACTAACACAGGCGCAAAGGGCTACACCTTCAAGAGAAGATATCGACCAGCTGGTGGACTCTTTGGTGACCACTCGAATCGACGACACTCCAGGATCCTTCTCAATGGTCATTGCTGATGCCTTTGATCAGGTACCTGAAGCACAGAGCACTAGAGCCAATGCAGGTACATCCACAACAACCGCCACAGCATCTACCACAACCTCAACATCTACAGCAGCAGCCACAACCACCACTAGAGCCACGTCACCGCCTCTCTACTACTCCAAGGGAGTCCAGACAGACCCCATTGACGACGATCTAGATCTCGATAGTGATGAGACAGCAGCCGACGCATCCAGACCGGGCTCTGAAGGACACACGGAGGAACACAGCATCTCTCAAGACCAGGCTCAGGTCCCAATTCCTCCTCCAGATGATGTCATCAATGTTGTATTCGCTGAGCCATCTGCTGTCGCATCTGAGGACCTGCTTCCTTTTGTGCAACAATCGCTTAAGGTGGTGGAAAGGTCGCTTAAGCCACCGACCTTCGATGTCCTCACAGACTACGGATCTCAGGGACCAACTACGACTCACGATGAAGAGGCTCTTGTGTCACAGAACCTTCAGTTTGCACATTCTGATACAGACGGACGAGCGGTGCTTGACCTGGCATGGTCGCACGCCTTCCCCGAGCTGTTGGTGGCATCTTACACAGAGAAGCGTGACTCCATTGCTGAGGCGAAGGGATGTGTCAAGGTCTGGAATACCCACATGCCAGAGAAGCCTGAGTACACATTTGTGGCGGACTCAGATGTGACCTCGGTGTTGTGCTCACCTTTCCACCCTACACTCGTGTTTGGTGGCCTCTACAATGGCCAGATCATGGTCTGGGATATGCGTGCATCTGGCTCGCAGGCCATTCTGGCCTCTCCGCTGTCTGGAAGTGCCCATTCACACCCCGTGCTGGCTCTGGACCTCTACGGCACCCAAAATGCATCTTCGTTGGTGTCTGCTTCTACTGACGGCACAATTTGCACGTGGTCCCCAGACATTCTAGCCAAGCCACAGGAGCAGATCGTGCTGCAGTCTGCGTCCGAAGCTGCTCGAAACCTCACAATTTCGCCAACTGCTTTGGTCACCCCTGCCCAGGATACCTCTTACTTCCTGTTCGGCACAGAGGAGGGATCCATGTATCACTGCAACCGGTACGACAAGGCTGGCGCAAGTGCCGGTATTGACGTGCGCAACTCGGCTCAGTACGCCGCTGCCCACCTGGCTCCTGTCACGTGCCTCGACCTGCATCCTTCCAAGCACAGTGTGGACTTGGGAGATTACCTTCTAACGTCGGGATTCGACTGGAAGATCAAGCTGTGGCGAACCAGCACCGTGTCTGCTACTGCTCCGCCAGACGCAGTCACGTCGAGCCCTCTTCTGCATACCATTTACCGGGACGACACGGTCTACTCCGCCAAGTGGCACCCCTCGTGTCCATCGCTATTTGGAGCCGTCGATGGATCTGGGCACTTGGAGGTGTACGATCTGCTTACTGATATCGACGTGCCTGTTGCTCGTGTTAAGCCTCAGACGAAGACCGCTTCTGACAACCTTTTGCATCCTCTCAATAAGCTTGCCTGGGACAAGTCAGGTAAGTCTGCTGCCGTTGGAGGTTTTGATGGTGTTGTTACGGTGTTTGACGTTGGCAACGAGTTGCTACAGAAGAACACAGCCAATGATTGGAAGGAGGTTAGAATGTTGCTAAACAAGCTTGACACCGTTTAGCCAGAAGAAAAGGGGTATATAAGTTATTGCAGTTTCTATGAGGAGTGTCCTGGGCGCTTGTAGACGAAATGAGGTGAGAGCAGCAGCCGGCGCACGGGAATAAATGAATGCTTTCTATTAGACTATTTTTATATGACTCCTCGACTATTTCCCACACTGAAAGGTGTAATGAATGCGTTACCAATCTGGGTTAGCGCTGGGTTAGTTCTGGGTTAGTTTAACGAGAATGACCGATGATGTTTGTCATCCTCGTTGTAAGAGAGAAAAAGATTTGTACTGTATGAGTAAAGGTGGTGTGAGTGGTGTCTTTGGGGGTGCTTAGATAGACAGCCCGTTATCGATGGACTGCTGCACAAAGTTCCAGTAGACGTGCTTGCCCTTCATTCGCATGTCCTTACCCCATTTGATGAAGATGAAGAAGGTGGAGATACACACAAAAGAGACAGCAGCGGCTTCTCCGAAACATCGCTTCAGACCCTCATTTTGGAACCAGGGAGTCACTCCATAGCCGATACCGAAGGACATGCAGTTTCGGATGAGAATAACGGTGACCATGGAGTCCGAGGCAATCTCTCTGTAGGAGTCGACGGCGTAGTTGACGGAACAGATGGAGGTGAGAGCAGACATTCCTTGGACAAAACCCATTCCGAGAATGATGGGGAACCAGTGGATTTTATCTGCGGCTCCGACTCCCCACAGGATCAACATTGAAGGACACAGGATGAGGTAAGCGATGAGAACCCACAGACGATGTTCGGGTTCAGAGACTCCATTGTTTCGTTTGGCTAGTCCGATTCGCAGTTTGTCTGAAGCATAACCTCCGTAGATTGACGAGACGAAGACAATCACACAAGAGGAAATGTAACAGAGACCGACCTTATCAGGAGTGAAGTTGTAAGGATCAGCAGAGAGAACAGCAGAGACAGTTCCGTTGACAAGGTTGAACCAAACGAGACCAAGACCACAGAGGAAGCCAGAAAAGACAATGACGGGGAACCGGAAAAAGATGATGAAGGGTCTCTTCATCATTTCCCAGATCATGATGGGTCGAGGCTGGTCGAATAGAGCGAGCTTCTGAATGAAGGTCTTCTTCTTCATGACGTCGGTAGTGGCAACTTCGACATCAGTGGTGGCAGAGACGGACTTAACAGTGTTCTTTTCGTATAGAGTGACAGCTCCCTCATCTGAAGTTATACTGTCCACCTTATTCAATGCTGGGTGTCGCACAAAGTTGGTCTCCTCAAAGAAGAAGAACAAGAAGACGAAACAAACAGCATTGAAGATGGTGCCCCAGTACAGAACCCAGGTCCAATCCTGTCCCTGTGAAATCAGTCCTGCCAAAACAGGTGCTATGTTAGAAGCAAACATGAGTCCAAATCCATACAGACCGATCCATCGTCCTCGTTCGTGTTCAAACCACACGTCTGACACGAGCACTTCGCAAAGCGACTCCACGGGAGCTCCGAGGAAGCCTTGAAGCAGCTTGGAGCCGATCCACTGACCAGAGTTTTTGGCCTGAGGACCCCAGAGCTGGATCAGACAGGTTCCGAGCATGGAGATGAGAAAGATGGGACGCTTGCCATACTGTTGAGACAGAGGCTGGAAAATGATACATCCCAGACCAAAGGTCAGGTACATGTAACCTGTGCCTTGGTTGAGAGTGTCCAGAGACAAGCCTGTGTTTTCAGAGATGGGGATGAGAACCGAGTAGATGGAGGCCGAGGGAATGGAAACACCAAGAGTGAAAATGAACATGCAAAACATGGACAAGAGTTTTCGTCGGTACGACCAGTTAAGAGGATCATCGGGGTGGGCGGAGGGAACAGGATGGAGAACTACCTCAGAGTCGGTGGTGTCTACCAAGTTGATTGTTCCGGGGATCTTCTCGTGGTCAATCATTGTATTGTTCTATGTATTGAAAGAGAGGAAAATTCCCAATACTGGGGGAAGGCGACAGGGTTTATATAACTTAGGACGCATCTTATTTTAGCTGTCTTTTTCTCCATCCTCTCTTTCTCTCTTTCAATGTCGCCCTCTTTCGCTGTCTGTCTTTCACTTGTATGTAACCACTACACACACACGTCTTGCTCACAATTTAGAGTTGGGAGGTTGTACCCCGTACGTACACTAGTGCATGACATCACAGTACATGTCAGGGGTGTGCAGGTGGTGGGGCTGGCGGAGGTTGTATGTGGCCGAAGGATGTCGTTTCGGTGTCCAAGAAACATCGAAACACCATGCTTCTTTCCCCCCACGTCACGTGATCAACGCGTGTGTCGTGTGTCTCTTGTGTGGAGTCTTGTGCCTACTGTCTCGCACCTCCAACGCTACTGTCAACTCTATTTGAACTCTATTCGGAAGCTTAATGCGACTTTTCCTCCCACACCCAGTTGCTCCCGAAATGGCTTCCTCAAGCGAAGTGCAGGAAGCAGGGGAAATGAAATGGCATGCGTTCAACTCGGTGAGTAGGTATCTGTTTTGAGATCTGAAAACGCAGATCGACTTGAAATCGCGTTGCGTTGCGACATGGGCTTTCTCCGGCGAAAAAGCGGCGATTTTAGACCCCATAAAACCAATGTTTGGAGGACCAGGACTTACAGTTCACATTGAATATTACAGCACACAGTAGAGATGGAGGTGTAACTTGCAGAAGCGAGAAGGACGCGAATGCAAGTCTCCATTTTCGTCTTCCGCGCGCGGCTAGCCAATTGGGATATATTGAGGGGTACAGATGTGGTTCAAACGACTGTCCTGTTCGGCTGTTTGAGTGAGTTAGTTCGAGGTTCTGTTGTGTTGGGGTTCATCTACCATACACTATTTAGTTGAGCACCTTGGACTATCTTGTTACAGGTTTTAGACCAGTTTAGCGCGTTAGATTTTTAAAGTAGACGTTTATTTCCCCGAGCCTCTCTGAGCCGTACATACGGCATACTCTCAAGAGAAGAGGTGGGGCGCACGGGGATACAGAACTTTGAGGTAAACGGCAAAGGTCAGACACCGGTGGGTGTGCCGAATGAATGTTAGCGAGGTGAGCCATATACAACTGCTGTTCTTCTGTGTGGTATTAGTACTTGTAGTGCAGTCGATAGCTCTCTCGATCTGTTAGTCTCTTCCTTGACACATGTATTGGAACCAGTTGTCTCTACGGAGCACCGAAACTTGTGTCTACACCTGTAAGGCTACTTGCCTCGCACTAATTCTTGCAGCTACAAAATCCAACAGCCACATGACTCACTTCCCTCGTAGCCCATGTCGGATATGCCCCGTCGGACATGCTTCAAACATCGCCGATATCGCATGTGAATCTTGCATGCTCATCGCGTATGGGAAACATGAGAAGTGGACTTTTAGGAGCCGGAGAAGAGCGTTTATTGATCCCGGCCGAGGGAGAACCGAGCCCGTAGGTTTTGTCGCATCATTTCGGCTCTCAGGCTCCTTTGAAGCGTCTCTTTCTACTCTCTTTAGGTCCCCTTTCTCTCTTCCTTTTGTTTTCGAGCCAAGGTTAAATGTCACCTAATGGGACTTAGCCTCCAACGCTAAAGTTAGTGTACGAACGGGGGAGAACGGGGAACAAGTGTACAAGTGCTAGTATCGCCCAATGACGTCATGTGGAATGAGATGTGTTTTCCTATACACGTCCGTTTTATGCCGTTTGATCCCCCCTTCAACCGCCTACAAGTAGAACACTCGTGTGACCCCGCACTATCAGATCTATCCGGCAGGACAAAGAACAATGATGTCACTGTTCAGGTAGAGCTGTGTTGAACAATGTGTTTTCGCTGCTGAAATATTTTTCAGTCTGACATATGTCACAGGGAATACTGCTGTCGAATTAATTACGATAGTAGACACTTTATCCCTGGAGTTTCTGTTAGAGCTGTTACTGCGGAAAGTCGCTCTGAAGTTGTTTAGAGGGTACTCGTACTGTAGAGTGATGGAGGGTTGTGGAGGTGTTTCCGGAAGAGGTGCGGAGGTGGGGAGTTTGAGGATTATATCATAAGCTATAGCTGTTTCCATTTATTACCTTGTGAGACAGAAAGAAAGGCACACTCTGTACCACCCATCTGTTTCGTCCTGGGGCCTGTTATTGGAGAGGGCACCAAGTTTATGAGGACTGGGCGTCTGCCATATTTGTTCATGTACGAGTACCGATCTGATCTTGTCTTCAAGCCTCACAACCATTATCATAGCAACCGCTGTACCCTGCCCCTCACCATCAGATAACTCATCAGGAACACTCATCAGGAACACCTTTACTGACCCCTCAGAACGGATTCGTAAGACAATGAATACGCGTTACAGTTCTGAGACATGGTCACATTACGTCAAAAGCTAGAAAGATGTTCTAGACAGCCGAAACACTTCTAGAATCGCAGACAAGGGGTGTACCCCTGGAGACGTCACCTGAGACAAGTCGTTGACCGTTTTGACCCATCAGAAACATTCACGAGACCAACTCTCACATCCCCAACAATACTGTAGCTACAAGTAGCTGTACATTTTCGTCGCACACCAACTTGCTCCAAACTCCTCTTACACAAAGGTCTGTAAATAGGCTCCACCCTTATTCTGTATCTGATCTCTGCAGTGTGCGATAACTGTAAACGTCTCTTCCTCCAGTCCAGACATTGGCGTCAATTTGAGGATTAGTAATGGAATCGGAAAACGGGAACGTCCACTGAACTCACGAACCGTTGCTGACTCTGAAAGATCTACCCCCGGGAAAATTTGGACTCTTAAGCGTGAGATTGAAGAGGTTTTATGCGTTGGTGAAGTAATAGTTAGAGAAATCGAATTGAAAAGTCCAGTTGATAGTTGATAAGGTTATCCCCATGAGTTGGGACCTTTGTCAACTAATAGATAAGATTTTCGGATTAGAAAGTCCAGTAGATAGTTGAGAGCCTATTCTCCATGTGTTGGGACATTTATCAACTAATAGATAAGATTAACGAAATTTAAAGTCCAGTAGATAGTTAAGAGCCTATTTTCCATGTGTTGGGACATCTGTCAACTAATAGATAAGATTATCAAGTTTGAAAGTCCAGTAGATACTCAAGAGCCTATTAGACTCGTAACTGTACTCAACCTCGAAGACTTAGATTTCTCAAACACTGAGAGATGGGTATCAAAGTGAGATCATGCCCAGGGGAATGAAATTCGGAGTCGTTCCAGTGAGCTGGCAGCTATAAGTACTCGTACTTGTACTGTACTTCTACCACCCATCATGAGCCTGGTACATACTGCGTGATCCCTCGACTGTGCCACTATTTTCATAATGAATTTATTACGGACATTAGCCCTCTAAGGAATGATTGGTGAGACGCCCTGGACCATTCTGTCCACAAGCGTCTTCCCTGTGTATATACATTAAACCTCCACCTTCTCCACACCCCACTTCATACTCAACTCCTCCGCCAGATCGGTTCTGGCCTTGACCAAAAAGAAGTTATACTCGGTCTTCAGCTCCGGTCGCTTCTTCAGCTCCTCCTCCTTTGTCTTCCAATGCTCCATTCCAGGCTTCAGCCATTCCTCCAAAGTGTTACCTTCAGGGGCAGGGCCTTCAGCCAACACACCCTGAACAGTCGCCAGTAGAACAGGCTCGTTTCTGTACACGTTCTGACGCTCAGTAGAGAACAAGAAAGAGTCCTCAGCAAGAGCAGCATCAATCTGAGATGGCAGAGACGAGTGGCCCTCCAACAAAGACGTCAGATGAGGTGCAAACTCCACCCGGTTTTCATTGTGGAGCTTCTCCAACAGAGCCTCCTCGGCTCGCACGTTGGTAGAAGCGAATGGCAGGCCGCACAACTCCTTGGAAGTGAAGTTGGCAGCCATTTCTCGCAGATTGGTGTCGTCATCAGACAGATACAACAACAACAGAATGTACGCCTGCATGGTCTCATTGGAAGTGTCCTTCTGAGTCGACTTGACCCGCAGGTAGGCACACAATGATCTGAGAGCTGCCTGGCGAGAGCTAAAGGCCGCAGTTTCATCAGCGTACTTCTTGACCAACGACAGCCACTTTTGTGTCTGGGCAGGATCGTTCACTCGAGCAGTAAAAGGACCCAGAGCTCCAAGGGCGCTTTCGCTAATGTCTGTAGAGTGTTCGTTGGTGTACGAGAACAATAGAGACTGACAGAGAGAGTCCGAAAGAGTGCTGGGAGTGTCCTTCAGGAGAGTAGACAGCAGTCTAAGAGCAGGGCCCTTGACTAGATCACAATGAGAAACCCGGGTCAAGTCCCAGAGAGACTCCAGAATGGAGCATTTGGTTTCCTGGTCAAACTCGCCCAATCGCTGTTCGATGGTGGCGATAGTGGTCTGAACAACTTCATAAGTGGAGTCGGAAAACAGCTGTCGCACGTAGGACACAAAGATACCGGGTCCCAGTCCAGAATCAGACGAGTACTTCAGCAGAACATAGACACATTCCTGTCGCAGAACTCGAGCAGCAGCATCCAGCTTTGCGTTGGGGTTTTGTTCAATCTGAGTAAGCGAGAACTGCACCAACCGGCCAGAGAAGGGAGCCTTGGAGTCCTTGAGGTAGAGATCCTTGAGAATGCGGAAGTAGGCAATCTGGGTGGCAGGACAAGGGTTCTGCTTCAACAGAGGAGTGAACAGAGCGTAGAGCTTCTGAAGAACCTGCTGGGGAAGCTTCTTGTGAGGCAGTTTGATAGTAGCTCGAGCCAAAGTAGCGTCAATGGCCAAAAGACAGCCATGAGTGTAGTTCTGAGAAGTATCAGGCAGTGTCTCTGCCAGAGAAGATACACTGTCAAATAGCAGGTCATCAGCAGTCATGAACGCATAAGTTCTAGCCGCCACCTCTCGAATCTTCCATACCTTGGAACGCAAGCAGCCCTTGATGAGCGTTCGGAACTCATCCAGACCTTCGTATCCGTTAGTACCTTCCAATCGAGACAGCAACGAAAGAACAGGGTAGGTTGTCTCGAGAGCAGCAGAGTCTTCGTCAAGAGAGTCCACGTGATCTCGCAGATGCTGGAGTAGAATCTCTCGAATGTTTCGGTACCGGGTGAAGAACAGACGTGCGGGGACTGTACCCGTGTTGTTTCTGGAAAGATTGGAACCCTCGACAACAGTAGCCACTCGCTTGGTACCAAACAGACGGTTCTGTAACGAAGTGTACAGCATGACAGCACAGTTTCTAACAGCCCAGGTGGGTGAAGAGAATCGTTCAATAGATAGCTGAAGACCCTCATCAATGTAATGAGCCGAAGCCTCAGAAAGGTCACTTTCAATGAAGAGAATTCGCATACAGTTGAGGGCATGGACCTGGGGGATCTGAGCAATGGTTGCATCAATGTCAAGAGGCTTGTTGGCAATCTTGAGCAGCTCCTCAAAGGTGTGTTTCAAAAGAGGTCGCTCTTCATCAGACTCGGCACACAAGACACCAGAAATCAGGTAGGGTAATCCTCCACTTCGTCGGGTGATCTTCTGGGCCATCTTTTCGATCAAGTCAATGTTGTAGTTGAGCCACTCCTCAGGCTTACCCTTGAGAGTGTCTGTCTTGGCACATCGCTTACAACAGGCAACAAAGGTAGGGTAAACGGAAGAGAAGGCTCCTCGGTGTCTGACTGTAGCCAGCTGTTCAATGGACAGGTTTCCACACTCAAGAATGATCTCGTCGCTCATATCCGTCACCTGGGCAACAATAGAGCCCATCATGGCAGTACTCTCCTTCACAGCTCTCCAAGCATACGATAGAACCAGCTGAGAAGCAGGTCCGTACTTGAGCTCGATATCCTCCACATCATTCAGCTCCTCAGGAATGTTTCCTTCAGGAGAATCCTCCGTCAGGATAGCCTTGGTCATATCCCATGTTTGATGGACACTCTTCAGAGCTCTAGTCACACAAGGAGTCCATTCAGAATGGTACCCCTCGGAGACAACGTCCTCCAGAATGAACCGTAGAGCAGAAAAGTAGCCGTGAACAGGGTACTCCTTCACCGCAAGAGTGAAATCTTTCTCTGCAGTGGCCAGGAACTCTTCCACCTTTGTAAGAAGACGCTCAAAGAACTGTATTTGAGCCTGTCGACCGGTTCGACCGTACAGATCAAACACAAACTGTGTCAGTCGAGCGCCCGAGTCTCCTTCTCGTCCTCGAATACCAGCCATCATAGTCATACCTCTGTCAGCAAGATCAGAGATCTCATTGTCGGGGAAACACTCCGTCGGCGACATCTTCAACAGAAGCACGCACATTTGACGCAAATCCTCGTAGTTGGAGGTGACTCCATCAATCAGACGCTCCACCAGCAGAGGAGTGAAAATCTCCACGTTAAAGGGGAACTCCAGGTAGTTTTTTCGAATAATGTGCTGATCCAGCTTTTTGTCCAGACCCGAATGAATCAGCATTGGCAGAAGCCGAAGAGCAGTGTGGAAGGTCTGGTAGGGAGCGCATGGATTGAGCTGTGCTGTAATAAAGTCCACGAGCCATTGGCAGTATGTATGAGCTGCCTCAACCTGAACAGTGTAATCCACCTTTTTGATCTGCAATTTTTCCTTCTCTTCGCCCTTGAGCTTTTCCAGCTTGGTCTCCATGCGTCCAATATCTCTCTGTAGTGCGTAACTGGAGTCTCTGACTCTGGTTGTAAACTGTCTCATGTATGAGTACACCTTGTTTCTGAACTCTGCATCTCCTTCAGCAAACAGATCAGGCAGCACGTTTATAAGCACATCGTAAACGTGAGGTTTCACTGCTTCAGAGCCCTTTGGCGAGTTCAACAACAGAGATAGTGCTGCTGCTCGTAGAGACATGGATTCATGTTGAAGCAGGTTTCTGACCATATCAACCTGTAGGAACTCAGAGGAGCCCACCTCAATGAGACCAACCTCCTGGCCAATCTTCAGACAGCCCACCAGAGCCTCGAGTTCAGTCTCAGACAATGTCAGGGCTTGTGAAAGGTCTCCAAAAGTCGTCAGCATGAAGACAGGGAAACAATCCGGGTGGAACTTGAACATTTGCGGCAGGAAGTACAGCAGAATGTGTTTTTGCAGAGTCATGTCTGTGGTCATCCGTTGTCGAACAGGGGGAGCCCACAGCTCGACCCAATTAGTAATCTCAGAGCCTTCTCCTGAGTTGTCGTAAACATGAGCTTCCTTGATCTGGGCTCGAATGGACGAGAAAATGGCGTATAGTGTCTTTCCCACAGGATTGGCCAACGCCACACTTCCCATGACTCCCAGAGCCTCCTCCACAAAGTGTTCATCCTGGGCCAGAATGAAACTTCCTCCCACAGACTTGGTGATGATTTCCAGCACAAAGTAGACGACTCGCATAGATTTGGGCATCTTCATGACCCGCACGGCCCAGACACCAATCATTTCGGTGGCCACTTCTGCTGGTAGCACCTTGTAGGCCAATGCAATGACCTTTCCAAACATATCCTTAAGAGCGTTTCCCAGAGGCGGGTTTGCGTCGGTCCAAAAGTCGCACACAAACTCGAACAGTCGGTTGATTTCGGCCACCGTGACAATCTCCGTCAGATCCGCCCCCTTGTCCACGCTTTGAGTCGCTCGTTGGATCGATATACTGAGACAGTCAGTGGCCAACGTTCGATATGATCCCACGCCTGTCGAGTTGACTGCCGAGTCACATAGCAACGGGAACAAGTGTTTGAATGTGTTTCTGTGTTAGTCTGAGAACTGTTGACCCTGGCTCTGTGTCTCTTCCCTTATTCGGATACTCACTGTTGATCCTTGGAAGGCTTGTTTCCAATCAGTGCCTTTCTGAGCCGAGGAAGATCTTCCTGGGCAATCACGCCGTCCTCCAGGCGCAGCTCCAGCCCGTCTGGCAGCTCGCGCAGAGCGCTAACGTGTTGTTGTGGGTCCATGGCTGTTTCACACGATGTTTTTAGAGAGTACAATTTTTGTCACCTACACCATGTCGGTCGAAAAATAAGATTCGCTGTGTTTGGAGCCGTTTAAACTCTGTCATGTGATGGAGAGAGGAGGAGAGAGAGGTACGGAGATGGATGTGGGGTACAAACGGTACTACTGACACGATGGAGCTATTGCTAGTCCCTTCTACCATCATCCTGGGCAATATCGTCGGGTGTTCCAAAAATAGCAGAATAAGGTCGGCTGACCATATAAGGTTAGATGCACTGTTTGTAGCCCTAATTTGATTTCTGGCTGCACCTGGAAATACGTATTGGTGTGTATGTACGCGAGAAGTACACACTTTAGTGTCAACGGTGAAACTACATTTATGTGACGATACTTTTGTTGAGAATCAAGGGGGCGGGATTTGGAGAGTTCGAATCTGTAATCCGCGTGTCATTTGCTCATTCGTGAGTCGACTAAACCGCTACTACTCGTGAAACTCCTTCCTTCCCAAAATTTCATCTCTCCACATCTTACAGTTCAAGATCCTCTTGGCATTCATTTGAGACCTGTACCTGGTAGATGAGGTGTGTTGTGATGATGTGAGTATGGCACCTGTAACCGTAGTTACAAGCATGTCACAGATATCCACTTCGGGATAACACTCCGAATCGAACCATTACAGTATCCCTGCAATCACCTCTTTTAACGTCACCCCCTTTCTCCAAATACGATATCTATCAATGAACATGTTTTAGATACAGAGTTTAGATCTGGGCGATTGAGGGTTGAGTGGAGTGATGAGATAGGTGTTGGAGATGAGGTGGAAGGAATACATCTAGCTGGACTTTTGCGCCGGTTCTTTCTGTGTCAAAATTCGCACGTGTCTTTACCATACACACTTCTGAGCACCCCATACCCCCCCTCGGAGAATACAAAACCCCGATCCGAAACTCTACAAGTTATAGCTACAAGTAGGCGAAAAAAGGTGGCGTTCATTTCCAACGGCCCGTGCACTGCCAGGTACAGTTCAGGGGTTGATAATTATCAGTCATGGCTGTGTTCAGGCGGGGTTGTGAGTCTGTAATTAGATGGCGATGAGGTATGAGGGAGTTTGCGGTCATGTATCATGAGGGTACAAAAGGCCATACTGGCAATACTGTACACTGTAGCCAAGCACAGATAAGGGCTGTGGGATCGTTCACATACAGCAGATACGGAATAGACAAAGAGCACTGTCTGAGTCTGTCTCGGTTGCACGTCGGTTTATAGCAATGTGTCACAGTGGAGTTTTGGGGAGAATGACGTGGACCCGTCACTGGCAATAATGGAGTTCATTGGGCTTAAGCACATTACAGTACGTGTGTTGGCCTACGTAATGGAAGGGTAGAAACTATCGGAACTCGAAGCTCAATCTGAGAACACTCTCTTTAAGGTGATTTGGACCAGTATAACACACAAAGCCTCCCAAGCCAAGGCCATGTGACCTCAATCACTACGACTGCATGTGCTCAGTTTGCACAGAACAGGAACACACACACGTACTCAGCGAGCGTGTTACCCCACGAACAGCTTCACTCGAGATGTTCACTGCTGACAATGATATCAGTGTCGGTCTGTTGTTTCTCTCTCTCCAGTCTTTCTGATCAATCTTACAGTACAGAGTACTCCATGTTCCTGTTCTTCTCAGATACCCCTGTGTTGCTCGCTCACTCTCGCTCCGCTCAAGTTCGCTCGCTTCTCATTCCGTATATTTACAATTCATCAACTATATCTTTTGAGACTCCTGTGAGTCTCCCTCAGAGACCTTGTTGCTCAGCTAGCTCCGCTCGCTCTGCTCAAATCCCTACTGTTCGTCTCGTATGTACATTAAAGCATCTTGGCAGGAGGACAATGCTTGTATCCCTTTCCGCCGGAGCCAACCTTCTTGGGCAGAGGTCCGGAGCCCTGGATCTTCTCGGCAACAGGGTAGAACCGCTCGGTCATCTCCTTGACGGCCTCCTCGAACTTTTCGGCTCGCTCGGGAGCTCCCTGGGTCACCTGCAGAACCTGGGCCTTGGTCTTGGTGTCCAGGGGAAGACCCTGCTGTCTCAGACGAGCAACCACACGGGCAGCCATCCAGAACTTGTACTCTTTGTTTCCGTCGACCATCTCGACGACAGCCTGGGGAGCATTGTCTCCCAGACGAGGCTCCAGACGCATCATTCGGGCGTATCCTCCATTTCGGTCGTGGTATCGGGGCAACAGAGTCTCCTTGATCTTCTTGACACTGTTGGGCAGGTCGTTGAGGGTCTTCTGGTACACTCTGTAGGCCTCGGGAGTGACTCCCTGTCGCTTGGCGGTGTTGACAATCTGGTCGAATCGCTCAACCACTCGCTTGGCATGCTTTCGAGTGGTGACGATGGACTCGTGCTCGATGAACGAGGTCATCATCTTGTTGAGACGGATAGCGTCTTTTCCGACGATTCTGGGTTAGTACGGAAGTAAGAGGTCGTAGGTTTTGGACGGATAGCATACTCTCCGTGCACTGTAGGCGACGCTGAAGCCAAGGACAACTGCTTTTCATCGCGGACGTCGTTGTTCCTGGGTACCTCACGCTGACTTCGATAATCGACCAAAAGCCAGAATAAATCGGAACAATTCAGACGAGAGTACTGGTGAGTTCACCAGATCAAGAATGACACTCCCCCTTGCTCTGTAGCCTTTGAATGGTGTCCTAACGTGATGTTGGCGTGGATCATCATCACTCCTCGTCAAGTGAGAAGCGGTTCCAGTGCTCGAAAAGACACAAAAAGGGGCTCATTCTGCCTGAAATAACACAAACAGAATACCCTCATAGGTCCTCAATAACAGCTGACCCCACAGTCTCTTTTTCACCCTCACACCTGATCCGTAACCACTTCGCCCTTAGCTGTTCGTCCAGTATCCGCAGTGACAAATTCTCTCCGGATCACGTGACTCCACAGTCCCGTGATCACCCCCTCATTCCTCTCTCGTCACTCACCTCTTGATATACTTGACCATGTCGTGCTGAAAAGTTGATGGACGATATCTCTCTCGAAATGTTCGGTCCTGAAAAGTGCAAAACCTTGTCTTACGACTTGTCACCTGTGGGTTACTAAGCATTCGGTTTACCTAAGCAAAACCTTATATTCTCTACTCTCCCAACCCAAGGCACGAAGTTTATTGGCGCAACCATCATCTAAGAGAGATCACAGCCAACCAGCTAACACAACGACCACACAACACACAAAAATGGGAGGCAGAATAATCGGATTTCTCTCAGGTGAGTAAATGGATGAGTCAGCACGCCGCCACAATGTCACACGACCCGATTACTAACCCAGGCGTCCTCTTTTCGTCGTCTTTGGCATACCTCACAGCTCTGGAGTTCAAGCGAAACTCGGCAGCCGTCTCTGTGGTTCTGACTGACTCCAAGGACATTCTCGACAACCGAGGCAAGAAGGTTCTTCCTCCTCCTCGAAAGCTGGAGTACGACACCCGAGACGACGTGGCTGAGACCTTCAAGGATCTGTGGAACGAGGAGATCATCAAGGGAGCTAACAAGGTGTATGATCTTGTGTTCAAGTCCAACGTTCAGAAGTAAGCCACCAAACATCTACAATGGTATGCTGCTGAATTGGAATGGAAGGACACCCAGTCATATATAGTTGAGCAATTGGTTCGAAGATGGACGCCAATTGCGTGGACGAGAGTAATAGAGCATTTGCAATATGGACATGGAGGTTGGGAAGCAGGTGGAAGTTGACAAGGGGACGACAAGCTTGTGTAGTGACGCATTGTGGACGTCCTGGAAGCGCTGTGGACAGTCTGGAGACCTCGTGGATAGGTTGTAGCACGCGTAGGAACAAGCACAGGTCCTGTAGTGCTGCAAACACCGTAATAGGAAGCCCTTGTACAAGCAGCTGCTGGAGACATCTACACTCGGTTCAACAAATTACCGAAAGGCTGTGCTCTTCAGCGTATACTTGAAGCGACTGTCACCATCGTAACCACTGCTGTGTAGCTCTCCATGTCGTCTCCTAGAATATCTGCTGACACACTTTCAGGCATAGAACACTACAACCTCACTACTCTTGACACACCCGGTTCACTTCCTCAATTAGTTATATGCACGAGTCCAGCCTGCTGGAACTGGTTGTGTGTGGATTAATGTATGTTCTCCTGTGAAAGAGGCTGTTTCGTCTATAC